>CM057149.1:30358899-31573899 GCA_029964075.1 Patiria pectinifera | reverse complement strand
GCGCAAAGATGCGCCAAAATATGATTAAAATGGTGGCCATTTTAAAAATCAAGATGGCCGCCGAACATTGGCTCGACAAAAAAAAAGGCACCAGGTGCATATCTGTCTCGAAGGCTGGAATATTATGATAAAAACATTTGTTGCACTGATGTAGCAAAAATACCAAAATCAGATTTAGCACGTACACAATCGTGGACTATGGTCGCCGTTCGCACTGATAGCACCGTTTGCTTGATAGCGAGGGTCGACCTAAGGGGACAAACTCCAGCCATTTAGCCTGAGCATATCGAGTCTCCAGTGGAATTTTCCAATCAGCGATATGTTAATTGCGATAATTGAAGAATTATAACGCATTGCCATACACGAGAACAACGGTTATCACAATACTGAGGCGTAACTGCTGCGCATTCGGCTCAACCATTGTCTGGGGCAAAAATGGAAGGGGTTTTGCACTTCGTTACCGACGTTTTTGCAACTTGTAGCGCTTATTTACTTAAATGTATATAAACGCAAGGAAGCATAGTTGAATAAATTGGTCACGATTATGGTCAGTTTAATTAAGCATGACTTACTCAATGAAAGCTCTGTTTCAGTGAAATACTTCTCTTTTTGTAAGATCAATGTATACATTGTTGTGCCCCGCTAGATGTGACATCGAAAACATGATCTTATGTAACTAATACGTAAACTTGTGCATCTTTCAATTTTTACCCTACATGAAAAAGTAAACATTTCTGCACATAACACAATATCAGAGAGGCCTGAGACCAAAAAATCATATAACAACAAAAATTTAATAGAAAGAAAAGAAGGAATTGAACCAAATATAATAGGCGTGGGGGTTCGAACGACCCATCCCAAATTTATGAACCCACTTTTGGATGTCTTTTTTTTTTTAAAATCTCGACACTTGTTTGAAGGTATTATTTGATAATTGAACTTTTGATTGTGATTTTTATTAAAACTTTCATTCACAAATTCTTTGAAATTATGCAAATGTTTACATAAGTTGCCATATATGCACCTCATTGATCATGGCGTAATAAGACAAGTACCTGCTGGACACCTATCGCACCAATCCTAAAAAACAAAAGCACTGAAAAATTTCCTGGGTTAATTTTACCCAAGATAGGGTCAAAACCTGCAACTACCCAAACTTGGGTTGTTCTCTACCCAATTGTTTGGGTTATAATTTCTGTTAAATTCAACCAAGACTCACTTAAATTTGGTCTTGTATGGCCACAACTTTTGGTTGAACTTTAACATAAATTCTAACCCAAAATAATTGGTTATAGAGCAACCCAATTTTGGGTAGTTAAAGTTTTTATCCTTTCTTGGGTTAAATTAACCCAGGCAATTTTTCAGTGTGGGTAATTTTTACTCAATGACCGTTCTTACTCGAAGAAGGTCAAAATACCGCCGCCTATTTTAGGCCAATTCTACCACTATTATGAAGTAAAACTCGTCGGGTGCCCGGCAAAAGGGCGTTAAAATTTCATTAAAATGAGGCAGTTTTCTGCATAAGCCCTTTTGCTGGGAACATTTTGGTCATTACGCGCTATTGCATAAGGGCATATGCACATATACCCTTCGAATATGCACATATGCACACGACGAACTGTGCTCGAATAAACCAAAAAATGAGGTTATTCCACCAGAATAACCGAATAGAAAAACGCATTCTGTCTCATTTTCCCGCAAACTTTTTACAGTGCAACTACAATTTTAAATCAGCTAGTCTCCTCGTAGTGGAGGTTTGTATAATTATAAACAGTGGTCTCAGATACTAACCTAAATAATCACGCCCTAGATCAGTGTAAGGCCCCATTTACGCATGCACCAAAAGCACATTTCCCATAAACCAGAGTAAATGAATAGACAACATGTCGAAAAAAAACTGCCCTTTAATTCATGAAAAAAAGACCGAGAAAAATAGAAGAACATTTCACGACGTTTGCCTTACCTCCTCCGTTCTTATAGCAGAGATAGGGGAACCTCCAGACGTTGCCCAGGCCCACCGCGTAGCCGATACACGCCATGATGAAGTCCAGTTTATTCCCCCATCCTCCCCTCTCGACTTCCTCCTCCATCAGTTGCTCCTCGTCATCGTCCCCCTCCTCCATCTCCATCTGCTCGACATCAAAGGGAACTACCCGGCCTTCCGTCGCCTCCACCGACTTCGGCTTACCGTCAGCCCTTCCATTGACTTCTGCAGCTGAGATTTCCTCAGTCATGGTTGGCGCCAATACAGTATCCCTTCTATGAGTAGCAATGTCTTAGAACATTTGCCAAGTCACTCTAACGTCTGTCGATTTAAACCCCTCTTGGTGTTGCTTAGCTTAGCAAAGCCTTGGTGCTTACTAAGACCGAAAATTGTCTGCGCAACCCAACTTACATTAATGAGTAACTCATTATATACTGTTTACAATTAGATAAGGCACATTCAGCTTGTTGAGAGCGCCACCCTCTACTGCCGATGCAGCTGGGAGTGAGTATCGACTAACTTCGCTCGAAGGAGGGTTGGCCTACTATAGTCCACTCTTTGGAACGGAATTACAGGACACGGTTCCGTCGCTGGTTACCAAGAGCTGCACGCATCGTAAAGCAAACCAGGGAGCCAGGACAAAAGAGTTCTGTGATGACGTTGTGACCATTGTTTGACTGGGGTCGTACTAATAAGCGTCAACACATTCCAGAAGCTTCAACACACCGTCAACGCTTCCAAAACGCATTCTAAATTGACAAAAAAGCATAGAACTGTAAAATTTAGTCTAAAAGAGATTTTAGGTGGGTCAGAGTTTACATTTCAATTATGGAAATGGAGATTTTTCTCGCGAAAAAATATCTCTAAGCAGCACGGCCGTTGTCCGCCATCTTGCCTTCGCACGGAGAATGGACTACAGATATTTCAGATAATTGTGTAGGTAATACAATTATCATGTCGTATGCGGATTCACACGTAACGACCGCCCTCTGTTGATTTATTGTATAATGCTATCACCACCGTTGCGTAATGGTATGGTCCGCGCTGCCCCTGAGCCAACATGGCCGCCGATTTTAGAGCTGCACGGAGAGCCAATTTTCTTGAACTGAAAATTGCAATTTTCAGACGTTTGACCCATTGATTTTAAGCCACAATTTCATTTTTGCCCCTACTGTATGGTTTGAACACTGGTTTTGTCAATTTGAATGCGTTTTGGAGGTGTTGACGCTGTGTTGACGCTGCTGTGTGTGTTGACGCTGTGTTGACGCTTATTAGTATGACCGTTTCACTGAAGACATTCGCGCGTTGCCACTAGTGGGCAGGCGTAAGTTATGTCACGAATCAACCACTAGTCGACTTAATCGACTAGCTGGTCTTCGCCCGAGCTTGCTCGAGGCTGCGCTAGCTAGGGACGGCCGGGTCATTCGAGGAACGTAAAACAAATCCAGACTTGGACCAAGACTACGTTCCAGCCAGTATGTTCAGAATGGTTGAGACCGTGTTTAGACTTGATGAGTCTAAACACAGTCGTTAAATAGTCGTATTTTGTCCGGGAACTTCAGTCGAACTCCATCTGCGCGGCTGGTGTAAGACAAGTGCGTAATCGGCCCGGTTGCGACAAATCTAACTATTTTGAGATCCAATCGCGCACCGCTATGCAAAATGAGGACTCATTCATTCCGAGTACATGGGGAGTTGTTCTTTTCAATACGTCAACTTGTTTGCAGATCCGGTGACGTTTTAACGACCAATACACTCAGCTTGGTCAATTGTGTACACAAATAAAATGTATGACTGTGATATACTTGATTTATTGGAGTCGTGCATGCGATATGACGAATTTTCTAATGTTACGTACACAACACAAAGTACAAACCCTCGAAGTAATGATAATGAACTTCCGTGGCGGCCTAGAATACGCTCTGAAATCTGAACCAATCAGAGTGCTCCCGTAGAATTCACTAGCGATTCAAAATACTCCCGTATGTTGTGTACAAAATTGAAAACTTTTTCTCCGAGTCGGTAATTTTGCTCAGAAACAGTCAGCATTTTTTGGTCTGGGAATCAGACTACGCGCGTTGCAGCGATATTTTGCGTGCGTGGAGCCAGTAACCGTACGTAACACAACTACCGACTTGGCACCAAGTCTAGACCGTGTTCGGAATCATAATTTTTGTAAAGAGCAAATTGCATTGTTTATCCAATCCACACCAAAAATCAAGAGATACGAGTGGTACTTTATAGTTGATCATCTAGTTCCTTTTACATTGACCGTGAGTCCTTTATTGTTCATTTTTTTCACATACTGCCAAACGAAAAAAAATCATTCGTAAATCATACAAATATTTACACCTCCGTTATTACATAAGTAATCGTTCGGGAAATATTTATACAAAGGAACATGCCATAATTACCTCAGACCTCATGCTTTAAAGGTTTTTAAACCTCAGTTTAGTTAAAACTAAACTGATGAAAAGTTGGTACGACGACTAGTGTTTCCCGACATCTTTTCCACCACAAACAAAAACAAAAACATGTTTCGTTTGATCGCTTAGATGTGACTTAACAATAGAGTACAGAGATAAGCTCAATAACTTTGTGAAACAAAACTATTTAATTGTGATCGAATCATCAAAATATATACAGATATTTCGAATTATCAAAATATATACAACCATTTCGAACACTTGCATTTAGCTATGTCACCAAACAGAGTAGAGGATTCGTTACATTCAGCGCCTTTGTATCCACACAAACCTCTGTACAGCATAAAAGAATACAAATGCATAGATAAATATAATAGATTTAAAACTGGAAGCAATATTCCTCCTGTTCTCTAAAAATAATGCTTTAAACATATGTGATAAAATTGATGGAAATGTGAGGGAATGGTTTGCCGTGCGTTACATAACACAGTAACCTCAGGTTGACTGTGAGTTGTTTTTGTGCAGTTCGGCTTGGTACAATTTGTGGAAACAACGATTAGCTAACGAGGTAGGTATATCTTTAAAGATGCATACCCGATGCTCTTACAAAACAAATGTTGTTTTTCCAAACGTATCCTCAATTTGCATGTTTTGTTTTAGTGAAGAAACTATTTTATTCCAAATTTTGACGTCTGCCTCTCTCCCAAAAAGAGCTTCACTTGCAAAAATAACCCGCACTGCGCTATGCGACGGCCGAATTATTGTCTGGCAGCCATGAATTCGAATGTTGTGAAGAAATAATTGAAAACTAAACGTCGGTGAATTTTTGTGTTCAGTGTCTCATTCAGAAGTGAATAATTTTCATATTGCTAGGAAAATAGCAATTGAAAAAACAAAAACAAACCTAATTTTCGAGATGACACTCGAAAATAGCACGGGAAATGCATCTTTTTAAAGAACCAAGGATGAAATGTGTAATATTTTGCATTGTCATTTTGGTCGTTTGATCACTGTCGTTTGCCATTGTTTTTGGTGTTGCCTTGATTTCAGATTTTTCATGGGTTTTTAAAAGCTGCTTATCTATATTATATACAAGAATGAAAATTAAAACAAGTAGATAATCCCCGAGTAGAGAAAAACCACAAACCTATAGATCTCTCTCATAAGACGCCATCTTCTTAGAAAAATTACAACTGCGTGTTCAGGTGTTGCTCGAAATTTACGGCGCAGCCGATGCGAGTCACGAAAATGTGACACCCAAAATGCCGAAGCACGTTACAATCTGTATAGGAAGTGGCGTCATTTGAGAGGGCCTGTTAACTTAAAACAAACAATCTTTTTTGCACTAAAACAAAACATTTTAAAGAAAGGGTTTAAATCACTTATGGATTCAACGAGAATGAATATCACGTGGCCAATTCAAACACATGATATTTTAGGCCAGATAAGAGATAAACAGTTTCAAACTTACTCATCAAAAGTGTAGCCTATTTTGCTTTAATCCTAATCTAAGGCAAGCAAACCACTGTGCCTACTTTTAATTAAGTACTGTTCATACACATATAGTTTTAACCCCATAACGTTTGAGGGTTTAAGTACATTGCCAACAAATTTAATACATGCAAAGTGCAGTGATGTGACGCTGCAGAAGTGTCAATTAACGTATCCATGGTATAAGCATTATAACGTTTTTCATTCTTCTCTGTATATTCATTTCGCTCTATCAAATCTGTAAATAGACGAAGAATTATGTCAGAGCCATTCACAATTATGTACAATTGATAATACTTATTAATGAATTCTTAAAGAAAATACTTTGTTGTCAAAATTCACACGGGAAAAGAAAACAACTCAAAAGGACATAACAGGACAAACCCCAACAATACACTGGATACATCCGAAAACCAATAAAAAGATCAGGTTTATAGACTAATGAATGGAGCTGCGTTAGGATCAAATTAAAACCAAAACAAAATAAACAAATGGAAAGAAAATATGAGTACTTCATCACAAACTTTGGAGAAAGTGTCACAAAGTCTTATGTGCGTTATGATACAGGAGTTTAATGTAATTGTATAATAATAAAAAAAAATTCTAAAAAAAAATAGTCCATCTTGTCCCGACCCCATTTGGAGATGATTTGCAAAATTTATAAACTATATTATTGACGAACGTGATATCTGTGAACCAGCACTGTGCCAAACGTGGGCGTAAAATAAGTACATTCCATCTAAAAAAAAAAGCCGTCATGTTCGTTCTCTTGATTTTAGCTCCATTTCGAGGTAAAGAAAGAACTATACTAGGTTTCACGAGGAGCTATGTTGCTAAATCCAAGTGCAACAACTTACCTTCGTGACCTCCTGATAAACAATTGCCTATTGCAATGGAACAGGAAAACCTGTACTCCGTGCAACATGGCGTCCGTTCGTACATTTTTACCAAACAAAAGTTTAAAAACGAGGCAGCAGATGAAGAAACTAGGAATATCACGGCAGCCTGCAGCGTGAATACATGCATATACATATGCAACGATGTAAAGAAATACCCTAATGGGTTTATACAGACATATCACCAGAGGGGTCGTCCAAACATTATTTTGAAGCAAAAGAGGAGACTCTATGGGATGTGTTAGGTATATTAGTTTCCAATGTTTATAGGGTATAGGGACATTGGTACCCCTCTGTGCAGTGTGCACGGTATACGTAAAAAAAAAGACCAACCGTGTCAAATATTGTGACCTACAATATGCATCCGCTAGCTTCATTTCAAGTCGCGCTTTCTTTACTCCTCCTCGTCACTATCTCCAGTGCCAACGTCGAGACGGACGTCCCCGTTGTCCTTGGTATAACCCACGTTATCGTAGGCGTCCCCCTCATCCACTTTTTTCTCGTACTTTGGCGGGATGCTGTCTCCATCACGGTCTTCTGACGAGTGCACGCTACCCCCATCCACGCTGCTATCTTCCACTGGAAGCGGGTTCTCTTTCTCCTTGGGGAAGACGCGAGCTGTTGCCATATAGCGCAGCCGCTGCGGGAGGAATCAATGCAAACTTACAATCACGTAGTCAAGTAGTCTCAAGTCCATTACAAGTCATCGCAAGTTGTCACAACTCATCATAAATCAATCACAGATCAATCATAAGTCACCTCAAGTCGTCACAAGTCGTCACAAGCCACATCAATCATAAGTCAATAACAAGTCAATAGCAAGCCATTACAAGCCATCACAAGTAAATCAAAAGTCGATCACAACTCATCAAATCTCAACCACAAGTCATCACAGGTCATTACATTCCCTCAAGCAAAAGTTCTTTGTTAGTTGCACATTTAATTTTTTTAAAGTGATAAGTTGACCAAATTTATTGTCAAAAAATGTTACCTCTCTAGCTGTGCCCGGAGTGATAATGAAGAGATAAATAGCGTAAGTGATGACCCACTGCATAGAAGCAAGCGACATCATCCAGCCAAGAATCTCCCCACTGATGGGGAAATAGTAATCGTCTCCATACTTTGGTCCGGAGTAGTCAACCAGACTGAAGATAAAGATGCCCTGAAAAGAACAGAGTGGCAAATATCCATCATGTCAAGGATCCTTTTTTGTGTAGAGTGGCTCAGAAAAATAAACGAGGGACATAGAACCAGTCTGTTTTGGGGGGGATAAGCACAAACTTTTTTTTGTGGGGGGGGGGGGGGGTTAACTCTATGCTCAGACATAAGGTCAGACATGTCAGATACGTTTATAATTATTGTGATTGTCGCATCGGTTTCTGGCTAACAAACAAGATTTAGAAACAAGTCTAATATACCACTGAGAGTTGATTAGACTTTATTCACCAGTCGGTCATATTAAATTGAAAGCGAGGTCATGTCTTAATTTTTGGAACTTGCGAGTGTAAATGAAAGCAATGAAATAAAGTTGATTACAAATGAAATACCTGTCTTCTCTGATGAAAAATTTAAAACGTGATTAAACATACATTGTACCCTACTGTTTTAAGCCACATTTAAAAGAAAAATTGAAAGTGAGGCTCGGAACGCACGGCAATCATAAAATAGTCTGGCACCATCCCATTCAACAGTTTACAAATTATGAAAAAGATTCAGGGAATACGTTCGCAAATAGCTTCCCTGTGAATAAGGTCTATAAATTAGAACAAGCAGAACCCAAACCACCACTTTTGGCCAAAATGAGTCACATCTTATGCTGCCATTACCTTCTCCCATTGAAAGCGGGTTCCAGAATCCACGTTAAATTACTCTTTTCCCGGTATCTGACCATTAGCCTATGCATTGAAAATAGTCCAAACTCAGAAACCTCAGTTCGGACGTTCTTCTGAACAAAATGAAAAAAATGCGTGGGGTTGGTCCCCTCTCGTTCTCTTTCACTTAGTTTTTTTCGTGATTCATCTGCAAAAAATAGTGTCACAAACTCGATTGTCAAAAATAAAATTCACAGGAACTTACCACAGTCACAACCGGTGTGAGTATAGCCCAGCTGATGGGCCAGAACCAGCCGGGAGTGAAGGTCAGCATGGTGGTGACATCTCGGTAATATCGTCGGATCCCGTAGCCGTAGGATATCGTAATGCACTCCAAACTGGCTACCCACAACAGCGGCATACCGCTGGCCGCGTAGGAATCCAACAACTGGAACATGTACATCCCGCCCTGGTAATAAGTGGAAATTAGATAGTGAGATTGGAGAGCACATTGACTTCACTAATGACTTCCGCGGCCGGAGTAGTATTCAGCTTGTCAAACAAAACACTTTTTGGTAAAAACTCTATCAACATAGTTATATTGAAGCTCCTTATATTTTTTTTAATGACCACCGAACCACTCAAAGTTGTAGTTTCTCGTCAATCGAATCACGGATCCTACACACAAGGATTAACGACTCAGCCAAACTCCCGGTTAGATGCGCGATAGCAGCCCGCACAGGTGGCAATAGACCTAAGACGTAATGACGTCACACTTTGTTTACATGTGCGCTTTCCTATGTAGTAGACGGACCCCACTTTATCTGGCGTCCCGACTTCGCTCCATAGGAAAGCGCATATGTAAACAAAGCCACTACGTCATTACGTCTCAGGTCTATTACCATGAATACTCGTCAACAAAGACCCAGACAGCTTAACCGCTTCACTCACTGCGCGCGGCGAATTTCAAATTTGCAGGGCTCTGCGCCCGATCTGGTGTCGAATTAACCTGTCAAGCCAGCTAATTATATTTTGAATATTCATGATCCTACGTTTTTGGCCTTCAAACTACATAACCATGTTAACGCTAAGCACAATACCTTTAGCTTTAAAATGAACTATGAAATGTCGCATTTGTTTCATCAGTTCGGGACCACATCTCTCTAAAACTTTTTGATGAAAGCTGGGTAAATGGTGTTCTCCTCGAAAAAGGTGTCACATTTGACGTTTATTTCCCGGGTAAATACTTAATCTATGACGACCAAAAACTGCACAATGTCATCTGTTATATCCTGAGGTATTTATTTTTGTGCAATTTTGAACAAGAATATCTTACATAAGCTGGTTTCGCTTAAAGTTTTATGAATATTTCCGTTTTAAAGATGTCATGCGAAAAACCGACAAAATGGCACACCTGGAACATTCGCGATTAACATGCCAACGGGTATTAAGGCCCGTTATCACGCGTCAAACCAATATTAAGGTAAGTTCGTTCAGCGCATTTTGTACGTTCGTTCAGCGCATATTGTATTAGAGCTCAGGACAGTCGTTCATCCTTGTGTGTGGGATCCGTGATCGAATCAACTTAACGAATGTATCTAAATGTGTTTTTTTTTTTGGCCGAATTGCGCGCGAATTTCCAAAACGGCTGACTCTGTTCAACGGTGTCTTCACTTACTTCTGTGAGGCACATGAATCCCAGGAAAAAGTCGATGACGCAGATGGAGATGACGAAAATCGTCCGATTCTGTCTGAGACGGAACTCTGGAAAGCCGTCCATGAGGGAAGTGATGAAGCCTTCAACGACGCAAAACTACCCGGAAAAAAAAGAAAGAAAGACAAGAACTTAATGACTCGTCATTCTTGCCAGTCTAAGAGCGAGCTCCCAGCGAACTCCTGAGTCTAGGTTAAATGGACTCCGTGCACAAGTACCTCCTCAAAGGTTTCAAAGAGAAACTTGGGGAAAGACCATTGGGAGAGACTCTCACTGCATTGCGGACGACGCTAGACGCTCAGGCGAAGATGTCAAGGTTTGTAAAAAATTGTAAAGGTAAAGCTTCCCATAGCCATTACTGGCCGTATAGGGCAGTGGGATGTTAGAGGTCAACTGTGTCTTGGGCGCGGCATATTATGAGTGGCGGTGCCTATCTCCTCTCCTCTCGCCGTCTTACCTTCCCTGAACGAATCAGGTACCCATTTTTTCACTGTTGGGTCGTCAGAGAGAGTTTTCCAGTTTTTGGTCCGAATGGGATTCGAACCGCCAGCCTTCCAATCCGTAGCTCCACGCTCTAGCCAATCGGCTATACGAGGCCCCTGTTGCAAAACTAGGTTTGTGCAAACTATTTGACGGTTTAGAACTGCGACTGTAATGCTTTTATTTCCACAAAAACAAAAGTAGATTACCTGACTGTCCAGACCCAGCATGACCAACATGGCGAAGAACAAGATTGACCAGAAAGGAGCAGCAGGCATGGTATCAACAGCCGTCGGGTAGGCAACAAATGCCAACCCTGGCCCTGTACAATAAAATCACCCAAACAAATATCCAGGTTAAAGACGCTCTTTTGTGAACATTTTAAATGCACATAGTGCTGACATATTATTAACTGGAAACAACGTCAATATTTACCTTCATCTGCCACTTGTGAAACGTCCACTTCTTGTACGAAGGCCATGTAGCCCAGGACAGCAAAGATGACGAAACCCGCGAACAGACTGGTACCCGCGTTCACGATGCCCACCACAATGGTATCACTGACAGTTAAACAAGCGCGGGAAAAATCATGACAGTGGCATCACCTAAAAGTCTAGTGCGAATGAAAACTTGGCGTTTAAACTGATTCCCTCTCAATACAGACGACTTTACTAAAAAGAAATACTTCTGCCAGGGAAAATCAAAAAGTCACACAAATGCTTTTGAGAGGTCTTTTGACTTACATTAAACAGTTATTTCTGTAAGGGTTGTAGCTACCGAGGGAGATGAGAGAGCCGATACCCACACCGTAGGAGAAGAAGATCTGAGTAGCAGCATCAACCCATACCTAGAAGGACCAAGAAAGAAGGTGTGCTCAATAACCTCTAGTAACATAATGGTTAGTAACAAAGGAACAAAATCGAAAGACAAATTCTGTCCTACAGAAAAACGACGCCTGGCACCTCAACACAACAGACAGCGCAGTCATTATGAGTCATGACGCGACTAGCTTCTCCGCAGAAACGAGCTGTGTGTGGGAATCTATACGGGAATCCTGTATTAAAGGACCTTACAGTGTCTGATGCCTGTGTCACGTTTTTTTGCAAATTTGTTTCTTTCAGACTTTCAGTTGTTAAATATATATTCCAGTATTATCCTATAATGAAAACACTCCGAAACGTATCGCTATTACGCATTGATATATAACATTGATGATGAAAAATGGGCCAAAATATCCTTTAACTGTCGCTCGTACGAATTTCGTACTCGAACGATATGAATATATATGCATTTCGAAACTTGACTCAAAAATACGCAAATTGAGAGCACATTGATCATTTTGTAAAACACCCGGCTAGCGGGATGCGATATTTATTCCGTACACATACATTCGTTATGGGCGTTCGAAGTACGTTGAGCCACGCTTTTCCGCTGGTTGGTATAGAAAGAGTCCCAAACACATAACTTCAACTATGTAAGCTATGTATAAGTACTTTAACGTCAATATGGCCCAATCCCCACTTTACATAATTTCAGTGGGATATAATCTTATTTAAGCGTAGCTAGAAAGGTGAATCATGGAGCGTTCGAGATCACGAACACCACAACACAGGCATCGTATAGGGACGAAAATAGAAACAGAAATATAATGGAAACAGAACTATATGGAAACAGAAATATTAATATGTTAAAAATGGCAACGTAAGATCTTGCGTGGGTTAATCTCATTTTCGGTATAACCTTTTTTTTTTAGTGGAGTGTGTACTGTATGCTTACCGTGGGTTCAGTGAGTTTGTCAAACGTAGGCGTGATGTAATAGATAATACCATCATAAGAGCCTTCTAGAAGTACACCATTGATGAGGAGGATAAGCAGGATAGCGTAAGGAATCAGGGCCGTGAACCAGACGATCTGAAAGAGAGGATAAAAAGAACTATGTTAATATCAGGGCAGGGGCCAATTTTGTGGAGCCGCAGAGCCCAGAAACGTGCTACAGGTAGAAAAGAAACTATTTCCAGCACTTCTGCTGTCTACAGTGACGATCTCAATGTAATTCTCTATCGGTGATTGTTGTATTAGTCTACCTTTCCAGTCGTTTTAACGCCTCTCCAAATGCAGAGGAATGTCAGCACCCAGGCAAAGGCAAGGCATCCTATGAGATCCCAACGAAGACTACCGACCTCTTCAAAGCCTCCACTTATGTGTAGCACTCTTCTCCTGCACGGGTTGAGGTGGAAATACAAATTCTACAATTGACAACAGCAAATCACTGTGTTAGCATAACAATTACGCTGGAGCTGAATTGCGTAAGACACACAAAACAAACAAAAAGACCAATCAACACAAATTCATATGTAATTGGTAATTTAAAAACAAAAAGTGAACACGAATGGGTCACGGTCGTGCTTTTTTTACAGTACGGATGCCGCTGCCTGCCATACTCACTCCCAATATTGTTCGGCGGATGATTCGCCTAACACCTTAGGCAGCAACGAGCCGTTGGTGGACAGAAAGTACGACTTCTTGATGTCAGCGGTCAAGTTAGACTGCAGCTGCAGCTCGCTGCAGAACTCGTTGTTCCAGTAGTTGCTGCAGTCGTGCCACGGAAGTTCGCTGGTGAAGGAGACGAACATGTAGAACAGAGACCACGACACGATGATGATGTAGTATACGTTCAGCATGGCGGCGATGGTGGCGGCGGACAGACCAACACCTGGGGATTGATATAGGGCAGACCTTTAGCGATACAGACTAGAATTACGAAGATTATAACTCCCCTCAAGTCTTCTTTATTTAGTTTTGTTTGCCAGCTAAGATGTCCACCTCTTAAATGCAATGTTGGCTTTATGGGTGCACGCCACCATAAACCTGTAAATTAGTGCGCGCGAGCTCATTAATATTTTGTGACCCCACAGTTTCTTTCGAATAAGAGGACCTTGCGGCTTATAATTGGGATAGATTGTAGAACTATTTATGTCAATCAAGTATTTGTGACTTGTGGTTTCAAACTCTGTCGATTTTATTTCAAAAAGCCGGACTTGTGGGTCTATTTCGCATAGAGGCGGACGGTTACTCTTAAACCTGGGTCCAGGAATTAACAGCCTTTTTAGGGGTGGTTTTTGGGGGAGGGGAATATAAAAAAAAATGACCCGGTTACCACTAATAAAAAAGAAAAGAAAAATGTTCAGGGGGTCACAATCTTTAATTTCCAGGGAAAAAAAATAATGCCACCTTGCTCCTGCGCGTCACAAGGCGGCGCCTTTTGTGTACGATATTGCTTTGTTTCCCTATGAGTACGTATTTGGTGTGGGTGGAACCTTATACGGACTTGTTAAGACGCCCTCTATCGGTCAGTGCAACCGTTGTCATCCAACTCGTTGTCACACTTGGCAAGGATCCAATTGCTTTGCAGGGAAAAAAAATAAGATGGACTATTGTTTACGGAACCCAAAACAAACAAACAGTTTTTTTCTATTATTTTTGTTGGCGGTTGGGGTGTTAGCGGTGGAGGACGGGGGGAGGATTTTATAAGTGAAAGATAGGGTGGAATACTTTGAGAGTTGTCTTACCTTTTATTGCGGGGAATAGTTCCCAGACGCTGATGCCTCCTGTTTGAAGCATCTGACCGAGTGAGACCTCCATGAGGAAGATAGGCACACCGCACATCACCAATGACACGAAGTAAGGGATTAGAAAGGCTCCTACAAACAAATAAATCACACAAAAAACCAAATAAATCATCAGTATGCTTCCAGAAATAATATTGATAATGACGTACTTCCGCAACATTCCACACCGAACGCCAATATTATGCCCTCGTATTTACTACTGTTACTTTTTGTCACAATGCAAATTTGCAGACTCAAACTAGGTTCATCGACGTTTAAACACTGTATACTCAGTGTGTTACCTCCCGAGTGAAAGTTGGATAGAATCACTCGGGTGGGACTCGAACCCACGACCTCCTGCTTTCTAGTGCAGATGTCTTACCACTCGACCACCGAGAAATTATGAAATTTGCAAATTGTTATATTTTTTTTCAAATAGCAATAATGGTCTCAGAAATTTCTCCCGGAGGTGGGTGAGTGTTGGGGAATCTTTAAAAGGGTGAGAAATGTTACGGCAGCCATTAAACGTAACCGTTTGCTACTCTATTCAAAATGCAATACAGCACACTCCGTTAAAATTGCTATTTTTTCTTTCATGACAAATTGACATACATGAAATGACCATGCGCGGTCGTGACGAAGTGCCAGGATCAACCGAAAGTTGGTCCGCAGACATACGTGTGCATGCGCAAAAGCCTACTTGAGAAAAAAAAATCCAAAATAAATTCGCAGAAGCAAATTGCATACATTGATTGATAATCGTTAATCAGACGGTGCAAACAGGGGAGGGGGTTCACAGCTTGGGAAGGGGCAACATCGGAATTTTTTTTAAAAAGAGGCTTCAGGCCTTTGGAACCCTGCCATTATCTGCCCCTCGCTAAGTAGAACTGTTTTCAGAGCAATAATATAGGCCTACTATGTCCACACCGCTAAGGACAGATGAAACAGACAGCTTGAGGGTTAAGGTGATGGATTTGCCTTTTCCTATTGAGCAAACAAGGAAGATGTTGGAACACACAGTCACACCGAGTATCCTGTCCGCAGAGCTAATTTGTTTCAAAACTCTCTTCGGCTTCAGTTTCAACAAACTCGGATATTTTTACTTCACGGAAAAAAAAAACATTCAAAGTGTCCACGCAGTAGGCAGTTGCACTTTCCATTGGTTCAGTATTCAATATACAATGTGTAATCAAATGCGATTTTATTTTGCAAAAGGAATCCATTTGATAAGAAAAAAATACCATCACATTGTTTTCAAGTGCCTAGAATATAAAAGCAATTAATACTTACTAATTGAAAATCTGAAAGTGGATTGATTGTGTATTTAAATGGGGACCTTTTAGCATGTAAACCCTAGATCACTATTTTGGCATTGCTTAGTAACTTGCCAAATTATGTTTTAAAATAATAATCGATTGACACTTTTGACACATCATTGGACGAAAGTGTGCCGAATCAACACTTTGCATTCCATTATTTATCTACCAAAATACATAACGCCCGATTTAATATTATGTAACACGGATATGAGGGGCAACATAAAATGAGCCATATAAATCGCTAATCAGCGATTATAAAACCCTTAAGTTGTAAATTTCCACTACGTATTATCACGCACGGTACCATTCGCGGCCGGGTCAAAGCCCTGAGGTTGTTAGTCAACGTACACGAAATGATTACACGGAAACAGCATTATGAACTGCACCTTCGGTCATAGAACATTGCCTATGCATCTAGGATTAGTTTGAACCTATGAAAACTGTGTACGGGCGACAGATCTTGCTAAATCGCGTCTACATTAGGGCAACACGCCTTATTGGGGCGAAAAAATGGGAGAACGAATTTTAATGTAGCAAACTATCTATGTATAGATCGATTCCTCGTGGTCCAAAACATAAGTTTACCGAAATTCGTGGAGGCATGATAAGGTAAACTTGGGTTAGGTGACATTTTAGGTTTGTGCACAAGTCTATGGGAAAGTCGCCCTATTAATAGCATTCAGTGAGATTTTTATAATTTTAAGATTAAGTTGTTTTAGAAGGAAAGAAAAGAGACGTAAGATTCACAGCTTAGGTTTAATACAAAAAGATTCATCTTTTCGGTAAAAAAAATCGTCATTTTCGTAACTCCAAGTTCCCAACACGGTTAGAGGTCATCCTTAATGTGCCCTACTTTTTTATGGAAACATCCTAAATTACCCTTGGTCAGCACCTTACCATATTCCCCATCTATAACGGTAATAGCCTTAATTGCCGAAGTATCGATCAAGCTCGAAACTTGTACTTTGGAAGAGTAAATTTGCTTTTCAAACAAGGCAGGTTTTGCAAACCAGCATTATACGATTCCAAATGCGCACGAATTATTAGTGGTATAGCGCGCTGCGTGGAACTTTACTCTAGTTTGTGTCAAAATTAAAATATAGGCCTATATATACATTTTTCTTAACTAATAGTTTGTATTTTTGGTGTTTGTCGTTGTGCTGATAGTGAAATGACTATTAATAATGAGTATTCACAAAGCGCACGTATCCACCATTATTGGTGCTCAAGGCGCTACATCATTATTACCCCTGATCATTGGGCCAATGAAACATTTCAAATACCATCTCAGCTCCCTGGGGAGTTTACAGCTCAATGCTTCTATTTCGGCGCAATGCAGCTTAAATCCCACAATAACCACCTCTGCCCTCACAGGTACCCAATTACTCCTGGGTGAAGAGAAGCAATGAGTGACAAAGTGACTGGCCCAAGGGCACACACACCATAGCCGCAGGCTGGACTCGAACCCACAGCCTGTAGAATTACCCGCAGCCCACGATTTCAATGCTCCACACCACGAGGCCACGGTACTAATTAAAATGTTCCGTCTTCAAATGGAACAATCAAATACAATTCCCTATCGAAGTTCTCAGCTGATACTGCCCTGTTTACGGTATAGGAATGACCGAATGTTACCTGCTACAGGACTTTCAAAACGTAAAGAAAAACATTTGAAAGAAGAACTTCTTCACAAACTCTTTGTAGGTCGATCGAAACTGCTTCATCAGACATATACGGTATTTCTTGACTTAACAAATAACAAAGTCATTAAAAACTTTCAAATGAATTAAAACTCCGAGGGACAAACATGTTTACGGGAATGAGTTTAAACTGGTATTTGTTTATATATGTAGCGAGAAAGAGTATGATCATTGTGTGTAGGCCTATATAAAGTCTCCGAGCCCTATGTTTTTTCTTCGTAAAACCAAACTATAAGTATTTTTAATCAGCATCTGTTCAGTGTTCACAAATTTCCTCTTTTTAAGATTTTACCGAACCTCTACAGAAATCCTCACTGTGGACTTAATGAGGACTTTTTCGTACCAACTAAGGCACGCACCTTCCACCGGCAATTAGTATTGCCAACATTTGAGAATGCCACGGTTGTATTGGTTAACTGCTACCATATTGCGATGACAACTTGACAACATCATCCTAATACGCCATCTTGCCAACCCAGAAGCATAGTTAAATACAAAACTGAACGAATTACCGTTTGTGTTTTATCTCATTTTGTTAATAAGTCAAAGACAAAACATCCGCTAGGCTTACACATCAAACTGAGCCGATAGTTAGTGAAGTTTAATATTTATCAAAATTAAACGAATGTACGAAGCTAGGTAGTGGGAGAAACGCGATAATCGCATGTGAGAAATGACCAGCTGGCTTGGACGCGCGAAAAGCTATAGACAGCTAGCGAAATACGTGCAAACAAAACCTGATCCCAAATATGAAACTATTATAAATGATTTCCTTGTTACAAAATATATGCTCAGTAAGGCATTTAAAATAAAGGCATCAACGTAAGTTGTCTAATCAAACAGCATCGCCACTTTACTGTTAATGACGTCACGATTTGACTTCCAAGCGTTAATAATTGGTGCATTCAAATCACGTAACCAAAGCGAGGCTGGAAGGAAAAATAGTCTGGTTTCTTTTTACACAAAAAACACAATCACTCAGTACCGTTATTGGATACAGGGTACATGACTAAAATGGTGCCAGCATGATAAAGGCCTATTAAGTTCTTCTTCGAAAATCATCTCGCATTTCTGAAGAGAAACAAAATTTGGACGAACCATATGGTACAGAAGGAACAACTGGACATTATCGACCTTTCTTTTATCCTTTCTATTATCGAACTTTCTTTCGTTTGTAAACAATGAGCACCATTTTGTAGGCATATGGGCGGCCAAAAGGGCATTAATAAGTCGTGGTTGGCAACAGATTTTGCCAATTTTTTTCACATTATCAACCTCTTTATGTAAGAAAGACGCATTTTGAATAAGTCTTTGGTACCGGTAGCGTTTGTTGGTAATTTTGTATTTTAAACAATCCAATGATATGGTTGGAAACAGTAATAATCATTCTTCATTTTCTGCGACGTTGGCCTTCCACAGTTTGTCAAAAGTGCCAACCACCGGTTGGAAAAGAAATGTCGGTAGGTTGACACACTTCACGGGGGAAGGAAACAACTCTGTTTAAACGGCATACATCCCGACTTCATCATAAAATAGGCAGGGCGCAAAATGTTGCTTAACACGGAAACTTTTAGCTTGTCAGAAACAGGTTACCAGCTAAACGTCATACGTTCTTCGCGTCTCTTGACTGGTTCTCAGCGATTATTTTGCTGAGCGCATGCATTTGCTAAGCACTTATTTTCTGCTTAACGGCCTTATGATATTGGCACCTGAACTCATAGAAACCCCGGAACCAAACCCATTCAAAGAGTTACAGATGGCAAAATTATCAGCTAAAGTTAATATCTAATCGCTGCGAGATAATGAGTAACCTTTGTCCCTGGGCTGGCCACTGTTTGGACAGATAAGAGTGTTTATTGTTTGATGGCCTGGGTCGGCCTGAAAGGGAACAAACTCCACCGATTTGGCCTCGGTAAACCAACGAGTTCACATGAGTGGAATTTTCCAATCAGCTATAGAGATGCTAATTACGACAGTTAACTTAACGCATTTCTGCACACGAGACAAAGTGACGAACTCTGATGGTTATCGCAGTGGGTTAATGCTGCGTAATGCCGGTTTGCTCAGATCATTCACTTTATAGTCTACTTTATGAATAAAAAGGTAAAAGATGAAAGAAAATCCAGAGATTTTGCACATCATCACCAAAGATTGTAGTAATTTACAACTATATAAAATTAAGGCAACGTGATGTTATAAAATTCAACTATGGTTGTGATAGGTTCAGCCCAATTTATTAAATGGGAGCTTTGTTTTGTTTTAGTGTACGTCTCCATTGCCCCTCTGAAAATGAAAAAAAAACACCAATTATTGAAATAGACACTTTTGTTTGTCATTTGCATCCTTACTTCAAATTTTTTCCCCAGATAAAGAAGATAGCGAATGAACACTAAATAAAATCACTTAAAGGCCCAACGCCAAAAGTAACGAATAAATTGGCACAAAAGAAGAAACTTGGAAAGTATGAAAGAACAAGTGTGCAGATGTCGAAAATTGTATTTTTATAACAAGGACGTCCAAAATTGGCACGCACTCAGATTAACTGTTCAATTAACAACATAATTAATAACACAGTTAATCAGTTTAGTAGCATTGCGGAATGTGACTAGAAACTCACGTTGCATTCTTATGGGTGTATGTCATTCACTCTTTGGCATCTGCACTGTGTCAACGACCGGAACCAAAATTAAATGTTGTACAAAATTAAATGTTGTACAAATTTAAATGTATTAAATTGGAGCTACATATCGTAATTTCCTAGAAACACGAAGTTAACATACCTCCAACACAAGCAGATTTCGCACGTGCAAGCGCAAATAACCATACTTCGAAGATACTGACGAAAAGTATACCAAAGAGGTGCGATTGAAACTGGAATTTGCTTCAATACATTTTTGATCGCAATGCATGATCAGTGTTCGATTGCAATGATACCCGAGCTTCATAATTAGGGATGCTGACTGATGTGCCCTTCACTAGGCTGTGGACTTTTACGCCCAAGAGATCGCAAACAGGACAGGCAAGTGAGTGACACCCAAGTTTTGATTGAAGAATGAAAAGCTAATTTCGCACACCAAAGTAGAGGGTAAAATTTGCCAGGAAATAAAATGTGGCCACCATTGATCGAGGAAGTGAACTAAAAACATTCTACTAAGGGCAGCTTACCTCCACCGTTCTTGTAGCAGAGATAGGGGAACCGCCAGACGTTACCCAGGCCCACTGCGTAGCCGATACACGCCATGATGAAGTCCAACTTGTTGCCCCATCCTCCGCGTTCGACCTCCTCCTCCTCCACCAGTTGCTCATCGTCATCCTCCATATTCATCTGCTCCACATCCACGGGAACTATCTGGCCTCCCGCTGCCTCGAGCGCCTTCGCTTTCCCGCCGGCATCCCCATTGATTTGAACAGCCAAGCCACCCTCAGCCATGGTTGGTTGTAATATCCCCTTTCACTACCAGTGACAATTTCTCTCTATGTTTACCAAATTACTTCCACTCCTGAACTGCGAGTTTTCTTGAAATCCCTCTTGGTGTTAGTTTCTTTTAACGAAGCCTTTGTGCCAGGATAGACCAAAAAAACGCGTGCTCAACCCAATTGGTAACTAACACTTATGAGTACTGTTTACAAATGGTACTGATACAGCCAAGCACCAGAAGAATTATAATATTGATAAGTACCCGGCATCAACCGGAGGTCAAAGGTCGTAACAGTTTTAAAGGGCGTGCCGGTTCTGGATTATGATTGGGAAAGCATGAGTAACATCATTATCAGTTGTGTTCATATGTTACAGAAAAGGGATTGAAAAGGATAAAAAGTAACGTGCTAATCATTAAGCTAAGCGTTTGTTTCTTGGGCTTCTGCTTATAAAGATGAATTCACGAAGGTCTTGGTATTTCCCCTCCATTGACAAACAAACAAATGTATATATGCCAGCATGTTTTTAAGAAATGCTGTAGTTTTGCTTTAATCCGCAATTTATATTATTTATCAACTGCAGTCACAATTATTTCAATTATATCAATAATTGACGCACAAGCGTTTTTATGTGTGAAAAGTCAAACATATTTTGTATTTCCATCTTCTTACAGACAACACTCCCTCAATTTCCCCCCTTGGTTACTCCCCCTCTTAGGCCCCTTCATTCGTTTGGTCCTCGCAAAGGTCAGACTGGACAATAGGCTACAGGGAGATGCACTTATCATTGCACCATAAGCTTGATAGCCATTGATTGGCAGGGTATTGGACCGATTAGAATGTTTGTACTAAACAAAACCTTCTATTATATCACTCTTCAGTAAATAATATGTCGAACTTTTGTGGACAAAAAAACCGGGTGCAAATAGGGAGTGCGTCAACGGTCTTTTATCGTTGTATCACTTGCCCGATACCAAAACTGTGCACAGCCATATGACAATTGTACCATATGGACCAAAAATGAAACAGTGCGGAAAATTAGCAATGACACCAGCTAAGCTAGTGTTACACCAAAGCACCCATTGGTACAACTGCTAGATAAAATACGGGGCTGACTTCTTCAGTTTGGTTGTCTCCCCTTCAACGACGAATTTTTCTTATAAAACTCTCATCCCAGAAACATTGTGAAGTTTTACTCGCAAGGTTATAAAATTATGTCGGAGAAGGGCGATTTACACCCCTGTTACTCAAAATCCATCATACTATGAAGCTATTTCTTTACTATGAGCATTTTCTTTATCACTTGATGGTAGCCCATCATCATCTCCGACTTCAAGTTGACATTGTACCACTATATCTACGGTCATGTTCCCAAGGAAGGCATACACACAAAGGTTCTCATATTTTACCGGACAAAAAAATACATCATGTTCAAAAGAATTTCTGCTGTCATATATTTTAGCAATGCTCAATGTTAAGTACCACTTTTATCACCATCATCGTTCATGATCCTGTCGAAAGCCATTTCTTTTTTTGTTGACCCTTCAAAATCCAGCACAATCTGTCTCAACAACATACATTGGTTCGCCAGTTAAACATGCTTACAGAGCCAGTCCGGTGATCAGCTATCCAAACGATGACACGAAACACATTTGTTTTTAACATGAATTCCTTTTTATGTACTAAAATGTCAACATGTTTATATGTACTGAATGAAAACATGCACTCACTCCCTTTAAGACTGTCATACCTCTTTTTTGTCGTTTTTTTTGGTTAAAAAAAATGGAGGCGTGGTCACGTGATACCGACTCTTATAGGGACCCGTTCTATTCTGCACTGCTGTACATACACTATCACCTGAAACATAAGTGGAAACATGGGTGATACTTTTGTATAGAGGTGTGCGTGTCGCTTGGCAACCGTCAGGCGCATGACGTCGAAACGTGACATGGTTCCCAATCGGGTACCGTGACCAGGGCCAAATTTCATGACTCTGCTTAACTACCGTTAGCGAATAATCCCTACTTACTTTAAGCGGAAAAAGTCCACGCTTCCCGTGCTTACGGTATTAAAGCGTACTTCACGGGTTTAGCTTCTGCACATGCGTACATCACATAATTACTTTAATCTGCTTACTTTAAGCAGAAAAAAAGTCCGTACTTACGGTGATCGTATTTCACAGGTTAGCTTCTGCACATGCGTATATCGCATAATTACTTTAAGCCTTTTACTTTAAGCAGAAAAAAGTCCGTGCTTACGGTGATCGTATTTCACAGGTTAGCTTCTGCACATGCGTATATCGCATAATTACTTTAAGCCTTTTATTTTAAGCAGAAAAAAGTCTGTGCTTACGGTAAGCGTATTTCACGGGTTAGCTTCTGCACATGCGTACATCCCGTAACTAATGATTATGTGCTTACAGGGTTAACTGGGATTTTTTTTCTGCTAGCGCTGTTAGCATAATTGTGATCGTAGCGCGGAATTGTGCGGCTAGCAGAGAGCCATGAAATTAGGCCAAGTACAGCCGGTTTTTTCATTCAAAAGGCCATTTCTTAAAAAAAAAAAATTAAGAAAGAGAACCATTCTTTTACTTACAAAATGAAAACAAACCGGACGATGTATAATAATACTTAAGAATTTGTGTCATAAATATCTTTACACCAAGGCTACTTCGCTTATTTTGTATGGATGATTATGATGAATGCAACGAGCGTATGGCACCCGTAGCTCCAGAACTCGTCCTTGCCATTGGATTTCATACCCGCAAAACGATTTTTGTACATCGTCCGATCAAATATGATTTACACCAAATAATGTTATCTCCATCGAACAAAAGAATATATTGAACGGGTTGAATTTTTATCTGAAGTATAATGATGTGTTTGCTGTTTGTTTAAGAGTCTGAGTTAATGCAGAAAGTAAGAAAATTCCGTCCCACATACAGTGGGAGGAAAATGTTCCGAATATGTAACCCCACAGAGCCCAAGGGCGGATCCAGAACACAATTTTGTCGGGGGGGGGGCAAACACAATTTTGGTCCCCCCCCCAAAAAAAAATGGGTCCAAAAAATTACGGCGTGGGGTTCGGGGCCCGCTTAAGGGCCCCGATTTTTTTTGGATTCTATAGATGCTCTGTTATGTGATCTGAAGCAATGTCTGACCACTTTGACCATTTTTTTTTTAAAGAAAAGAGGGAGGTGTACACAATGCCTGCCTTTATGGCGACGTCAATTAACAAATTAATAAATTGGGTTCAATTATATTTTTAATTTTATTTGGGGGGCATGGCCCCCGTTGCCCCCCCCCCGATCCGCCCTTGACAGTGTCTCCAACCCTTGGAAATCCAACGCCTATTAAAAGCATCCAAAAAAGTTGGCGCCTATAGATCTTGGTATATCCATAGGCCTATCATTCTGTCAGTGCGAAGCTGTACAGACGGAATCAAGTGTGTTCTCTCTGCAGGCAGGGCGTTTGGACTTGTACTATACCTGATAAAATGAAACCAAAAAAGGACAAAGTGATACCAAACGTGCAAGCAGATGGTACACGTTCTTTGCAACATTATGACGTCTACCCAATTCCTGTCTCCACCCACCCCTCCACTAGCTATATAGATGTAATCCTGGGCGTTGCCATAAACAATCAAAATTCAGGCAAGGTTCACTGTTAGGGATCAAAGTATCAGTGGCGGTGACTCGCCACGTGTTTGAATTCACATAGGCGTTGACGTGTTTGTTGTCCCCTTTAATAATATTATTCATTTTCTCGACACGTACACACGCGCGGCAACCTTGAAGTCATGCGCAAATAGCAATAGAGTTAAACGGATTGGATGACTTTTTTTAACGCTGGTGTGTCCTCTCTCAGAAGCATGACAAATCAATGTTTCCTCGATGAATACGGGACACATAGCTGACCCCGCGGGGTCGGTGATTTGACGGGGAAGGTGAGAAATCAAGACTCCTGTTACTCTGGAACTACAGTTCGGTGTATCTCAGCATTCAATATATTGTGTCATTTGTTTCCTTTTTTGGCAAAACACATGGGCTGTTTGATAATCCGATATCACGTTCATCATAATAGCTTAGTTTCTTCAAACGAAAACCTATGTCACACAGTTAAAGACGTTATTACGGAATTCGATATGGAAAGAGATGACTTTTGATTTGCTTTAAACTATGCAAACCTTCAGTCAGAATATTGTTCAATAACTTGTGAGTTTGTTTTAAAATATCGAAAAATAAAACTGACAAGCGCCTGAGGAAGTACTAGATATATGATTTGGAATACTGCTTTGGAATTTTTAGGTAATTAAGGTCAAGACAAAATATAGACGCTTCGTCCATTAATGGTTTTCTTCGAATTGTACACAAGCTGCTAATAATAATGTTTCCCCTAAGCTTAGGCTTCAGATGGAAATGAGACGCAGTGAACTGATGTGGAAGATGTATACCCCAAGATGGGCGGGCCTTAGAATCACCTCCAAATATGAACTGAACAAAAGAAAACCCGTAGATTTTGTGCTGATCCCCAAATTTTTTCAATATTCGTTCGTAACTGTTCCATGTCTTGTCTCCAAAAATTCGTCCTTTCAATGCACGCCCTTGCATACTATATTCAGTGACCAACCATTTATTTTATATCGTTCGATGATAATTTATTAAAGTTATTAAATTTTTAGCCAAAGTCACACGTCGTGCTCAGAAAATGATATTAATAAAACACCGAATTGGCACTTTGAAAGTAAAGGAATAAAATGACTTCCAAAAAGGCTTACGGAACACTCCATTCTTAAGTCAAGGCACGAACGAATGCAATCACAAGCTTGCGTTGTTTGTTTTTTAATAGATTTTCCAGATACTGGGTGAGTCAAAGAGAGCGGAACCCAAACCCCAACAAATATATTTCATATTTAAAAAAATATGTAGCACCAAAAATAATAATGACTGGAAAGCCAATTTCATAAGCTACTTTTAGATGAAAAAAATACTGAAATTGCTCAATCCGTTCAAAGAATATCACCATTTAAACGCAACGACCCTAAAACCTTTCTCGTCAAAAAAGAGCAATTTATTGTGTTTTTTGACTGTTTAGAACAACAAAGAAAATGACACAGAATACTTGTTTCAACGACTGTCACCACCTGTAGTGCACAATATCTTTTTTAACAACCCCGGTTAGGCAAACAATATAATTTATAAAATCTACTTTTTTTAAAAGACTTTGTTGAATATTTAAACGTTTAAACTGAGATTTTATCGCTGGAGATGTTTAAAGACAATTGTGACGATGATTCTTGAAATCGATTTTGTTTTGGACGAGACAGGTTTAAGGGCCATTATGTTTAAATGGTGATATTCTTTGAACGGATTGACCAATTTCAGTATTTTTTTCATCTAAAAGTAGTTTATGAAATTGGCTTTCCAGTCATAATTAAGTTTTGTGCTACATATTTTTTTAAACATGAATAATTTTTGGGGTTTGGGTTCCGCTTTTTTTTTACTCACCCTGTATTTGCAAGAGTTTTTATAATAACAGGCTCAAAATGAGTCGGCAGCTGCGGGTAAACGCATATGTGTTCATGCATGTGTGACGTGCATTATGCCAAGTAATTTTTGGAAGGAGTAGGTAAGTTTTTTTTCAGTACAACATCACGTTTAGACCCTATAGACCATTATCATGTCGCGGCCATCTCGATTTATTTTTCCCATTCAAATCAACCTAACCAAAGCAAGGCTGGAAGGAAAAATAGTATAGTTCCTTTTTGCCCAAAAATCCCATTATTATTCAGTACTGTTATTGAATACAGGGAACATGACTGAAATGGTGGCAGCATGATAGTGGTTTAAAGTGACCCAATTTTCCAGGACTGCATAAATTCCCATTACAGTGAACGACAGAGGGCCCGCCTGAGGGAGGAGTTGATATATACCCGGGCCCCTGAGGGACGAGGCAATTTAGTGCCATGCAAGGCTATTGCTGGCGTTTGTTACTAACTAACCAACAAACATCAAACAGAGAGACACGACCATATTTTGTTGAGAAGCTATCCGCAGCTAAAAACGTGTGTTACGTGAAAATGTGTTTTATAACAACGAAACAGGTGATAACTATTTCAGTTAAGCAAACTATTGGGTAAGTCTAAAGTTCGCTGATGCAAAACTATGATAAGTTTTGTCCGAAATAGCACGTGCAGTTTCGTATCTTTATAATCCCAAGCCAAATGTGTATTATATAGGTTAAATGGGACCTATTTTGATCGCGCTTCAACGCCGAACGTATTTTCAAGTAGGCCTACACGCATTTCTATCGATTTGGGCATACTGAAGTACACGTTATATTCAAGACATCATTAAATTCTCTCCAGAAAGTGGGCGGAGGGACATCAGTTTATGTACAGATTTACATTATGAAACATTAAATCGCATGTACACGATATATGAACAGATCCTTATGGATCAATGTTTTTTGAATTGTGGTTCAAAAGAGATTTTCATAACGTCACCTTCATTCGTGTAATTTACACAAAATATTATTTGTTATAGGATCATCGCCGCGCTCAAAAGCATCAAATATTATTTGCTGTCATTTGAAGACATGGGCGTCGCCAGGATTTTTTTCTAAACGGGGAAAGCACTCCCCGCAGGAAACCCTTGTACTCTTTCTAGCATAGGCCTATATTCTCAATCTCTCATTTTTTTTCGAGGGTGGGTATAACCATCGCATTCATCATAGAATATGAAGTACAAAGCCCTGACTTCTTCCTCGTCCTATACTTTCGATGCAAAAGGTCGAAATGGGTATGGCGGGTATTTGAAAATAATGTAAGTATTGTTAAGATAATGTAGGGATCATGAATATTGATAAGCGTCTTCTGACGCTCCGCCCACTTTTCTCTCTCTCTGTCTGAATGAGTTTTCGTGAGCTGCCGTTTGAGATTTATTGCCGAAAACTCTCATTTTTACAAGCGCCCGGAATCAAGCCGGACAGCGGACACATACCAGGCAAACAATAATTAACTACAGGAAGCTCTGTAGCCTCCTGCACCTGAGGTTTGCATTAATAACTACACATAGACGAGGTGCTGGGTTTTTAATTTGCTGGGATTATCTTGCTGGGATTATTTACTGGAACTGGAATAAAAGCTCAGTGAACATCAACATTTTGTACAGTCTTCCTTACCGAGGCATCAAACCTCAAACCACGTGGGCTGACTGCTCACGTACAACCCGAACCGACGCACCCGCGTCGCTTCACTTCAACTTGGCGTCGTAGACAGGATCTGAAGACTGATCATCATTTAATCGTCGTCGTAATCGTCGTTTAAATTATTATTTTAATTAAACCTTGATTGGAGTAGAGATCTCTATATTTAATTACTCCTGTTTTCCAATAAGACATACACAAACATAATCCCAGCACCTTGTCAGTAAATTTGTGTGCTTTGTCAAGCATATGTACATGTAGCTGTTTGTTGATCAATTGTCTGGATTTCTAGGGGTTTCTGTGTAATTTACATTCGTTCTGCAGCAAAGAAATGTATCTATTCTTTCTGTCATTTTGAACTTTGGGTCATTATTAGAGTTGTTTCAGCTCTGTGCTTCATTTGCGTCCCTCTTGTAGATTTTCTATGTAGGGAATAGTATTTGCATTTATACAGTTTTGCTTTTTGCTTATTATGTGAAGCAAGCTTATTTGTTGGTCAGTTATACAACTGTATTTCACCACAGTATTAGGCATACACTCTGTGATCATGGCACTCCCAGAAAATGTAGCCGATGCAATTTTGCAGTCAAATCAAGCTCTAGCCAACACGTTGGCTGGTGCATTTCAAAACCTTAGGTACCAGAGAGCCTCGACGATTAAATTGAACAAATTTAATGGCCTCCCCAAGAAGTCAGGGGACCAGACCATTTCTGAATGGCAGCATGACTTGAACACGTACTCTCGCCAACTCGGTCTCTCCGAACAGGAGAAAGTTAACACTGCGTTTGATTATTTGGGGGGTTTCGCGAGAGAGGAGATATTGTGTACCCCTCAACAACAGAGGGATACTTGGGCAAAGCTTGAATCGTTGCTTCGCCGTAGATTTGGCGCACCAGAAACTGTGCAGTCATTAACTAGCTCCCTATATGCCCGTAGTCAGCTCCCAGACGAGAGTCTTGCCGACTACAGTCGCTCTCTAATTCGGATGTACGATAGGATGGAGTCTGCGGCCGATACAGAGCAAAGCAAAGCAGCTCTTACTCAGTTAAGAGAAGGTACTCTCAGGGAACAATTCATAAGAGGCGTTGGTGATCCCTCCTTACGGAGAGAGCTTCGTAAGTTGTCCTTTGACCATGCGGACGTACCTTTTTTCAGTTTTCGTAGTTGGCTCTGGGGCTATATCCCAATGCGGAAGGTACGTTTAGGGCCGAGAGTGAAGTTGACGCTTTACAGTCTGTTAACGCCGCGCGTTCCACTAAACCAACTGTGGCCAATGATGATAAATTAGCGCAGCTAGTTGAAAGTCAAAAGCAACTCGTGACGTCAGTTCAGAAATTAGTTGACCAACAATCAGACATGAGTTCTCAGTTGCATACCATGTCTGACAACATTGCAAGCCTTGTAGTAGAGCAGCGGGCTAACAAGGGCCAAAGAAATAGGAGTCCCTTAAAGTGCTCGTACTGCCAGAAACCAGGCCATGTCATAGAGAACTGCTTTAAGCGCCAGCGAATTGAGGGCAACAAGTCAGAAGCAAGAGCTGTAGACAAACAGCCAGTCAGTTCGGGAAACGGTCAGCCTCTGCCACAGAGGGCAGTGTGACGGAGGATAGGTCTTGTGTAGTGCCCATGGCTCAATTATCCATTGATAGCGACCAGGTGAATTGTGATAAAGTGGGGGATGACAATGTTGCAGCAGATGTGCAACTTACAGCTGCTGAAGTCCGTCGTAGACTTCTGGCTAGATCTCCTACAGCTTCGGTTATCATTAATGGTATTCCTACTAGGTGTTTGCTTGACACTGGAGCTGAAACCTCCTTAATGTCTGCCAAATTTTATAGTAAACATATGGCAAGCACTCTTGGAAAACTGGAGCCAGTGGGTACGCTCATTAAGTTGATGGGCGCCAATGACTTAGAAATTCCTGTCCAAGGTTATCTTGAGACTTCTCTAGAAGTATTTGGCCAGAAGTTTAAGGCCAGCTTTTTGGTTTCAAAGGAGACTGAAGCTTCGGCAAGTTCTCGTAGAGATCAGTGTCCTGTGATATTAGGATGCAATATTTTGCGGCAAATAGCATCCAAGGTTAAGGTCATGGGTTCAGCACTGTTTGATCCCGACTGGGATTTAGCACTCCGTTGGGTACGGACAACTTCCACGGTCGATGATGACAGTGGCTGTGGTGATAATACCCCTTGTGAACCATTAGTGTTGGACATATGTTCATGTAAGCGAGAGGTCATTCCTACTGGAATGGTCAGTCGTATTCGTTGCGAGTTGGGTGTGAACACTCCTGTACCAAGTGACAAAGAGTTCCTTGTTCAGGCTTCTCCCTTATGTTTGTCAAATAATGGAGGCCTTAGGGAAGTCCAGTCATGCAGTGTTCCTGATCCGTCAGTGTTGTGTCAGGTACTGGAAGGTATCGACCAGTTTAAGGGTGCATCAGTTGATGTTTTTGTGGCTAACGCCAGTGCGGAGCCCGTTGTTATTCCTCCACTCACTAAGGTGGCTGTAGCTTTTGAGGTTGTTCCAACCGAACACCTTTTTATCGAGCCAACAGAGGGTGGGTTTAGCGTTTTTATGCACCGTGTTGTTTCTGACGGAACAGATTTTTCGGACATCGAGTCTGATTGTTTTGAGTGTAAAAATTCCAATGAGCATGTGTCTGATGACGCGAAAGAGAGTGAATCCCAGTCTGATCGTGAACGGTTTGTGTTTCCTGATGGGTCAGATTTTCTTTTACCCCCAGGAATTAGTCTGAGTCACCTTGGGCCGACAGAGGCTGTCCTTGCAGCTGAATTGATCAAGAAGCACATAGGCGCTTTTTCATGTAGCCCATTTGATATGGGTCTTTGTAATTTAATTCCTCACCAGATCAAGCTTGGGGATGACAAACCAGTCAACTTGCCGCACCGTAGGATTGTACCTTGTCTTGTCGAAGAAGTTAAACAGCTTCTTCAAGATTTGTGATCGCCAAATCATTCGCAGATCAGCCAGCCCGTACGCTAGTCCGATAGTTCTGGTGCGAAAGAAAAGCGGACAGCTGAGGCTGTGTATTGATTATAGACTTCTCAATGCAAAGACCACCAAAGACGCGTTTCCTTTACCAGGATAGAGTAGACTTTGGAGTCGCTCACTGGGGCTAAGCTCTTCTCGTCACTTGATATGGCGCATGGCTACTTCCAGGTAGCCATGCATGAGGATTCGGTTGGAAAAACGGCGTTCCGCGTACCGTGGGGCCTCTACGAGTTCCTCAGGCTTCCTCAAGGATTGACAAATGCGCCCAGCACTTTTCAACGCATTGTAGAGTTGATCTTTGGCGATCTCACCCTTTCGGAGTTGGTCATGTACCTCGATGACTTGTTAGTCTTTTCTAGCACATATGAGGAACATTTGGGGCGTCTAGCCAAAGTCTTTGAACGGCTTGAACGCTATGGTCTCAAGCTAAATGGTAAGAAGTGTCAGCTTTTCCAGACTTCTGTTCGACATCTGGGTCACATCGTCAGTAGCGATGGAGTATCAGTAGATCCGGATAAAACTGCACGCATTCGGGATTGGCCCATCCCAGCAACCGTACAGCAGCTGAGATCATTTCTCGGCTTAGCCTCTTATTACAGGCGATTTGTTTCGGGATTCTCGAAGGTGGCTGAGCCCTTGCATGCCTTGACCCGTAAGGAAGAGGAAAAAGCAGGGAACACCCGTTCGGTGTTCTGTTGGTCAGTGGAGGCTGATCAGGCCTTCAGAAGTTTGAAGCAGGCTCTCTGTACTGCACCCGTCTTGTGGTATCCCGACTTCAACCGTGACTTTGTTTTAGAGGTTGATGCCTCGTTGACCGGTTTGGGAGCTTGTCTCTGCCAGTTGGATGACTTGGGAAAGCTTCATCCCGTGGCTTTTGCCAGCAGGAGTCTCCGAGGTGCTGAAAAGGGATATTCAGATCTCTCTAGCTTTAAGTTAGAGTTTTTGGCCCTCAAGTGGGCCGTCTCTGAAAAATTCAGAGACTACTTACTTGGACGTCACACGGTCGTATATACTGACAACAATCCCTTAGCGCACCTTCGTACAGCTAAACTTGGTGCTGTTGAGCAGAGGTGGGCCGCTCAGCTCGCACCGTTCGACCTTGAAATTCGGTACAGATCAGGGAAGTCCAATAAATGTGCGGATGCCCTAAGCCGCTACCCTGGTGCTCAGCAGGAGGTCAAGGTCAATGTTCTTCAGTGTGCCCACCACAGTGAGTTTGACGAAGGTGTCTCGATACCCATTGCTGTGCGATCTGCTAATTGTGAGGAGCAGGGTGTGAAGAGACCAGTGGATCTTTCAGGTTCAGCACCTTCAGTTCTACCCTCTTATTCACCTGCCGAACTTGCGTCTCTGCAGCAAGAGGATGACGACCTCAAGATAGTTTGGGAGCGTTGGCGCAGTCGTTGGGAGCCTGGGCAAGACGTACCAGTTGGAGAACAACTTTCCAAAGAAGCCCGAAGTTGGATTAAGGAGTGGCCACGCATAAAGGAGAAGGGTGGTGTTTTGTACAGATGTGTGCATGATGTGGGCCTGGGAGAGGTGTTCCAGCTTCTTGTTCCACGGAGGCTCAGGAGGACGATTATCGAAGGAGCCCATGACCATTGGGGGCACCAAGGGGTTGCAAGAACCTTGTCCTTCATCAAACAGCGTTGTTTTTGGCCTGGTGTTTCTACTCATGTGCATAACCATATTAGGGATTGCTTCCAGTGCAGAGTGTCCAAGGCCCCCTCTCCCACTGTTCGGTCGCCGATGCGCCATCTCTTGGCTTTTCAGCCGTTGGAGCGGCTTGCGATTGATTTCGTGAAGCTAGATCGCGGCAGGGAACATTGAGGATGTACTGGTCCTCACTGATTCTTTTACAAAGTTTTCTGTTGCAGTACCATGTAGGGACCAAACGGCACCAACAGTAGCCCGTGTGTTGCGCGATCACTGGTTCGTCCACTATGGGATTCCAATCCAAATACACTCAGACCAGGGCGTAATTTTGAAAGTGGGTTAATTCAGGAATTATGCAAGCTGTACAACATTAAGAAAACAAGGACGACACCTTACCACCCGCAGGGTAACGGTCAGACCGAAAGGTTTAACCGTACCCTGTGTGGTCTCATCAAGTCTCTAGACAGTGCAAGTCGCCATCGTTGGCCCGAGTTGCTCCCCCATTTGGTCTACATCTACAACACTACACCCCACTCTGTGACAGGGTATGCACCATACACCTTAATGTTTGGGAGAGAGTCTGTTGTCCCCTTGGATCAGTTGCTCAGCAACACACGAAACAACTGGAATGAAAATAGTATACAGAAGCAGGCTCAAATCATCCAACACACTTACAAGGTTGTTAAAGACCGGCTGACCAGAGCCGCAGAGTTGAACAAGCGCCGGTATGACAGAAAGGCCAAGGCAAGCCAACTGGCGGTTGGTACTAGGGTCTTGTTGAGACAGTCCGCGCATACAGGTCGCCACAAGCTTGCGAACACCTTCGACGAGCGTCCGTACGTCATAGTAGATTGTGATGGGGAAAATAGTCTCTTTCTAATTAGGCCAGTTGCTGGTGGTGACAGCAGATGGGTGAACCGTAAACTACTCATTGTGGATCCGCGTAGAGAGCCGGATATGCCGGTGGGTGGGGACCCATTGCAATGTCTGCCATCCGTTGATGACGGTAACAGCTCTAACAATGAGTCGGATGATGATGATGACTTTGTCTTGTCAATTCCCCCACAGCTCTTTCATCCAGAGGAAGAAAGTGGACCACCTCAGGATCATACCGCAGAGGGAAGTAGCGGTAGGGAGGTCCCTTCGGACATTGCCCATCCAGAATGCCCAGCCAGTCAAGACATACACCCACGTAGGTCAAAACGCCTTCAGGAAAAACGGCAGACAGGCAAGTGGCCGAGCGCAGTTACTTAAGTGTATGATACCCCAGTTGCATTGCAAGAATGCATATGCGAGAGGGAGGTAGCCCGTGAAGTTAACGGGACATAGAGAATTCCGCCTCTACAAGCATTACTTCTACATGCATTCCTTTTATAGGCATGCTTTCTGCAGTCGATAACCGCAGATTATTTTGTACATATGTTTTGTACGTGTACATGATTTGAAGACTAAAGTTTGTCTTTCAGTGAGCTGTGAAATGCAAAATGATGCAATAAGTATTAATTGTTTGGAGGTGATCCGAAGTTTAACCATATTGTTCTTGTTTGTTCAGAGATTGATATCCCTTGTAGTAAGATATTTTTGAGTAAATTAGGGTTACCTGCATTGCAGGATACGGTGTTCGGCCGCCTCTTTCATCTTTCAATTGTCCGATTTTTTGGACTGGTTGATGTCTCAGATACAATTAATATATATATAACTCAAAATTAGAATTGTTTTGGTGGACTTTTGTAAACCACATAAATTATTGCTAGACAACAATGTCAGATCAGGCACTAGTGTATTTGTTTGGCCATTCTTTTCCGGCGAGACTCCTACGAGAGTCTCGTAGTAGCCATCAGTGCGTTGTTGATTATGTAGGGCTTAGTAACAAATGCGACTTGTTCGTTGAAGGGCACCCGGGCCTGACGTATGACAGATTTTTCGCAAACAGTGGACACTATTGTCAGAAAATGAGTTCAAGACCAATTGACATTTTGTGCATAGATATGGGCACAAATGATCTTTGCCAACAAGACATAACTCCACTAGTTCTAGTTGATAAAACCATCCAGTTCCTGGATACACTCACCCTTCATGGAATTGCTCCTCGATGCATTGTTATGTTTTCGGTCATTCAAAGGTCCAGGCTGTCCCGATCTGGTCAGGTCGCACTCACAACGTTCAATCATAGAGTGAGACGTTTTAACTCGCTCTTGCCTCGCAGGACGCGCGTACCCAAGAGTACACGTGTACCAGCAAAGACGAGTAAACTATCCTCGATACCTAGTGGATGGTTGCCATCTGACCTCTGATGGCATGCACAAGTACCGTAGAAGCATTAAGGAGGTAGCTCTTCGTTACCGACGTAGATAAATGTAAAGTCTAAGCTTATTGGTTGTATTCTTGGCTCAAAGGACCCACGGGTGATGTAAAAGGAAGTAATGTGCCTTTATTGCTAGATAGCCCGAAGTCTCTTATGCCTGATGTTGTGGTGGTAACAGTAATAACATTCAAAGTTTTAAATCAGTATTGTCCTGATTTTGTCTATTTTAAAGGATTCCCTTTTGTAATCCAAATCTTGACATTTTGCAGTAAAAAAAAAAAAAGTCTCTTAGCACATAAAGATTATGTAGAACAAAAGAAATTGATATTTTAGGCATTGTTTTATATAAATGCTGACCATTGACATAACATTGTATTATGATCTGAAATCATCAAACTCTTTTTGCAAGTTGTTTTGTGGACTATTTCATTTTCCACAACTCGTCTCTAGTTTTAAATGATTTATTCTCATTCTTGTGAGTAAACCTGTTTATGCTGTATAATAACACATTCAGTATCTGCAGCTCTGATTCACTATGAAGTAATAACAAAGCTGTGTGGATGGTGAGTTGTTGCTTCCATTTTGAGGGTTAAACCTCAAGCATCCCAAATTCCACATTGTTTGGTAAGGCTATTGTCTATACGTTTAAAGGAACCTAATCAGCGAGAAAAAAAAACACTATTAAGTCGTTTCATAAAGTTAAGAAGTTTTATAACTGCTAATTTGCTAGTTTTAACATTTGATGTTCTGCCAAGTTCACTTTCATTGTGCATGTACCATGCCAGGTATTGATTCTCTCAATAGTGTTCTGCAACCACTTTTATTGTGTACAAATGTATTAAACAAGGAATAATGTTGATATATGGGTGAATAATTTGGACATCTTTGAAATTGGAATTAAAAGTTTGATATTTACTTAATTGAACCACTCGTGGTCGAGGGTTCTTAAGCAGGGAACTTGTAGGGATCATGAATATTGATAAGCGTCTTCTGACGCTCCGCCCACTTTTCTCTCTCTCTGTCTGAATGAGTTTTCGTGAGCTGCCGTTTGAGATTTATTGCCGAAAACTCTCATTTTTACAAGCGCCCGGAATCAAGCCGGACAGCGGACACATACCAGGCAAACAATAATTAACTACAGGAAGCTCTGTAGCCTCCTGCACCTGAGGTTTGCATTAATAACTACACATAGACGAGGTGCTGGGTTTTTAATTTGCTGGGATTATCTTGCTGGGATTATTTACTGGAACTGGAATAAAAGCTCAGTGAACATCAACATTTTGTACAGTCTTCCTTACCGAGGCATCAAACCTCAAACCACGTGGGCTGACTGCTCACGTACAACCCGAACCGACGCACCCGCGTCGCTTCACTTCAATAATATAAATACAAACAAATCAATTGTCATTCTTCACTTTCGTATCGGGTGCTATTGTTATTTTTTGAGTCCCATTTTTTCATGTAGGATTTCTTGGAAATGACTTATCCTGTGCCGACTGAAGTTCTCGAATAACCTCACTGAACATCCAGGGGCCAATTCCATGCATGGAGCTGCTTAGCACATCAATTTGCTTAGCACAAAAAAAGTCTGGCTTAGTAAAAGCTGATTACCAGCCAAAACTCTATGCGATTTTCATGCTCAGCATACTAGAAATTTCACAAGCCATATACTTCACATGGAAATTTGGTTGGTAATCCTGTTTTTGCCAAGGAAGACTGTTCATGCTAAGCAGATTTTTGTGCCTAACAACTCCATGAAATTGGCCTCAGGTGCTATTTCATCCGGGCTTTCGAATGTCCAGAGCTGCAACGACACGTGGCGATGTATTAGCCTTAGCTATGAGCGGCACCCATAAAGTAAAGGTTTCATAAGCCACGGCCGATCATGAGAAGGGTTCAAGTGCGCACCCATGATTTGGGGTTTTTTTTGGGGGGGGGCCCAAAATTTTGTTTTCCAAATTTTTTTTTTTGGGGGGGGAGGGGGGAGGGGGACTATTCTGACACCACTTACCCCCATTATACTACTCGAAAATAGGCCACATACATATCACCAAGATGAAATCGTGGGACAATTTTTTTTTTAAAAGACCCCCCCCCCAAAAGAGAACCTCTGGGGGACCTCAGGCACTCGAGCCCCTCCCCCCCTCTGCCTGTGCGCCACTGGAAGTGTCCATGGCCTGTGTACAGTTTGAAAGATTTATTAATTAATGAAAGTTTAATACTACATGTATAGGAAAGCTCGATATAAATGGAACCTGAAAGCTTACCCCCGGGCGCACTTCTGGACCCATGGTATAGGAAAATTAGCATGTAACACTTTTGAAACTATTTCTAAAGAAAATCACCCTTGGAAAAGGGTCTTTGTAAAATTGTTGTACATGATTGTAATAGCATCTCAATTTACGGAAACTGAAAAATAGTATCGATATCATGTCAAAAATTGACCTCTCACTTCCGAAAATCTAAAATGCATGTGTGCAACTCAGAACACTCGAACTATACAATGACGAAACTGTAATCATGTGATGGTCACGTCATTTTGGGTGAAACCTTTATAGGAGACAAAAATGTCTTTTGTGACACACATTTTTTTGAAAAATATACTTGAAGGACTACTTTTCGTTTGTAAACAAATCTAAAAATGACCGTTGATCTAGAGCTGCATTCAAGCAAGCCCAACTAAATCTAGAATTCATCGGATATTCGCGTCGTTATCATTTTAGTTCTCATGCAAGTACGCGATGTGAAAAAGCCTAATAGAACAAGGAGGCCAAGGAACGAAAGTGCGGATGAAGGTCGTACAAGTAAACTTCGTCCGATCTTACCCATCTCCACCTGATTTCTCATCATTTCTTTCTTGTGAAATGGCAAGATGAATTTCTTTTTTCTTCTTGGGGTAATAACGGTTAGAAATCCTTCTGCCAATCATTACAGCAAGAGAAAGGGAAAACCGTGGAAAATGCCCATTGTTGCGAAGGGGTCCGGAAGCTCAAAAACAAATGGCGTCTTTTTAGGCTCTAACTACCTCAAGTATACAGTGGTGTTCCCTAACGTGGCGTACGTCCATTTTCAAAATGACGATGGGCTTCAGGACTGTGTTTAGGGGTGATCAACTTTGGATGGAATTTTCTCCCAAAAAACAAAGTTCCCCCCCCCCCGAAAATTGAACAGAAAAAGAAAGAAGATGAAATAAGCTTTAATTTGATGTACGTCTTGAACACCTCAGAGAGTTGTGAGTATTTTTCCTGAATTTCTGAAGTGGTGGCATTTATCATTGGGGCCTATGGAAACTTATACGGGCGAATGCAGTTCGTTTCAGTTTATGAGGGCGCTTTTTCATTTTAATGGTAGACGTACTGTTTTGTTAAAGCCATGAGGGCGCTATTCAAAAAGTACACCATACATTTATTTTTGTCAACATTTTCAGATTTTGGCAACGGTGGGATTACGCCACGTTCACGGGTCTATCAGCTTTTTTCCCCTCAACTTTCGGGTTCGAGCTTCAGCTTCTACTGAAAGTAAGTGGCACAATCCTAAGTGTCATTTTGTGCATGCCCTCGCGAGGACAAAAGGCCCCAAAAAACTGATAAAGCGAATACAAATGAGAAAGACAGTAACCCTGGATAGATCCACACATTCATGACATTCCATAAGACCCCCTTAAATTGTTCCAAAACAACCGGTAATTTTGAAAAAAAGAACAAGATAGTCTGAACTTACCGCTCACAATTAAATGTGTCTGCCGGGTTGTACAGTCCATTTCACTGACATGACTGATGCATAATTCATATCGCGCGTGTGTGACGTCACCATTGAAGAAAACAAGTTGCCCTTAATGAACAACTGTTTCATGTAGTCATATGTGCCCCTCGCCGTCTAACAGTGTGGATTTTTGGCGCTGGACACATATGACTACATGAAACAGTCGTTGATTAAGCGCAACTTGTTTTTCTTCGATCGAGCACGACGGTGACGTCACGTCAGACGCCCTCATTCGGCAAGTCGGTGCAAGGTTTGAGCTTCACGGCAAATACATTGAGCTGTATAGTGTAAGTTTTCTGACTGTTTTGCTGGTTTTTTTTCTCCAAAATGTTCGCTGTTTGGGAAAAATATAAGGGGTCTGATGGAATGTCATGAATGTTTAGATAAATTCAGGGTAACTGTCTCTCTCATTTGTATTATCTTTACCGGTGTTTTTGGGGTCGTTTTGTCCTCACGTGGGTATGTACACTATCTATGCATAAACATAACGCTAAGGATCATCCTAGTTAGTACACTATCATGCTACTGTGAAGCCGTCAAAGTATACAAAACGGTGGAGCGTTTGTACGGAGGGTACCGTAGTTCAGCGCTCGAATCAGTAGAGCTAACTTGGAAGCTTGGGTTCATTTACCTGGAAATTGGAAATAATTATTAGTCCCATATATGTCTTATCGTGTTATTTTCAATGACTGACCTTTATTGAGATTATATATTTAGAAAAAAGCAGCGTCAGGTTGTAACATTCTTTCCCGACAAACTGCTCCGTTTCATCTTAAGTGGGGTCAGGGAACCAGACTACACGAACCTGATGTTTTTCTTAGTTTTTCCAGCATCTTAAAGCCTAAAATGTGAAACAAGTATTTGCCCGCGATGCGTAAAACCCGTTCTTTTTCTAATCCCCGAATGCTTTACCACTGAGTATTGCAGCAAGAGCTGTCAAAGGGAATGTACAACATTTGCTTTTGCTGCAATTTTCAGAAATAAATGGATTGGGAGGATTAGTATGTCATAGCAATTATTGTTAAACTGAGTTGCTTCAAAAAAAAAGGAGAAAACCAGCCATGATTATGTAGTCTGGTTCCCTGACCCCACATAAGATGAAACGGAGCAATTTATAGACTTCGGGGGATTAAGCTAGCTCTATCAGAGAATCAGTCTAGATGGCTGGTACCTCTTTACAGGTGTGTAATCAATTGCAAAGAAAATGCCAAGATAAATACGAGAATAAATAAATCACCCAAGATAAATAAGAAATAAATAAATAGATAAATACATGCCCTTTAAGTGCTCAAAACGATGTAAAAGGGGATCAGGCCAACTGTACTCACTCTGTTATTACTCACTCTTTTTTGGAATATTTGGCAGTGGCTTGCACCATGGAGGAAGGAACACATGCTTGCACATGAGGGGGGGGGGTCAAGTGATTTCAAAATGAGGCTAAAGACTAGACTTTTACATGTCCATCCATGGTCCAACTGTTTGACAAGACTGACTTCTCGCGGACAGGACACAGGACAAAAGCAAATGGGACAAGGAAATAATGACGTTGTGACCTCCTTTCGATCACTGCTGCTTGAACCTCCCAGTTATCATCGATTAAATTATTCCCTCAATAATTAACCGATTGCTATAACTACAAGTAAATAAATAAATGAATAAGCGCCTCTCTGATCTGTCTAGCGCTAGCTGTGCCGCCTCCCAGCGATTGACGCGCCTTCTAGTTTGGATCCTCCCGTTGTAGCTTCTTGAGGCTACGAGTGCCTCCGCCTAGGGTTTCCAAAGGTAAAATAACTCCCTTTCCCTAGTACACGGACCAGAAACTAATCCCTAGTTTCCTTACCGCAGTCCCACTCAAGCATTGCTAACAGTGGCCCACGCTCGAATCGAGGTAGCGCACACTGTAGCCTCCAATACCTGAGCTCAGCACTCCGCACGTCCGTCTTAGACGATCTCTGAACACGCACTGCCGCTAGCACGCTGAATGTGTGCAACTAGCGCAGTAGCGCTCTAGCGCCCTCTATAGTTAGACTCTGATTGCTTGCTCGCGCCTGCTCGCGCTCGCACCACAGGAAATCTCATTTGCGTTACAGTATCATTTGTCTTAAATTGCATGAATTCAATTTGCTAGACATTTATTCAACGTTGTTCATTAATACACAAAATTAATGTTATAATTACATGTATTATAATTGGATATAAATTGAATTCAAACCAACATTTATCATAAATCAACAACATACATACTGGAACAACGTTAGGTATAGGGTGAAGCATAGCTTTTGTACCCCAACCTGTGGACAAATACCTACTATTACCATACAAGTTACGAATAGGGACAAAAACGCAGGGACAAAACAGGAACATAACAAAACAAACAGGAGTGAAAATAATTATTCATCATACATTATAAGAGTTAAGCAATTGAGTATTCATTTGTTTGATGAATGTAGATAAAGTTAACGATGATTTAACTGAATCACTCAGCCTGTTCCAAAGGTCAATGCCCCGGTGGACAAGGCCGTTTTTCAACATTGACGTTCTACTGGAATAAACGTAAAGGTTTTGCTTTGAAACGCTTCTAGTATTATATGAATGAATATTCGAGGTGAAAGTAAAGAAATTGTTGAAACAATATGGGAGTAAATTATTTGAATATTTATACATGAATTTACCTAAATTTAGGTAATAAAGGTCATTAAATCGTAAAATCTTGAGGGCAGCAAATAAGGGAGTAGTGTGCTCACGATAACTAACATTACATATAATACGAATCGCTCTTTTTTTTTGTAAAACTAGTAGTTTTTCACATTGGGAAGAACAACCACCCCACGTGAGAATTGTGTAATTAAAATAAGGGAGAATCAGAGAATTATAGAGAATGATAAGGATATTTTCCGGAACAAAAAACTTTAGACGATTCATAATCCCAACAGTTCTGGATATTTTGCCAGATATGGTATAAATGTGAAATTTCCAATTTAAGTTTTCATCAATATATATACCTAAAAATTTGGTTGTTTTGACTTGTTTCATGATAGTACCATTGAAATTTAAAGGAATGGTTTGTGCGTATTTCTTTTGTTTAGGACAGAAAATGATATAATTTGATTTAAATAGATTAATAAAAAGTTTGTTTGCTACCAACCAAGTGCTTATTTTGAGAAATTCACGATTAAGATTACTTACAGCAGCATCTACATTACTATGGCTATACACCCAACTTGTATCGTCAGCAAATAAAGTAAATTCAATTACATCTGATGTACTACAAATATCATTTATATACAAAAGGAATAGAAGTGGTCGTAAAACAGAACCTTGCGGAACTCCACAGGTAATAGTCTTGCATGTAGACTTTGCAGCAGTGGCGTCGCCAAGGGGGGGCCAGGGGGGCACGTGCCCCCCCTGGAAAACCTAGTGCCCCCCGAGTGCCCCCCCATCTGAGATTTGGGTTGGTAAAAAAAATATTTATATTTTGTTAAAATTATTACCTCAAAAATAGCAATTTCTGGAGATATCTTCAGATCGAATTTCGCATCAAATGTGGCACCATTTTGCATCTAGCCCATCCTCCGTATGCGAAAATTTTCCAAAGGGGAGGAGACCCCTCCCCCAGGACGGCGATCCGTATCCACCTAAGTGCCCCCCCCATCAAATGCTGGTGCCCCCCCTGTGCCCCCCAGACTGAAAAGTCTTGTGACGCCACTGCTTTGCAGAATTGAATGATACAAACTGTTTTCTTTTGGACAAATAACTCTTGAACCAGTCTAAAACTATTCCTCGAATTCCGTAGTGCTCTAATTTAGAAATCAAGATTTCATGATTAATTGTATCAAAGGCCTTAGACAAGTCTAAAAATACACCGATAGCGATCTTTTTGTCGTCTATGGCCTCAAGAAGTCTATTTACCACATAAGAAGTTGCCATCTCGGTGGAGCGGTTTGACCTAAATCCAAATTGAGATTCTGATAAAATATTGTGTTTATCTATAAAACATATGTCTTTTGTAAATTAACTTTTCGAAAACCTTAGAAAATGTAGATAAAACTGAAATGGGTCTATAATTACTAACTTTATGTTCATCTCCCCCTTTATACACTGGAATAACTTTACCTGTTTTTAGCCCTTCAGGAAAAACTCCCACTTTATGATTTGTTACTGTTTTGGACCAAATAAAGAGTATGGCTGGATTGCTAAGGAATTTCTGTACTGATTAGTCTTATTTGAGCGAGAGGTGCTAAATAGATTTGGAGCTAGGAAAAAAAGTATTGGAAGGGGGGGGGACTTACTTTTTTGGCTGAGTGTATATGTAATGTTTATGCTAATGGCCCAATCTTGTAAATGCTCTTGAAAATTTTAAAATGACAGCTTTCTGTGAGTAAGGCTTCAGAATGGTAAAGGGAACGCACACTTGTTTTAACTACAAATAGATGTACACGTAAGGTCATGGCTGTTATTTCTAGCATTTAAAAGGTCGATTACTCAACTCAACATTTTTATAAAAGATGACCAACTTTAACAGGTATGTAGCTGATTGCCTTGGAGTTCAGTTAATCACTAAATTGAACTGGTATAATTGTTTGTCTAGGCTGTGTACAATGTAGCTAATGAAAGTTCAAAATAATGTACATGTAGTATTGTCGCTCGCTCTCACCCAATAGTTATATAACCCTATGCCTAGATCGGATCTAAAAAGGGCTGATCCAGGATTTTTTTGGGCGGGGGTTCAGCAAATCAATGTGGAAATGTAGACAATTTTTTCTGCGGACCTTGGCCTCCATAAAATCAATAGGGGTTGCGGGGGGTCGTACCATACTTTCAATGGGAGCGCTGTTTAAATATTACGTAATAGTGTACAAATACCCCCATACCCAGTCCGAATGTTGTGCACAGGTGGACTTTATTATCGGTTTAATTGTCATAATATTTGTTTGGTGTCAGAGCGGGGGGGGGGGGGTCCATTTTTTTTTTTTTTTAGATTTCCATGGAAAACTAAAATTTTGAGTCACAAAAGGGTTTTGGTTTTTTTTTTAACTCTGGATCCGCGCCTGCACTGAATTACATGTGTGTGTTGGACCCAAATTGTGAAACGGCTTACCCAGATTTCCTTAAAGATAAAAATGCAGTATCAACATTTACACACACAGAAACCAGCTTAAATTACTTTTAATGAATTTAATCGATCATTAGGTTTTTTCAACATTGAAAGAAAACACCAGCTGAAATGTTTATTCAACAAGTTTCAATCGATTGTCAGGTTTTAAGCTTCCAGTTTATTTTTGTTTAATAAAAAAGTTATTTTTTTCTCTTTTCATTTCATGTCTCAATACTGTTTGGTGTTTTTAATTGTTGTTTTTTTTGCAAGTAAAAAAGTCCATTTTGAAAAACAGTTTTGCTGAATTATGTTTCCCTGTATAAAGGTTGTTTTTAAATAAATAAATGAACACATCCAGCAAATGTGGGTATGAATATTAAATCGATGTGTATCACTACTGATTTACCTTCCAACATGCCCATCTCGTCCATTTAGAAACGCACATAATTCTGTAAATAACCGCTTCCTTGTATACAATTTGTGGGAAGTTTCCCCCCAAGATTCCCTTGGTGTATCGAGGTTTGGTTCAAGAAAGGGGGGGGGGGGGGGGGGGGTTAACAACCGTCCCCTATTGTTTTCTGTTTATTTTCATTTTGGGAGGACCAATAGAAAGACGGGTTCATCATAACAAGGGCGTATCCAGAACACAAATTTAAAATTACGACGTGGGGTTCGGACATTTTTTGGATTCCACATGCTCTGTGGTGCGATATGAGGCAATTTGTGACCACTTGTTTGACCAGTTTTTTAAAGGAAAAGATGGTGGTGTACGCAGTGCCTGCCTTTATTGCGACGTCACTGAAAAAGGGTTAGTTTTTCCTAAAATGTCCCATTTCATTGGAATGGCGTACGCGTAGCCAGAGAAGACCGGGGCCCCAAAAAGTGCCAGTGAGGTTCCCCAAATTTGCTGTTTGCCAAGGAAATGTCGGACATAACCCCAAACGGACATAATATAATAGGCCCGAACAAACGACGTTTTTAATTGCATTTAAACAGATATAAATATGCACGGTCTAGGCCTCATTTAATTTGCTTGCACATTTGCGGCGGTTGCCCCATGACTTAGTTGCGACACTCCTTTGGCATGATAATGTTTCACATGAATTATGTCTGGTATGCAATCTGCTTGTTAATGTGCAAAACTAAAGTGTGAAACTCTGAAGTTGATATATTCCAGATGCCAACACTGGAATTTGTAGTTTCGCACGAAGGCCTATACACCAAACGTAACCCCCTCTCTAAAAAAAAAGTACTGTAAATCAAAAAGGAAAGTACAACTTCAGTTGATCAATCTTTCATCTCAATATTTATTCACGAGTCGGCCATAATTAAAGGGCCCATACAATGTGAACATGCAATTCTCGTAAATCCACCGTTGTGTCCCATTTAAACTTATTTTCAATTTTCGTTTTGCCATTGTCAAGGGTATTTTGTACATTTTTAAAAATGTTTTTATGCTAATGTCAACTTCCATATTCATGAGCAAAATGTGATGTCATTCCTCAATGTAACACCTAGTTCAGCACCAAAAGTTGCTAGAATTTTGGACATTTTGCTTTCGTAAATTTTCTTTTATTCAGTGATTCGCTGTGTCAGTACATGGCAATGTTGTGTCAGTACATGGCAATAAGCCAATCAGCAACCTTTCTCACAAATGTTTTCAATGAGCAAATTGTGGGTTGACAATTTGAACAGAAAACCACTTAACTGAACAGTGTCTTCTTGAAATGACATCACAGCAACAGCGCCCTCAGTTGTCTGGAAAAGCATGGACAATTTTTAATATTAATTTAAAGAAGAGTAGGTTTCAAGAAAGTTTACCAAAAAAAAGGATATCAAATAGTTTTCATACATTTTAAGAGGAGTGGATATGTTCCCCAGAAAAATTCATCGCATGGACTCCTTAAATTGAGAGAACTTACGAGTAGAAATGAAAGCAATGAAATAAAACTTCACCACAAATTAATAGCAGTTTCCTCTGATGAAAGATTTAAAATTTGTGATTAAACATTGCCTAATGTTTTATATGTAAGTCACATTTAAAAAAAAGAAAATCTACATGAGCTCATTTTGATGGATGTGCATATTACCGAAACCGGACACGGAGTCTAGCGAGCGCCTTGATTACTTATTAATCGTCACGACAGACTGTACAGACTCTATCATTGAGACAACGACAACTCTTGATAATAACCGGTCCCTCGTGCATTTAAGACCCGTTGGTGAGGTATCGTGACCCAAGCACAAACACAAACGGTAAATTGATTCCTCGTGACGGTTATTCTTGGAAAAAGAAATTATTATTCCTGAAATCGCACAATATTATGATGCTATTAAAAACATTGAATATGATAACTACATGTAAACACTTGATACAAATCATTGTGGTAACAAGCTAATATAATTATAAGCGAGTGACTGTATTCTCTAAGGGTCAACTTTCGACACTGACTCGACTGAGCCGAAATAACTTCTCGGAACCAGTCTTAACAACCCGACGCTGTTATACCTGCCTTTCAAGTTTATATTTTGGATTAGACGTATTGTGCTGAAATAGTTTACATAAATCCAGTTCTTACAAACACCTATAGATATAAACAAGTACATGTATTAAGTCGCATGTATTTTCGTATTGTTTTGCCTATCAAATTTTTACCACGGATATGTATAAAAATGTAGGGCCAAGTCAACGATGCAGTTTTCACAGGCAGCTTTTGGGCAAAAAATACACTTAGAGTTATTGCAGAACCGCCTGTTGCTTCATAATACATTTTGACCGACGGTTTATGCAAATTATGTGAAATTATAATGTTTGCAGGACGCTTTCTTCTCGGAGATGGCTTAGAAGTAATTACCTGTACACTGACTCCGTGGCACGTCCCCGTATAGTTGCCGCTCCTCGCTCTATGATATACGAGAAATGTCATTGTCTGCATGAGTGAATTTATAATTATTTTTGTGACCTAATAAGTCATTATTGTCATCAGGAAATTAAATTAAATGTCGTTTACACATGAAATAAACAGACTACAACAATCTCCTTGAATTACACGATTCAATTCAATTCAACATGGTTAATTAACAAATCACGAATAGCAGCCACCGCTGAATTGCACGTGATTTACATTAAAAAAAAAATACATTTAAAAAAAGTTAAAGGCCTACCGAGTTAAAGAAAACAAAATATGACATTAAATACTAATATTAGAAAAGGTTTAAACATTGTGCATACAGATCTGACTAAAGAAAATTGTCTATATAGAGAAATACATATTATTGTTACAGATTGTGTTGCAATCAATTTATCTTACTTTAAAAAGGGGGCATTCAAATTGCGTTAAAACTTATAAAAGACATTCAAAAAGGTTGCAGGTAAAAAAAACACCTATAGTTTCATTTCGGATTAGAACTATAAAAATGAGCCAGATGAGGAATGAGTTTAAAAATTTGCAAGATGTGTGGCAGTCAAATTATCTTATTTAAATGGAAGGTAGTATTAAAATACCGTTAAAACTTGTAAAATACAATAAAAGCTTGCAGGTAAAAATCAATTCATTTCTTTTGGGATAAGAGTTATACAGATGTACGAGATGAGGAATGGCACTATTCTGCATTCTATTTGTTTTACACTTAAGCTGTGGGACTTTATTCGAATTTCTTAGTGTACGTTTCATTTATGGAGGAGAAGGGATAAAATCCTTAAATTGTTCAGTTTGTTTCAATGTTCTTTCGATGAATGATGTACATAGAGATTCTCTTCTTTGTTCCAAGGAGGGAATCCCGAGCTCACATAGGATCTCGGAATAACTGTTATAACCACCGCGTCCGGTGATTATTCGTAGAGCTCTTTTTTGGATGCTTTCGATCTGGTCTGACTGGGCGGTGGTTAATCCCCCATCCCATACCGGGGCTCCATATTCAAGAAGTGGTCTAATGTAGCTGTTGTAGAAAATAAGTAGATCCTGGACAGGCAAACAGTGACCTTTAAGAAGACGGAGCATGTAAAGTGTTCTACCTGCACGTTTAATGAGGTCGGTAATATGTGCGTCCCATTTCAAATTGCTCTGAATAAGTATGCCAAGAAGTTTAATCGATTGTACGAAGCAGGTGTAATCTTTGCAAGTTTAATGTTGGCGAGCTATTGAGGTTAGGCACCGATCCACAGAACTGATCGAACGGTCAATGACTGTGTCAGGCGTCACAGTCCACCAATCATCATTACAATAACAACATTCTTCATGAACGCATCATTTCTTCACATCTTTGTAACAAGACGCAAACAGAATACTTATCATCTGGTCATACTGACTTACGTAGGCCTATAAACTGTCCCACCTGGTTGAGATAACCCAGAACGGGTATTAGTTTGGAAGTGATAACACTGATAAAGGGTGATTGTGTACCAAATGTTGAAAAACCTGAGGTAAAACTTATTATATATCGCACGGAAGCCAATAATTTGAGCATCTCATTTTTGCAGCAGTAGCTCAGCCTGCCGAGAAACAGTCACCTGGTACTAATGGGCTTCCGTACAACGTTGACCGTGCGCGGACGTGAATGTACCGTCTTTTCGGGGAATTCGCTCGTACCCCCCGCCCTGCAAACAGGACGCTGGAATACTCTGATGAGCTTCACAGAATCTTGTGAAGGAAGTGGCCTATGACATATGTATAAAGCATCTGGCTGCAGCTGTTCAAGACCGCAGTTAGACAATATGCGCAAATGCTATCCGAAAACCTCCCATAGAAATGCACACGTTCCATACCGGATGTGATGTCTGTTTCATTGCGGACCATGTGGACAAAATTTTGAGCGTCGCATAATGCAATCCGACCGTTCGTGATTCGAAACGGAACCTGAGCAAGTGACGGGAATTGTAAATTTACAAATGATAAGTTTTACAGAATTTTCTACATTATTACGTTTTTCAATGAAAAAAAAAAACATCTCTAACCTGGAATAAAAGAGTAATGAATCAGTCTTAACGGCCGTTTCAAACCTTGCAGAGTCGTGACCGTGATGACGCACAGGTCACAGGTCACGCAGAATCCAACCAATCAGAGCGTGAATTCATCAGAGTATCTCAGCGTCCTGTTTGCAGGGCGGGGGGTACGAGCGAATTCGGGGAAATGACTCCGGCGCATCGCGTGACTTTGTTTATGGCTACAAAAAAACCCGCTGCAACATGCCAACATGCAACATGCAACATGCAACATGCATATTGAACCATGGAGGTGGAATTCTACCATCCATGATTGAAGCTTTATTCAGTATAGCACTGAGTATAGTCGATATGCGCTTGGTTGCGGACGTGTCAAATGGCATATAAGGCATGACAAGATGAGCTGCTTGTATTAGATCCTTTACGTGACTCACCAACAGTCACAAAACTAGGCCAGCGCACTTTTACATTAATTTTGATTCAGACCTGAACAGTCATGTTAGGTGCAACAAGTAACATTAAAAACGCAGGAAATGAATTAATGGTATGGGAAAAGGAAATATGAAAATCTAAATATATCTAAATAAGTATTTGATATCATGTATGCAAGTTTGATATCATATGCTATGCTAGTATAAAGCAAGATTGTTTGATGTTACTAAATCTAAGAATTAAACCAAAACACCGATCGAGTGGAGACGACTGTTTCTAGACGATACATCATTTCATTTCATTTCATTTGTTTTAACTCCAACTTAGAACACACCCTTAACCCCTGGGAGGGTTACTTCGACATTTTAAATCTAAATATTTAAATACAGTGGCAGGAGAAAGCGAAGTCATCAAGAGCAATCAGACATTAAGATTTTCTTTAAAGTTCATAAACAAAAAGATGAATTTGGCAACACAATTAATAGTACTTTCATCCCTTGAACTCATAAGAAATATAATTTTTTTGACTGTAAGCAACTGAAAGTGTGCATGCCTTTCGTTTACAATGTTTAACATTATTTTGTTCCCTAAGAGCACTGTACAGCCTGTCTCAAAAAAACGATGGTACAATCAGAACAAGAAATTGGTTTAATATGAAATTTCAAAATAAGTCATTCTTACTTGGCATAATATTAAAGAACAAAGACTGGGCTTTCCAATAGTGTTTGTTTGATCTTATTTGCTTTTGTCAATTCAGAGATATAATCAATTTAGTGCGATACACCAAAATCGATTTTGTGCCACTTTTATGCTAGGGCAGAGTTGTTTCGAGTGCCGTGCCATGCTGTCTTGAAGCTCACACCCAGAAAGTGGCACAAACTCGATTTTTGTGTTCCGCAGTAAACTGGAGTTATCTCTGGATTGACAAAAGCAAATGAGATGAAACAAAAAGTATTGGAAAGCCTGGCTACTTATGTTGAGATTTAAAATTGAAAAAAAAAATCGTTTTCGATTGTACCATTTTTTTGAGACAGGCTGTATATTGGACAATTGAGTGGAGATCAGATTCCACCTCCAACTTACAATGAGGGCAACTTCGCCGGTCACATACTGCAGTTTCCTCAACACCTCTTCTCTCCACTGATTCGTGAAATATTAATAAAACCAAGGAAAGTCAATGGGGAAACTTGAAGAACCTCTTAGCTTCGAATGAGATGCAGCCCCCGGAACACCACGCAGCCACCCAACGACAGACGAGCCCATGCAGTCCGCAGCGGCCGACGTGACCGTGACCGTTGAAAATGTGGACCTCATTAACCCTAGGCGGCGCCTTTTCCCCTTTTCTTTTATTCTGTTCAGAAAAAGGGATAGGAATGAGTATCGATTTTCAAACTTTTTTTTAAATGTCCCCATCTTGTCTTTGTGGGGTGAGGGTGGTACGGATCCACCAGTGGGACGAGGTCATAATTTCATATCGAAATGAGCCACGAGGATATATCAAAGTGTTCAAAGTGGTGTGATATTGGGCTGTGCGATGGCCAGACGGCTTACACGTTGTACCTATATGAATAGTGCGTACCACACACGTGGCATAAGCATAAGAAATGAGCCACGAGGATATATCAAAGTGTTCAAAATGGTGTGATATTGGGCTGTGCGATGGCCAGACGGCTTGAGGCTTACACGTTGTACCTATTATGAATAGTGCGTACCACACACGTGGCATAAGCATACTCACCTGACCCGGCCGAATGTTGTTCCCCAAGTGACATCCGTTTCCCATCTTCTGATTGGTCCATTACATGCGTATCTAATGCCTTGTTCTTCACAACACAAACCTAAGATAGGCTTTACGTCTTGTGAGAAATGTTCCTTCCTCACTTGAGTTTATATAAAAGGTCAAAAGAGAAGTGAAAAACGCTCACTGAGGTTCGAACTTGGATCACCTGATTAGAAGTCGGGACTACTTCCAACCAGTCCACGAATCAGCTGCTAATGTGGTGATTTAAACATGATTATTCCTTGTTATGTAACTTATTCTTTAAAGCCCTGTATATCATGAATATGCCCAACACAGAGAGAGAGCGCCCGCTTTTGATATTGTCGAATCTCAATTGGAAAAAAATAATTCGCGACCCGGCCGCCAACATCGTTCCACTTTCCATCGTAAAAAAAATCACTTCCTCTCCGCCGATATGAAATTTTTATCTCCATGTAAGTCAATCACCTAAGTGAACACATAAAATCCTCGTTGACTGTTTCATCAGTCTTACACAGGAGTGCTAGAACATGTGTCCACCTCAGATCATATTCTGAGTATGAAGTCAGAGCAAAGTGATTGTCTCATTTTTTTCTGCCCGAAATGAGAGAGGAAAATGGAAGCTTATTAATATGACAGTGATCATTCAAGCTGTAGGTGATCTTGGTTTATGAATGGCAATATCATTACGATCAACCATGCAGAACGTGCGCTGACGGGAGTCGCATATTTGATTATACTCCTGGCCATATGTCACACTGTGCAACGGGATCTATCGCGGTATATACACTCCTGCACTCGCTCAAATCGCACTATCCTATAATGCAACTACATGGCATGACACTATTTCTTTGTATATCTTCCGAGAAGTATGAATAAGACGTCGCTGCCCTAGCAGGCTAAACTGGATGATTTACATCCAATCCTCTTGCAGACTTCTCGGTAATGTTATCAGTGCGGACAAGAATTTATTGATGGCGTTATTTAAGTGCCACGCATCCACAGTGCAATAATAAACACATGCTTCTTTAGGAGAAAACTCCAGACGGCCTGAAATTATCGGAGTGACTGCTTTGGACTTGAGTGTGATTGAGATATCATCGTCACCAGTGCAGCCTGCTGGGATTTGTCTCAGTATCACCTGAAATTCTACCCGGCACGATTGGGTCTAATTCTCACGGTGGTACAAGCTCATTATACTTCACTCCTGTATCACCAGAAGACAACCAAGCTCTTGGATAAATGTTCGTCATCTGTATGTTAAGGTAATGAGATTTGGAATTTCACAATGGCAGACACCAATAGCAGCTTAAACTTTGTGGGGGATTCTCTGTTCACATACGAGGAGAGAGTTGTGGTAGCGGTTCTCGTTCTGATAGTATTCGTCTGTGGTACCGTGGGTAACAGCATCGTTATTCTGGCAGTCATCCTATCCCAGGATTTGCAGAACATCACCAACGTATTCGTGGTGAGCCTCGCTACGGCCGATCTTTGCTACTGCTTGCTGCTACCAATCAGCAACGTGGTGGCTCTCCTCTCGATAGACGGATGGCCGTGGGAATCGGAGGCACTCTGCTCTCTCTCGGCCCTGATGTCGTTTACCTGCGCGGGAGCCAGCCTGTACAACCTGGCCTGCATCGCCCTAAACCGCATGCTGCTCATCAGGGGTCCGGTGATGGTCTACCAGTGGCTGTCCACGCCCAGGAAGATTGTCTGCTTGGTTATGTGTACCTGGGCCATACCGCTAGCCGTCTTGCTCATCCCGCTAAGTTTTGGTATCGGCGAGCTGGGATACGACCAGGGGGACAACACCTGCAGTGACATCGACTCACATCCACGGCATGTCGAATACCACCTCATCCAGGTCTTCTGCCTGTACCCGATCCCGCTCTTAACCATCGTCATCAGCTACTCCCTGATCTTCCTGCACGTCAAGCGACACTTCGAACGCAAGGAGGAGTCGTTCAGGGAGTCCCACGAAATGACCAGTCCGGAGGGGGAGCCGGACGATAACACGCGCCAACTCGAGGCCCGCTTCAAAAAGCGCGTCAGCCGCCAGCAGGTGAAGATCACCATGAACCTGTTCATGGTGACCTGCGCGTTTGTCTTGTTCAGCGCGCCCTACTCTCTGGCCTTGCTGTCCCCGCACAACAGCCGTGTCTTGCTGTTTCTCTCCGTGCCGTTCACTTTCAACAGTTGCGTGAATCCCATCATCTACACGGTCAACCATCCACGCTTCAATGGCGTCATTCGCTGCATCTTGCGATGCAGGTTCGGGGATATACCAAGACCCTCCAATCTTCTTGTGTCTGCACGTGCTAGGTTGAGGCCTATGTGAAAGGAGTGACGGCCATGTTTAGCTATTACTTTTGTTTATCTGTAACTTTCGAGAATTGGAAGTTAGTTGCCCAACTCCTAAATCATGAGGACAATAGAAAGGACTGTTCAGAGAGTAGATTACAGCGGGCTTCGTCTTGAAAACTGACACGACAGGTATTTGTGCCGTCAGTATTACATGTAGAGTCACAGTCATATTGGCCAAAATGGTGGGACCAACTTGTTGCATTCTATTGACTACTTTTAAACTGACAAACATTTTATGTGTGCCTATGGTGTAGTTGAAGACACAGTTAGTAGACATTGTAAGTAGACAATACAACTTGTAAAAAATGTCAAGCAAAAACAAAATAATTGAAACTCGTTCCCAACACTATTATTACTAATATTAATGCCGGCCATTTCAATCGGACTTCATAATTGAAGGCAAAATTTGTCTAGTATGTTTCTAACATTCTGGGACGAAATTTGTTTAAATCTCATTTGACTATACACTTTTAAGCGTAGGCCTACAACAGTACTACAAATAGACTAATCAAGATCCACTGCTTCGTCTTGATGCCGGAGAGCTTTGAACTACCGAAATGGGCAATGGACAGTGACAGTTCAATAACGTTAATTCATTTCAGTAACGGTCCGATCGTTAAAAGATGCATTATGGTAAACTAGATGTATACATGTTTTGACGTAGGCCTACATAGTGTAGTATGCTCGGGAAAAAAATCCCCGTGAGTTCATTGTTGATGTGATGTTTCCTCCGGGATGCTTTGCCGACTATATATGACACAGATACAGATTGTTTTTGGTATGCATCATGATCTGGCTATGGTACAAACCAAATTATTAGCTGAAATACTAATCTGACGTAACTTTTCGTCTTCTACAAGCTTACAGAAAAGTAGAGTTCACATTCGTTTCGGATGTAAATTGAGAATTTTTAAACCATTAAAGAACAATTTTATCCTAACAGAGCGTCTAAACTGCGAGTGGCCCTATGAATAATCATCTCAGAAACCAATAGATTAATATTCGAGGCGACACCATGCAGGCATTCATCTGTGACACTGACCTCTAAACGCCCATACCCCTGAGTACAGCGCTAATAAAATGCTGAAAATTAAAAATTTCGCGAAATTGAAAAACATAATTCAATTGCCATGTGAATAGAATGAGGATAATTGGATATCGTGATAACTGGTTTAAGTTTTCCCCCAGTGTGTAATAGAGGCTATATCAGTGCATTGCCAGATCGTATTGCTGCAAATATAGCTCATCATTCGCATGTACATGTATATGGTTATATTTTCGGCCTAGTAAAAAACAGGTGTTCATTATGACCGATATTGGAAGTAATTGGGCACGTAGCTGTGTCTTCCCTAGCCTTTCGCCAAGGTCATCGTGGCTTAGAGCGGCGGAGCTGCGAAGATCCGAAGCGACTGGAGCAAAGATTAAGTCAGCACGCACGAGTGGCAAAGCCACGAGGCCTTTTCCAGCTTGATTTTGTTGAATTGTTCATAGTTTTTTTGCAAATAAGAAGAGTGCTGAAGGTTAACCAATCGCAACGCGGATTTTGCCTAGTCGCTTTCATTTTTAAAAGAAGGGTGAGTAAGGAAAACGTAAGAGCAAATAACTGTAAGTCCAGATGTAAAATAAGTTCATACACTCAAATAATTTCTTGAAATACTTTTATAAGTACAATTAAAATAAGATAATGTAAGAACAATTACGCGGTCACGGTCTCGTGGAAAACTAGACTCGCATTTTTTGTTTTTAAATTTTGTGCAAGCATCCGGGCGCGTCGACGCGTCCGGGTAGTAGTAGACTTGGCCAAGTCTGGGTTGCGCTCGGTGTGTGCCTATAATTATAGTAAATCCACTCACAGCGCATATCGCATACTTACAGTACATAACGCGCGCCCTCATGCGTCGAATCCGGACCATCATGTTAAAAACGTACATGTACATGTTATTTTCAAGTGATGCTAACTTTTGCACCACATGTATGCACATGCTCTGCAATACATGCCCACACATGTAAAACGCGTGCTGTACAATGTACGTACAGTGTGTGCGCATTGTTATACGGCACTGAAGTGGAACGCGCGCTGAAGTGTACCTTGTCGGGCATCTGGAAAGAAGTAAACAAAGTGATTTTTACGACTTAAAGCAATTCCGACTTGAGTCAAGTCTAGGGTAGTAGCCACGCAGTCGCTTCGCGGTTTCGCCGCTTTGTCTAATGCGGGCAAGCTAAGCCACGATGGCCTTGGTGAAAGGCTATGTCTTCCCATGCCCTAGCTCTTTTAATTAGCCGCACGCGGCACCATCAACACTTCTTGCACAGAGTTCATGGTCGTCTGGAATATTTTGTCTTTTCATATAAGTAGTTGTATTCTTTTTGTTTGGTGTTCTGGGTTATTAAGCTAGCCTTAAAGACATATACAGGATTATTTGATTTTCTTACATTTCAGGTGCGGATCCAGGGGGGGGGGGGGTTACAAAAATCCTAGCTCTGATTCAAATGTTGTTTTTTTCTATATGAATAATATTACAAACCTGTTGAAGTTTCAGCTCGGTGAATATTACACTTTTCGAGATAACTGTGAAAAACCATGCACAACCTTTTGATCACGAAACACGATTTCGTCAATAGAACTCGTTATTTCCAAGAAATCAGTTATTTGACTGATTGCTGGAAATCTGCGACATTTCTTGTCTTCTTTTAACTGACAACACAGCAATAATTCCACGGAGTGTTAAGTACCAGTTCGATCTTTAATCCGAGTAAGCGTTATTGACAACAATTCCGTAGGTTACTAATAGAATAATGCAAACAATCCCATGTACCTTTAAGCATGATATCATGTTGAAGTGGATTGCTGCGATTATCATATCTCATAATATTGCTTGTACGCTATAATCCCAAGCGATGCACTTCAAAGCCCACCAAAACGGTATCAGTCACTTCACATAGCAACATTGATTGTGACGATACGAAACGACATGATACATGACCCTGTGTATTTCCATTGGTAAAACTAATGGAGATCGATGGTTATGGCAGATCCCGAACCGCAAGATGGCGACAATTTAATATCACCCAGAATTTCCTATTTTAGAACTTTTTTTTTGGAGGAAACTCCCTCATTAACTTATCATTATTTCCAAACTTTCAATCCTGAATTTCTCTTTTCTACTGCATGTGGTTCTCTTCTCACTTTCTTTAAAAGGCCCATGCAATGCAACTTTTTTGATGCAATCCTTGAAGAGCCATCTTTGTGTCCCATTTAACCTTAATTTCAATTGTCCAGGGTATTTTGGTGCCTTTTTATTTTTTATGCAAATGCGAAATCCCATTTTCATGAGCAAAAGTGTGATGTCATCCCAGGAAGAAATCTCAATGTTGACAGCTATTTCAGCACCAGAAGTTGCCAGAATATTGGATATTTCGCTTTCGTTAATTTTCTTTTCTGTGTTGATTCGTTGTTATGGCAGTAAGCCAATGAGCAAAATTTTCTCACAAATGTTTTCAAGGAGCAAATTTTTGGTTTCACAATTTGAACACAACACCCCTTAACTGACCAGTGCCTTTCAGAAATGAGGTCACAGCAACAGCGCCCTCAAGTTTTTCGGAAAAGCATAGAAACTATTAAATGTTTAATAAAGAAATGCACTTTTCAATAAAGTTATCTAAAAAAGGGAGTGTCAAATAGTTTTCAAAAATGCAAGAGAAGTAAAATGTTACACATGTGTTCCTGAGAAAAATTCATCCCATGAACCCTTTAAAGAGTGATTCTTTGACTATGTGAATTGTGCACATAAAATATCGTCTGGCCATGTTCCAGCTTATTAATATCGTACACTCTGTATACGTGGGTGAGCATGCGAAGCTGTCAGTTCTTACGCAGGTGCTTCTCTCGAAGCTTACAGACGCCAGCAATCTCTTTCAAGTGTCAATGATTGTTCAACCTTTAAAATTGTGTCGACCAGTAAAAACACCAAGTGTGTTTAAGAGCCCTGACTACTAGAGAAGGAGTTTCCACACAGGGGGGCGTTTGGTTTAACATATTTAAGGACTGTATTATGAGGAGGTTCTTTTCATTGCTGGGATGTACAAACAAAATCATCCCGAACGCGGACACTCCTGTTTGGAGTGCCGAAGGTTTATGATGATAAGTGTGTTATGCAAAGAAGTCAATCTTAATCCTCAAAGCAAACATGAAATACATACAACCACACAGCAACAACATGTGTAAGCTCTTCTATCTCGAAAAAGGGTGCTCAAAATATCTTCGGGGCTAGATGCAAACAGTGCTGAGATATTCATATGTAGATTTTTGTACGTGCGTAGGCATAAGGTTTTGCCAGGAGTCGTAATTTGAACGAGTTTTTTTCTAATGGGTTATATGAGACGAAATATGATGAAGCAGTGAGACGCAGTTGATCGAAACCGGTCTTTTCATCTCAACCATTTGATCTTCATCTAAACCGTCTGCGTGCATTGAGGTAACCATGGACACGGTAGGGAAGAGTTCCGGTGCCACTCGGTCCTCTAGATCCTCTTCGTTCCTCAGTCAGGGGTCTGGCTCAATATTTCGGCCTCGGGAGACCAACCCCTTCAGGAAACAGCTGTCTGGAGGAAGCAGCAAATGGACGGCGACTCTTCAAGCAGCGACTGCCGCGCTGGCGGGTCGTGGGAGCGATCGCAGCGCTGCCCAGGAGGCCTCATCATCAGGGAAGACCGGTCCGATGGCCTGGACGGAAGACGACCCCAGCATCACTAGCAGACCCAGAAGGGAGACATTGTACTTCGGTAAGGGCATTTCCACGTCCATGTGGTGGCGGTTCCGTCGTGAGGGTGCGGAGCCCGACTCCAACCCTGTTGGGGATACCGGTGAAGAGGCTCCTAAGCTCCGGTACGAGAACTCTTACCGCGTGGAACCCAAGCCAGGCTGTCACTTCCGTCCGGAGAAAGTTGAGGCTATTATGAACGAAGTTCTGGAGGGCGAATTCAGAGGAAAGGAGTACGCCCCAGCGGACGGCCCGACGGTCGTGAAGAGACTATCAGAGGAGATTAAGAACAGGGTGAAACTGCTTGGTTTTAAACGCTATAGGCTTGTAGTCTTCGTTCAAGTTGGATCTATTGAGGGAGCGGACATGATGGCCATCAGCCGCTGTGCTTGGAACACCGAGACAGACTGTTACGCCACGGTGACGTTTCAGAATGGATTGGTCTATGCTATTGCAACAACCTTCGGAATATATCTCGATTAGGATATTTCTGAAACGCTTATAGGTCTTAGCCTCAGTTATATACGTGAAACCACCCTGGGCCCTTTGAATGATATGGCTCGACCAGGAAATTGGCGACCTGCCTCTTATTTTACTCGCCGAGCTTTAAAACAAAAAAAAGGAGATTTCTTCCCTTAAATGCGAACCTTGAAAGTGAACTCTGGTGAAGCTGTGTGACAACCATTTCAGACTGGCGTTTTAAAGTCACGCCGAGCCAAATAATTTATAAGAATATTAGAAAATATTTTGGCTCGGCAAATTATGTTGGTGATAAGTTACACGTTAAGAACGGTTAGGTGCGACTTCGTCGAAAGAGCGACTGTCGCATTGGTTCAGAATGCTAGAGCGTCTTGATTTCAGATGCCTCTCGTCCATGAAAAAGTAATGTATCTGTATAGGCCTCAAGTTAGCCTGCATAAAATCAAAGTAATTCTAACACGAGTGTAGGTCCGGCTTACTCCTGCAGAGAGTGCGATGGTGAATTCCATTAAGACTAGACCCGCAGGTCCCAAAGTGTCCTGATTTGGTTTACTTTTTAGGAAGAATGTTATTAACTCGGTTAAGGAACTCCTATTTTGTGAAACTAAGCTGGAATGCTATTACATTCTGGTAAATTGAAAGTGCCCAGCCAAAACAAAGTGTAGCCTATACAGTAATGTTTTTCCAATTACTTTTGTTTTGAGTGGAGATATTTAAGTTGTGTTCAGAAAAATGAGTTCACTAGGACGATGAATTGCACACTTGTGTAAGATAACATTCGGTGGGTTTAAAATATTTGGTTGTTTTGCAGCGGCGGAACCGCAACGTCGCAAAAAGGCAGCCACTGCGCACATCACACACAAAACTCAACAAAAGCCATACATAGTGCCCCTTGCTTTTTACATTAAAATTGGGGTTGACATTTTGGACCCACTTTTTCGGGGAACAACAATTGTTTTGCCCCCCCCCCCAAAAAAAAATATGTGTTTTGGACCCGCGGCCTTGGTGTTTTACCTGTAAACGAAACACTCGTCCAAAAAGCATCAACGGTGCTCATTCAACACTGTGTTTTTTTTTTCAGTTTTGTATGATGTCGATTGAAAACACACATTTTCTATCTAAAGCCTTTTATTGATAAACCTTTAAGACTGACATGTTTTTAAAGTATTCGTGAAACAATGCATAAACAAATACTGTAAAATGCAGTATACTAAAGTTACGGGTCGCGATACCCACAAGTTTGTTTCAAAGATCGTGTATTTGTTTGTTGAAACTCTTTACTCAACTTATGAAAGTCTTAATTGAGAATGCGCAGTATGCCAAGGGATAGTCCGAATGTCGGGAGAAACAAGGAGGAGTTAATTTCGTGGTTCTGTTAGCTCATAAGACGTTTCGCTTAGACATTCAATCATCCTGTTCTGACAACCCCTCCCCCACACTGATCCGCCCTTAGGTTTTATGTCCTTGAGGCAGAACATGAACTATATTTTAAGCTCGAGTGCCCCAAGTCATATGCCTAAAATAACCCCAGCCGGAACCCACCACGAAGCTATAGGTTGCCCCCCCCCTTAAGTCCTCGAGTTGTGATGACCAAATTCATACGCATGGCAACATTGCCAACACTGTAACTGACCTGAATTAGTAAAATGCGAATAACACCTGGAGGAAATAATAATAAAAAAAACAGCCAGCAACATTTGATGTCATTTCCGTCCAACTTGCGGTGATAGGTTTACAAGGTGATCGGTATAAACTGTGTGACTCCAATCGTGATGTTTCGTCAACGCTTTTGGTGTGGGAGGGAGTGAATATCTCACCCCCTCCCCCGTGGCATCCAATTGCCACGCCCACGCATCCCCCCTCCCCTTCCCAAAAACCGCTTCGGCATGCATGCGTTTCAGCCTGGGCCTCTGTCACGGCTTGTTCCAAAACGTGCTTTTTTTGGGCCAAGATGCTTTGCTATTTTGTAATGATCGCTATGCTCGCCTCGCTTTCAAACCATTTTGCTAATTTGAGACTCGTCTGTTGATAATTCCTCCAAATCCTTTCCTCCAATTAAGGATAATGTTGGAATGGTTCCAAATCAATGCCAAGTAACAAACCACAACGGAACAAACACGTTTTGTAAAACTGAAATGAATCATTTCCAATTACTCAAACGGAAGTCCGGGAACACTAGAAGCTCGTCACTTCTCTTGTTGTGTTTTAACGCAAAGGAAAAACCCCATAAAAGCAACCGACTCTGAAAACTGGCACAACATTTCCTTGTGGGCTCGTAGACTATAAAGCCGAAGTAGTCCTTTGAACAGCTAAAATTCTGCATCACTTTGAACAACAAAGGTGAGTACAACTCTGTTTATTTTGCTCGTTGTTTGTATGAGTAATTGTAATAATGCCTCCGAACAACGGAAACTTGTTAATCACTATACATAATATATTTACGGAACGACAATTAAATTGGTATTGTTGTATGTCTAGTTCTATAATATGTGGGGTCAAGTCAAACAGCAGACAATTTTTCAAACCGACTGTTTGGGATATACATTTTACAGTAATTTGGCTTTTCTGCTTTCACTGAAAGGAGAAAACAAGTTGGCCACTTTTCGTCCTCCATGTCTTGTAAGTAAATCTCGTCAAAAACGTACACATTGAAAGACTCGTAGTGGATAGCCATTGTTTTCTCAAAGCCTTTTCACGCTATCGTCTCCCTACCCGTACCCATGTACAAATCAACACTTGTACACCGAAAGGGGACCGGGCCCCATCGAACATACAGTCAAGGCGTATACCGTTCACACTTAACCGGGTGCTGCTGGTAGGCCGTACTAGCCTGTAGATTTTGTTTTTTGTACAGCTCAACTCAGTAATCCTCCGACCAGGATTAGAATTCGTGCAGAGCGCGCGCTGTACCCTTATTAAAGTATTATAGAAGCCGTGGTGATTTTTTTCTGGTATGAAAGGGGTTGAACCCGGGGTCTAACACGGAGATTTTTGGACAGTGTGAAACGGCCTTTTGAGTTAGGGAAGAAACCATGAGTGATTTCTGACCGATCTTGAGCATTTATCATTGATCACTGTCTTCAAGGATTTTTTTTTTGCCAATCGGACAATCGAGAAAGTTCGCCGAAGGTGTTCCCTACGCATGAGGTATAATGCATGAGTGTGCATCATAAATACGAGTTTCCGAAAGCACGAGTCTCGATCAAACGGTTTCCAAAGCTTCAGTCGCCGTCAGTTTGTATTAATCTCCTGTGGTCTCCATAATTTTAAAATGACAGTTATTGCTTTTTAATTCATACTTTCGGTATAATTAGCAACAATAAGTAACATGTTTTCTCCCGGGATAAGCCTGTACATGGTACGGCGTGGACAGACAAAAAAGAAGACATCAAAGAAAACAGGGACAGAACCTTGTGTCTCCAACTTGTTCTCGAGATATTGGGCCTAATCAGTTGATTATGCACCAAACAACTGCAATTGCATGTTCATTGCGTTGATGTTGCTCTGAAGCTAAATATAGGCCTACATGAAGTGTCAGCCGGCAGTATCATGTACTTGTCAGGCTCCTCCTAATGATAACTAATGAATAACATTTCTTGGAGGGATCCAGGAATTTAAGGGCAACATTTCTCTTCACAGTTTATTTGAAGATCGAGAAGGAATAATATATGCTCACTCTACACTCGGCATTTTCAGCAACAAAATTTACTGCCTGCCGTTCCACCGCCAGGATAACATTTATTTCGAATCACCACAAATTTTCCAACTGCTACTGATTTATACGTGGTCTCGCGGGCACAAAAATGCCGCTGCGGCCGGGGTCTTTCCATTGTTGTCTAACCCAAACGACATGCGTACGATACCCCGCTCGGACTCGGTCTTAATTATCTTGACAGAAACATGTCAAACCTAATTCAGGTTCCCGCTCGTTCAATCACTTAACGACGGTTGATTTAGTTTGACCCTGAATTGTGCATCTGTTCATAATATCCGTATACTGCCGCTCTCACTTACAGGTTCAAGGGTGTCAAACATGAAGACCTTTGCATTGCTTGCAGCTTTCGTCTTGGTGGCGCTGTTCGCCCTCAGCGAGGCCAGGAACAGACAAGGTTTGCATTCTAAAGATTATCATGTCTTTCACGAAACAGGGTTGGGTTGGATGGTTGGTGGGGACTTGTGCTTTCCTAGCTTGAATTGCCTTAACTCTGTGACTCTGGTGCGAGTCTCACCTGAGGCGACGAGTGAATTTGGGATTTAAGATCCCAACTGAATAACCTGATTAAATGTTCGTGCAATATCATGTTGTCCTTCCACTTCCAAAGCCTAACATTTCTTTGTCATGTTCTTGGCTCAAGGGTTGTTCAGAATTCCGAGCTACGATGTCCATGCACTTACATGACAAGCCCTTAGTTCATTGCCAGAATTAAAATAAACAAAACTAATAGGGTTGAGAAAAATTATGTCATCTCCCTCCCAACAGCTGATACAGACAGGTCGGTCTGCCGTCGATGCCGTAGAGAGCCACCCCCCAGCCAGCGCGTGTGTGCCTTCAACGGAGTCCGTACTCGCACCTTTCTCTCCCAGTGCCTAATGGAGCGGAAGGCCTGCCAGACCGGGCGGGACATCACCGTGGTCTCGCAAGGTCCCTGCCCTAGGCCAGTCCGCCAGGGAGGAGAACAGCAACAGGGCGGTAATACGGAGAGTAACGAGAGCCCGGAAGATCTCAGTCTGAGCAATGAGGTGGGCGATGGAGTTGACAATGACATGCCGACCATCGGTAAGAGTGAACATCATTATGCAAATTATAAGACAATATCCGGTAATTTATGTATTTATAGTATTTGGGTATTTTACGGCTACGGCTTCGGTTGTTGCCATTGGCGCACCGCAGCATCTTGTAGATAGCGCCCTCTACCGCAGTGTTGGTTTTTACCTCGCTAGTGGTCTGGTTCCCAGACCAAACAATTCTGACTATTCCCGATGAATCTTTGGTCCGGTAGCCTCCGGTAATGCATTGTATTACAATTTACGTCACGTGAATAAAACGGGAGGAATTCCTCCTTTTTCCGAAATTTCCGAAGATTGACGAATTCGTTTCGTCGACAATCGGATAGCGCCCGATTATTTCCGAATATAATATAGGTTTAATTAACTGCTAATTGCTTATTAATTTTTTTTTTAAAATGAGTTGATAATCAATATTCATTGCTTTCATTTAGAAAACTTGAAATTCAACGACGATTTTGTGCATCAAATATACTCGGATCGTATGGGCGAACTTTTTGCTGCGTCATGTACAATTTTGAATTTGACGACCGTTACTGAGATTTTCCAAAACTCGGTCTGCTAATAGTGCTATTTGGGTGCCTAATTTTGAAGATTCGAGATCAACATTAGTCAATGTTATCTTAAAGAAACATCAAACTGTATTGTCATAAACTGTATGATATTACGAAGCAAGTGATTTACTTAAAAATTTGATCAGATCGAACATTAAAAGCTAAAAGTGATAAAGCGAAATCGGAAACGAAGCCGAGTTGACGATTATTAACACTATACTACAGAATAGTGTACAAATACCCCTAAACAAGCTGGCTCTGTCCGTATTTTGGGCACAGGCGGACATTATTACCAGTTTTATTTTTGGGGTGTCAGAGCGGGGGGGGGGGGGGGTGTTCGCATTATTTTAAAGAAATTTCTATAAAAAAGGGAGTTTTGACCCCCCCCCCCCGATCCGCGCCTGGACCGGTTGCAACAGGAAAACAAAATCAAAAGCAGTCTTGGACAAAGACTAAGGTTGTTAAGGCTGTTGAGTTTGAATTTGTTTGTCAATTTTTAACAGCACAATCCCCTACCTTCCTAAATGATGAGCAACCATTTATCGGTTGTTGTTTGTTTTTTCGTACTTATAAGACACCATTTCTGAAAAGTAACATTTCACATTAAATTCGCATCAATATTCCCTCCTTGTTGGTTTTCTGTTCTACCCAGCTCCAGCAAGGACCACTGCCGGCATGCCATCGCAGCCGCCCACATCCCCACGAACGGTGTCTGCCCCGGCCGGGACAAATGGCCCTCCACCCCCAATGTCCTCCGGCACGGTAGCGCCCGAGTCGGAAGCATCGGACCAGCCCATCAGCGGGACATCCATGGCACCCAGCGGGACATCCATGACTAGCCGCCCCGCTCTCAGTACCTCCGTCACGGCACGCCAGTGCGACGGCTTCGATAGCTGCGTGCCTTCGTCAGCGGTGTGCGGGACGGACGGGACTACCTACCCGTCACAGTGCGTGCTGGAGGTTACAGCGTGTCAGAACAATCTAGATGCGCTGACTGTTGCCTATGCTGGTGTATGCATCCCATAAAAACAAACTCCACTCTGAATTGTTTCCTGAAACTTGATAGTAACAGGAAAATAAGTGTATTTCCGTTCGCGTGTGTGTACCTAAAAGTTAGCATTGGTTTGACCTTGTTCTTTAGGTGTCGGCACTCTGAAAAAAAATTGATGAAACAAAATTAGACGGCGTAAGTTTCGATTCCAGCAGAATCTTTGTCAAAAGCAAAATGACAGGTGTACAGAAACGGACGAATAAGGGACACACAACCATGCATGGGTGGAATGAAAAACTCGAAGGGATAGAAATTATACCTATTTGTCAAATTTTCATATTACTTTATTTTTCATTTCTTTCTTGTAAATAAGATACGTTGGGAGCTTGCATGCATTGCATCCCCATAATAAAGGCAATTTTTTTAAACTTTTAAAAATTAAATCACATTTTTAGGAACTCACGATTAGACAGTGACACAATTTAATTCCTTTGTACGGATGTGTACATAGGAATTGCAAACTGCAAATGACAGTCTCTTCAATAGATTATTACGTAATAGCATGGCTACATGTATCTTTGTATACGTGTAAACGACGAAAAAGTCACGGTTTTGCAAGTGTTCCTTTATAGGCCTTATGTACGAGTTGGTCATTTTTGTCGAGTTCCCTGAATGTATTTAATTAATTGTTTACTGTTGAATGGGATGGCGCCAGACTTATTTTATGCAGGCATAAATGCAGCAACCTCGTCCCCAGGGTGTCGAGCAGTATGCGCCCACCACTACCTGGTCTGTCACGCTGGTATTGGATCATTTGCATGTGCAAGAGTTTTGAACACGTATGCAAATGAGGAATAGTCTAGTGCTTGCATGCGGTGTCTGGGGTAAAACAGCATCAATTCGTCACGCCGTGAGTTACGAAAACACGATTGTTTTTAAAGTTAAAATGTTACAATCCTATCCTGCCAGTATATGCAGTATCACATTTAAATATGAGCAAAATTGAAAGGAAAAGAGTATTTTTTGAGGATACAGGATACAGAAATCAGGATACAGGAAAAAAGTTTCCTATCCAGGTCTTACAATTGGAAACGAGGTTGGAAATGAAGTAAGCACTGGGGACGAGGTTATAAATGCAGACTTATAATACTGTCCCTTTTTAAAATCTGGTTTTGAACATTAGGGAATGTTTACTAACAAATTCTAAATTATTCATTGAAGCAGACTGGAATTAATTAGTAATTAAATTGCTTTCATTTCTCTTAGCAAGGCCCAAAACTTAAGATTTTACCTCACTTTCAATTCAATATGGCCGACTCGTGCATAAGGCCCATAATGGCGATTCTATTTGCAAGGAGGTAAATTAATAACGAAACTCGTCTCGCCACCTCAATTAAAGTATTCCAGATATACTCTTCAATAAATTTGATTTTTATTTCTATAAATACAGTGTCAACGTGTATGCCTTTGTTTCATTCCGACCAAAAACCTCCTTTCCCACTTTTTGGACGTCTGCACCCCTCTGAAAAAGGGTTTGTTTTGGACACAAACAGATTCGCTTTGCGAGCTGACTGGCTCCCTGCTCCTACCTATCCATATCGATACTGACTGTGGGGCAGGAACCAGCCTACCCTGCGAGAACGGATTTATTGTCTGGAAGCCGATACTTCGAAATTGTAAAGTAATAATTCAATACCTAAACATGTTCAGATTTTTTTGTTCGTCTCAATCAACAGGGAATTACTTTTGTAATGCTAGTAAATAACAATTTAGTAAGGGAATATATTTTAGGGATGAGACTCGAAAAAAAAGGATGGGAAACGCAACTTGAAATGGGTTTAAAGTATTTGTTCGATTTTACTTAAATCCTTTGTTAATCAACTATCAATGACATCCGTTAATAAAAAAAAAAAATACAAACATTCTTCGGAGAAAAAAATAAAAATAAAATCGTATAAATACACATTAATGTACAGCCGTTGTTTTCATTATTTCGGCACACCAGGCGCATCTGTATTTACAAACTTGACACAAATGACCGCTTGGGTGCAAATTACAACTTTTAATCTTTGGTCACAAGAAAAATATGGTTTTAAAATCATTTAAGGCTATGCACATAATAGAATTGCATGGGTATGGCCCAGGTGTAAACAATTAACTGAGCGAACAGAAATTTGAGCCTGTCGACTTCCTTTTCAAAAGCATCTTTTATGTAACAGAAACTTTCATCAGCAGCCACGTGTGTTCTGCGCTAAAACCTTACGGAAGAGATCGATCCTGTGAGATTTTCAACAAGAAGCTTCTTAACTCCTCTAAAAAAAAAATCCCCACTGTGAAAGAAACCAACGCCACATTCTTTGTACTTTTACTTTCACTAGCGGGATGCCGCGCGCGGCACCCGCTAGATGGGTGGAGTTGACTGTTTCGTAATAATTACTGTATACAATGAAATCTCGATAATTTAAACTCTAATAACTCCAAACAACTGTTAAGTCAAATAAAGAATCAGACCCTCTGCTGCACACGAGCCTATTTGGATTCGCCATCAGTCTCGCCTAAGTTGTATTTGCGTTTAGCAACGTGCGCGCACATAACGTTTCCTGCGGAGATTGTGCGAGGGTCCAGGACATATTGTCAATATAGGGGAAGGGCTAGCTAGGGTGAAGGGTGCTAGTTGGAACGCCCAATTTCCGTAAAACCCGTCAACCATGTCACCAATATTTCCGGGGATTGGGAGAAATATTTCCAGGGATGGGGAGAAATGGTTTTTGTTATAGAGGGGAGATGGTGATATTGAAATCGCTGATATTGTGGAGGTTTATGTTTGTGCTGGGATTCATATCGTTTAAATGTTGTTTTAAATTGCGCGCCGATTAGGAAGGTCTTGCTGTCAACAGTTGAATGAAATTAAGTATTTATTGCCCACCGATTGTCTCATGCGATGTCTCATTATATAAAGCTCATAAATAATGTTGTGCTAGAATATTGTCCAGTCAATTTGAACATTGATTTTTCAAGGTGCCAAACCATTAAGGACGTAAACACCAACTGTCCAATTAGGTAATTTAGATGAAACGCGGTTTGATCTTGGCCTATACAACGTCGTATCCATCGTTCTCACTACAGAGGAGAGGAGGGGGCAGCCAGTGGGGGTGGGGGTTGGATATTGTGTGGGCGTCGCCAGGATTTTTTCTAGAGGGGGGCAAAACATATTTTTGCCCCCAAAATGCCTGTTTTTCTCAACACATTCTCGATTTATCAGTTTTAGAGGGGGGCATGGACATTTTGCCCCCCCCAACCCATTAAATTCACACCACTATGACTTTTCGCCTCTTTTTTTTTTTTTTTTTTTGCTTTTCCGGGGCTCCCCTCTTTATGCCTATTCATGTTACACCTGTGAATGGTCACTTATATTTCCGGGGAAGTGGGCAACAATTTATATTTGTTATGGTGAAGGGGTGTTTCTTATGTATTAAGTAGAAGTTAATGTCATTATACCAGTTGGTGTTTTTATTATGGTGATGGGGTTGTACAGCAAAGTATTGTAACACGTTTATTTGCAGAAGAGAGTAAAACTAAAAGAAGGACATATTGGAGCACTTCATAATTATGTCAAGCACCACATGTTAAATGTATTTATTACAAAACTGTGAAAATGAAATCAGGTATACACAAATTTTTTTAGTAATAATGTATTTGCATTCATTACTGTACAGGGTAGTATTTCGACAAAACTCAGGGGATATAATTGTAGTCAGTTTTCGGAGCAATTTTCGCAAGGGACGTCGGTCCAGGCTTGTTTACCATAGGCACAAACATTCCATGAAAGATTTTCAAGCAAGACGGCCAAAGGTTATTGTGCAATTGCAGTTTTTTGTGTTAAAAGCTGTAATCATAAATAATGACAGTGGCATTGTAAGTTACAGGACAACATTTTATTAATGAGTGTTGGTAAAACTCATGAGAAATGGAGGGGTATGCGAGTATGAATATTTTGTTGTGAAATTTTAAGAGAGATTATGTAATTTGGTAATCAAAGACATTGTTTTGTTATCAAATAAGTTTGCCAGGATCGACACAGTCTGCTTGGCTAGTAATTATCGGGTAATCATTCCATCATTATTCTTGGGTACAACTAAGCCAAGGATAGGCCTATAATGTAAAAAAAGGATGGAAACAAAACAGCAGAAAAGAGTGATTTTTTTGTGCACTATTTCATGACTTCTAAAAATAAAATTATGGCTAGAAGGAAAATGTGTTTTGAATGGGTAAAGAGAAAAAGCAGGAATCTTGCAGTTGAACTGGAAAGAATAGGTGTGTCACGTCTTCGTCTTGAGTTGAGATTCTTGCTTTGGGAACTGGTTAAAGCATGCACTGGAGCATGCTTGGAGCATGGTTGGAGCTGGTAATGTGATGTGGGTGTCATTGAGAGTCCTGTGTAAAGGAGTTAGAAAGAAAAGAATAACGACTAAGGTGAAGAAAACTTGTAAAAAAAATACATCGGCTAACAATAGCTACAAATAAATTAGACAGGTGTTGCAATACCCCATTTATGCGGAATGCACTACTGAAGTACTAACCAAACATGCCAAACAACGAAACATGTCCTATATGTTGTATTTTTGTGACCCCCCCCCCCATATGATTTTATCTCAGCAGAACAGCAGAGACACTGAACAGTCATCAATGTATTAGTTTCCTCTTTATCCTGCTTGGGTTCATGTCTGTTGTCGAGTCATTTGATTTTCTGCCAGAGTGTATTCTCTAAGATCCACTATTCTAACTGTGTTGGTTTCAGGTTTTAGTCTTTGCCTGTATTTTTTGGTTTTTGGCCTGAGGTTTGAACTTGATCACGTCTTTAATTTTGATTTGAGGGTTTCTTTAAGTTGGTTATTGGTCTTTGATTTGCAGTAAATTAATTTTGTTTTGCCTATGAGTATGAAAGTCATTTCTTTAAACATGTTAAAGGAAGTTTTTAGTATGATTTGCCGTGTTCTAAGATTACCACAAAGATTTAGTTTGCATCATTTGTATGGAATGAATGTACATTTCATGGCCTATATACAAATGCAGCAGTTTTTTTCTAGCTAGTAGGGCTAGGTCTAGGCCTAAAACAAACTAAAGCAAAATCCAAAAATAAACTACAAACAAAGCCCAATTGTGAAATCAAAAGTTGACAAAGTTCTACAAACATGTTCGGGTACATGTTCCAAGTGAGGCCTGTATTTACGGAGGTCATGCAGTAAATTGGCCACATTAAGCCTAGTAAGTTAACCCACGCCACGGCCAAACTCTCGATGTCGGAGGCCTCCCCCCGTACAACCCTCCCCGTACTACCACCAGACTACGCCATCATTGGACACTCACAAACTCACACTTTTCACAAACAACAATGCTTCTCATTGCCAGTGGCGTTCGAAAGAATACCACTTTTCACAAACAACAATACATATCATAAATGAGACTTACCGTTCAAAGAGAAAACTGGAGCAAGGAACAGATGCATCAACCATGTCAACAACGCTGTGCTGAAGAAATCATGTGGGGCAAGTTGCATGCGCTGCATGCTCATAACGAACGTATACGGGGTTCAACGTATACGACGTGGCACGTCAATTATCCGGCCCCGGCCGGCCCCGGCCGGCCCCGGCCCCATACGCAAGATGGCCGGCGCGGCCCAATGGGGAAGGGAATTATGGGAAATAGGGTGGAAATAGCCGGGCCCCGTTCCGCATCCCCCGCGGCCAACGGGCGCGGGCGGGACGGGAGACCAGTCGGGAAAATGGTAGCGCCCTCCAACATTTTCGTGATTGTAGTATAGAAGACACACTATCTGACTATAGACCGTGTCCGAATCCATTGGCTACGGCCGGTGTAGCATGAATTTAGGTTTTATGAAATACGGACTCATTGGTGGTATTGCGCATGCTCATGCATAGATAATTAGGAGAGGGACCGGTCACGTGGGAGGGTTTAACCAATAAAAGGGAAAAAGAGTCCGATTTTTTTTCGAGTCTGATTTTCATATGACACCGGAAATAACACTCAGTTGCAGCCACTTCCGTAGGCGCGTGTGTAATTTGAAGCCGTAGTCAAAAATCCTCCATTCTGCTTCATTATCCAGTTTCGAAATTGATTGAAGGATCTGCAAGTCTCAGGGTTAATGGCATTCAGGCAATTTACTTGTACATATGCCCTACTTAATAAGCCAGTGCTACTCGCGCAGTTAGCTGGTACATTCCGGAACAAAACACTGATGAGGTTTTTTTTAAGTGCAATTCGGCAAAATAATTTAACCATATAAATAAAGATAATCATTTACGCAATATTACTTAATTCTATTTTAGCATTTATGCTGGTACATTCTTCGATCAAAATGCTAATGACGAGATTATTTCTATATGCAAATTCGACGACATAGTCAATCCATGAATCTTGATTCGTTTGGAGAAAACGAACGAGGCCAATATTGACGCACGGGAGATCATAAGCCTAAATAATAAAGCAGGCGTACATTTAACATTAACACGCACTCATCCCATATACACGGGACCAGTAACAACAGTGTACAGACTTTGAAGAGAGTTGTGAATGTTCAAGTAAACTAAACAAATTATCCAGCATGGGCGCCGGTATAACGTCAGGTGAGTGCAGTGGGCAAGACACTGTCAATATCAGTCAGGAGGCGGTTTCTGGAATGCTTTACACTCCTGTAGACATCTACATGATTACTGTGGTTATGCCTGTTATTTGGTCTCTCTGTCTAGTCATTAATCTGACATTCTCTTTGTCGTGTTCCGCGTTCCTAAACTGCTGAGATCCGATACCAACATGTACCTAGCGCACATAGCAGTTGCTGATCTTCTCTACGTGAGTTTGGCGTTTGGGTTCCGCATCTGGCGCTACTTGGCCTCCCCCGTGGCCTTTCACACCCCTTTCGTGCACGCAGCCGGTTGCATCTGCTTCTCCGGTGGCATCAATGCTACGTACTACGCATCTATCACGCTGATTACTATGGTAACCTTTGAGAGATACCTGGCCCTGTGCCACCCCATGAAACACCTCCGCATCCGCGGACGGGGACGCACCAATAAGATGATTGCCATCTGTTGGGTGGTGGGCTGGCTGTTTTCCATTGCGATCATCCCGGGTGCTTTCGTTCTCAACGTTCGATGTCTCCGATGGCCCGATGACGACATGTACCAAGACTTCCCATCCAGCTATGCCTACTGTGGTCCGGTGGTACCGTGGGTTGCAGACTATGCTCGACCCATATTGAATATTCCCTGGTTCATGGCACTGGTGGCCAACAACTACATGTACGTACGCATCATGCAGATGCTCAACAAACGCACTACCAACAGAAGTATCATTGGCAACGACCCGAACGCCATACAAATCCGAAACCAAGTGGCCAAGATGCTGATTGTCAACGGCGTGGTATTCTTCTTGTGTCAGACGCCATATCGTATCTTCAGTTACTCCAGATGGATCACTTCACTGGCTGGGATTCCTGATCCCCTGGTTACATTTTATAATGCCAACTGGATCGGTGGAATTCCTCAGTACGTCAATACGTTGATTAATCCGATGATCTATGGCGCTATCAATAAGCAATACCGCACGGCATTTAGAGAGGCTTTTCGGTGCAAACGTTGATCCACTCAACGCGCAAGTGCCGGGTCAACGATGTCAACTCTTGCAACAAGACCATCGTTTGGCATTGATGAACAGGCCACAGTAAGTCAGTAAATAATGAGCTGCTTACTGCTTCAGTGTTTTTCATCTTTTTAAATTTTCATATCTAAAGGCCTATTCATACTTGAAAATGAAGTATATGTACCAAAGATTCAAGTTCAATCGTGATGAAGACTTTTTTGTAACTATTTGATTCATTTTGAAATTTACTTCGAGTGGGGTGCTGTGGTCCAACGGTGTTCGACTCGTCGTGTGCCGTGGTACATGGGTTCGAATCCTGACTGTGGGAACATGGTGTTTGTGCTCTTGAGCAAGGCGCTTTACCATTATTGCGTCGTCCTTCGGATGGGACGTAAAGCCGTAGGTCCCTTGTGTTGTACTGTCACAGTGTAATGCACGTTAAAGAACCCAGTAACACTTATCGCTGAAAGAAGGGGTTTGCCCCGGTGTTTCTGGTAGTGGCTGCAATACGCGCCGCAGCACCTTGTAAACCCTTATAAGGTGCTACATAATGGGTCTCATATTTCTCCTGTCTTTGATAATAGACATAATTTCCAGCGCCTTGAGAAGGCTTGAGTACCTCATTGTTGGTAGATACGTGCGCTATATAAGACTACGATTTAATTATTTTTTTAATCATTATTACTATTATTCCGCTGTATGCTAATAGGGCGATATTTTGCTAACTAACACACCTTATTAGGGCGATATATAACTGTGATTATTATTATACATGTAAAGGTACTACTAAGGAGACACGTTATCGTAATTTCTTCGCACGATGGGAGACATCGATCATAAGGGAGACATTTTCATGTCTCCCTAACATCACAGCCCCTCTTTAGAGGCACAGTTTTATTGCCGCATTTCGGGCGATTCACAATGCAGTGCGCAACCAAGAGTTTGCCACAGAGAGTTCATTTTTCCCAGTGCATTGTGGGAGATGGTCGATAAATTCGCAGCGCGGGACATTTGAAAATGTGCGTTTTTCCGGTCCGTTGTTTCATAAGCGTATGATTCGAGTATATGTTTGGCCTTTTCTTTTCTTTTTATCAATGTGGTGATTTTTGGTAAGGCGGCAGAACGCTATGCCCAAGTCTATAACAAATTAGCTGAAATTGTCTACTGACACTCCTCCAAATGGGCCATGCTTTGTCGACCGTAAACTTGAAAAGTTGACTCTCCAAGGCAAACTCTTGGTGGCGCACTGCATTGTGAATCGCCCGAATTACGTTATATTTGTTGCTCGTTATCTAATTAGTGAACATACCGAAATTCGTGGAAAAAGGACAAGGGAATATTGGGTTAGGACACATTTAAGTTTGAAAATTTTTGTGCACAAGTCTATGGGGATGTCTCCCAAATGTCCAATCCAGGGTAAATATTATTATTGTTATTATAAACCAATTTTGACATTTAATTCAATTCGGCAAAAAGAGCCTTCACAGTGTACATATAAAAACAAAAAAAAATTGGGATGCACTTTTAATATTAGTATTTGAAGAATAAGTACATGTATTAATTGAAAATTTTCTTTTCTTCAATGTTTACAAAAAAATTCCAAGTCATTTAATGAAGAGGTAATTCGTTTACATAGTTTCATTAATATTACGGTTTGTTAAAAAAAAATTGTAAAAATTGCTGTGCTTGTAGTTCCTAATGAGCATGAAATCACACCAATTGTAAGCCCGATCCGACCTACCATGTGGTCGGGGCAGAAACAACAAAAATGAGAATTTTTGGATAACAATACCACCTTTTGGTACAAAATATGTCATAACCATGTCAATTTTCATCAAATATATGCAAACTTGGTATTAAAATAAAACTAATTGCATGCTGAAATCAACTCTTTTGTCAACATTAAATTTTGCGAAAATTAGGTCACCATGACCTTTAATAAGTTACCATGACCATTGACCCAATTGTTGTAATAATGTATCATGCTGAAAATCAACAAAATGAAAATGACTGTTAGAGCATGTCTTCCTCCATCAGAATCCACTAAATTCTTCTAAATTGACAACTTTATGACTATTTTTGTACAGTGAGTAGTTTACAAAATAACGAATCAATGTATAGACTTTACATTAGAAAACCACACAACTTACGTTTCTGATTCACACATTACTGAAACTATTCTTAATTTGGGAATTTCTCATGTTGAGAGCTGTCTTTCGTCCATTATTGTGTCCAAATAACTGCATGATGAATCCAAGAGATTAACAATAAAATACAAATCGGTGGCAAATTGCTCCCAAAACGAATCCATGTTTCTCGGGCCCTAGATCGCTCTGACGATCTCCGCAGTTCCGACAGGTATAACAGGGACTCAAGGCGAGATCCGCCACATTAATAAACTGATGAGGGTTAATAAACGAATAACCCTGGAAAGCAAATTACTACAGGCGACGACAAAAATGAATGCACATAGCAAAATAAATAAAAAAAGGGAACTATACTACACATCACTCATTTCAATACCCATCACACAAATCAACGTGTTTCAATTACATCGTACGGTTCATGTTCGAAGTTCAACTTTTATTTTACCCTTACTGTTCTTTTTTTTGGAGGGGGGGGGGTGATATTATGTAAATATTTTACTTGTGAGTCGATGCACTTTCCTTGATGGATCAATCAAGTAATTTACCTCATTTCAATTTAAAACGTTTGAAATACCAAAGACAAACAATTAGACATACATGTGGCTACATACGAGAACATGCCAATGTTTACAATTACAACTACAGGATTTGAGAATGGGTTCTCCATTAAGGCATCATTGAATAAGTTAGTGAAATGGTCACGGTTATCTGCTGTAATAAATAGTGGAATCGTGATGGCACACATCTATCAAAGAATACGGGGCTAACTAACAACTGTGGAGCATGCAGGCCACAATTGTTTCAGTCAGGCAGTTCACACGAAGAAAAGTCTCCAGCAATGGGATTTTCAATTTGCTCTGCACATGAACCAATCTGTGAAACTTTGGAACATCCTAGCTTGATTTACATTAGTGTTCTCTGGAACTGTGCACGTACTGGAGTACAGTTGGCTTGGGTGGCTCTGCGGGCGGTAGAATTGCAATGAAGCTGTTGTGAAAGACATATCCATCATGGGAGCCGGTATAACGTCAGGTGAGTGCAGTGAACAAGATACTGTCAATGTCAGTCAGGAGGAGGTCTCTGCCTGGCTTTATACTCAAACCGACACTGTCATCATAACCATTATCATGCCGATCATCTGGTGTCTTGGTGTCACCAATAACTCAACTTTCCTGTTTGTCATGCTCCGCGTTCCCAAACTGAGAACAGACACTGTTAATCTATACCTTGCACACATAGCACTAGCTGATCTTCTCTATTTAAATTTGGCATTTGTAGTAGCCACCTTGAGATATTCTGCGTCTGTTGTCGCATTTCACGATCCCTTTGTGAATTCTGCCTATTGCATAGGTACTTTTATGGCTTTTGAAATTGTCTACTATGCCTCCATTGCACTAGTTACCATGGTAACTTTTGAGAGATACCTTGCCCTCTGTCACCCCATTAAGCATCGCACAATCCGTGGACGAAGACGAACCTACAGAATGATTGCAATCTGCTGGCTGGTAGGCTTGCTGGTTGCTATTGCAGCAATGCCATCGGTAGCAAAACTTAGAGTGCTATGTCTGAATTGGCCCGATGATGAAGCGTACCTAGACTATCCATCAACTAAAGCTTACTGTAGTCCCATAGCACCATGGGTAGTCTACTACCTTTCGCCACTGTTCCACATTCCTTGGCTTATCTCATTAGTAGCCAATATCTACATGTACGTGCGGATCTTAAAAACGCTCAACAAACGCAGCGGTAGAGGTGGCTTGGTCAGTAACGACCCCAACGCTATACAAATCCGAAACCAAGTGGCCAAGATGCTGATTGTTAATGGAATGGTGTTCTTCTTATGTCAGACACCGTATCGTATCATCAGTCTGAGTAGGTGGATCTGCAACGTGGCTAAGATTCCTAATCCATTAGTAGCTGGGATAGAAAGAGAATACAGATGGATATCCGCCGTTCCCTTGTACATCAATGCAATGATTAATCCATTGATATACGCTGCCATGACCACGACGTACCGGGTAGCATTCAAAGAGGCATTTCGCTTTAAAAAACAGCAGCAAGCTACCTCGCCTCTTGCAATAACTGCACCAGACCAGCAAAACGCAACACGAGTAACTTCAGTCATGGATGAGAACACTGAAACCACTGAAACAAGACTGTGAAAGGAATTTTCTCAGGATATCTAAGGAAGGAGGACACAAACAGCTGTAACTGGTTTTTTTTTAAGTTCTGTTTTTGTTGTCTTGAGGCCAGTCCATTTTTAATCTCACTAGTCCATCATTGTCTTGTGGTTTGTCTCATTTCCGACCAACCTCTGCTGATCAGCGTAGAACGATGTTCAATATTGAGCAAAATCATTTCTGTAAGTAACCCTTTAAAACAGTTGATACAATTATACACACATTTTAATGATTTATTTATTCCTGCTCTTACATCTTTGCCACATCCCAATATTTTTTTGCCTTGCCATCTGGGCTATACTTAAGGAATAGTTTGACTAGCCCACCGCTGTTTTGACTAGCATTTGGCTAGCGGGCTACCGCTAATTTTGAACCCTGATTGATTGGCTTACATATCCTAGATGTTGAAAGAGCTACATGCAGAACTTCACTTAACAAATTGATCCTGCCATTTGGGTTTCCTTTTTTTTACTCAACCTGTAGCTCCGATGTAAATGTAAACGTGTTTAAATTTTGAACAGTTTTGTGCCACCCGTTTGAGGGTCAGTTATTGGATGTTTAAGAACTGAATGCAGATTTCTCGTCAAAATACGTAATGTGAATATCTCAAAATTGACCCACTTTTGTTAATTGAAATGTTGAGATGATATCTGCCTTTTTGTTGATGTTTCAGTGAAGGTGAAAGTATCGTGTGTAAAATTAACTAACCGTGCATCGCTTTTGCAAAATAAAAGTACCTTTCCATTCATGTTAGTGAGCTTATCGTTGCTTAGCACAAAAGTGTTCACTTAGGTGTTCTGTTATTACCAATTAAAGATGGCATCAAAAGGTGCAGGACCTTTATTATGTTTTCCTAATGACATTTTCACTTGATCTAATTTTTGATTCTTTTCAATTCTTGTTCAATCAATTTTCAGTGATAAGAGTGGACTTTAAGGATGGAGGATGTTAAGGATTAAAAAAAACGTATACAATTCACCTATTGATTGTACATATTGATTTTAAAAAGTAATGTAAACAAAATCAGATTATTAATCAAATAATTGAAAAAATTAATAAACTTATTTATTTGCCATGTGATATATGAAGCCCGTGATTTCTTGTTTATCTGAATGCTGACATGTAAGGCCAAGTAGAAATTTTTTTTAGCGTCCTGCCTTCTGGAAAAAAGGAAGGAGGAGGCCCTTTTTTTCTTTTTTTTTCCAAAACGACTGGCCGGGCTATTTTTCAAGATGGCCGCCACTTTTGTTTTTAATTAATGGTTGCCACTCGGACTCAGGAAATAACATACCAGCTTTATTTGGGTTAGATGCAACAGACAAAGAGGCCAAAATGATGTCACTGTTTAAAATGTGTCATTTTTGTTTTGTTTTTTCAATTAAAAAAAAATAGCGGCGGTCTCCAAAAAGGAAGGAAGCGGGCTGGGGCGCTGATTATTTTGTTTTTTATTTGGCCTAATAATCCTCAAATATAATGTATTATCATTTAGTTAAATTTGTTAATAAGGGAATAAATATGATCTTGACTGGTGTTAAACAAGTACGTTTAAAACCGGCTATCTGTCTGGACGCGGATAATGGCCCAAGCCGAAGGCGAGGGTTGGTATCCGCGTCCATGGTTTAAAAACACACATTTATTCCAATTCATAAATACCTTTCGGTCAAAAGGTCAAAACAAGTCAAAAATTCAGAACTTTCCAACAATTTTGTTTAACAAATCTCCTTTATGTTTTGTGAAACACCCCGCTGGCCATGTCTATGGTATGTGCCTCACGCATGTTTAGTGCTAAAAAAAATCTCCTTAGCTTACATGTATAATATTGGCAAGCGCCCGGCGCATATTGCAGTCTTTGTTAATATACCATGGCGAAGGCCATGGTCTATTATGCGTGAACACATTCGCCGATTAATTAGGCAAGACCCCGCCTCTTGACCTCCCAGATTTTGACCAATCAATGGGCGCTCTCTATATCAGGTCTTCAGTCATTCACCTGTTGTGCGTCATAGACAATGGATAAAAAAATGTGTCATGCACTCTGTATCATGTTACGCGATATCGCTCCCAGCTGTTGTTGTATTACGAAACACTGCATTCGAATTGACCAATCAAACCATTTAGTCCCAATTTAGGAATGAAATGACTGCATGTCTAGACATATCATCATGTATCTGCATGTCTAGACATATCAGACGTTATAAAGGACCTTGATCCGTGGATAACGTGTGATACTCAGACTACGCATAATATTCTGATGCGATGTGGCGCAGAACGCAGCGGTGTTTTACCGGCAGTTTAAAACCACCCATGTGACAGTATCTTGCTCACTGCACTAACCTGACGTTATACCGGCTCCCACAATGGATATTTCTTTCACCACAGCTTCCTTGAAAGCTCACCACTTTTACAAAGCTCCATCCAAGCCAACTGCAATCCAGTACAGTTGCACTGAATCAAGTCAAGCTAGAAAGTTTCATAGTTCCAAAGATTGGTACATGTGCAGAGGAAATGATAATCCCACTGTTGGAGAGAGTGTTGGGTGATGATGCATCTTTTCTCCCACTGCCTGACTGTAGGAATTGTGGCCCAATGTGAAACAGATGCTCCTAAATCGTTTGGGAGCCGTCCACCATTTGCCGAAGGGGGGGGGGGCATTCTGAGCTTCAAAGTAGCTGAAACTCGATTTACGGTCGTGGAGGGCGCTCTAAAGCTAGCAGGTGCAAAAAGCGGCACTATATTTAGGCCTAATTCGACCTTGAATAATTTTTTTCTTTCAATTTTTTTGAGGGACTATAAATCTAATACTTCATCTTTGCCCTAAATGTGTGGGTTTTTTTTTGGGGGGGGGGGGTCATTTCAAACCTTCGGGCATATTAAAGAGTGCACACCGGAAATAGGCCTAAATCCATTCGCCGAGCTCATGAATAAAAGTTATACCCTCAAAATATTCTATATTAGAGAGTTCTAAGAGCCATTACTTTAGAGGATTGAAAACATATGGCAGTGAACCTCTGGCCCGGACTTGGGGTGTATATGGGAAGTTTAATGCAGAGTTGCACCCTGAAAAAGGTTTGGACGTGATAAAGCGCACATGGCTGAATGGACGGATGGTCCTCGGTAAACTGTGCACATTGTATGCCGCCCTCTATAGATTGGATGTCCGCTGTTGTCCTGAATGGATGGAATGGTTCTCGATAAAATGCACACATTGTGTGCTGCCATCTTCCTCTGAATGAGTGTGATGGTTCTCGGTGAAATACATGTAAACATTGTGTGCTGCCCTCTATAAGTTGGATGTCCAATGTTCCCCTGCATGAATGGGATGAGTTCCCAGTGAAATGTATGCATTGTGTCCCGCCCTGTATACATTTGATGACCTCTGTTCTCATGATATGAATGGATGGGAGGGTTCTAAGTGAAATGTATTTACGCATTGTTCGGCGCCCTCTATAGATTGAATGTCCTCTGTTCCCCTGAATGCATGGGATGGTTCTTGGTAACGTGACATTGTGTGCTGCCCTCTATAGATTGGATGTCCTCTGTTCCCCTGAATGCATGGGATGGTTCTTGGTAACGTGACATTGTGTGCTGCCCTCTATAGATTGGATGTCCTCTGTTCCCATGAATGCATGGGATGGTTCTTGGTAACGTGACATTGTGTGCTGCCCTCTATAGATTGGATGTCCTCTGTTCCCCTGAATGGATGGGATCACTCTCGGTAATGTGACATTGTGTGCTGCCCTCTATAGATTGGATGTCCTCTGTTCCCCTGAATGGATGGGATCACTCTCGGTAATGTGACATTGTGTGCTGCCCTCTATAGATTGGGTGTCCACTGTTCCCCTGAATGGATGAGATCGTCCTCAGTAATGTGTATACATTGTGTGCTGCTCTTTAAACGTCCCCCCCCCCCTGCGGCACCCAACCCCAACCAAGCTACGCAAATGGAATACATGTAGATGGCTGATATTTATATTAGGGGTGTTAAATATAACTTAATTTTGACTTCTTCACGTCTCAGTCCGGTTATAGTTTTTTGCTATGATATTAAATATTTTCTTTCTAAATAAGTAACACATTTTAAATAACAAATAACCGCTGTTAACAACTAACGGATACTTGTGGCAATCAGTCAGAGTCCAAATCGAAATTGAAGTGATTGCCGGTAGAAGAGGTTGCAGATACTTGACATAAGTAAGATTTGAGGCTTTGCATGGTGGAGATACTAAATAATGAAAGGTTTGCGGAAACACCATGTGCGAATAATTGCTCAACTAAGAGAATGGTTCCAAAAAGAACCAGAGGTATAAACTCGACGTTCCGGTCAGTATGCTCTGAGCGTCTGTCTCTCCTGAAGACGGTCAGAGCATACTGACCGGAACGTCGAGTTTATACCTCTGGTTCTTTTCAGAACCATTCTCTTAGCTGAGAAATCATTCGCACATGGTGTTTCTGCAAACCTTTCATTTTATACTTGGCATACTTGTTTTGAAACACGGCCCAAGTCGCCCTACATCATGACAGCTAAACACAGTACTAGAATCACAATTGTACAAACAGCAAACGTTTAATAGACCGGGGAAACTCAATAATCAATTGGTTCTTGACACTCGGTTTATTCAACGTCATAGGTCATTGAAACCTTTTTCTCTTAAGCTACAATATACAAGCAAAATAGTAAACAGCAAACTGAGTGACAAGTCAATAATGGTTTGGTTCTTATCACTTAGGTTATTCACAGTTATATGTACACGTACTAATTTTTAAATTTCAATAAACAAGCAAAAAAAGCAAAATAAATACGTCTAGATCCATCCAAAATAATCAATTTTCTGCTCCGTGTAGGTTTAAACTCCATAATGTGCAACTGTCAATCAAGGTAAATTAAATCTAAGTTATTTCATATTTCTAAGCTAGTACCAAAAATAAAAAAGAGCGTATTAATTACCCTAAATCGTGTGACATGTTCAGTTATTCGCCTTTTGTATCATGTACAGGAGGTCCTGAAAATAATGGTGCATGTAAGCCCCGTCATTTTCGCCAATTTACAACCAAAATTTACTGCAAATGTTTACACCATCTTCACGGTAACAGATTTAGCTTGAGAATACCGTTTGTTTAATTAAGATTGCTTTTGTAAATCCAAAGATATGTTTGAATAACCGCAAAGCCAAAAACCCATTCCGTGCCACTTTTAGGAAGCGAGTGCTTCAAAGAATAGACAATGCCAGTATGGCTCTTTTGAAAAGATTATCCCTTAGGGTGTAAGACAAACATTCCATTCACACGACAATTATAGGGTTTTGTTCTTATGTTGAAACAGTTTAATAGTACAGGCAGGTTCACTTCTTTAAAAATGTTAAAATCACTAACAGTAAAGTGATTTGGTTTTAGACTAGGACTATACTGATTTGAACTGCTTCACAGAAAATGGCACAAAATGGATTTCTTGGCTTTGCCGTCATTCAAACATATCTTTCGATTTACAAAAGCAATCTCAATGAAACAAACGGTATTCTCAAGTTAAATCTATGACCTTGAAGATGATGTGAAAATCTGCAGAAAATTTTGGTTGTAAATTAGCAAAAATGGAGAGGTTTACATGCACCATTTCTTCAGGACGCAATGTATAAGTTTCAGTGCAGAGGCGAAGCCTTGCACTTTGTACAATGGCTGAAGAGCAAATCTCCGTAACCATGGTGGCTTTGTTGGTTAGCTGAAAAGCATTCAATGCTTAGTTTAACTGAGCTTTGGTGGTTAAATTATTTGAAAAACCTTAATTTGAATTAAAGTTAAACCAAACATCGCATGTAAATTGATTATGTCATTTTTCCCAATCTGCATTGAAAGTCTTGTTTTCACCTAACGATGTTTATCCTAGATTCCAATTCCACCACCGTCAACTTATACATCCAGTCATTTTTTAAATATACCGTAAACAAAAAAAGAATAAAATAAACAATTAACAATTTCATAATGTATTAATATTGCACAAGACGAATATTTCACCAATGAGATATAGGTGCCACACCCCGCAATTTGCAACCCGGTTACATAACAACAGCAGTACCATGGTTCTAACACAGTGCTGCCATTCAGAGTCTCAGTGTTTGGCAACGGACAGTTTTTGGCATGACACCGGTACCTTTAAAACAGTTTCCATTGTTTCATTTTCAAACATTCAATACAATAATTATTAAACACCAAATAATTATAAGATTTTGTCGTTTGCATTCGTTTTTTCTCCCCCTTTTTTTTTATTGGGGTGGGGGGGGGGCAGAACACTCAAACCCCCATCCAGGTCGCTACGTCATTTGGGAAGTCACACGAACTGCCCCCCCCCCCACGTGAGATCACCTCTCGTGGGTACAAGCATCCATTTATAGTGGATTTCCAATTGCCAACTTCAATAAGTTTGCATTTAATTAACTATCCATGGCACCTATTCACGTATTTTCATACTACATGTTTTCAGAGAATAATACTGCGTTTTCCATGTATTCCACTGCACGCCCTTGGCATATCGCACATGCCCAGAAGGGAAATGTCGACCATTCAAGTGAGCAAGATAACAATTATTAAACCACCAGCCTCCTTTGTAATATTGTGCACAATTTCTTAACTCCGACGCATCATTTTCCCGATCCCTTGTTGCGAAGGGACGTCCTCTACTAACCCTCAGAGAGTCACCGGCAGTGCTGCTGGCATCGTATTGACCGATGGTCAGATTGTACTCACCCGGGGATATTTGGAAATCTGAGTACTTTGCCCATGCCGTGTTGTTCTCCCAGTCCCCTAAATCAACGCGTAGCTCCCATGTTCCACGTGAATCACTAGACGTCAGAGTTACCAAGTTGTCGTTGCCTAACCAGAACTCACCGGACAGATCGCCAAAGCCAGACTGGTACTCGGTCCAGTAACGGTTGAAGTCCGCGCTGCCATCTTGACGCCTCTGAAACACGATCCATCCTCCGCCGTCAGTTTCCATGTCACAGTAGACACGAAGACCACCATTACCGAATCCCTCTGGGTAGACTGTGTAGATACCGCTTGAACGAAAACAGGCATCGAAGAGCATCTTGCAACTTCTGTAGCGCTCCAAGGATCTATCAGTCAGTGAGTAGAGAGGTGTGTTCTCATCTGCATCAAAGTACACACTCCCTTGAGTTGCATTGAAGTCTTCGGGATGCTCTCGTCTTGTGGCAAGGTTCAACTCGCACATTTGATTGCAGTTATTAAAGTTAAACGACTTGCAACGTTCATCCATGCTGCATTCCCGTCCGCAGATGACACGAGATCGCACAGTTTTGTTTTCATATACGAACCCTCGCAGTGCACGATTTTTCGCGGCGTACATGATTTGTTGGCGTGGATGACATTGATATCCAGTGACAGTGACACAAATGACCGCGCCCAAATATATCATCAGCTCAAAAGCTCTGTGGCCGTCATTCATTTTCTCCATCACTGGAAATCCGACGAGGCGCGATGAATTGAATTATTTGATTTTCCGGAATAAACAAACCAAGGGCAATAAACCTGTGGGTTTTTTTTTAAATCACATGTAGAGATGTGTGTAATTTTTCAAGTCATAAAGACCAACTCAGTTCACTCTGTTCCACAATCAGCTTTGAACTTGCTAGCTTCTTTGCATCGAATCAACGCTTATACACTGATGTTGTATCGGACCATCGCATTCTCCGCAGATATCAACGCGTTACCACAGCGCAGCGTCTGGAATGAAACTGGCGACGTAGCGCTCCTGGTTTCCAGCAAGGTTAGCACTCCACGGAGATGAGAGACACTGATTGGTCAGTGACATGGCCGGCTCGCATTGGATTGGTTGATCCTGAGCATGATGAACGTTGACTGGTTGCGTTCGAGCAATTTACCCCCGGTACTTACACGAGTAAGCGAACGGTAATCTTGATTAGAAATCCTGCGGTTTACTCGCCGTCTGAGCGGAGGTATCCTTTTTCACCAGACGAGTCGGTTGTTCTGGGTTCAAGATGGCGGAAGTGACAATGTTACAAACTGTTCCTCAGTTGATCATTGTAACAAATGATTGTTTCCCAAGTAATTTTCACATCATTTAAAGGCACAAAAACAATGTGTACGCAAAAAAACAAAAAAAAACAACAATAGCAACTCTCGAGAGCATCGAGAGTGACCGACTCGAACGCAGCCATCGTGTCCTTGGGAAATTCCTTATTGTTGCTACACCAATGCGAACTCAAACCAGTTAAGCCACATCTAAATAACAAATAATTTGAATCTTTGAATTCAAGATTGCATTAAGAACCATTGACATTATTGAGTTCGACACAGAACCCAGCTTTGGATCGACACAGTCTACCCGACTTTGTCGTTCTTACCGGCAGTTCACAAGTCGTGTCACAATCGTGTAGGTCAAAATCTTGTAAGAATGCGCATGCTCACAACAGAGCGTGAAAGTAAAAGATCAAACAGCAAGCTTCCGGATCCCTCGCGACCCGCCTGTGGACATTTTACACTGGACTGCTTTTCTCTTGCTATAATCACCATAATCACCCCAAGAAACATTCATGTTGGAATGTTATCTTGGTATTCCTGACAAATCACTTGAAGATGGGTACAAACGAATTGTACTAACGACCTAACACATCCGGCGTTTTCCTTCTTGGTCTAAAAGTTCATTCGCGTTTGTTTTCACATCGTGTACTTGCGTTATGACGAAATGTAATTTTAAATGACGCGCAGATTCACCTACCTACAGCCGATGAGTTTTTATTTGTAAATGCTTATGAGTCCTTCAAGTTTATTAAGAAAATGTGTGGTATCCTAAAAGACATTTTTGTCGCCTATTTAAGTTTCAGTTTTCAGCCAATGACCGCGACAAAGTTATTTTATAAATTAAGTCTTTGTACAAATACGCCAAGTTCCACTAATCGACACGTATTTTAAATTTTCGGAGGTGAGAGGCCTAGTTTTTGCACGATATTTCTCTTTCACGTTAGGCTATTTTTGCACTTGAACATTCCTGTTCAATGGTTCCGGAAGCGCGCCATCAGGGGTCTTGCTCCATTGTCTCTTTCGCGTCCGCATGGCGGCAGTTAATTCGACGCGAATACTTGATGGTGCGGAAAGTGCATTGCATTGCGTGAAAGCTTTTTCAATATTCAATGAATTCAGTTTAACTTAACTAAGCTCTTCGTTTGAAGCAACTGCCGCGAAGCCAATGGAAATGTGCCCAGGCCTTTTATTGACAGGAATATGTTTTGGTTTGATTTTTAGAAGTGCTGTGATGAATTTTTTAGAGTGGGTGGGAATGTAAACACCTCTCTCAGTCTAGTTTGCAAAATATTGTCATTTTGGAAAGAACAAAGCCACGAAGAATATCTCAACCTGTAGTCCAGGCAAAATACTTCATTATTAAAGTGAACAAAACAGTGCATTGCAATTAGTTCCCGAGAATGACATACTAAAGTCTCAAAACATCAAAGTGGTGGAAATTTACCTCATTTGCATAAGTCGGTCATACTTGTCGTGTAATATATTTGTTTCTATACTTTGGTATATTTCATTTTTTAATTTGTTGAAATTTTATTTCGGTTATTCTACTTACACATCTTTACTAGATTGCAATTTTTTTTTTATTCAAAGAATATTTGTAAATATGGCAAAAATGCACTTATAGTGATGTCAGAGTCTGACTCCATTCCTGTATATAAAGCTTTATGAAGAAAATTCACCATTTTGAGTTTTCCCTTTGTGCAAATGCATATGCTTGTTTTATCAAAGGTCAATCCCATCACCTATCTGCCGTTTCCTGAAAACTCGATCCACCCCTGTGTGCACACCTTCTTTTGCTTATTAACATTGTGAAGTCGACCATCAGTTATTGGTTTGCAGGTAAAATAGCCTACCTTAATTAGTTGGCTGCCGAGATAATTTGTAATTAGCAATAAAGAGCCAAAGAAAAAAACCCAAAACATCGAGGCCAAATAAAGGGTTGTTTCGCGTAGGCTGTTCTTGTTGCATCAGGCACTGAGTCTATAGTAAAATTTCAAGCAGCAATCTCAATTTTAGAATCGTTATCAGTTTGTAGCTACTGTGCAATTTCATAAGAATGAAAGATTTTTTGAAGAAACTAAAAAATAATTCAACTAAAAAGCTATTTATTTCCTGCTTCCCCAAAAAGCATGGTAGGGGGAATCTAGGCCTATCGCCGCTATAAGCACTTAAACCAAACCACTACTAAGTGTCAAAACAGTCCCACTTTTGATCCTACAATAATATTTGAAATGTCTTTTTCGCGGATGGTTTTCTTAAGAAATCAAGAACAGTTGCTAGTTGTACAACATTTTGCACTTTAACATTCTGTTCAAGGGTTCCGGAAGCGCGCCATCAGGAGTCGGGCTCCATTGTCTCTCTCTCGTCCGCATTGCGGCAGTTAATTCGACGGTGATGGTGCGGAAAGTGCAATATACAATGCGTGAAAGCCATTTCAACATTCAATGAATTCAGTTCAACTTAACTAAGCTCTTCGTTTGAAGCAGCTGCCGCGAAGCCAATTAAAATGTGCCCAGCCCTTTTATTGACAGGAATATGTTTTGGTTTGATTTTTAGAAGGTACTGTGATGATTTTTCCTAGAGTGGATGGCAGTGTAAACACCTCTCTCAGTCTAGTTTGCAAAATATTGTCATGTTGGAAAGAACAAAGTCACGATGAATATCTCAACCTCTAGTCCAGGCAAAATACTTCATTTTTTAAGTAAACCTCACACAAATTGCAACAGAATTGATGCAAAACAGTGCATTGCAATAAGTTCCCCAGAATGACATACAAAGTCTTAAAACATCTAAGTGGTGGAAATATGCCTCATTTGCATAAACTGCTCATACTTGTCGTGTAATATATTATTTGTTGCTATATTTTGGTATATTTAATTTTTTAATTTGTTTAAATTTTATTTTGGTGATTATACTTACACATCTTTACTTTAATAACATTTTCTTAAGCATGTCAGTGACTGAATAATTAGGACATACTGCCTAAAATGGCTACTATTATACCCTAAAAATTGCGCGCATTTACCTTGTCTCCAGATATCATCAAGTCGTCTTGCCAAACCTCAGTATTGATGAGCCTCAAATTCACCAAGTTGCTTATTGGCACAGTTACCCTTTTAAAACTGTATGTCTTGTGAACAATGGCATCATTGTGATATTTAGCCGTGAAATCAAAAGAGGGGAAATGACATAATTTGGGCTAAAATTTAAGTAGGTGAATGGTTGCTTTACGTTGGAGACTTGAGCATGATCAAGAAAATTCCCAAAAATAAAAGATCATCGTTGCTTGCAATATTTATGTCAACGTGAGAATGTTTTCTTGCCATAAACTTGGGGAATTTCCTTGAACTTGTTCAAGTCTCCTACGTTAGGCAACTCTTCACCTTCTTTTTCCCCCTCATAATTCATGGAATGCTAAAGCCCCTCTTTTTTCTTCTTCTAAATCACCTTCAAGGGCGTTCGGCACTCACACCCCCCCCCCCCCTCATATTAACCTCCTACCCTTTCCTGAAAGAAAGATCCGCACCTGTGTACACTTTCTTTTGTTTATTAACATTGTGAAGTGGACCATCAGTTATTCGTTGGCAGGGTATCGTAGCCTTCCCAATTGGTAGGCAGCCCAGTTAATTTGCAATTAGCAATATTAAACCAGCGATGCAAAAAAGGGTTGTTTCGCGTCGGTTGTTCTCGTGACCGCACCCACTGGACCGATAGCAAACAGCAATCTCAATTTCAGAAAATTAGTCAGTTTTAGCTACTGAGCAATTTCGTAAATGAGAAATCTCCTAAGAAACTCATAAAATCCCGCTAAAAAACTATGTATTTCCTGCTTCACAAAACGTAGCGGAAACTGTCACAAATGGACGTAAAACTAAATAAGATACGTACATGAAAACACGTTTCCGCTATGAAACCATTTTGGGTTCTATCCCCTTCGTAAACTTTACAATGAGAAATTCAACACAACAGGTGATTTTATTTTATGTTTAATAATGTTTCTTTTGTATATACAGGTTCTTGTTTAAAACATTCGTCTCCCTGTGTTTCCACTTTAGCTAAATGATCCCACTTTTAGTTAAATGATTGCCGGGACGGGGATGGAGCGGACAGATATTAGGGAAATATTCGGGGAAACTGTGTTTTTATTGATACAAGCATGGAATTAGGCACACAGGGTACGCCTTAAGAAAGATAGTTGGCCATAGAGACATTGCAGATTTATCCTGTGTAAAAACAGACAATTAGGTAGAATAACAAACAATATTAAAAACTTTCAAAATGGCTGCCGTTACTTGTTTATATTCTTTAATCAAGGACAACTCTGCGATGACCCTATATCTTTCTCATGACATACTCTGACTTTGTGCAAATGCCATGCTCGTTTTATCAAAGGTCAATCCCATCACCTATCTGCCGTTTCCTGAAAACTCGATCCACCCCTGTGTGCTCACCTTTTTTTGCTTATTAACATTGTGAAGTCGACCATCAGTTATTGGTTGGCAGGTAACGTAGCCTACCCTAATTGGTAGGAGGCCGAGATAATTTGTAATAAGCAATACAGAGCAAAAAAAAACAAACAAAAAACAAAACCAGCGAGGCAAAATAAAGGGTTGTTTCGTGTAGATTGTTCTTGTTCTTAGAATTTCACGCGTGAATCGCCTTGAAAAAGCACCATATATTGTCCGTTAGTATGCCTAATCGTCGGTTTTAAACAGCACCCCCATCGACAGATGGTACCCCTGCTTTTTGATTTTACGGAGGCCAAGTGTCCGGAGACAAAAATGTGTCTACATTTCACCACGTATGTGCAAGCGCCCTTTTCAAACAAATTTACCCCCCCCCCGCCCCCATCAAAACGACCGTGCTATGCCCCTGTACACTAGAAGTATATGGAATGAGCCTACAAAATAATGACCAACTTTAAATCGGTTATTCTCAAAACACAGCAAAATGTGATTCGTCTGTTGGTGGGGCAACCGACGACATAATTATTGATCTTAATATAAGTGACTGAAGGTTTTACCAAAATGACCGCCACAAAATTGTTCCATATGATACTTTTTGTCCAGTATGTACGAGTATACCGAGTTGCACTAGTCTACGTGTACTTTATGAAGTCGACATTACTAAATCGTGACGCCATTTCATTCCTAAATCAGGACTCAATGTTTGATTTATTGCAGTGTTTTAAATACAATAATGGCCGAGCATAGATCCATTATCGAGACTATGGGTGAATGATCTAAGCCCCGATATAGAAAGCGCCAGCTGTTTGGTCAACAGCTAGAGGTCAAGAGGTAGTTGTCTTGCATTGTACATCTGGTACATTGGTGCTGCCCTCTATAGACTGGAAGTTCGCTGTTCCCCTGAAATAATGGAATTGTTCAAGTCAAGGTTTACATTGTGTGCCTCCCTCTATACAGATTGGAACGTGTATATTGTGTGCCGCCCTCTATAGATCGGATGTCCACTATTTCACTGAATGGATGGAGTTGTTCTCGGTAACGTGTATATTGTGTGGCTCCCTCTATAGATCGGATGTCCACTGTTTCACTGAATGGATGGAGTTATTCTCCGTAACGTGTATATTGTGTGCCGCCCTCTATAGATCGGATGTGCGCTGTTCCCCTCGTCTTCGTGCAACCATTTTTTAAGGTGCGTTCGTTTAGCTTACCCGGGTCGTCACGGGTAAGGTAGACGGGTCAGCCACGACAGCCGGGCTAATCGAACGGTCAACCGCAGGCCATCCCGTTACTCACGTGACGCTCTTAGCCGTGGCCATAGCCACTGACCAAACGTACGTTTCAGATTGGGTCTTTACTGAAATTTACTGATATTTAATAAATTGCCCGCCCCAAAAAAGGCTAAAATTATAGGCTCCAAAGTCGCAATAAACTCAATAAAGAAATTTTGCAAACAGAACACTTTCAATAAATCGGGATAACTGAATCATGGATTGGTTCTTGTCACTCGATTTATTCAACGTCATAGGTCATTCGAACCTATTTTTCTAGTGCGCAATATACAAGCGAAATAGAAAACCGCAAACTTAGTGATAGGAAGCAAAAATGGTTTGGTTCTTATCACTCAGGTAATCTAACGTCGTTATATTATGCAATGTACAGGCAAGATAGCTAACTAAATACGTTTAGATCAAATCAAGTTATTCCAGTTTTCTGAACCGTGTATCTTTATACTCCATACTCTTAATTCTCTTTCAAGGATAATCAAATGTGAGTAATTTTATTTTCTCAAATTGGTATCCGAAAGTAGACAGTGCCTACTAACATTATGTGACATTTTCAGTTTCAGATTTACCAATGAATTATGGTATCATTTTTTTTCCCAATTTTTTTCTTGTTTGACAGTTTATGCGCAACTCCGAAACCACATTGTACAACAGCTGAAATTGCAAATCTCTGAATTGAACTACGATGTCTTTCAAGTTGGATATTAATGGAAAGTTTTAAATTGATAGGAAAGTATTAAATTGATATTATTGTTGAATTATATTAACTGATAAAATGTTTTACTTGAACGATATGTGTTTTTCCATGAAAACTGAAAAACATTTGGAAATATGTCCTTTGTCCTAATAGCACTGGACAGTTTCAAATAATTTGTGGTTTTTGACTGCCATTTTAATATCGATAGATCATAAAGATTAACTCAATTTTACGTTCAATACAATAATGCTCCGGAAACGTTCAATTCACTTACAAGTTTTCGTTATGAAAGGGTTAATCCCACTCCGTAAATTGAACCTATTTACAATATTTCACAAGAACTGCCCGATTCCAGCTATGTGGTGCCATTCAATTCAGGGGAGTTTCGTGTTCTACATGTATGTACAGATGGGCACAATTATTTACTTGCATTCCCCCACAAATAACATTCTCATCTTACTTCCGATATTCACATTCTCTTTCCTATCCTTCCTATTTTATTTTATCAAATTATTAATGTTGCTTTATTTTTTTTAATCCTTTCATTTATATTAACATATGTTTTAGCGCAACGACGAAAACAGCCGAAGTCGCTAAATCTCCGTAACTACGATAACTTTGCGGATTAGTAGGAAAGCTTTCACTTGTATTGTTTTGGCAGGAGGAAAAACCCGCGACCTATGTTTTCAATCGATACTATTTGTTGTACTGTATTTCATGGATGCGTTTTAATTGTACAATATTCGTTTCTCTATCAAGGTTAAAAAATATTTGGAATTGTGTGCTTTTGTTTTAAATGATATTTTTAAAAAATCACTCGGGTGGGACTCGAACCCATGACCTCCTGCTTTCTAGTGCAGATGTCTTACCACTCGACCACCGAGCTAACGTTAGCTCGGTGGTCAAGTGGTAAGACATCTGCACTAGAAATCAGGAGGTTGTGGGTTCGAGTTCCACCCGAGTGTTTTTTTTCAGCTTTCACTCGGGAGGTAATACACTGAGTATACAGTGTTTAAACGTCGGTGAAGGGCAAAACCTAAATTGATTTATATAGTATCATTATGCTCGTACATGACCATACAGAGCATTCCCCTGCCCCTCGCCCCGCGATCTCACATCCATTTTGGTTTACAAATATCACCAAAAGAAAATGCAAGAAACAGATTATTCAGGGACCCAGTTCACGTATTTTCATGCTGCATGATTTCAGAGAATAAATTAACCCTTTCCATGAGTTCCAATGCACACCACGGGCATATTCTACATGCGCAAACGGAAAATATGGACCATTCAAGTGAGAGTGAAAACAATCATTAAACCACCAGGCTCCTTTCCAGGTTTGTGCACAATTATGTGACGCAGCATCATTGTCCCGATCATTTGTTGAGAAGGGACGTCCTCTTTGATAACCAAGAGAGTCACCGGCAGTGCCGCCGACGTGCCGATCATACTTCAAATTGTACTCACCCGAGGATATTTGGAAATTTGCGTACTTTTCCCAAGCAGTATTATTCTCCCAATCCCCTAAATCAACTCGTATCTCCCATGTTCGTTGCGAATCATTAGACGTCAGAGTCACCAAGTTGTCATTGCCCAACCAGAACTCACCGGACATATCGCCAAAGCCAGACTGGTACTCGGCCGAGTTACGGTAGAAGTCCACGCTGCCATCTTGTCGCCTCTGAAACACGATCCATCCTCTGCCGTCAGTTTCCATGTCACAGTAGACACGAAGACCGCAATTACCGAATCCCTCTGGGTAGATTGTGTGGATACCGCTTGAACGATAACCAGCATCTAAGAGCATCTTGCAACTTCTGTAGCCATTCAAGGAGCTATCAGCCAATGAGTAGAGAGGTGTGTCCTCATCTGCATCATAGTACACACTCCCTTGAGTTGCATTGAAGTATTCGGGATGCTCTCGTCTAGTGGCAAAGTTTAAATGGCACTTTTTATTGCATTCGTTAAAGTTAAACGACTTGCAACGTTGATCCATGCTGCATTCCCGTCCGCAGATGACACGAGATCTCACAGTTTTGGTTGCATATGCAAACCCTCGCAGAGCGCTATTTTCCGCAGCGTACATGATTTGTTGGCGTGAACCACATTGACGTCCACTGACTAACATTACCGTTGCCAATAATATGATGATTCCAAAACCCTTCAAGATATCGTGGAGTTTTTCCATAATTAAAGGAGCTGACGTAACGAATTGTTCTGTTGATTGTTCGTACTAAACGATTAAGACTCCAACAAAATGCGGCAATTCGGGGTTTTCCTGTGATGATGTAGCCTCATTTACTCGCAAATATCATGCAACCAATGATTTCTAGAGCATCCAAAGCAAAAGCTAAGCATTATTAGTAATTTTCAACATTTGTCAGTGATGTTTGTCACTTTTGGGCGATTTTTTTCCAGTTTTAGAAAGCAGACTAAGTTTAACGCGTTCTGTCATCAAATCTCCACTAGCGTTTTCGCATCAGACTGTCGCTAACACCGCCGATATCAACGTGTTACCACATCGCAGCCGCCGTCTGGAATGAAACTGGCGACGTTTCGCTCCTGGTTTCCGGCAAGGTAAGCATTCCGGGGAGATGGGAGACACTGATTGGTCAGTGATAAAAGTAGCAATCAACGTGGCTATTTTGTGGCTGTTGTTTTGTTTTATGATTTGACATACGTGTGGTGGGTCTGTTGTTTACATCTAGAGAGACACTGATTGCTCAGTGAAAAAAAGTAGCAATCAACGTGGCTATTTTGTGGCTGTTGTTTTGTTTTATGATTTGACATGCGTGTGGTGGGTCTGTTGTTAACATCTAGTTAGTTAAGAGGCCTTGTCAATGATGAGGATGCTTGTCTTATGTGCGTCAGCCATCGATCTCTTGGTGTGCTGAGCATCTTGACAATGAGTATGGACTTGTTTTCCTATCTGTCAGATCGCAGGCGCGTCTGAATTACTTGACAACGGCTGAAAATAAAACACGGACTATGCGAAGCGGCTGCTGGAAAACCTGTTTTTCTTTACAATATGTGTAGGCCTAGTAGTAGACATACAGTGTATTACATATTCACAATTTAAATAAATTTATAAATCAAAATTGGTAAAGAAGCCAAAACGAACCTACTTCGCGCTTTGCAATTATTTCTTCGACGGCCCGTGCAACACCGCGCGCCAACCAATCGCAGTCGACTTTAGAAATTACGAACACATCGTAAGAAAAACGAAAACTAAGCTTTTGATTGGTCAATTCGGCTGCCATAGTTTTCTATATGCAACAACGGGTTCAAGAAAACTCGATGTGCGCACTGAATTGTCAAAATCTCGAGGTCAAGACCCAATCTTGTTTTGCATAATTAATCGCCGAATCTGCTCGCATATCATGGATCCTAGCAGCTGCAGCTGTGTAAGGGGATATTCCATAGACTGCACACATTTTTGCTTGATGACGAATCCATTTGACCCAAATGTCTGGGAGCCTCCCGTTTGGTTTTTGTTCCGCCTACTTGAGTGAGAACGAAAATGCATACATGACGTCACAATTACAGCTGATGGTTTCTAGATGATGGCTTGCTTAAGCAGATTGCGGGTGCAGTCCCATTAACGATACATTATAGATTTTGTTTGCAGTTGATTTTCTTTCCTGCAAGATAAACAATTCTTATTTTCGCCGGCTTAACTCTGAAGACGAAAAAGGAATATACCAACTACTCTTAAAACAAAAGAAGTGCGTTTACTGTGCTTGCGCCATGGTTGAACCAAGATGACAGCGGCTGCCTCAATGCGTGGGCATCATCAGCCAGTCCTGTATATAAGTATAAAGGTCAGTGGATGTTCTCGGTGAACTGTGCAGATTCTTTTTCTTTTAAATAGCCTGACATTTCGATCCTAGCCGCATCATTCTCGAAGTCAGAAAGAGGACGATGCTACCAAAATCGAGACCCTAAGCCCTCTTACATTTTGATTTGTTTGTTTGAGGCCAATCCAGTCAGAAATTTTCAAAAGTGTCATTTGTTTGTTTAGTTTTTTATCTAGAAATTGTACAATTTTAAACCTAGTTGTTACACTGATAGCAGATTAGTTTCTTTTGTTATTAAAGGCTCACAGGTGTTTACAAACCATTATACGTTAGAGAACACGAGAAGTATAGCATTGGGCTCGTATTTATAAATACATATCAATGACGACGCAACCATACCTTACAAATCCACCGCATGAAACAGTGGAATTGTTGATATCTCACTTTCGACTTTGTATGAAAACTAGCAGCAACAAAGCAACGATTGCAAAGACGTGAAGACCTCCTAACAACATGAATGCTATGGTGTAGCTTCCTCCAAGGTCAAAGTTCAAACCTTGACAGAAACAAATCAATAGGCCAAAGACATTAAAAAAGAGTAATGAAAAACAATCAGCCGAATAACTTCACATGCGTTAAAATAGTGTCAGACTGGATGCTGACATTGGATTAATTTTGTTACAAGATTGAAACAGTCTTGAATGTTGCAGTGTCTTTTTTTCGTTAATGGCTCAAAGCTAGGAGGCCGAATGGTTGCCTAGGTCGTTCAAAGGTGGTACACAGGATGTTCAGACATCGCCATGGACGCCATGATCACCGTAAAGTTTTGAACATGTTCAAAACAGTCGCACCAAGGTCGCCGAGGAGGTTGGTTGCTCAAAGGTGGCTCAAATGAGGCAGAAGGGAGGCACAAGTATGGCTTCTTTTTTTTTTTACCTGCTTTTTTTAGCTTCAAATGTCGGCTGATGACTGCAAATGGTGCCCGACTAAACTTAGTGCAAATATAATGGGAGTCCAGAGAGGCCACACAAAGCTTATTCTCGATCATAACCCCATCTAAAAACACGTTAAAATTGTGCAGCAGCAGGATTCCAGTCAAACCAGTGAGTTTGGCGGTTTTGAGACATCATCTTTTATTGAAAAAAAAAACTTTTTCATTTTGCCGACGCGCATGGCTACGGCGACGCGCGCGCATACCAGAAACCGGAGACTTTTTTTTTTGGCCTTAAGAAGCAAAGCTTGTAAGCAATGGTCCCTATAAAGCAAACACGTGCATGGAGCCTACAGAAAGAAGATAAAAGAGAGGGCATGAGATTGGGAGACAAAAATACCAACAGGGCTCAGTGCACATGTTGCTTACAAAAGCTAAGTTTAACTTACAGATGTGAACAAACAAAAACAGACAAGTACCTAAGGGCATGGGCTATAATTATACAATGTAGGCTCGCTAACTGGATTTAAATGAACAATTGCATTGCAGAAATTCAGCTATAAGCTTCTAACAAAATAGATTTGTAAATACGTTTAAAGGTCGAAATGTTTTTAGAGGCTTTAAGTTTATCAGGAACTGAATTCCAAAGCATGGGTCCCTCGTGTTTAACCGTTTTATAGGCAAAAGAAGTACAGGTGTATGGAATGTGAAAATTAGAGGCTTGACGAGTAAAGTAAGAATGAATTTCGAGATTCCGAGAAAAAATACTTTTAATGGAGGAAGGTATATTGTTACTGGCGACCTTGTACATGAGGGACCCAAGCTGATAATGATAAATATCATCGAGTTTTAAAGTTTTATGTTTTAAGAACAGGGGATCTGTATGTGCATTAACATCTGAGAAGTTTATTATTCGAAGGGCCCGTTTCTTCAAGAGGAGAAGTCTGTTTAAATATTTGTCAGCGACACCTCCCCATGCGATTATCCCATAATTAATGTATGATACAACCAGGGTATTGTACAGAGAATCAAGAACGGGTCCGGGAAAGAAATGTTTAATCTTATTAATAACACCAATATTCCTAGCGATTATTTTACAAATATGATCGATATGACTTTTCCATGTTAGCCCACAATCAATAAATAATCCCAAAAATTTACAGCAAAGAGTTTGTTTAATAATGGAATCGTTAATCTTGACTTCACATGGAAGTTCACTAGCAGAATTACTAAATAACATGTAGTTTGATTTGGCAGTATTAAGGGATAGCCCATTGATTGCAATCAAATTCGCAGCAGACTTAAGCTTCTTGTTAACTGTGTGCACAAGGTGATTAATGTCACTATGTGAAAAAAGTAAATTGGAGTCATCAGCAAACAATATAAATGATAGCACACTAGAAGAATTCGTAAAGTCGTTAATATATAATATAAAAAGCAATGGCCCTAGGATGGATGCCTGAGTACCCCATTAATTGATACATACTGCGATCTATTCGAAAGAGAGCTCCTAAACCATTCAAGAGGAATTCCTCTGATTCCACAAAATGACAGTTTATGCAATAATATTTTATGGTCAATAGTATCAAATGCCTTGGAGAGGTCAAGAAATATTCCTATAGTGTGTTTCGAGTCATCAATCGCATTAGAAACTTTATCAATAAAATCAAGGAGTGCATGACTAGTAGAATGTTTACTACGAAAACCAAATTGTGATTTAGTCAAAATGTTATGTTTGTCCAGAAATTTAATGGTACGGGCGTAGACACATTTTTCGAAAATCTTCGAAAAACAGGACAGGATGGAGATGGGTCTATAATTTTCAATGCAATTTGGATCACCCTTTTTGAAAACAGGGATGACTTTGGCAATTTTTAATTGGGATGGAACAATACCCGTCGTAAAGGATGTATTGATAATATGCGCAAGAGGTTTACATATGGATAAAATTGACTTATTAATAATAGAAATGTTGATTGTGTCATGGCCAGAGCTCGTTTTGTTTTGCAAATCTTTAACAATATTCACAATCTCATATTCATTAGCTGGGGTAAGAAAGAATGAATTTGTATTAGGATTGGAAAGGTAGTCAGTAAAATTAAGAGGTGGTTGGATAGGTTGAATGTTGCTGGCAAGATTAGGACCAATGTTGATAAAGTAATCATTAAAATAATTTGCAATATGTTCAGTATTTTTAGTTACTTTGCCATCAAAACTAATACTGCCAATGCTTCGAGAGGATTTGTTTTTATTTAAGACGGACTTAATTACTTTCCAGGTATTACGGATATTATTTTTTTCCTGTTCGAACTGGCGAGCATAATACGTCCATTTTTGTCCATTGCACTAGTAAACATGGTATCTTTTGAGAGATACCTTGCCCTGTGCCATCCCTTCAAACATTTCAAAATCCGTGGACGAAGACGAACCTACACTAGAATGACTGCAATCTGCTGGCTGGAAAACTTGCTGTTTGTTATTTCTTCAATGCCAACGGTAGCAAAACTTAAAGTGCTATGTCTTTGGCCCGATGATGAAGCATATCTAGACTATCCATTAAGTGTAGCCTACTGTGATATTATAGCACCGTGGGTAAACTACTACATTCCATCAATGAGGAACATTCCTTGGCTTATTCCAATGGTAGCCAATATCTACATGTGCATGCAGATCTTAGAAACGCACAACAAACGCAGCGGTAAATTTGGCAACGTCAACAACGACCCCAACGCTATAGAAATCCTAAACCAAGTAGCCAAGATGCTGATTGTTAATGGCATGCATGGTGTTCTTCTTATGCCAGATACCATTCCGTTTCTTCACCCTTGCTAAATGGATCTGCAACATGGCTAAGATTCCTAATCGTTTAGTAGCTGGGATAGGAAGAGGTGACAAATGGATATCCCTCGTTCCCCAGTACGTCAATGCAATGATTAATCCCTTGGTCTACGCTGCAATGACCGCGACGTACCGTGCAGCGTTCAGAGAGGCAGTTTGCTGCAAAAAAACAGCCCTAACAGCAAGCTACCTCGCCTTTCACATTAAGTGCACCGGACCAGAGAAACGCAACCGCAGCCACGCAGTTACCGTGGTATCATGTGAGAGATACCTCGGCCTGTGTCATCCCATTAAGCATCGCACAATCCGTGGACGAAGACGAACCTACAGAATGATTGCAATCTGCTGGATAGTAGGCTTGCTGGTTGCCATTGCAACAATGCCAGCATTCGCAAAACTTAGAGTGCTATGCCTGAACTGGCCCGATGATGAAGCATACCGAGACTACCCGTCAACGAAGGGTTACTGTAGTCTCATAGCACCATGGGTAGTCTACTACATTTTGCCACTGTTGAGCATTCCTTGGCTTATTTCAATGGTAGCCAACATCTACATGTATGTTCAGATCTTAAAAACGCTAACGGAGCGGTAGAGATGGCATTGTCAGCAACGACCCCAACGCCATACAAATCCGAAACCAATTTTTTGGTGGGTTGACCATTGACTTTTGGAGATATTCTCACCCAAAGAAGACGACCCCTATTTTCCCCAAAGCGGAAAAGTAGCCATCTTGAAAAACGATCCCTCCACAACATGGGAAAATAGCGCCACTTTCGAGCCCAATAGCACTCAAAATGCTCAGAATTGGAAGCCCCAAGTCCGGGCCAGAGGTTCATTACCATATCTCTTCAATTCCCCAATTTTACGGCGCTCAGAACTCTCTAATATAGAATATTTTGAGGGTATAACTTTTATTCATGAGCTCGGCGGATGGATTTAGGCCTATTTACCGGTGTGCACCCCTCAGTCACGGATGAGAACATTGAAACCTGTGAAACCAGACTCTGAATCAAATTTTCTGTGATTTTGGTAAAGGGGGGGGGGGTGTTCTGGCTTTCTCTGTTTGAGGCCAGTCTATATTTAAATCTCACCAAGTCACCGAAGTCTTAGTCCGCCTTGTTTACGAACATTTATACTGCTGATCTGCGTAAACCCTTCACTTTTTGTTCATGCTTGGCAATTAGTTCATGCTTGGAGACATAGCCATGGCCTACATGTACATTTACCAATATGTCTTAAATGCCATCTTTTAGTATAATTTACTTCAGATTTCATAATTAAACATTGTATATTTTTGCTTGTGGATTTCTTGATAGTCACCAAGTCTTATTAAGCTCATCCATTTCGTTTCGCTTCTCTGCATTAGAGGCATTTGCTATTAATTTCAGACTAAGCTTGAGCTACAAGTATTTTTTTGGTACTGTTCAGTTGCAAACTAATGCAAAGGTGTTTTTATTTTGGACAGTTTTGTGCCACCAGTTTCAGTGTAAATTGGATGCTTACAAACACAATTCCATTGCTAGTCAAAATATGTAACGGTGAATGTCTCAAAACTGACCCACTTTTGATTTGAAATGTTCAAATGATATCTGTCTGTCTGTTTGATGTTTAAGTGAAGGTTGTATGTGTAACATGAATTAACCGTGCATGGCTTTTACACAATCAAAGTATACTTAAAAGCAACAAGGTGTGCTCTTTGGTATTCTGAGCCAATTAAAGAGTACATGTACTGTCATTAGTTCAGCTCGTCAGTATTCAATGACAAGTATTCTATTTTTTCCTGTAATTACATTTTGCCTTGATCTAATTTCGATTCTTTCAACCACAGTGGCCATGCGTGTTGTGCCCTTGAGTAAGGCACTTCACCTCAATTACTCCTCTCAACCCAGGTGTTAAATGTGTACCGGCATTGTTCAATGCTGGGAAGGTAACAGACTCGCTGTGGAGGAGGTGTGGCGATCCCCCCACAGCAGCATATGAGTCTGGCCCAATCGCTATGAAAGAGAGATGGGCACTCCGTTCCTGTGAATACAGGTTCGTCCCCTTTACTTTTTTTTTTTTACAACTTCTTGGTTTATCAGTTTTGAATAAAAGGACACTTTCAGTAAAAAAACTTACACGTACATCATTATGATCAACATTAGTCATCTGAATTTATTAAATGAGTAACTCTGGAAAGCAAGTAACTACAGGCAATGACATAAATGAATGAAAATAAAAAAAATAAACGGAAAAGGGGCACTACTACAGATAAATCATTTAAATACCCACGAAACAAATTATGACATTTTGAAATGTTATAATCACATATTACATTTTATATTTTTAATTTTTATATTACTGTGATGTTTGAGTTTGTTTCTGATATTTTGTATATTAATTCCTTTTTATTGTTACGGTGAGCAATTGCAATTTCTTTTATGGATCAATTGAATTAATTCAATTCAATTCAATTCAACTACCCAAGACACAAAATAAACAGCTATACAGGCCAATGTTTGCACTTACAACTATGGGTTGTGAGAATGGCTTCTCCATTCTACTGAAAGGCATAATTGAATAAGCTAGTGAAAGGGTCACAATAATCTGTTGTAATAAATAGAGGAATCGTGATGTCACACATCTATCAAAGAACAGGAGGCTAGCAACTGTGGAGCATGCAGGCCACAATAATTTCAGTCAGGAAGTTGGCCTCGAGAAAAGATACATCATCACCAAACACTCTCTCCAGCAGTGGGATTTTCATTTACTCTGCATGTGAACCAATCTTTAGAACTTTGGAAGACCTCCTAGCTTGACGTAATTTAGGGTTCTCTAGAACTGTGTATGTATTGGACTACAGTTGGCTTTGAAGGACTTCTTAGGTGGAGCTGTGTAAGAGTGGTGAACTTGCAAGGAAGCTGTGGTGAAAGAAATATCCAGCATGGGAGCCGGTATAACGCCAGGTGAGTGCAGTGAACAAGATACTTTCAATATCAGTGAGGAGGAGGTTTCAGACTGGCTTTATACTCCAACGGACACTGTCATCATAACCACTGTCATACCGATCATCTGGTGTCTTGGTGTCATCAATAACTCAACTTTCCTGTTTGTCATGCTCCGCGTTCCCAAACTGAGAACAGATACTTTCTTATACCTCGCACACGTGGCACTAGCTGATCTTCTCTATTTGAATCTGGCATCCATAATATACATTTGGAGATACACTTCATCTGTAGTTGTGTTTCACGATCCCTTTGTCAATTCTGCCCAGTGCATTAGTTTTTTTGTCGTCGGTCAAACTGGCTATTTTGCCTCCCTGGCACTTGTTACCATGGTATCATTCGAGAGATACCTTGCCCTGTGCCATCCCATCAAGCATCGAACAATCCGTGGATGGAGACGAACCCACCGAATGATTGCAATCTGCTGGCTGGTAGGCTTGCTGGTTTCCATTCCAAGCACAGTGATGCTTTCTGATCTTAAATTGCTATGTCTGAATTGGCCCGATGATGAAGCTTACGTGTATCCAGACTATCCGTCAACGTCGACTTACTGTGATATTATAGTACCGTGGGCAGGGTACTTCATGCCACCGATGAGGAACTTTCCTTGGCTTTTTTCACTGGTAGCCAACATCTACATGTACATGCGGATCTTAAAAACGCTGAGCAAACGCAGCGGTAGAGGCGGCATAGTCAATAACGATCCTAATGCATTGAAAATCCGAAACCAAGTGGCCAAAATGCTGATCGTCAATGGTACTGTGTCCTTCTTATGCCAGACACCATATTGTATCATGAATCTCGCTGAGTGGATCTGTTTCTATGCACAGATTCCCAATCCCTTGTGGAATATATTAGGCAAAAATAGCATAGTGATATATAGGGTTTTGCTTTACATCAATACAATTATTAATCCATTGATCTATGCTGCCATGACCACGACGTACCGTGCAGCGTTCAAAGAGGCATTTTGCTTCAAAAAACAGCCCCAACAGCAAACTACCTCGCCTCTCGCAATAACTGCACCAGACCAGAGAAACGATACAGCAGCAACTTCAGTCACGGATGAAAACACTGAAACCTGTGACACCAGACTCTGATTTGAAAATTCCAGGTTTTGGAGTGATTGGGGGACACTAACAGCTGTAACTTTCCATTTGTATTCTGCCTTTCTTTGTTTTGTGGCCGCAATTATAAATGTCACTACGCCACCACTGTCTTGGTCCGCCTTACATTTCCGAACATCCTCTGCTGATCTGGATAGATAATGTTCAATAATGAAAAGAAAAATCATTACGTTTTGAAGTAACGACCAGAAGAAAATTGGAAAATGTATTTAGTTTCAAAAACTGTGGAATCAGATATTTAATGATTGGTCGCATAAAAAAAAATGTATTTGCTCTTCATAACAATTCTGAATTCTTGGTTATGGATCTTGATAAACTTTAGATGGTGTTTTGAGGTTTAGTAACATGATTCACGGGCTGACATATTGGACAATGCACCGATAGTAGGTTGATTGTGCAGTTCACAAGTGAATAATGTTCAACTTCAAAACCAATGGTTACGGTGTTCGACTCGTGTGCCGACCGTGGGAACATGGTGCTTGCTCTCTCGAGCAGTGGCGTAGCCAGGAATTTTTCAGTGGGGGGCGCTGGGGGGCTGGAACATTTCATGGGAGCGTCATGTAGGGGCGTCAATCGCTTCTCAAAAGTGGGGGGGGGGAGACATTACTTAATCAGAACTGATGCGAGCGCGAAGCGCGAAGCCCTTACGGCGTGGGGGTTCGAGGCCCGCTTAAGGCCCCGAAAAAAATTAGATTCTAGATGTTCTGTGGTGTGATCTGAAGCAATTTCTTACCACTTTCCTTCATGCTTTAACTAATATTTTCTTAGCAAAAGATAATTATTTGAACATCGTTTTAGAGGTTGGAGTCATTGAATCAGCTATCGGTATTCTGAGCTATAGGCGTGGGGTTCGGGGCCCGCTTAAGGGCCCCGAAAAAAAATTGGATTCTCGATGCTCTGTGGTGTGATCTGAGGCAATTTCTTACCACTTTAACCAATAATCATCTTAGCACAAAAGATAATAATTTAAACATAATTTTCGAAGTTTTCTCAGCTAAAGGCATACGAAAACATTTTGAACATTGTTTTCGAGGTTGGAGTCATTAAATCAGCTACCAGAATTCTGAGCTATAGGCGTGGGGTTCGGGGCCCGCTTAAGGGCCCCGAAAAATGTTGGATTCTAAATGCTCTGTGGTGCTATCTGAGGCAATTTCTGACCACTTTAACCAATATTTTCTAAAAAGATACATTGTAGTACATAATAGGGCCCTGTAAATGAGACACGAGTTCAAAAATCTGGGAGGGGGACATTTGATATTGTGTCCCCCACCCTTCAAAAGGTGGGGGGGGGGGACCAGTCCCCCTGTCCCCCCAGGATTGACGCACATGGCGTCATGTAGATCAATGATAATTTTTTAGAAACTCAAAATCTCAGTGGGGGCCACTGGGGCGACAAGGTTTCATGGGCGGTCGCCCCCACGCCCGGTGGCTACGCCACTGCTCTCGGCCAAGGCGCTTTACCATTATTGCTTCGTCCTTCGGATGGGACGTGAAGCCGTAGGTCCCGTGTGTTGTGTAATGCACGTTAAAGAACCCAGTAACACTTATCGCTAAGAGAAGGGGTTTGCTCCGGTGTTTTTGGCAGTGGCTGCTTAATGCGCCGCAGCACCTTGTAAACCATTATAAAGGTGCTACATAATGGTTCTCATATTTCTCATGTACTTCATTTACCTGTCTCTAATAATAGACATAATTTCCAGCGCCTGGAGTACCTAATTGTTGGTAGATACATACGCTATATAAGACTTCGGCATCATTATTATTATTATTAACTTAATGAGCTCAAGTCTGAAGGGCCTGCATGTAAGACAATTATTTGGTATTAGGCCTATTCATATATTTGTTTCTATTTTGAGCAATTTTGGGCCACCAGTTTGTGGGGTAAATTTGATGTTTAAGAACTGAATGCAGAATTCCGTTTGAAATATGTAACTGTTAATATCTATGGAAAAAAATTAACCACTTTTGTTTTGAAATGTTCAAATGATATCTGTCGTTTTGTTTGATGTTTCAGTGAATGTTAATAAATATGTGTATTAAACATGAATTAACCATGTATGGCTTTTGCAATACTAAGGTACCTCAACATCGTTTGCGAAAAAAAGACCGCCTCTTTTTTTTTTTTGGTCAGCAACAAAGTGTGCTCTTTGGTGTCCTGAGCCAATTAAAGAGAACTGTCAATTATTCCATTATGTCAGTATCCAACGACAATTTTATTATATATGGCATCAAAAGGCCATAGACTATATTATTCTTTTCTTTGTTAAAATATTTTCACTTGGTCTAATTTTGCTCTCTTTTTTCCAATTCTTGTTTAATCAATTTCCAATGACGTCAAGAGCACTGAAAGTAAAAACATTACAGCGTTATGGTCACCATAATCAAACTTATAAAGTTACCATTAAATGAATAAAAAAACGAATAAGACTGTTGCAAACTGCTTTCTGACTGAATTGACCTGTATGGTATCTTTTGAGAGATACCTTGCCCTGTGCCATCCCTTCAAACAGTTCAAAATCCGTGGACGAAGACGAACCTACACTAGAATGACTGCAATCTGCTGGCTGGAAGGCTTGCTGTTTACAATTTCTACAATGCCAATGTTAGCAAAACTTAAAGTGCTACATGTATGTCTGAATTGGCTCGATGATATCCTAAATCTTTAGTAGCTGGGATAGGAAGAGGTGACAAATGGATATCCCTCGTTCCCCATTACATCAATACCATGATTAATCCCTTGATCTACGCTGCTATGACCACGACGTACCGTGCAGCGTTCAGAGTGGCATTTTGCTGCAAAAAAAACCAGCCCAAACAGCAAACTACCTCGCCTCTCACATTAAGTGCACCGGACAAGAGACCAGGGAAATGCTACACAGGCAGCAACCTCAGTCACGGATGAGAACACTGAAATCCATCACTCAATTTTCGGGGATATTGGACGAGGAGGGCATGCAGCCCTGTCGTTGTGTTCTACCTTCGTTTGTTTTGATGGCAGTCCATTTGTTTAAAATCTCACTAAGCCACCATTGTCTTGGTCTGCCTTATATTTCCGAACACCTCTCCTGATCTGCGTAGAACGATGGCAATACTGAATAATGCATGTAAAACAATGATTTGGTATTGTTGAGATATTTCGAGCAATTTCGTGCCACCAGTTTCAGGGAAAATTGGATGTTTACGAACTTAATACAGATTTCCTTTTGAAATATTTAACTGTAAATATATATTTTAAAGTGTCCCATTTTCATTTTGATATTTCAAATGATATCTGTCTTTTTGTTTGGTGTTTCAGTGACCACAAATTCGCTGCCTTGTGGAGACTCACACACAATAGTGAACAAAACATTGTAAAGGTCTCCACAGGGCAATTTCTATAGATGAATAGGTCTCCACAAGGTTTCACGAAATAGATATATGGGTTTTACTCAAAAACTAGGAATTTCCAAGGTGTGTTTATTTGTCGCAGATGGAAGAGTTTTAGAAAAGGGATATTAATTCCAAATTTCAGCCCAGGAAACTTATTCTGGTTAAAATAAGAGCATTTTGAAAATTCACTTTCAAAATTGAACACTTTACTACACGGGAACAAAGAAATGTCTCCACAAGGATACAAATTTTGGAGTGGGTGAAGGTCGCAAGTGTGTACCATGATTTAACCGTACATGATTTTTGCAAAATCAAGGCACCTCGTCACCCCTCCGCGTTAAAAGACTGCTCTTTCTTTCTGTTGCTTACAACAAAGCCAGTAACCCCAGGAAATGGCACAAAATGAATGACGAAAAGTAGGGCCCTACTACACATCATCAATCATTCCAGTAAGCAATCAGTCAATCAAAATATCCCTGACACAAATCAAACAGACCTATACAAGAGAACAGGAGACCTTCTAAATTAAAAACAGGCAGAATGGGAGAAAGGGTGATTCATTCCTGAAAGACGAAATTGATTAAGTTAGTGAAGAGGTCTAAAACTGTATGTTCTAATTTAAAAAAAAAAATTGTACTGCCACACAAAAGTGAATATAAAGCCAGCAAACTGATACACAGTGGGCCACAATTCTTTCAGTCAGACAGTGGGAGATACGACTCCGGTACATCATCACCCAACACTCCCCAGCAGTGGGATTATCATTTCCTCTGCATTTGAACCAATCTTTGAAACAATGGAAGAACCTCCTAGCTTGACTTAATTCATAGTTCTCTCGAACTGTGCAAATACGAGACGACAGTTGGATTGGGTGGAGCTTTTAAGAGTGGCCAACTTGCAAGGAAGCTGTGGTGAAAGAAATATCCAGCATGGGAGCCGGTATTACGCCAGGTGAGTGCAGTGAACAAGATACTGTCAACATCAGTCAGGAAGAAGTGTCTGAGATGCTTTACACTCCCGCTGAAATTGTCATTGTAACCATAATCACACTGATCATCTGGTGTCTTGGTGTCATCAATAACTCAACTTTCCTGTTTGTCATGCTCCGCGTTCCCAAACTGAGAACAGACACTAATCTATACCTTGCACACATGGCCTTAGCTGATCTTCTCTTTCTGAATTTGGCATCTGTGATACAAATTTGGGGATATTCTTCGTCTCTTGTCGCAATTCACGACCCCTACGTGAATTCTGCCTATTGCATAGGTACTTTTATCGCTTATCAAACGGTCTACTATGCCTCCATTGCACTAGTAACCACGGTGTCTTTTGAGAGATACCTTGCCCTGTGCCATCCCATTAAGCATCGCACAATCCGTGGACGAAGACGAACCTACAGAATGATTGTAATCTGCTGGATAGTAGGCTTGCTGGTTGCCATTGCAACAATGCCAGCATTCGCAAAACTTAGAGTGCTATGCCTGAATTGGCCCGATGATGAAGCATACCGAGACTACCCGTCAACGAAGGGTTACTGTGGTCCCATAGCACCATGGGTAGTCTACTACATTTTGCCACTGTTGAGCATTCATTGGCTTATTTCAATGGTAGCCAACATCTACATGTACGTGCATATCTTAAAAACGCTAAACAAACGGAGCGGTAGAGATGGCATTGTCAGTAACGACTCCAACGCCATACAAATCCGAAACCAAGTGGCCAAGATGCTGATTGTTAATGGCGTGGTGTTCTTCTTATGCCAGACACCGTATCGGGTCTTCAACCTGACTGGGTGGATGTGCAACCTGGCTAAGATTGCTGATCCTTTAAAAGCTGCGATAGGAAGAGGTGGGAGGTGGATATCCCTTATTCCCCAGTACATCAATGCAATGATAAATCCCTTGATATACGCTGCAATGACTGCGACGTACCGTGCAGCATTGACAGAGGCATTTTCCTGCAAAAAACATCCCCAACAACAGGCTACCTCTGCTCTTGCAATAATTACACCAGACCAGGGAAATGCTACACAGGCAGCAACCCCAGTCACGGATGAGAACCCTGAAACCTGTGAGACCAGACTCTGAATTGAATTTTCCAGGATTTGAGGTGATTTGGGGACACTATCGTGCAGCTCCAACTTTTCATTGGTGTTCTGCTTTTGTTTGTTTGGTGGCTGCACTATTATTCACTACGTCACCACCGTCTTGGCCCGTCTTACATTTCCTAACATCCTTTGCTGATCTGAGTAGCTAATGGTCAATAATGGAAAAAAAACATCATTACGTTTTGAAGTTACAACCTGAAGAAAATCAATTTCCAATGACGTCATGAACACTGCAAGTAAAAACATTACATCGTTAGGCCAAAAAAAAGTCTCCGGTTTCTGGTATTCGCGCGCGTCGCCGTAGCCATGCGCGTCGGCAAAATGAAAAAGTTTTTTTTTTAATGAAAGATGATGTCTCAAAACCGCCAAACTCACTGGTTTGACTGGAATCCTGCTGCTGCACAATTTTAACGTGTTTTTAGATTGGGTTATGATTGAGAACAAGCTTTATGTAGCCTCTCTAGTCTCCCATAATATTTGCACTGAGTTTAGTCGGGCACCATTTGCAGTCATCAGCCGACATTTGAAGCAAAATAAAAAAAAAACAGGTAAAAAAAAAAAAGCCGCGTCGCTGCACCACTTTTTCATCAAGCTCCATACCAGAAACCGGAGATTTTTGTTTTTGGCCTTATTGTCACCATCATTAAAATGGTAATGAAAACGAATAAGACTGTTGCAAACTGCTTTCTGACTGGATTGACCTGTAAAATACCAATTAAAAAAATGAAGGCGGCCTGACGTATCTATCTTAACAAAAAAAAATTTCAGAGGAAAACAAGAGATCTTGTTAAGATCGATACAAGTCACTTACGTAAATGAATACATTTGATTAACTTGGAAGGAAACTTTCCCAAGTAACTACAGGAAATGACAAAAATGAATAAATAGCGGAAGATAAATGAAAAGGGGGCACTATTGCATATCGATCATTAAAATACCGAAGACACATACGAAACCGACCTACATAAGAGAACAAACCAACATCCAAATTAGCAACAGGCCTAGGGAGGAATAGGAGATGGGGTAATTCATTAATGAAGACAAAATTGATTAAGTTAGTGAAATGGCCACAGTCATAATGTTATAACCCAAATAGGAAATGTGCTGCCACACTATCTGTAGGAAGACATGGCTAGCAAACAACTGTGGAGCATACAGGCCACAATTATTCAGTCAGGAAGTTGACACGAAGAAAAGATCACCCACATCTCTCCTGCAGTTGGATTTTCATTTCTTCACATACATATATGAACCAATCTTTGGAACCTTTGGAAGAATCTCCTGGCTTGACTTTAAGTATCTCAGCTAGGGTTCTCTGGAACTGTGCATGTACATGACTAGACAGTTGGCTTGGTTGGGTCTGTTTTGGTTGGGTCTTGTAAGAGTGGTGAACTTTCAAGGAAGCTGTGGTGACAAATATCCAGCATGGGAGCCGGTGTAACGTTAGGTGAGTGCAGTGAACAAGATACTGTCAATGTCAGTCAGGAGGAAGTTTCTGAGATGCTTTACACTCCGGCAGACACTGTCATCATAACCATTAACATACCGTTCATCTGGTGTCTTGGTGTCATCAATAATTTGACTTTCCTGTTTGTCATGCTCCGAGTTCCCATACTGAGAACAGATACTAACGTATACCTTGCACACTTGGCGCTAGCTGATCTTCTCTATTTGAATGTGTACTCGGTGATAGACATTTGGAGATATACTGCCTCCATTATTGATTTTGGCGATCCCTTCGTGAATTCTGCCCAGTGTATTAGTTTTTTTATCGTCGCTCAAACTGGCTACTTTTCGTCCATTGTACTAGTAACCACAGTGTCTTTCGAGAGATACCTTGCCCTGTGCCATCCCATCAAGCACCTCAAAATCCGTGGACGGAGACGAACCTACAGAATGGTTGCAATCTGCTGGATGGTAGGCTTGCTGGTTGCTATTTCTTCAGTGCCAATGGTGGCAAAACTTAAAGTGCTATGTCTCAATTGGCCCGATGATGAAGCACATCGAGACTATCCATCAAGTGTAGCCTACTGTGATATTATAGCACCGTGGGTAAACTACTACATTCCACCTATGAGGAACATTCCTTGGCTTTTTTCAATGGTAGCCAATATCTACATGTACATGGTACGTTCAGATCTTAAACACGTTCATCAAACGGAGCGGCAGAGATGGCATCGCCAGTAACGACCCCAACGCTAAACAACTCCGAAACCAAGTTGCGAAGATGCTGATTGTTAATGGCGTGGTGTTCTTCTTGTGCCAAACACCATCCCATATTTTCACCTTGGTTCAATGGATCTGCACCCTGGCAAAGATTCCTAATCCTTTAGTGGTTGGGAGAGGAAGAGGTAACAGATGGATATCACTCATTCCTCAGTACATCAAAACAATTATTAATCCCTTGATCTACGCTGCAATGACCGCGACATACCGTGCAGCGTTCAGAGAGGCATATTGGTTCAAAAAACAGCCCCAACAGCAAACTACCTCGCCTCTCGCAATAACTGCACCAGACCAGAGAAACGATACAGCAGCACTTTCAGTCACGGATGAAAACACTGAAACCTGTGAAACCAGACTCTGATTTTAAAATTTCGACGGAAAGGGGGCATGAACAGCTGTAAACTGGTGTTTGTGTTCTGCTTTTGTTTGTTTTAAGGCCAGTCTATTTTTTCTGAAGTCTATAATAAATTATTTAAAGATATATTGGAACTTAAACTGAATGAAGATTTCCCTTTTTCAAATACCTTTCAAAATGCATGTATATATATCAAAAATCGACTCGTTTTTAACTATCATATGGGAGTCCAGTGGATATGCGAGTATTTCCTTTGGGTGTACTGACAATATTACGAGGAATTGTTCAGCCATGGCGGAGGTTTGCGCTCTCTGAATGCTTTCTGGCTATTATTGCTTTAATGATTTTTACTTGATCTAATTTCCCTCTTTTAATCAATGTCCTCATTTAATCAATTCCCAAAGACTTCGACAGCACTGCAAGTAGAAACATTTCTTTATTATGGAAATCATCATTAAACTTATCAATTAATCATCTAATGAATAACTTGGGAAAGCAGGTTTTTATGTACCGGTAACTACAGGAAATGAAAAAAATGCAATCATAAAAAAACCAAGCCATGGATTAAACAAACCTACACAAGAGAACAGACCAACGTCCAAATGGGAGAAGGGGGACTCCATTACTTAAAGACAAAATAGATTTAGTTATAACGAAATGGTCACAGTCATATATCTACTAATCAAGAGAGGAATTGTGATGTCACGGATCTGTCTGAGAACACGGGACTAGAAAACAACGTTGAGCATGCAGGCGTGCACTATTACATGTACTTCAGTCCGGCAGACCGTTGGCTCGGAGAAAACACAACATCACCTCGACACTCTCTCGGGATGGGATTCTCAATTCATTTCAATTCAATACATTTACTTTCTATCTTAACATTTTGGAACCTCTTAGCTTGATTAATTCAGGGTTCTCTGGAACTGCGCATGTACTGGACTAGAGTTTGCTTGTACGGAGCTTTATAAAGAGAGTGAACTTTCAAGGATCGCAGCTGTGGAGCAAGACATATCCAGCATGGGAGCCAGTATAAAAAAAAAAATGTCAGTCAGTGTCAGTCAGCAGCCAATGTCAGTCAGCAGCAAGTGTCTGAGATGCTGTATACACTCCCACAGAAACTGTCATTAACCACTGTCATACCTATCATCCGTGGGCGTCGCCAGGTGTTTCTTTTGGGGGGGGGGGGCAAAGCAATTCCCCCCCCCCCCAAATCCTTGTACTTTCAAATTACAGATGAGAAAAGCCGATGAGAAAAATAAAACTCTCAAATACCAAAAACAATTATTTAACTTCGAAGCAAAAACTCATGTTACAAAATTCATTAATGTTTATTAAAATTTACAAATTTTGTTTTCCAGAACTATCCCAAAGTCAGTTTTCTTCCCACTAAAGGTTTGAAATGATACGATTCACATTACGATTAAAATTGACTCAAATAGTTTTGCAAACCACGTTACAAAAAGGAAAATATTACTTTTTCTTTCTTTGTATTTTGTTTGGTTTAGTTTTTTTTTATGTTGTTGCACGGTGTAGCGCTATAAAGACAATATGCAAGAATAGCTACCGTAGATATTCTTGCACATTTTCTTTAAATAGAGCCACACGCTTGATACCTACGCTCTTGATACACACACTGCACTTGTCTGTCCAATGATATACAGATCTGAGACTGAGTCTACAGTTAAAAGCTTTCAAGGCCTCCACATTTATATTTCACCTGTACTTTAGACTCATTTCCAGTCCAGGTTGTGAGTGGTACAATGCCCCCAAAATCCAATTCATTCACAACTTGACTGGCAAGTATCCAATATGTTCCAAAGGATAAGTTAGGGTCATATTGAAGTTTTGCGAGCTGTATGACAAGCCTGCTGAAACTGAAATGTAAAGAAAAATACCCTGTTTGTCTTAGGCCTATTAATGTTTAGCAAAACAAAAATTATGAATGTATGAGTTTCGCAATTAATGCAAGACTATTATCGCACCGGAAAACATGCCAGGCTGTTTCCTAGATCCTAACGCTGTTGTAATTACACATTGCTTGATTTTCTTTTTGAGTTGAGGCGGGTTTGAACATATTGCCATTTTCATATTAATAGAAAGTATTAGTACATAATTTACATAAATGGTAAAAAAAACCACCAAATATAATTTCCACAGGGTGAAAGTATAACGAGCCATGAAGTAAATAAACATTGTGAAACCTACAAATGAAGAGAACCAATAATTAATACTATTTTTTCGAGTACTACACTTTTTACACGACAGCGTACTGCAAATCTTACACAAAAGTTATGCACGAAATCAACATTGGTTTTTACATAATACCCGAAGTCAAGGCAACTATTTATTACACAAAGTATTATTTACGAAATAACATACAGGGTTTAAAAAGAACTATGAAAATTTAATATTAGTTTTTTTTTTCTCTCAAAACTCTCCAATTTCAACCATGACATAAAAAATAATGCACAACGAATTCCTTGCAACCAGCGGCGTAACTAAGGTCAAACTTGGGGGGGGGGGGGCTGCCTTGGTTGCCCCAAAAGCAAAAGGCAATTGAAATGTATCTCTGTAACAGTGCAGTAAAATGTTTTCACTCCCATATGGGGGGGGGGATGAGGTCTCCCATCTTCTGATTGCTCCATTACATGAATATCCATTACATGCATCTCTAATGCCCTCTTTAATAATTACTGGATCCTGTTTTTGGAGACAAAAATTCCACCCCGGCCTGCCAACCGCCTCCCCTCCCCTAGTTACGTCACTGCTTGAATTATTCATGGAACCTCTCATCAACACGCAAGGCTATGACCATTTTGAAAACATGGTTGCATTCCAGTTTGGCTTTAATGAGCTCCTGCCCTAGAATCAAGTAGAAGCCTTTTGATTCAGATTCTTTCACGTCAGGGTCTAAAATCATGAAGCTGGCGCCTTGAGGCCAAAGCTGGAGGGCAAACCCGAGTTTTGAAAAACACTGACTCTCCCAATAATCAGCATATTACACAATTATTGAACACTTGCTGCATACAACTTCCACGTACACGAATATACAAACAAAAGGTATATTTACACTAATGCATTCCGATAATGCAAATATTTAAAAACGAGAAAAATTGATGGCTCTGACCCTGTACAAAAGTCGATAAAAAGATTGCTGTCAATTCCAGGAATTAAGTTAAAATTATTATGGATATTGCCATTATAAGCCTGAACGGAAACCATCTTTGTTTCAATAGCATGACATGGAAGCTTCATCAGCCTAAATTAAATGGAGTTCACTGAAAAAGGGGTGCAGCTACACTTAAAACTCCAGATCGGAGGTACATTGTAAGTTTGAAGAAAGCTTTAAAAAGGAGAAAGGAAAATATGGTTAAGAACAGAAGGCAAAAGTTACAGCAAATATAAAACCATATTTTTGGTGATTAAAATCCTCATATAAGTCAATATCAAATAGTTTATTGTGAGCTACACATTTATGAAAAACTGTATAAAACTTGACAACAATTGGCATCTGGCAACAGCAAAGAGTAAAAACAGTTGAGACATTTTTGTTGTCTTTAAACAAACTGCTGTAATTTGTATCAAGTTCTACTACAAAATGTTCAAAACCTTTGAGTGTGGAAGAAAAATTCCAACTAGAAAAGGAAGGCATGCAGTGCTTAGGCTACATTGATGAGAAGACTTTGTATGGCTGATCATTTGTCAAAAGTCTTGATTTTTGTACAATTACACCAAAATAGAACATTGATTGTTACCCTAACGATTAACTATTACATGTGGCCAAATCTGGGAAAGTAAACATGCTACTTAGACATTAACTTAGACATTAACCCTAAAAAGGCTGTTTCCCTGATAGATGGCGTTGCAAAAATTGTTTGACCCGTAGAGCTGTTTACTTTTTAGCCTCGAAGCCTTGCGATTTTTTGGTAACAAAAATAAAAATCGGACCATGGGCTGCTGCGCGTGAAAATTTCCCGCGCTATGCGCCCCGTGATACTAATTTTCCCATAGTCGTTTGCTGAAACCAAAATTGCCATTACATATGAATAATAAATTAGCCATAATTCCAGCTGAAATTTATTAATTAGCCATAATTCCAAAACCTTTTTGACATATAGTCATGAAATTTCAAACCCCGGGGTCAAAATAACCCGGCCCTTGTAGGGTTGAACAAGCTCTTAAAATGCAATAAGCCTACAGTGAAATAAAATATACCAATGAGTCTTGTGTTCACGTTAAAACGGTTTTGAAACTTTGCAGAAATTTGTGTTCCCAGATCTGGTCACATGATATGTAGAAGAACCAGCAACTGTTGATCCTTTAAATTTACTTCTATAAAAAAACTGACGAGAGGTAAAAACTGCCACTTAAAATCAGTGCTTTTGAAAGATCTTGAAATGAAGGCATTCTGGTCCACAGATAGGCACATGTTTTTGTCTGATAGTTTCTGAACTGACTGATCTCTTTCTTGTTTTTCAATATCCAAAATTGTAGAAATGGTATAAAATATTTTCTTTTGCCTTAAAAGAACAATGCAGCATACAGATAGTCAGTAAAAAAGGTGGGATACACTGAAGCTGAAAAATGGAAGGCATTGTTATTGGCATAGAAGTCTGGTTACCAGACTATCAAGGTCATGCATATACGACAAAGGAGAGCTGCCTCAGGAATTTCAAGAATGCTCTGTAAAATGATTGTTATATTTTTTTTTTTTTAATTAACAAATTGTATTAAAAAAATTTCGTTGTTGGAATTTGAATGAAATGAGGACTCACAGTATCAAACGTATTGAATGCATCCAATCTTTCATAATTGGCACAGCAAGTAATAGTTTTCTTTTTTAAAATAGAAGTACACTACTCCACAAAGTTGAATGAAAACTGCGAAACTCAACTGACTTTGTGCGCAGTCCCTCAGTGAAATCCGTTTGACTCCATGGAATGTTGACATCAGAAGGCATACTAACAACATAAACAGTGTTTCACATTCGTTTGTTATTTTTCAAGGAACATGAGTTTCACGCTGAATGGTGATGTTGTATCTATGAATTCAAACGAAGGTGTGCCTGGTTTAAACACTCTCAGAGAATTTCCAATTTTTCCAGCGAGATGAATTTTCAGTACAGAGCTTATCGGAGTCGTGAAGCATGCTGGGAATACAGCCTTAACACCGCAACTTCCGGAACGTTGACAAAGTTTCTTTACTGAGTAGGTATTTGAGAATTTGGACGCCCACCCTGACACAGGTACATGCATGCCTGAATGGTAATGACACAAATTGTTACAAACAGGTTGTTCCGTTTACTGGTCATTTGTTACAGTGATTTTCGGCTTCCAATGCTCCATAATTGTAGGTAAAAATTGGAGCAATGGAGATGTTCCTTACAGCCACTTTAGTGGTGTTCCTCGTAACTGCATTCTACTATATGCAAAAGGATTCTCAGTCCAACTTGACTCTGTGTCCTAGTGCATATAGATCATTCTATAAATTGGGGTTCACTTTTCGACCCTGTCCAATCTGACATTTATGATTTTATAATTTTGATGAACTCATATCCTTCAAGAGTGATTATGAATTGCAAACTACCTACCCAACAAATAAAAAGCATTGTCTGAAGTACAAATGTAGTTTTAATGATTCTTGAATGACAAATCACAAACTATCAAGGTAACAGGGACAGGAAAGAATGTCAGACTATTGGCCCTAAATTTACAGAATGATCCATGTACTTGGACATGTGTGGTATCCCTGTTTTGTGCACATACTTTTGAGACCCATAATCAAGAGCCTGAACAGTCGATCTGGCTAAACCGTTTCTTCCCAGACGTCCCACACCCCATCTTCATCCTTGCTCCTCTTCCGCGACTTCTCGTGCCGTCCCGTGGCCGCTCCCGACGACGTCCCCGATGCTGACCCGTCCTCGGGGCTCGGTCTCTTCATCTGTTTCTCTCCCTTCCCCTGACCCTCTGTTTTCCTCTTGCCTCCACCGACGACCCTCCCTCCGGGCTTCTTGCCCATGAGGAGATTCTCGTGAAGCTGGGTCAGCTGGTCCAAGTTGGAGTCCACGGGGACTCCCTGGAGCTGCAGGAGAGATTCCAGGAGATCCTTGTCTTCGATGGGTGAGGAGGGGATCAGATCAGGCTGGATTGAGCTGACTGGGTTGCTATTACTGTCACTAGTGGAAAACAGAGTTGTAGAGATTCATTGATTTTGTGACTCGAGTCGAGTCATTTAAAAGAAGTGACTCGAGTCGAGTCGAGTCATTTTAAAGAAATGGCTCAGGTCGAGTCATGAGGTCGAGTCGAGTCAAATATTTAGCTCGAGTCAATTCGAGCCATGAATATTTGAACACTATATAGGCTATACCAACATTTATAAAAGGAGGGCATAAATTTAGCCGGCGTTAGAATCCAAGAGCTTTATAAGAAACCACCCAAAGCCAATGATGAAACAACGAATTAAAAAAATGTGTTTAAAATCCGGCTCCTGGATAGTATTTTGTGTGTTCTAAAACCATGAGGTGGGAGTCTGTGACACATTGTATGTTTGTAAAAGAACATAAAAGTTGCACCGCTAGGTCATTGCAAATACTTTTCGCAAAGTTTTGATTTTATTTTTGGGACTTGAGTCTTATTAGCGTTCGCTCAAGTCGAATCTTCTGATGAGGAACTCGAGTCGAGTCATTTACCCTTAGGGACTCAAAACGTGTTGAGTCACTAAAACTGTGACTTGAGTTGGACTCGAATCGAGTCACTGACTCCAGTCATTACAACTCTGGTGGAAACAAAACAGGTTAAACTGGAACCTTTTTAATTTTCAACCATAAGGTTTATTCAAATACCCTGTAGTGATGTCCTGGATTAAACTACGGGGAACCTCTTCAAGCAAACATCAGAGGTTAGTGTTGACTTTAACATTAGTACATAAGAAATATATGGTCATATTGCCTTAATTCTTTGCATAGATATTGTCTTGTACAGGCATGCCAATCTATTAACTATTCTGCTGTCTGTTAAACAGGGCCATAAAAGACGTCCCAGTTTCTTTTGTTTCCATAATTAATTCCTTGTTTCCATAATTACCTGGTCATTTTAGCCTGCAGTTTTGGGACGCGTCTTGGTATCATCGATCTTGTGCTGCGATGCATATCTGTAACAAAAATAATAATAATGATGATGAATATGGTCCATAAATAATTCATAGTAAGTATGCTTTGAAATGCATCTAAGGCATTAGCATACATTTTATTCATGACAGAACGTGTAAACATTCATCTAACTGAAATGAAATGTGGTCCTCCAGACCTCCTGTATAAAAGCTACTTTTATGCTTATTTGCATCACCTACCCCCCGGTATTAGTGATGCAATTTTCAAATATATGCTGATATCAATTTTCAAATAATGCGACAAAGGCTCCCCATCCTCAAAAACATCCACACAATATTACTTTGATTTGATATCTGAGGTTTTTATGTACACAATTCTGAAGCCTGATATGAACCAAATGCGGTGACAAGCCAAGGTTTTAAAAATCCTCACACTTTCAACTGTGAAATGCAACAGCTGTCAATTACCTTGAAAAATAATTTACAGGCACTGAACCCCTATCAAGCAAGCTTATAATTGCATGAGACCAGACCCTTGCCGATGTATCAGTGTTCTAACTACAGGTGTCCATCTAATTTTGAGAATTGCATTGTTTCATACTCATATTCATATTCATATTTTATTAGACCAATTTGCAGCTGGACACTGAATTGCATGATTATTACAAGGGAATGAAAAAAAAAACACTAGAAGATTAAACAAGAAAATTAAACAAGAAAAATTTGAATTTAAAATAAATAAGAATTACAGAACTATATATACCTACAGTGTAAATATTAATCTAAAAACACACAAAAGGGGACATAAAATTATTGTTATTATTGCTGCTAGGCGAAGTAATCACGTCACCTTGGTCCACACCACCAAAGTTTGAAAATACACATGTACGATATGTGAAATGCATCTGTGTGTCCCATTTGCTTTGATTTTAAGCCTTTAATACATCATCATTTTGAGACCTTTTTCTTTAACGCTTGTGCGATCGAATTTCCACAAGAATCGCTTTTGAGGTTCATAATTCCTACAGAAACTTTCTTGAAAATGGCACCGTGGCAATGCAACCTTGGTTGTCAGTACATGGTTAGACTGTTCAAAATGATGAACTTGTGCATAAAAGGATACTTCAGTATGCAATTAACTTTATGGCCCGGTAATATAACAATGAGTGTGGCTCATTAAACAGTGATAATTACGGCTCCTTTTCCATTAACAAACCCCAAGGTTGCAATTTATGGCCCACTACAACAAAAAAGAAAATAAAGAAAGGCAACTCATAGCAAGCATGAGAGGAGTAGGGGCTTGTACCTGACGAACTGACCTGCCGAACCGTTATGGAATCGGGTTCCCGTAACCTACTTCACAAATTACTTAACTTCTCAAACAATGCAAAATAATGGTTTTGAACGCCATTTGTGGGGGATTTTCAAAAATAAAAACTGGGATACATGAAAAACAAAAACAGATTTCACATTTATGTGCAGTTTCATGCGCGACCGATGAGGCTCATGAAAGTTGCAATTTACACTTTAAAGCTGTAAAACTCTTTAGACAAATGCCGGGATAGGGATTTGAATTTTGGGGTTAGGTTTCTTTTACAGATACCCTGGTACCCGGTTTTTGTTTTACTTCAATAGGGTACCCGGGTCCTGTACTACCCATAAATGCACAACACATGAGAGGGGAGGGTGGAGAATACAATTCAAACCCAAACAGTTTGACATATCAGTCAGATTTGTCAAGAGCGTGTCAAATGACTGGTTACATGCTGCCCCCTCAACTACCAACTGGAGCTTTGTACAACCATGGCAGTACATAAATGTGGCCTCTGAAGAAGGACAGCAAAAGTCAGCTTTAATCTTTTCATTTCATTATTTAAAATAAACCAAAGCTTAGGGGTTTTTTGGGCAGATATCGCATACGTACATTGTAAGCTGTATACCATACAAAGATTTTTTTTTTTCATTTTAACTTCTTTGTAGTTGTTTCCTATGGAAATCAAACATTCAATATTATGGTAGTCCATTTTAGTCTGTTTAAGTCTAATTATGGTAATGCATGAAGGAGATGGAAACCGGATAAAACAATCGGTTCATGGAAATTGCCCTGAACATGGAGAGCAATTTTATGCAAAATGGTCAAAATGGAGTATTGGAATGTTTGACTCGTCGATATGTCTATAGTATTTATTTTTGGGGGGCCGGGGGATGTTGAAGATGAACAAGTACGTGTACATGTACATTGTATCGTCACTGACACCACGAAGTAACACCCAACGGTCCACTCCAGTGTTACTTAGTGAAAACCGCTACATGACAAATTTTGGTCTTACGAAGTAACACACATCGGACACTAGCACGAACTATTTTCATATATACACAAAGTTACAACACTGTTATGGAAATATATTTTGGATAAAAACGTTTTAAAACCTTTGACAGGAATGTAATTGATCCGTATTCTGGTGGGATGACAGAAAAATTTAATAAAAGCCTTGAAACTGGGGAAATAAAAGATGGGTGTTACTTCGTGAAAACGAAAATGTACTGAGTGAGCGCACAGCGTACTTAGGTGTTGCTTCGTGAAAACGATAATCACTTGGTACGCACGCACTCAAGTCCACTTAAGTTTTACTTTGTGGTGTTGTTGACAATATTTGTGAATCAATAACCAAGCCTCTACCTGGTTACATGTACCTACAATGATAATATTTCACCATTTCTGGGATGCCTTTGCTAACCATTAATTAAAAAAAAAACACTTTCATGTCTGAGAGCCTATTGCATGGACCTATAAATTCAAGTTGCATACCCCTAGGTATTTTAAAGTTATGAATATATCTATACACGTATGTACGCACAATGAGCACTTTGTACATCTATCCCAGCAAATTCTGGCTCGCAACAGATATATGAGCCTATAAACCTCAATGCTTATCCTGCACTGATCCATTCTGATGCATGTGCAGCCAAACATGACCAACAGCAGCTATCTGTTGATAGCAGGGGGTTAAAGGATTAATAATGAATATATTCACATTACACTTCAACATCATAAATACTTAATGAACTGACGACTGACACACCTTTCATCACGTTCATAGTCAGCAACAAGACTTCTGAAAAGCAACAGCTGGAGCTCTTCTGCTGCCAAGCACCTGTGGATCTAAGTCGCTTACTCGACCTGTGTCAATGGTGTAGAACTTGGCTAAAATTTAACTGTTCCATGAGTTGTCTAGACCCTGTAGACTGTACAGACTATCCAGCATGGGAGCCGGTATAACGTCAGGTGAGTGCAGTGAACAAGATACTGTCAATATCAATCGGGAGGAGGTCTCTGCCTGGCTTTATACTCCCGTAGACGTCTACATGTCAACCGTCATTATGCCCATAATCTGGTCCCTCTGTCTCATCATCAATTCCACTTTTCTTTTCATCATGTTCTGCGTCCCCAAACTCCGATCTGATACCAACATATACTTGGCACACGTGGCAGTTTCCGATCTTCTCTACACGACTTTGGCTTTTGGATTTCGGATCTGGGGTTACCTGGCCTCCCCCGTCGCACGCCATGTACCCTTCCGGCACATTGCTAGCTGCATCGTATTTTCCGGAACGATCAACACGGTTTACCTATCATCCATTATACTGGTTACTGCGGTGACTTTTGAGAGGTATCTGGCCCTGTGCCATCCCATCAAACATCTCGGAATCCGCGGACGGAAACGCACCAATAGGATGATAGCCCTCTGCTGGTCGTTGTCAGTGGTACTTGCACTGGTAATCCTCCCCACCGCCATTGGTTTTCAAGTCCGATGTCTGCGCTGGCCCGACGACGATACCTACCTGGATTATCCATCAAGCCATGCGTACTGCACATCTGCAGGACCCTGGGCAATTGCTTATGTTGTACCCATCGTCAACCTCTTTTGGCTCATTCTGTTGCTGGCCAACATTTACATGTACGTGCGCATCATTCGCACACTAAATCAACGCACTGGCAAAGGCGGGATGGTCAACAATGACCCCAATGCCTTACTAGTCCGAAACCAAGTGGCCAAGATGCTGATTGTCAACGGCGTGGTGTTCTTCTTGTGCCAGACGCCGTATCGTATCTTCAGTTACTCCAGATGGATCTGTTCACTGGCTGGCATTCCTGATCCTCTGGCTACCCTGGGTAACGCCAACTGGATCGGTGGAATTCCTCAGTACATCAATACATTAGTTAATCCCCTAATCTATTGCGCCCTCAATACGCAATTCAGACAGGCATTCAGAGAGGCTTTTGGGTGCAAAAATTGTTCCACATTCTCTGCCGGGTCCCATTCAGCATCTCATGCAAACGATAAGAGCAAATCTACAACCACAAGTCTGTAAACACTCAGCATTTCTTTCTCTCTGTAAATTTGTTGAGGTAAATCATGAGCCAAATTTACTGTTTGCGAGTAAAATTTACATTCAGCGAAAGACGATTGCTACATTTCCATCTTTGATCTTATTTAAATTGTGAGCATATTCTTTTATTTTGAGACATTTCAGGGGTTTCCAAAGATGGTGCTCCCTCTTAAGTTGCTTTTAAAGGTCTGTCTTGCAAATTCTCTCCCTGAGTGTATCTTTGTATAGCTATCATCATTAATCATTCACTATTGTGTAATTGCTGTATATAGAAAAAAAAATGTCTATTTGAATTGAATTGATTTGAACAATATTTTAAATGTATTAATATATTTTCACCTACATGTAATAAAGCATCTGAATGTTACATTGTTTTCTTGTGTAAAGCGTTGTGATACCAGTTTGTGTAAGAACGCTATATAAGTGCCCTGATTATTATTAGCTGTTTCGGTGACACACCGAAACAGCTCTTGTTTTCGTTAAGATTTTTTTTTTTCTTTTTTTTTTTTTTAGCTGTTTCGGTTACAACCGAAACAGCTCTTGTTTTCGTTAAAGTTTTTTTTTTAGCTGTTCCCAATTTCAATTGGGAACAGCTCTTGTTTTCGTTAAAGTTTTTTTTTTTCCTTTTTTTTTTTCTTCTTTTTCTTTTTCCACTTTTCCCCATAGGTTTTGTACACGTTTTTATAGTACAAGCCACTTTGGCAATTATTTTACATCCGATCAACTTTAAACTCAGCATAGTCATTAACCATCATCTGAAGATGTGTGCCGAAACTTTTCGTCATGCTGACGTCATCACGTGATTTATTATAGAATTTTGAATATTTAATTTTTCCCATAGACTTTGTACACAGAAATTTAAAAAAAAATGTCAATTTTCAGAGGGCATTTTCGACTCTTTGCCAGTAATTTATTTACACCAATCTTTGTCCAAGCAAAGACCCTAATTCAAACAACATTGTGCAATGATGACGTCATGATGACGTCATCCTGTGTTTATTTATAGGCATTTAAATTGTGACACTTTTAATATTTAAAAATGCATAAGAAATCAACCGTACGCGTCCGCAGCATTCTGTTGCCGGCAAGTGGTAGAGTAGGTTAAGGTCTTTATTTCATTCAGTGTGCGTGAAATCACCTGACCCTTGCTTCCGGTCGAAAAAGGCCAAAACCGGAAGTGGCTTATTATTTGTAAATGGTAATAGATATGAACTTGCTTTTAACGGTGTTAGTCTCTTGGCTGATAGTATTCTTCAAATCATCTACCGATGATGTCATGCAATCTCCGAGCGCCCTCTAGCGACAGGTTGAAAATTTTCAGAAATGTATTTTGAATAGATGTCTGTGGCGAAGTTTGTCGGAATCGCCTAAATATTGGTGTATATGATGACCTTGACCCATCTAGGACGTGTGTGTGGCTTTAGGTGTATGACGTCATCAGACCGGAAGTTATAATGAAAAGACCCTTTCATGAAAATTCATGAAAAATCAACCAGGACAGTTTTTATATTAGTTTTTACTGTAATTGTCGATTGAAGGGTAGGTCTAAAACATTTCAAAGCTTCGAGGCAATAAGCAAACTCAGACATGCTTTGCGCACGCTTAAAACTTCAGGTTGACAATACCTCTGCTTTAAAACATGCACAGGACGTCCACAATGTACATGTACATGCACGTACGTTGTACATATCGTATGTCAGTCAGCGCGCAGCGCACGTGTTGCTGAGGTCAAATCCTGTCCACAGTGACCGTTTTAGCCGATTTCCGGCTAACTTTGACAGATTTTATGTTCACGCATAGTCAGGGACGTATTATTGATAAAAACATATCAAATTGCGGAAAAGCCCTATGTCCTGTTGCAAACAAACATACATCTCTAGTTATATGTCTATGGTTCCAACAGATAATCAATATTGGGAACAGCTCTGTGGTTGTTCACAACCACAATTTCTAGTTTCTTTTTGGCTTTTCCGCAAAAAAGCGGAAAAGCCTTTCTTTTTGTTCTCATTTTTTTTCTTTCTTCTTCTTCTTCTTCTTCTTCTTCTTCTTCTTCTTCTTCTTTTTGTCGCCTAAATCCCATAGACTTTGTACACGTTTTTTCTACACGCCACTTTTGACATTTATCTTTGTCATACGTCATTCAAAGTTAGCATAGTCATAGTCCTTATAGCAGAGATGTGCCCCGAAGAGTGACGTCATGATGACGTCATCGACTAATTTATTATAGATTTTTGAATATTTAATTTTTCCCATAGACTTTGTACACAAAATTTTAAAAAAAATTGTCGGTTTTCAAAGGACATTTTCGACTGTTTGCCAGTAATTCATTTACACCAAACTTTGTTAAAGCAAAGACCCTAATTCAAACAACATTGTGTAATGATGACGTCATGATGACGTCATCAGGTGTTTATTTATAGGCAATTAAATTGTGACACTTTTAATATTTAAAAATGCATAAGAAATCAACAGTACGCGTCCGCAGCATTCTGTTGCCGGCAAGTGGTAGAGTAGGTCAAGGTCTTTATTTCTTTCAGTGTGCGTGAAATCACGTGACCCTTGCTTCCGGTCGAAAAAGGCCCAAACCGGAAGTGGCTTATTATTTGAAAGTGGTAATAGATATGAACTTGCTTTTAACGGTGTTAGTCTCTTGGCCAATAGTATTCTTCAAATCATCTACCAATGACGTCATGCAATCTTCAAGCGCCCTCTAGCGACAGGTTGAAAATTAGCAAAAATGTATTTTGAATAGATGTCTGTGGCGAAGTTTGTCGGAATCGCCTAAATATTGGTGTATATAATGACCTTGACCACCTTAAGACGTGTGCGAAGTTTTAGGCGAATGACGTCATCAGACCGGAAGTTATACTAAAAAGACCCTTTTTCATTTGAAAATTCCTGAAAAATCAACCATGGCAGTTTTTATATTTGTTTTTACATTAATTGTTGATTGAAGGGTAGGTCTAAAGCATTTCAAAGTTTCGAGGCGATAAGGGAACTCGAACATACCCTGCGCACGCTTAAAACTTCACCTTGACAATACCTCTGCTTCAAAACATGCACAGGACAGGACGTCCACAATGTACATGTACATGCACGTACGTTGTACATAGGCACATACATCGTATGTCAGTCAGCCTGCAGCGCACGTGTTGCTTAGGTCAAATCCTGTCCACAGTGACCGTTTTAGCCGATTTTCGGCTAACTTTGACAGATTTTATGTTCATGCATGCGCATAGACAGTGACGTATTATAGCACTTTTGGCATTAATCTTTGTCAGATATCATTGAAAGTTAACATAAGCATAGTCCCTATAGCCAAGATGTGTCCCGAAGAGTGACGTCATGGTGACGTCATCAAGTGATTTATTATGGATTTATGAATAATTAATTTTTCTCATAGACTTTGTACACAGCTTTCTCCACAAGTCTTTCCCTATACAAACTGATATATCTTACTGAGTAGTTCTGAACTTCGGCTGAGAATTACTATGAGAAGGAAAAAGAAATCGTATTTTTTTACGCCTGTCATTTGATTAAAAATATTCCCAAGAGTTAGAATAGCAAGTAATATTTTATAAAAATGTTTCAGTTTAAAGGAAAATCACGCATTTAAAGGTGCAGTTTTTCTGCTGTGGGATTTTAACCTATTGACTTTTCCCCTTTTAAGCCACCATTTTCATAACTTGGCGATCTGGAATCGTCATCAAAGTTACAGCCAAGGAAGATCCTCATACAAAAATTATGCCAAGACTACGACATCATGATGACGTCATCTTCAAGTGATTTATTATGGATTCATGAATAATTAATTTTTCTCATAGACTTTGTACACATCTTTTCCACAAGTCTTTTCCTATACAACACTGATATATCTTACTGAGTAGTTCTGAACTTCGGCTGAGAATTATACGGAAGCTTAAAGTGACCATCCGAGTTTCCAAGTTTCCGAGGTAATTTATCTCGGAACGAATACTGAGATAAAAACATGTCTTTTCGTGATATCGCATCTCGGAAAAACGTCTTTCCCGGAATTCGTATCTCAGAAAGACGTCTTTGCCCAATATCACATCACGGAATGACATCTTTCCCAGAAATCGTATCTCAGAAAGACGTCTTTCCCTGATGTCGTATCTCGGAAAGACATCTTCTCCTGATATCGTATCTCGGAAAGACGTCTTTCCTTGATATCGTATCTCGGAAAGACGTCATTCCCTGATATCGTTTCTCAGAAAGACGTCTTTCCGATATACGATATCAAGGAAAGACGTCTTTCCGAGATGATATATGAGAGAAAGACGTCTTAAGATGTTATATCAGGTGAAAACGTCTTTTCAAGATAAGATATTAGAGAAAGAACGTCTTTCCGAGATGAAAGACGTTTTTCCGAGATACAATATCAGAGGGAAACGTCTTTCTGAGATAAGATATGAGAGAAAGACGTCTTTCCGCCAGGGAAAGACGTCTTTCCGGGATATCATATCAAGGAAAGACGTCTTTCTGAGATGATATCAGAGAAAGACGTCTTTCTGAGATGATATAAGAGAAAGACGTCTTTCCGAGATGTTATATCAGGAAAAGATGTCCTTCCGAAATGCAATATCAGTGAAAGCCGTCTTTCCGAGATACCATATCAGGGAAAGACGTCTTTCCGAGATGTTATATCAGGAAAAGACGTCTTTCCGAGATACCATATCAGGGAAAGACGTCTTTCCAAGACACGATATCAGGGAAACACGTCATAAATATCTTAGTAATCCATCTTTCCGAGATAAATCATCAAAGAAACGTGGAAACTCGAATGGTCACTTTAAGCTTCCGTAGAATTACTATGAGAAGGAAAAAGAAATCGTATTTTTTTCGTTAACCATTTGATTGAAAATATTCCCAAGAGTCAGAATATCAAGTAATATTTTATAAAAATGTTTCAGTTTAAAGGCAAATCACGTATTTAAAGGTGCAGTTTTTCTGCTGTGGGATTTTTAACCCATTGACTTTGTACACGTTTTCAAGCCACCATTTTTATAACTTGGCGATCTGGAATCGTCATCAAAGTTACAGCCAAGGAAGACCCTCATACAAAAATTATGCCAAGACTATGACGTCACGATGACGTCATCACCTATTTTTTTATTGATTTTTGAAAATTTACGTACATATTGTGAAGTTTTATATCTACAGAAATGTAAGTCCGATTGGGTTGAAACTTGGTATGTGGCTATACCAGGAAGTGTTATAGATTAAAAATGAGCTGACGTCATGATGACGTCATCCTGAGATTTTATATGAATATTTATTGTTTTGGACCTTTTAGCCATATCTCCCGAATGCAACATGCAAAATGCAAAATTCTTTTTTGCATTTGGTCTGTTATGTAATAGCTATTCGTACAAAACTTGAAAAATGTGTGACGTCATCATGACGGAATCAAAATGCCATTTTCAAAACTCATATAAGGAAAGGTCCAATTGTCATGAAACTTGGGGGGTAGGTAGTTAATCATACTAGTATGCAAAGTTCGAAATGACGTTACGATGACGTCATCAAAAATTTAAAAATAATTGTCGATTTTCAAAGTGCGTTTTCGACTCTTTGCCAGTAATTTATTTAGATCACTCTTTGTCCAAGCAAACACCTTGTACGCACGCACATACATCGTATTGCCGAGGTGAAATCCTGTCCACAGTGACCGTTTTAGCTGATTTTTCGGCTAACTTTGACAGATTTTATGTTCATGCATATTCAGGGCATATTATTGATAAAAAAAAATCATAATGCGGAAAAGCCCTATGTTCTGTTGCAAACAGACATAGATCTCTAGTTTTTTTTCTTTTTCTCTTTCAGACTCTTCTCCATAGGGTTTGTACACGTTTTTTCTTCTGCAAGGGCACTTTGGCACTTTCTTAAATTGCATCAACCTCATACTTGGCACACACTTAGACCACCATCCACAGATGGTCCTAGAAAAAATTCGTAATCATGACGTCATCAAGTGTCAAGTTACGTAACATTAAAGGTGCATTTTTTGTCCATAGGGTTTGTACACGTTCTTTTCTCCATAGGGTTTGTACACGTTCTTTTCTCCATAGGGTTTGTACACGTTCTTTTCTCCATAGGGTTTGTGCACGTTGTTTTCTCCATAGGCATTGTGCACGTTGTTTTCTCCATAGGCTTTGTACCCATGGGGTCGGACAACTCGACCGTTATCCAACTTGACATTTTGACAGCGTGCGCGTGCATGCCTTGCCGCGCTACAGCTGGCCAGGTCCCCGCGCACTCTACGCGGTACAGTCATGATGCCACAGATTATGCGGCTTACATAAATGTGACGAACTTGTAGTTGGGTATGTGAGTTGGGATAATCATGATTTATCAGAAGTTAGCAACTTTAAAGAATTTCTTAAATGTTAATGTGGGATTTTGGGGGATTTGTTCAAGTGCGCCACGTTAGGAACGCTGGAAAGAATTCCATATAAGCCTCCACCTCTATGGGCCATGACAGGAAACGTCAAAGTATTTTTAAAGAAAATCTTGATTTTTTCCCCTCCTAAATTTCTGTTTCTTCGTCAGATTTACAACTTTTGGTACTTTTTAAGTCATATATAGGAAAATAACTGGAGTCCGTTTATGGAATTCTTTCCAAGACGTCATTAAACTTAATTCCCTTCTCGTCTGCTCAGTACTATTGGTTTTTTCACTCCCAACATAGTTGAACACATTTCGTTTTTCCTTCTTCAAATATAGACACCAGAAATAAGTTGCTAAATACAGGTACACTTTGACACTTTCCTAAATCTATCCTCGACCCGCTATCATCATCTGCGCACCTGGGTATGTCCATAAATAAAGGGTCCAAAAGTGTGACATTTTTGGTGTCCCTGTTACACCGGACCTGTTAATTTGCCATTCAAGTGTCAATAAAAATGACTTCACACTACTTTTCATTTGTTTACCAGGTAGTTTGCTTTACATAATCACTCTTAGAATCAGAGACATGTGTCCTGAATTACAAAATCTTACACAAGTCAGATGTAACTCGGACACCAAAATTGGACTCTAAATTTATGGAATCACCCACCTACATGTACGCTTTGCACGCGCACCCATTCCCAAACGCAAAGAAAAGAGGACTGCGCACACATTGAACCACGTGGATTTAGGACGTCTGACATAAATCGACTTCACACACTCGGCACACACGTCAAAAACTTGGAATCCCCACACAAAGGTTCTGGGTTCGATAGCCGCCGATGGCCACGTCAATCTTTTTCATTCAAAGACAGAAAAAACACCGAAACAGCTCGGTGTTTGTTTACCTACAAACACAACGTCCGTCTAGTTTTTTTTTCTTCTCCTTTTTCAGACTTTTTCTCCATAGGTTTAACACACGTTTCTTCTGGCAGTCCACTTTGCCACTTTTATAAATTCGATTGATTTCAGACTTGGTACATACTTAGACCACCACCCACAGATGGTCCTAGAAGAAATTTGTGATCGTGACGTCATCAGGTGTCAGGTTACGTCACATTAAAGATGCATTTTTCCCCATATGTTTTGTACACGTTTTAAAACACTCTAGTTTGGCATCTTCGTAAATCCGATCGACTTTAAACTTAATTCATAATTAGACCACCACCCACAGATGGTCGTAGAAGAAATTCGTGATCGTGACGTCATTAAGAGTCAGGTTACGTCACATTAAAGATGCATTTTTCCCTATAGGGTTTGTACATGTTTTAAAATGCTCCATTTCGGCACTTTCGTAAATCTGATCGACGTTACACTTGGTACACACTTTGACCATCATCCACAAATGGTTTTTGAAGAAATTCGTGATCGTGACGTCATCAGGTGTCACGTTATTTTACATTAAAGATGCACATTTTCCCCATAGGTTTGTACACGTTTTAAAACGCTCCGCTTTTTGGCACTTTCGTAAATTTGATCGACTTTATACTTGGTACACACTTAGACCACCACCCACAGATGGTCCTAGACGAAATTCGTGACCGTGACGTTATCAAGTGTCAGGTTACGTCACATTAAAGGTGCATTTTTCCCCATAGGGTTTGTACATGTTTTAAAACGCTCCATTTCGGCACTTTCGTAAATCCGATCGACGTTACACTTGGTACACACTTAGACCATCACCAACAGATGGTCCTTGAAGAAATACGTGATTGTGACGTCATCAGATGTCACGTTACTTCACATTAAAGATGCACATTTTCCCCATAGGTTTTAAAACGCTCCACTTTGGCACTTTCGTAAATTTGATCGACTTTATACTTGGTACACACTTAGACCACTACCCATAGATGGTCCTACAAGAAATTCGTCATCGTGGCGTCATGATGTGTCAGGTTACATCATATTAAAGATGCATTGTTTCCCTACTGGTTTTGTGCACGTTTTTCTTCAAACTGAACTTCGGAGTACAAGTCTGATTGGGTTAAACTTTGGTATGCATATTCACATGGATGTGTTATAGATGGAAATTGAAGTGACAATATCATCAAATATCATGTGAAGTCCCTTAAAGGGGCATTTTATTCTGTTATAGGTCTATATCTACAGAACTAAAATGTTCGATTTGGTTGTAACTTGAAATGTACATATTATAATGTGCTGTTATAGATGACATTTATAGTGACGTCACTGATTGTTCATCCCGTGCTCAGAGTATTTCAAATATCCGAAACAGCTTGTGTTTGTCCACAAACACATTTCTAGTTATTATTATTATTGGTTGTTGCTTGTTATAAAATCTGTGCAGATACATGTATGAGTTTTAGTAACGTGATTCACAGAGTGATATTTGACAAAATGCACTGATAATGTTGGTGTATGGCACTCATCACACATTGCTGTTTATCTTAATGGGGTCTCAAGACAACTACATGTATTTGGTATTATTCAGATGCAAACAACTGTAAAAGTGTTTATAGTTTGAGCAATTTTGTGCCACCAGTTTCACGGTAAATTGGATGTTTTCGAACTTAATGCAGATTATATAAGATCTCAAAAAATGACCCACCTTAGTTTTGAAATGTTGAAATGATATGCGTCTTTTTGTTTGATGTTTCAGTGAAAGTCGCATATGTGTAACATAAATTAACCGTGCACGGCTGTTGCAAAAAAACACCAAGGTACCTAATACCATCTTCATGAAAGACTGCTACCGGTGCTTCGTCTTGTTGCTAAGCAACAAAGTGTGCTCTTTGGTGTTCTGGCCAATTAAAGAGAACTGTCAGTGTTCCATTGTCAGTATCCACTGACAATTGTATTAAAGATAGCATCAAAAGACACAAATTAAATAGCTCTACATAAAAGAGAACAGGCCAATATTTACATTTACAACTAGGGGTTGTGAGAATGGCTTCTCCATTCTACTGAAAGGCATAACTGAATAAGCTAGTGAAAGGGTCACAATAATCTGTTGTAACAAATAGAGGAATCGTGATGTCACACATCTATCAAAGAACAACTGTGAAGCATGCAGACCACAATCATTGCAGTCAGGCACTTGGCCTGCGTGTGAACAAATCTTTAGAACCTTGGAAGATAATTGTACAATTACCATTAATCATTTACTATTGTGTATTTCCTGTATGGAAATAAATTGCAACTGAATTGAATTGAATTAAACCTCCTAGCTTGAGGTAATTTAGTGTTCTCTGAAACTGTGCACGTACTAGACTTGGTTTGGGTGGAGCTCTTAGGTGGAGCATTGTAAGAGTGGTGAACTTGCAAGGAAGCTGTGGTGAAAGAAAGATCCATCATGGGAGCCGGTATAACGCCAGGTGAGTGCAGTGAACAAGATACTTTCAATATCAGTCGGGAGGAGGTTTCAGACTGGCTTTATACTCCAACGGACACTGTCATCATAACCATTGTCATACCGATCATCTGGTGTCTTGGTGTCATCAGTAACTCAACTTTCCTGTTTGTCATGCTCCGCGTTCCCAAACTGAGAACAGATACTTTCTTATACCTCGCACACGTGGCACTAGCTGATCTTCTCTTTTTGAATCTGGCATCCATAATAAACATTTGGAGATACACTTCATCTGTAGTTGTGTTTCACGATCCCTTTGTCAATTCTGCCCAGTGCATTAGTTTTTTTGTCGTCGGTCAAACTGGCTACTTTGCCTCCCTAGCACTTGTTACCATGGTATCATTTGAGAGATACCTTGCACTGTGCCATCCCATCAAAAATCTCAAAATCCGTGGACGAAGACGAACCTATCGAATGATTGCAATCTGCTGGCTGGTAGGCTTGCTGGTTTCCATTCCAAGCACAGTGATGCTTTCTGATCTGAAAGTGCTATGTCTGAATTGGCCCGATGATGAAGCTTACGTGTATCCAGACTATCCATCAACGTCGACTTACTGTGATATTATAGTACCGTGGGCAGGGTACTTCATACCACCGATGAGGAACTTTCCTTGGCTTTTTTCACTGGTAGCCAACATCTACATGTACATGCGGATCTTAAAAACGCTCAGCAAACGCAGCGGTAGAGGGGACATAGTCAATAATGATCCTAATGCACTGAAAATCCGAAACCAAGTGGCCAAAATGCTGATCGTCAATGGTACGGTGTCCTTCTTATGCCAGACACCATATTGTATCATGAACCTCGCTGAGTGGATCTGTTTCTATGCACAGATTCCCAATCCCTTGTGGAATATATTAGGAAAAAATAGCATAGTGATATATAGGGTTTTGCTATACATCAATACAATTATTAATCCCTTGATCTATGCTGCCATGACCGCGACGTACCGTGCAGCGTTCAAAGAGGCATTTTGCTTCAAAAAACAGCCCCAACAGCAAACTACCTCGCCTCTCGCAATGTGTGCACCAGACCAGAGAAACGATACAGCAGCAACCTCAGTCACGGATGAGAACACCGAAACCTGTGACACCAGACTCTGATTTGAAATTTCCAGGTTTTGGAGTGATTGGGGGACACTAACAGCTGTAACTTTCCATTTTATTCTGCCTTTGATTGTTTTGTGGCCGCACTGTTATTATTGTCACCACGTCACCACTGTCTTGGTCCGCCTTACATTTCCGAACATCTTCTGCTGATCTGGGTAGATAATGTTCAATAATGAAAAAAAAAATCATTACCGGTACGTGTTGAAGTAACGACCAGAAGAAAATTGGAAAATGTATTTAGATTCAAAAACTGTGAAATCAGATATTTAATGATTGGTCGCATAAAAAAAATTGTATTTGCTCTTCATAACAATTCTGAATTCTTGGTTATGGATCTTGATAAACTTTAGATGGTGTTTTGAGGTTAAGTAACATGATTCACGGGCTGACATATTGGACAATGCACCGATAGTATGTTGATTGTTCAGTTCCCATGTGAATAATATTCAACTTCAAAACCAATGGTAACGGTGTTGGACTCGTGTGCCGTGGTACATGGGTTCGAATCCCGACCGTGGGAACATGCATGGTGCTTGCGCTCTTGAGCAAGGCGCTAGCTTCGTCATTCGGATGGGACGTGAAGCCGTAGCTCCCGTGTGTTGTGTAATGCACGCTAAAGAACCCAGTAACACTTATCGCTAAGAGAAGGGGTTTGTCCGGTGTTTTTGGCAGTGGCTGCTTAATGCGCCGCAGCACCTTGTAAACTATTATAAAGGTGCTACATAATAGTTATCATATTTCTCATGTACTTCATTTACCTGTCTTTAATAATAGACATAATTTCCAGCGCCTTGAGTACCTACTTGTTGGTAGATAAGTATGCTATATAAGACTTCGGTATTATTATTATTATTATTAACTAAAATGGGCTCAAGTCTGAAGGGCCTGCATGTAAGACAATTATTTGGTATTAGGCCTATTCATATTTTTTGTTTCTATTTTGAGCAATTTTGGGCCACCAGTTTGTGTGGTAAATTTGATGTTTAAGAACTGAAAGCAGAATTCCGTTTGAAATATGTAACTATTAATATCTATAAAAAAAAAAGTAACCTCTTTTGTTTTGAAATGTTCAAATGATATCTGTCGTTTTGTTTGATGTATCAGTGAATGTTAATAAATATGTGTATTTAAACATGAATTAACCACGTATGGCTTTTGCAATACCAAGGTACCTCAACATCGTTTGCGAAAAAAGACCGCCTCTTTTTTTCTTCTTGGTCAGCAACAAAGTGTGCTCTTAAAAGAGAACTGTCAATTATTCCATTATGTCAGTATCCAACGACAATTGTATTATATATGGCATCAAAAGGCCACAGACTATATTATTCTTTTCTTTGTTAACATATTTTCGCCTAGTCTAATTTTGCTTTCTTTTTTCAATTCTTGTTTAATCAATTTCCAATGACGTCAAGAGCACTGAAAGTAAAAACATGACACCGTTATGGTCACCATAATTAAACTTATAAAGTTACCATTAAATGAATAATGAAAACGAATAAGACTGTTGCAAACTGCTTTCTGACTGGATTGACCTGTAATATACCAATTAAAAAAATTAAGGCGGCCTGACGTATCTATCTTAACAAAATCTTCTTCAGAGGAAAACAAGATATCTTGTTAAGATCGATACAAGTCACTTACGTAAATGAATAAATTTGATTAACTTGGAAGGAAACTTTCCCAAGTAACTAAAGGAAATGACAAAAATGAATAAATAGCGGAAGATAAATGGAAAGGGGGCACTGCTGCATATCGATCATTTAAATACCGAAGACACATACGAAGCCGACCTACATAAGAGAACAGACCAACATCCAAATTAGCAAAAAGAGGAGTGGGAGAAGGTGTAATCCATTATTGAAAGACAAACTTGATGAAGTTAGTGAAATGGCCACAGAAACCAAAAGAGGAATCGTAATGCCACACATCTATCTGAGAACACGAGGCTAGCAAACAACTGTGAAGCATGCAGGCCACAATTATATCAGGCAGTTGACACGAAGAAAAATCATCCGCACTCTCCTGCAGTGGGATTTTCATTTTCTTCAGTTGCATATACATGCATGAACCAAGCTTTGGAACTTTTGGATGAACCTTCTAGCTTGACATAATAAGGGTTCTCTAAAACTCTGCATGTACTGGACTACAGTCGGCTTTAGAGGATCTCAGTAAGGCTGGTGAATGATCAAGGAAGCTGTGGTGAAAGAAATATCCAGCATGGGAGCCGGTATAACGTTAGGCGAGTGTAGTGAGCAAGAGTCAGTCAGGGGGCAGTTTCTGAGATGCTTTACACTCCGGCAGACACTTTCATCATAACCATTATCATACCGATCATCTGGTGTCTTAGTGTCATGAATAACTTCACTTTCCTGTTTGTCATGCTCCGCGTTCCCAAACTGAGAACACATACTAACGTATACCTTGCACACTTGGCGCTAGCTGATCTTTTCTATTTGAATCTGTACTCAGTGTTAGACATTTGGAGATGTACTGCCTCCATTATTCTTAAGTTTGATGATCCTTTCGTTTCAAGTGTAGCCTACTGTGATATTATAGCACCGTGGGTAAACTACTACATTCCATCAATGAGGAACATCCCTTGGCTTATTCCAATGGTAGCCAATATCTACATGTGCATGCAAATCTTAAAAACGCTCAACAAACGCAGCGCCTGTGGCATCGTCAACAACGACCCCAACGCTAAACCAAAAGCGGCCAAGATGCTAATTGTTAATGGCATGCATGGTGTTCTTCTTATGCCAGATACCATTCCGTTTCTTCACCTTCGCTAAATGGATCTGCAACATGGCTAATATTCCTAATCCTTTGGTAACTGGGATAGGAAGAGGTGACAAATGGATATCCCTCGTTCCCCATTACATCAATACCATGATTAATCCCTTGATCTACGCTGCTATGACCACGACGTACCGTGTAGCGTTCAGAGTGGCATTTTGCTGCAAAAAAACCCAGCCCAAACAGCAAACTACCTCGCCTCTCACATTAAGTGCACCGGACAATAGAAATGCAACAGCAGCAACCTCAGTCACGGATGAGAACACTGAAATCCATCACTTAATTTTCGGGGATATTGGACGAGGAGGGCATGCAGCCCTATCGTTGTGTTCTGCCTTCGTTTGTTTTGATGGCAGTCCATTTTTAAACAATCTCACTAAGCCACCATTGTCTTGGTCTGCCTTATTTCCGAACACCTCTCCTGATCTGCGTAGAACGATGGCAATGCTGAATAATGCATGTAAAACAATGATTTGGTATTGTTGAGATATTTTGAGCAATTTCGTGCCACCAGTTTCAGGGAAAATTGGATGTTTACGAACTTAATACAGATTTCCTTTTGAAATATTTAACTATATATATATATTTTTAAGTGTCCCACTTTCATTTTGATATTTCAAATGATATCTGTCTTTTTGTTTGGTGTTCCAGTGAAGGTCGCAAGTGTGTACCATGATTTAACCGTACATGAGTTTTGCAAAATCAAGGCACCTCTTCACCCTCACCGCGTTAAAAGACTGCTCTTTCTTTTTGTTGCTTACAACAAAGCCAGTAACCACAGGAAATGGCACAAAATGAATGAAGAAAAGTAGGGCCCTACTACACATCATCAATCATTCCAGTAAGCAATCAGTCAATCAAAATATCCCTGACACAAATCAAACAGACCTATACAAGAGAACAGGAGACCTTCTAAATTAAAAACTGGCAGAATGGGAGAAAGGGTGATTCATTCCTGAAAGACGAAATTGATTAAGTTAGCGAAGAGGTCTAAAACTGTATGTTCTAATTTAAAAAAAAAAATTGTACTGCCACACAAAAGTGAATATAAAGCCAGCAAACTGATACACAGTGGGCCACAATTCTTTCAGTCAGACAGTGGGAGATACGACTCCGGTACATCATCACCCAACACTCCCCAGCAGTGGGATTATCATTTCCTCTGCATTTGAACCAATCTTTGAAACAATGGAAGAACCTCCTAGCTTGACTTAATTCATAGTTCTCTCGAACTGTGCAAATACGAGACGACAGTTGGATTGGGTGGAGCTTTTAAGAGTGGCCAACTTGCAAGGAAGCTGTGGTGAAAGAAATATCCAGCATGGGAGCCGGTATTACGCCAGGTGAGTGCAGTGAACAAGATACTGTCAACATCAGTCAGGAAGAAGTGTCTGAGATGCTTTACACTCCCGCTGAAATTGTCATTGTAACCATAATCACACTGATCATCTGGTGTCTTGGTGTCATCAATAACTCAACCTTCCTGTTTGTCATGCTCCGCGTTCCCAAACTGAGAACAGACACTAATCTATACCTTGCACACATGGCCTTAGCTGATCTTCTCTTTCTGAATTTGGCATCTGTGATACAAATTTGGGGATATTCTGCGTCTCTTGTCGCAATTCACGACCCCTACGTGAATTCTGCCTATTGCATAGGTACTTTTATCGCTTATCAAACGGTCTACTATGCCTCCATTGCACTAGTAACCACGGTGTCTTTTGAGAGATACCTTGCCATGTGCCATCCCATTAAGCATCGCACAATCCGTGGACGAAGACGAACCTACAGAATGATTGTAATCTGCTGGATAGTAGGCTTGCTGGTTGCCATTGCAACAATGCCAGCATTCGCAAAACTTAGAGTGATATGCCTGAACTGGCCCGATAATGAAGCATACCGAGACTACCCGTCAACGAAGGGTTACTGTGGTCCCATAGCACCATGGGTAGACTACTACATGTTGCCACTGTTGAGCATTCATTGGCTTATTTCAGTGGTAGCCAACATCTTTATGTACGTGCATATCTTAAAAACGCTAAACAAACGGAGCGGTAGAGATGGCATTGTCAGTAACGACCCCAACACTATACAAATCCGAAACCAAGTGGCCAAGATGCTGATTGTTAATGGCGTGGTGTTCTTCTTATGCCAGACACCGTTTCAGGTCTTCATCCTGGCTGAGTGGATCAGCAACCTGGGTAAGATTCCTAATCCTTTAGTAGCTGGGATAGGAAGAGGTGATATCTGGATATCCGTCATTCCCCAGTACATCAATGCAATGATAAATCCCTTGATATACGCTGCAATGACTGCGACGTACCGTGCAGCATTGACAGAGGCATTTTCCTGCAAAAAACATCCCCAACAACAGGCTACCTCTGCTCTTGCAATAATTACACCAGACCAGGGAAATGCTACACAGGCAGCAACCTCAGTCACGGATGAGAACCCTGAAACCTGTGAGACCAGACTCTGAATTGAATTTTCCAGGATTTGAGGTGATTTGGGGACACTATCGTGCAGCTCCAACTTTTCATTGGTGTTCTGCTTTTGTTTGTTTGGTGGCCGCACTATTATTCACTACGTCACCACCGTCTTGGCCCGTCTTACATTTCCTAACATCCTTTGCTGATCTGAGTAGCTAATGGTCAATAATGGAAAAAAAAACATCATTACGTTTTGAAGTTACGACCTGAAGAAAATCAATTTCCAATGACGTCAAGAACACTGCAAGTAAAAACATTACATCGTTAGGCCAAAAAAAAGTCTCCGGTTTCTGGTATGCGCGCGCGTCGCCGTAGCCACGCGCGTCGGCAAAATGAAAAAGTTGTTTTTTTTCAATGAAAGATGATGTCTCAAAACCGCCAAACTCACTGGTTTGACTGGAATCCTGCTGCTGCACAATTTTAACGTGTTTTTAGATTGGGTTATGATTGAGAACAAGCTTTATGTAGCCTATCTAGTCTCCCATAATATTTGCACTAAGTTTAGTCGGGCACCATTTGCAGTCATCAGCCGATATTTGAAGCAAAATAAAAAAACAGGTAAAAAAAAGAAGCCGCGTCGCCGCACCACTTTTTCATCAAGCTCCATACCAGAAACCGGAGATTTTTGTTTTTGGCCTTATTGTCACCATCATTAAAATGGTAATGAAAACGAATAAGACTGTTGCAAACTGCTTTCTGACTGGATTGACCTGTAAAATACCAATTAAAAAAATGAAGGCGGCCTGACGTATCTATCTTAACAAAAAAAAATTCAGAGGAAAACAAGAGATCTTGTTAAGATCGATACAAGTCACTTACGTAAATGAATACATTTGATTAACTTGGAAGGAAACTTTCCCAAGTAACTACAGGAAATGACAAAAATGAATAAATAGCGGAAGATAAATGGAAAGGGGGCACTATTGCATATCGATCATTAAAATACCGAAGACACATACGAAACCGACCTACATAAGAGAACAAACCAACATCCAAATTAGCAACAGGCCTAGGGAGGAATAGGAGATGGGGTAATTCATTAATGAAGACAAAATTGATTAAGTTAGTGAAATGGTCACAGTCATAATGTTATAACCAAAATAGGAAATGTGCTGCCACACTATCTGTAGGAAGACATGGCTAGCAAACAACTGTGGAGCATACAGGCCACAATTATTCAGTCAGGAAGTTGACACGAAGACAAGATCACCCACATCTCTCCTGCAGTGGGATTTTCATTTGTTCGCATTCATGTATGAACCAATCTTTGGAACCTTCGGAAGAATCTCCTGGCTTGACTTTAAGTATCTCAGCTAGGGTTCTCTGGAACTGTGCATGTACATGACTAGACAGTTGGCTTGGTTGGGTCTGTTTTGGTTGGGTCTTCAAAGAGTGGTGCACTTTCAAGGAAGCTGTGGTGACAATTATCCAGCATGGGAGCCGGTGTAACGTTAGGTGAGTGCAGTGAACAAGATACAATGTCAGTCAGGAGGCAGTTTCTGAGATGCTTTACACTCCGGCAGACACTGTCATTATAACCATTATCATACCGTTCATCTGGTGTCTTGGTGTCATCAATAATTTGACTTTCCTGTTTGTCATGCTCCGAGTTCCCAAACTGAGAACAGATACTAACGTATACCTTGCACACTTGGCGCTAGCTGATCTTCTCTATTTGAATGTGTACTCGGTGATAGACATTTGGAGATATACTGCCTCCATTATTGATTTTGGCGATCGCTTCGTGAATTCTGCCCAGTGTATTAGTTTTTTTTATCGTCGCTCAAACTGGCTACTTTTCGTCCATTGTACTAGTAACCACAGTGTCTTTCGAGAGATACCTTGCCCTGTGCCATCCCATCAAGCACCTCGAAATCCGTGGACAAAGACGAACCTACAGAATGATTGCAATCTGCTGGATGGTAGGATTGCTGTTTGCTATTTCTTCAATGCCAATGGTAGCAAACCTTAAAGCGCTATGTCTGAATTGGCCCGATGATGAAGCATATCGAGACTATCAATCAAGTGTAGCCTACTGTGATATTATAGCACCGTGGGTAAACTACTACATTCCACCTATGAGGAACATTCCTTGGCTTTTTTCAATGGTAGCCAATATCTACATGTATGTTCAGATCTTAAACACGCTCATCCAACGTAGCGGTAGAGATGGCATCGCCAGTAACGACCCCAATGCTAAACAACTCCGGAACCAAGTTGCAAAGATGCCGATTGTTAATGGCGTGGTGTTCTTCTTGTGCCAAACACCATCCCATATCTTCACCTTGGTTCAATGGATCTGCACCCTGGCAAAGATTCCTAATCCTTTAGTGGTTGGGAGAGGAAGAGGTAACAGATGGATATCACTCATTCCTCAGTACATCAATACAATTATTAATCCCTTGATCTACGCTGCAATGACCGCGACATACCGTGCAGCGTTCAGAGAGGCATATTGGTTCAAAAAACAGCCCCAACAGCAAACTACCTCGCCTCTCGCAATAACTGCACCAGACCAGAGAAACGATACAGCAGCAACTTCAGTCACGGATGAAACACTGAAACCTGTGAAACCAGACTCTGATTTGAAAATTTCGACGGAAAGGGGGCATGAACAGCTGTAAACTGGTGTTTGTGTTCTGCTTTTGTTTGTTTTGAGGCCAGTCTATTTTTTCTAAAGTCTATAATTTAAAGATATATTGGAACTTAAAAACTGAATGAAGATTTCCCTTTCAAATACCTTTTGAAATGCATGTATGTATCTCAAAAATCGACTCGTTTTAAACTATCATATGGGAGTCCAGTGGATATGCGAGTATTTCTTTTGGGTGTACTGACAATATGACGGGGATTTGTTCAGCCATGGCGGAGGTTTGCGCTTTCTGAATGCTTTCTGGCTATTATTGCTTTAATGATTTTTACTTGATCTAATTTCCCTCTTTTAATCAATTTCCTCGTTTATTCAATTCCCAAAGACTTCGAGAGCACTGCAAGTAGAAACATTTCTTTATTATGGAAATCATCATTAAACTTATGAATTAATCATCTAATGAATAACTTGGGAAAGCAGGTTTCTATGTACCAGTAACTACAGGAAATGAAAAAAAATACAATCATAAAAAAAACAAGACATGTATTAAACAAACCTACACAAGAGAACAGACCAACGTCCAAATGGGAGAAGGGGGACTCCATTACTTAAAGACAAAATAGATTTAGTTATAGCGAAATGGTCACAGTCATAATTATATCTACTAATCAAGAGAGGAATTGTGATGTCACGGATCTGTCTGAGAACATGGGACTAGAAAACAACGTTGAGCATGCAGGCCACTATTACATGTACTTCAGTCCGGCAGACCGTTGGCTCGGAGAAAACACAACATCACCTCGACACTCTCTCGGGATGGGATTCTCAATTCATTTCAATTCAATACATTTACTTTCTATCTTAACATTTTGGAACCTCTTAGCTTGATTAATTCAGGATTCTCTGGAACTGCGCATGTACTGGACTAGAGTTTGCTTGTACGGAACTTTATAAAGAGAGTGAACTTTCAAGGATCGCAGCTGTGGTGCAAGACATATCCAGCATGGGAGCCAGTATAAACAAAAATGTCAGTCAGTGTCAGTCAGCAGTCAATGTCAGTCAGCAGCAAGTGTCTGAGATCCTGTATAAACTCCCACAGAAACTGTCGTTACCCACTGTCATACCTATCATCAGTGGGCGTCGCCAGAATTTTTTTTGAGGGGGAGGGGGCAAAGCAATCCCCCCCCCCCCAAAAAAAAATCCTTGTACTTTCAAATTACAGATGAGAAAAGCCGATGAGGAAAATACAACTCTCAAATACCAAAAACAATTATTTAACTTCGATGCAAAAACTCATGTTACAAAATTCATTTACTGTTTATTAAAATTTACAAAGTTTGTTTTCCAGAACTATCCCAAAGTCAGTTTTCTTCCCACTAAAGGTTTGAAATGATACGATTCACATTACGATTAAAATTGACTCAAATAGTTTTGCAATGGTCTAGCTAAACCACGTTACAAAAAGGAAAATATTTCTTTTTCTTTCTTTGTATTTTGTTTGGTTTAGTTTTTTTTTTTTAATGTTGTTGCACGGTGTAGCGCTATAAAGACAATATGCAAGAATAGCTACCGTAGATATTCTTGCACATTTTCTTTAAATAGAGCCACACGCTTGATACCTACGCTCTTGATACACACACTGCACTTGTCTGTCCAACGATATACAGATCTGAGACTGAGTCTACAGTTTAAAGCTTTCAAGGCCTCCACATTTATACATCACCTGTACTTTAGACTCATTTCCAGTCCAGGTTGTGAGTGGTACAATGCCCCCAAAATCCAATTCATTCACAACTTGACTGGCAAGTATCCAATATGTTCCAAAGGATAAGTTAGGGTCATGTTGAAGTTTTGCAAGCTGTATGACAAGCCTGCTGAAACTGAAATGTAAAGAAAAATACCCTGTTTGTCTTAGGCCTATTAATGTTTAGCAAAACAAAAATTATGAATGTATGATTTTCGCAATTAATGCAAGACTATTATCGCAACGGAAAACATGCCAGGCTGTTTCCTGGATCCTAACGCTGTTGTAATTACACATTGCTTGATTTTCTTTTTGAGTTGAGGCGGGTTTGAACATATTGCCATTTTCATATTAATAGAAAGTATTAGTACATAATTTACATAAATGGTAAAAAAAACGACCAAATATAATTTCCACATGGTGAAAGTCTAACGTGCCATGAAGTAAATAAACATTGTGAAACCTACAAATGAAGAGAACCAATAATTAATACTATTTTTTCGAGTACTACACTTTTTACACGACAGCGTACTGCAAATCTTACACAAAAGTTATGCACGAAATCAACGTTGGTTTTTACATAATACCCGAAGTCAAGGCAACTATTTATTACACAAAGCATTATTTACGAAATAACATACAGGGTTTAAAAAGAACTATACAAATTTAATGTTAGTTTTTTTTCTCTCAAAACTCTCCAATTTCAACCATGACATAAAAAATAATGCACAACAAATTCCTTGCAACCAGCGGCGTAACTAAGGTCAAACTTGGGGGGGGGGGGGTGCTGCCTGGGTTGCCCCCAAAGCAAAAGGCAATTGAAATGTATCTCTGTAACAGTGCAGTAAAATGTTTTCAATCCAATAGGTCGGGGGGGATGAGGTCTCCCATCTTCTGATTGCTCCATTACATGAATATCCATTACATGCATATCTAATGCCCTCTTTAATAATTACTGGATCCTGTTTTGGAGACAAAATTCCGCCCGGCCTGCCAACCGCCTACCCCCCCCCTCCCCCTAGTTACGTCACTGCTTGAATTATTCAAGGAGCTGCTCATCAACACGCAAGGCCATGACCATTTTGAAAACCTGGTTGCATTCCAGTTTGGCTTAATGAGCTCCTGCCCTAGAATCAAGTAGAAGCCTTTTGATTCAGATTCATTCTAGTCAGGGTCTAAAATCACGAAGCTGCAGGAGCCTTCAGGCCAAAGCTGGAGGGCAAACCCGAGTTTTGAAAAACACTGACTCTCCCAATAATCAGCATATTACACAATTATTGAACACTTGCTGCATACAACTTCCACGTACACGAATATACAAACAAAAGGTATATTTACACTAATGCATTCCAATAATGCAAATATTTAAAAACGAGAAAAATTGATGGCTCTGACCCTGTACAAAAGTCGATAAAAAGATTGCTGTCAATTCCAGGAATTAAGTTAAAATTATTATGGATATTGCCATTATAAGCCTGAACGGAAACCATCTTTGTTTCAATAGCATGACATGGAAGCATCATCAGCCTAAATTAAATGGAGTTCACTGAAAAAGGGGTGCAGCTACACTTAAAACTCCAGATTGGAGGTACATCTTAAGTTTAAAGAAAGCTTTAAAAAGGAGAAAGGAAAATATGGTTAAGAACAGGAGGCAAAAGTTACAGTAAATATAAAACCATATTTTTGGGGATCAAAATCCTCATATAAGTCAATATCAAATAGTTTATTGTGAGCTACACATTTATGAAATACTGTATAAAACTTGACAACAATTGGCATCTGACAACAGCAAAGAGTAAACACTGTTGAGACATTTTGTTGTCTTTAAACAATTTGATGTAATTTGTATCAAGTTCTACTACAAAATGTTCAAAATCTTTTGAGTGTGGAAGAAAAATTCCAACTAGCAAAGGAAGGCATGCAGTGCTTAGGCTACATTGATGAGAAGACTTTGTATGGCTGATCATTTGTCAAAAGTCTTGATTTTTGTACAATTACACCAAAATAGAACATTGATTGTTACCCTACTGATCAACCACAGAAATATTACATGTGACCAAATCTGGGGGGAAAAAAACATGCTACTTAGACATTAACTTAGACATTAAACATGCTCTTAAAATGCAATAAGCCTACAGTGAAATAAAATATACCAATGAGTCTTGTGTTCACGTTAAAACAGTTTTGAAACTTTGCATAAATTTGTCTTCCCAGATCTGGTCACGTGATATGTGGATGAACCAGCAACTGTTGATCCTTTAAATTTTTTCTATAAAAAACTGACGAGAGGTAAAAACTGCCACTTAAAATCAGTGCTTTTGAAAGATCTTGAAATGAAGGCATTCTGGTCCACAGATAGGCACATGTTTTTGTCTGATAGTTTCTGAATTGACTGATCTCTTTCTTGTTTTTCAATATCCAAAATTGTAGAAATGGTATAAAACATTTTCTGTTGCCTTAAAAGAACAATGCAGCATACAGATAGTCAGTAAAAAAGGTGGGATATAAGAAGCTGAAAAATGGAAGGCACTGTTATTGGCATAGAAGTCTGGTTACCAGACTATCAAGGTCATGCATATACGGCAAAGGAGAGCTGCCTCAGGAATTTCATGAATGCTATGTAAAATGATTGGTTTTTTCTTTCGAAAATAACAAATTGTATTAAAAATTTTCCATTGTTGGAATTTGAATGAAATGAGGACTCACAGTATCAAACGTATTGAATGCATCCAATCTTTCATAGTTGGCACGGCACGTAATAGCTTTCTTTTTTAAAAACAGAAGTACACTACACTACAAAGTTGAATGAAAACTGCGAAACTCAATTGAATTTGTGCGCAGTCCCTCAGCAAAATCTGTTTGACTTCATGGAATGTTGACATCAGAAGGCATACTAACAACATAAACAGTGTTTCACATTTGTTTGTTATTTTTCGAGAAGCATGAGTTTCACGCTGTATGGTGATGTTCTCACTTAGAATTCACACCGAGGTGTGCCTGGTTTAAACACTCTCAGAGAATTCCAATTTTTCCAGCGAGACGGATTTTCAGTACAGAGCTTATCAGAGTCCTGAAGCATGCTGGGAATACAGCCTTAACGCCTAGACTACCAGTACGTTGACTGAGTAGGTATTTGAGAATTTGGACGCCCACCCTGACACAGGTACATGTATGCTTGAATGGTAATGACACAAATTGTTACAATAAGGTTGTTCCGTTTACTGGTCATTTGTTACAGTGATTTTCGGCTGCCAATGCTCCATAATTGTAGGTAAAAATTGGAGCAATGGAGATGTTCCTTACAGCCAAATATTTACTTTAGTGGTGTTCCTCGTTACTGCATTCTGCTATGCAAAAGGATTCTCAGTCCAACTTGACTCTGTGTCCTAGTGCATATCGATCATTCTATAAATCGGGGTTCACTTTTCCCCCTGTCCCATCTGACATCTGTGATTTTATAATTCTGATGAACTCCTTTCCTTTAGGAGTGATTATGAACTGCAAACTACCGACCCAACAAATAAAAACATTGTCTGAAGTACAAATGTAGTTTTAATGATTCTTGAATGACAAATCACAAAGTATCACGGTAACAGGGACAGGAAAGAATGTCAGGCTTTGGACCCTGAATTTACAGAATGATCCAAGTACTTGGATCCATGCACTTGCACTGTTTTATGCACATACTTTTGAGACCCATAATCAAAAGCCTGAACAGTCCATCTACATGTAGCTAAACCGTTTCTTCCCAGACGTCCCACACCCCGTCTTCATCCTTGCTCCTCTTCCGCGACTTCTCGTGCCGTCCCGTGGCCGCTCCCGACGACGTCGCCGATGCTGACCCATCCTCGGGGCTCGGTCTCTTCATCTGTTTCTCTCCCTTCCCCTGACCCTCTGTTTTCCTCTTGCCTCCACCGACGACCCTTCCTCCGGGCTTCTTGCCCATGAGGAGATTCTCGTGAAGCTGGGTCAGCTGGTCCAAGTTGGAGTCTACGGGGACTCCCTGGAGCTGCAGGAGAGATTCCAGGAGATCCTTGTCTTCGATGGGTGAGGAGGGGATCAGATCAGGCTGGATTGAGCTGACCGGGTTGCTATTACTGTCACTAGTGGAAAACAGAGTTGTAGAGATTCATTGATTTTGTGACTCGAGTCGAGTCATTTAAAAGAAGCCACTCGAGTCGAGTCGAGTCATTTTAAAGAAATGGCTCAGGTCAAGTCATGAGGTCGAGTCGAGTCGAGTCAAATATTTAGCTTGAGTCAATTCAACTCATGAATATTTGAACACTATATAAGCTATACCAACATTTATAAAAGGAGGGCATAAATAAAGCAAGCGTTAGAATCCAAGAGCTTTTTGAGAAACCACCCAAAGCCAATGATGAAACAACAAATTAAAAAAATGTGTTTAAAATCCGGTTCCTGGATAGTATTTTGTGTGTTTAAAACCATGAGGTGGGAGTCTGTGACACGTTGTATGTTTGTAAAAGAACATAAAAGTTGCACCGCTAGGTCATTGCAAAATACTTTTAGCAAAGTTTTGATTTCATTTTTGGGACTTGAGTCTTATTAGCCTTCGCTCAAGTCGAATCTTCTGATGAGGAACTCGAGTCGAGTCATTTACCCTTAGGGACTCAAAACGTGTTGAGTCACTAAAAACTTTGACTCGAGTCGGACTCGAATTGAGTCATTGACTCCAGTCATTACAACTCTGGTGGAAACAAAACAGGTTAAATTGGAACCTTTTTCATTTCAACCATAAGGTTTATTCAAATACCCTGTAGTGATGTCCTGGATAAAACTAAACTCTGAGAACTTCTTCAAGCAAACATCAGAGGATAGTGTTGACTTTAACATTACCGTAATTTTCGGAATGTAAGCCACGCGGCGTATAAGCCGCAGCACGCAAAAATCTGCAAATTAAGATTTGAAGTCGGCGTATAAGCCGCACTGGCGTATAAGCCGCACCGACCGCTGCGGTTTCAATTTTGTAAGGCCTCCAAATTCTAGTCAAAATGCTCTGAACCAGTTCCATTTACACTACAAAAGCTATTAAAAGGACCAGAAAAGTTATATCAAATCATTTACAATCAATACTTTTACAAACAAATATGGGAACTGATGAGAAATAAACACCGGGAACTGCTGCCGGCTGCCCCGTCATAGCCCAGCAGTCTGCGCCACGCACGCCGGTGAATGACAACATTTTCCCACAGCACGTGAGAGAGTATGAAACCCACCGTGTGTTGTCTGACTGGAGCGCTACAAATCTTGCTTTGTGGCAACAGATGCTAATTTGTTTTGTCCTAAGAATAAACAGGTCCGTTTTTACCTCAAAACTTATCAAATTGTTGCGATTACTAACGAGTAGTTGCCATAAAAATTCAAGTTTCGATCATAACTTTCTTCGGAAATAGTCAAAACGAAGCGGACATTTTAATAGACGAATCCATTGATTTTGTAAGGGGTGATTTAGTCCCTCTTTTGAGTTTTACATCGTTTCTTGAATACATTTCAAGAAAACAAAATATATTGCGATGTTGAACAACTGATTATGTAATAAAAAAATGTTTCGAATGCGACCATAAACATTTTAGTCGTCTTTTTTTTTTTTTTTTTTAACAGTGGAAATATTGGTAATTATTGTTCCCAAGAAAGAACACCCCTTTATTACCACAAATGGTGTGGTCCGCTGGGGGGAAAGCATGCTGCATATTGCTGCTGCACTGTACCAGTATCACGTACGGCTGGTTGCAAGTGTCGAAGACAACTTTCATCACCGTTCTTTTTACCGCTCGGTACCTTTACGTGAGACGTGGTTTCGGTTTGTTAATGACTTTCTTAATTTATAATTCATGTCAGCAACACATCTCTTCTTGTACCAGTACATTAAATACACATGTGAATCTTATTTTTATTCTTCAAGGCTCGGCGTATAAGCCGCCCTGTGTATAAGCCGCAGTAAACATTTTGATGGGCAAATTCAACGTATAAGCCGCGGCTTATATTCCGAAAATTACGGTAGTACATAAGAAACATATTGTCCCATGCCTTAATTCTTTGCATAAATATTGTCTTGTACAGGCATGCCAGTCTATTAACTATTCTGCTGACTGTTAAGCAGGGCCATAAAAGATGTCCCAGTTTCTTTTGTTTCCATAATTAATTCCTTGTTTCCATAGTTACCTGGTCATTTTAGCCTGCAGTTTTGGGACGCGTCTTGGTATCATCGATCTTGTGCTGCGATGCAGATCTGTAACAAAAATAATAATAATAATTATGAATGTGGACCATAAATAATTCATAGTAAGTAGGCTTTGAAAAGCATCTAAGGCATTAGCATACATTTTCTTCATGCATATGACAGAACGCGTCATATGCATGCATATGACAGAACGTGTCTAACTGAAATGAAATGTGGGCCTCCAGATCTCCTGTGCAAAAGCTACTTTTCTGCTTATTTGCATCACCTACCGAGGGTATGCTGATATCAGTTTTCAAATAATGCCACAAAGGCTCCCCATCCTCAAAAACAACCACACAATTTTACTTTGATTTGATATCTGAGGCTTATATGTACACAATTCTGAAGCCAAATATGAACCAAATGCGGTGACAAGCCAAGGTTTTGAAAATCCTCACACTTTCAACTGTGAAATGCATTAGCTGTCAATTACCTTGAAAAATAATTTACAGGCACTGAACCCCTATCAAGCAAGCTTGTAATTGCATGCGACCAGACCCTTGCCGATGTATCAGTGTTCTAACTACAGATGTCCATCTAATTTTGAGAATTGCATTGTTTCATACTCATATTCATATTTTATTAGACCAATTCGCAGCTGGATGCTGAATTGCATGGTTATTACAAGGAAATAAAAAAATACACTAGAAGATTAAACAAGAAAATTAAACGAGAAAAATTTGTATTTAAAATAAATAAGAATTACAGAACTATATATATCTTCAGTGTAAATATTGATCTAAAAACACACAAAAGGGGACATAGAATTATTATTGTTATTATTGCTGCTTGTTGAAGTAATCATGTCAAATTGGCCCACACAACAAAAGTTTGAAAATGCGATATGTGAAATGCATCTGTGTGTCCCATTTGCTTTAATTGTAAGCCTTTAATACATCTGAACCTTTTTCTTTAACGCTTGTGCGATCGAATTTCCACAAGAATCACTTTTGAGGTTCATAATTCCTACAGAAACTTTCTTGAAAATGGCACCGTGGCAACGCAACCTTGGTGGTCAGTACATGGTTAGACTGTTCAAAATGATGAAATATAACTTGTGCATAAAAGGATACTTCAGTATAAAATTAACTTTATGGCCCGGTAATATAACAATGAGTGTGGCTCATTAAACAGTGATAATTATGGCTCCTTTTCCATTAACAAACCCCAAGGTTGCAATTTATGGCCCACTACAACGAAAAAGAAAATAAAGAAAGGCAACTCATAGCAAGCATGAGAGGAGTAGGGGTGTGTACCTGACGAACCGACCTGACGAACCGGTCTTAGGTTATGGAATCGGGTTCCCGGAACCTACTTCACAAATTACTTAACTTCTCAGACAATGAAAAATAACGGTTTTGAACGCCATTTGTGGGGCATTTTCAAAATAAAAACTGGGATACACGAAAAACAAAAAAAAACAGATTTCACATGTATGTGCATTTTAATGTGCGACCGATGAGGCTCATGAAAGTTGCAATTTACACTGTAAAGCTATGAAGCTCTTTAGACAAATGCCGGGATAGGGATTTTAATTTTGGGGTTGGGTTTCTTTTACAGATACCCTGGCACCCATTTTTTTTTTTTACTTCAATGGGGTACCAGGGTCCTGTACTACCCATAAATGCACAACACTAGAGAGGGGAGGGTGGAGAATACAATTCAAACCCAAACAGTTTGACGTATCAGTCAGATTTGTCAAGAGCGTGTCAAATGACTGGTTACATGCTGCCCCCTCAACTACCAACTGGAGCTTTGTACAACCATGGCAGTACATAAATGTGGCCTCTGAAGAAGGACAGCAAAAGTCAGCTTTAATCTTTTCATTTCATTAATTAACCAAAGCTTAGGTTTTTTGGGGCGGGTATCGCATACGTAAGCTGTATACCATACAAAGAATTATTATTTATTTTTTTCATTTTAACTTCTTTGTAGTTGTTTCCTTTGGAAATCAAACATTCAATATCATGGTAGTCCATTTTAGTCTGTTTTAGTCTAATTATGGCTACGCATGAAGGAGATGGAAACTGGATAAAACAATCGGTTCATGGAAATTGCCCTGAACATGGAGAGCAATTTCATGCAAAATGGTCAAAATGGAGTATTGGAATGTTTGACTCGTCGATATGTCTATAGTATTTATTTTTGGGGGGCCGGGGGGGATGTTGAAGATGAACAAGTACATGTACATTATATCGTCACCGACACCACAAAGTAACACCCAACGGTCCACTCCAGTGTTACTTTGTGAAAACCGCTACATGACAAATTTTGGTCTTACGAAGTAACACACATCGGACACTGGCATGAACTATTTTCATTAATACACAAAGTTACAACACTGTTATGGAAATATATTTTGGATAAAAACGTTTTAAAACCTTTGACAGGAATGTAATTGATCCGTATTCTGGTGGGATGACAGAAAAAAAATAATAAAAGCCTTGAAACTGGGGAAATAAAAGATGGGTGTTACTTCGTGAAAACGAAAATGTACTGAGTGAGCGCACAGCGTACTTGGGTGTTGCTTCGTGAAAACGATAACCACTTGGTGCGCACGCACTCAAGTCCACTTAAGTTTTACTTTGTAGTGTTGTTGACAATATTTGTGAATCAATAACCAAGCCTCTGGTTACATGTACCTACAGTGATAGTATTGCACCATTTCTGGGATGCCTTTGCTAACCATTAATTAAAAAAAAACACTTTCACGTCTGAGAGCCTATTGCATGGACCTATAAATTCAAGTTGCATACCCCTTGGTATTTTAAAGTTATGAATATATCTATACACGTATGTACGCACAATGAGCACTTTGTACATCTATCCCAGCAAATTCTGGCTCGCAACAGATATATGAGCCTATAAACCTCAATGCTTATCCTGCACTGATCCATTCTGATGCATGTGCAGCCAAGCATGACCAACAGCAGCTATCTGTTGATAGCAAGGGGTTAAAGGATTAATAATGAATATATTCACAATACACTTCAACATCATAAATACTTAATGAACTGACGACTGACACACCTTTCAACATGTTCATAGTCGGCAACAAGACTTCTGAAAAGCAACAGCTGGAGCTCTTCTGCTGCCAAGCACCTGTGGATCTAAGTCGCTTACTCGACCTGTGTCAATGGTGTAGAACTTGGCTAAAATTTAACTGTTCAATGAGTTGTCTAGACTTTGTAGACTGTACAGACTATCCATCATGGGAGCCGGTATTACGTCAGGTGAGTGCAGTGAACAAGATACTGTCAACATCAGTCGGGAGGAGGTCTCTGCCTGGCTTTATACTCCCGTTGACGTCTACATGTCAACCGTCGTTATGCCCATAATCTGGTCCCTCTGTCTCATCATCAATTCCACTTTTCTTTTCATCATGTTCCGCGTCCCCAAACTCCGATCTGATACCAACATATACTTGGCACACGTGGCAGTTTCCGATCTCCTCTACACGACTTTGGCTTTTGGATTTCGGATCTGGGGTTACCTGGCCTCCCCCGTCGCACGCCATGTACCCTTCCGGCACATTGCTAGCTGCATTGTATTTTCCGGAACGATCAACACGGTTTACCTATCATCCATTATACTGGTTACTGCGGTGACTTTTGAGAGGTATCTGGCCCTGTGCCATCCCATCAAACATCTCGGAATCCGCGGACGGAAACGCACCAATAGGATGATAGCCCTCTGCTGGTCGTTGTCAGTGGTACTTGCACTGGTAATCCTCCCCACCGCCATCGGTTTTCAAGTCCGATGTCTGCGCTGGCCCGACGACGATACCTACCTGGATTATCCATCAAGCCATGCGTACTGCACATCTGCAGGACCCTGGGTAATTGCTTATGTTGTACCCATCGTCAACCTCTTGTGGCTCATTCTGTTGCTGGCCAACATTAACATGTACGTGCGCATCATTCGCACACTAAATCAACGCACTGGCAAAGGCGGGATGGTCAACAATGACCCCAATGCCTTACAAGTCCGAAACCAAGTGGCCAAGATGCTGATTGTCAACGGCGTGGTGTTCTTCTTGTGTCAGACGCCATATCGTATCTTCAGTTACTCCAGATGGATCTGTTCACTGGCTGGCATTCCTGATCCTCTGGCTACCCTGGGTAACGCCAACTGGATCGGTGGAATTCCCCAGTACATCAATACATTAGTTAATCCCTTAATCTATTGCGCCCTCAATACACAATTCAGACAGGCATTCAGAGAGGCTTTTGGGTGCAAAAATTGTTCCACATTCTCTGCAAAGTCCCATTCAGCATCTCGTGCAAACGATAAGAGCAAATCTACAACCACAAGTCTGTAAATACTCAGCATTTTTTCCTCTCTGTAAATTTGTCGAGGTCAATCATGAGCCAAATTTACTGTTTGCGAGTAAAATTTACATTTAGCGAAAGACGATTGCTACATTTCCATCTTTGATCTTATTTAAATTGTGAGCATATTCTTTTATTTTGAGACATTTCAGGGGTTTCCAAAGATGGTGCTCCCTCTTAAGTTGCTTTTAAAGGTCTGTCTTTAATGTATTAATATATTTTCACCTACATGTAATAAAGCATCTGAATGTTACATTGTTTTCTTGTGTAAAGCGTTGTGATACCAGTTTGTGTAAGAACGCTATATAAGTGCCCTGATTATTATTATTATTATTATTGGTTGTTGCTTGTTATAAAATCTGTGCAGATACATGTATGAGTTTTAGTAACGTGATTCACAGAGTGATATTTCACAAAATGCACTGATAATGTTGGTGTATGGCACTCATCACACATTACTGTTTATCTTAATGGGGTCTCAAGACAACTACATGTATTTGGTATTATTCAGATGCACGCAACTGTAAAAGTGTTTATAGTTTGAGCAATTTTGTGCCACCAGTTTCACGGTAAATTGGATGTTTTAGAACTTAATGCAGATTATATAAGATCTCCAAAAATGACCCACCTTAGCTTTGAAATGATGAAATGATACGCGTCTTTTTGTTTGATGTTTCAGTGAAAATCGCATATGTGTAACATAAATTAACCGTGCACAGCTGTTGCAAAAAAACACCAAGGTACCTAATACCATCTTCATAAAAGACTGCTACCGGTGCTTCGTCTTGTTGCTAAGCAACAAAGTGTGCTCTTTGGTGTTCTGGCCAATTAAAGAGAACAGTCAGTGTTCCATTGTCAGTATCCAACGACAATTGTATTAAAGATAGCATCTAAAGACACAAATTAAATAGCTCTACATAAAAGAGAACATGCCAATATTTACATTTACAACTAGGGGTAGTGAGAATGGCTTCTCCATTCTACTGAAAGGCGTAACTGAATAAGTTAGTGAAAGGGTCACAATAATCTGTTGTAATAAATAGAGGAATCGTGATGTCACACATCTATCAAAGAACACCAGGCTAGCTAACAACTGTGAAGCATGCAGGCCACAATCACTGCAGTCAGGCACTTGGCCTGCGTGTGAACAAATCTTTAGAACCTTGGAAGATAATTGTACAATTACCATTAATCATTTACTATTGTGTATTTGCTGTATGGAAATAAATTGCAACTGAATTGAATTGAATTAAACCTCCTAGCTTGAGGTAATTTAGTGTTCTCTGAAACTGTGCACGTACTAGACTTGGTTTGGGTGCAGCTCTTAGGTGGAGCTTTGTAAGAGTGGAGAACTTGCAAGGAAGCTGTGGTGAAAGAAATATCCATCATGGGAGCCAGTGTAACGCCAGGTGAGTGCAGTGAACAAGATACTTTCAATATCAGTCGGGAGGAGGTTTCTGACTGGCTTTATACTCCAACGGACACTGTCATCATAACCATTGTCATACCGATCATCTGGTGTCTTGGTGTCATCAGTAACTCAACTTTCCTGTTTGTCATGCTCCGCGTTCCCAAACTGAGAACAGATACTTTCTTATACCTCGCACACGTGGCACTAGCTGATCTTCTCTTTCTGAATCTGGCATCCATAATATACATTTGGAGATACACTTCATCTGTAGTTGTGTTTCACGATCCCTTCGTCAATTCTGCCCAGTGCATTAGTTTTTTTGTCGTCGGTCAAACTGGCTATTTTGCCTCCCTAGCACTTGTTACCATGGTATCATTTGAGAGATACCTTGCACTGTGCCATCCCATCAAAAATCTCAAAATCCGTGGACGAAGACGAACCTATCGAATGATTGCTATCTGCTGGCTGGTAGGCTTGCTGGTTGCCATTCCAAGCGCAGTGATGATTTCTGATCTGAAAGTGCTATGTCTGAATTGGCCCGATGATGAAGCTTACGTGTATCCAGACTATCCGTCAACGTCGACTTACTGTGATATTATAGTACCGTGGGCAGGGTACTTCATTCCGCCAATGAGGAACGTTCCTTGGCTTTTTTCACTGGTAGCCAACATCTACATGTACGTGCGGATCTTGAAAACGCTCAACAAACGCAGTGGTAGAGGCGGCATAGTCAATAACGATCCTAATGCATTGAAAATCCGAAACCAAGTGGCCAAAATGCTGATCGTCAATGGTACGGTGTCCTTCTTATGCCAGACACCATATTGTATCATGAACCTTGCTGAGTGGATCTGTTACTATGCAAAGATTCCTAATCCTTTGTCGAATTTATTAGGCAAAAACAGCATAGTGATATATAGGGTATTCCTATATATCAATACAACGATTAATCCCTTGATCTATGCTGCAATGACCGCGACGTACCGTGCAGCGTTCAGAGAGGCATTTGGCTGCAAAAAACAGCAACAGCAAGCCACTTCGCCTCTATCAACAACTGCACCGGACCAGGGAAATGCTACAGCAGCAACCTCAGTCATGGATGAGAACACTGAAACCTGCGAAACCAGACTCTGAATTGAAATGTCCAGGATTTGGGGTGATTGGGGGACACTCACGGCTGTAACTTTCCATTCGTGTTCTGCTTTTGCTTGTTTTGTGGCCACACTATTATTAATGTCACTTTCCCACCACTGTCTTGGTCTGCCTCATTACTTTTCCGAGCGTCCTATTGCTGATCTGAGTAGATAATGTTCAATAATTAAAAAATCGTTATGTTTTGAAATAAGGATCTTATAGTCTAGGCGATATTTAAAAAAAAAGTTACATGGAGAGGAATTTTTGGGTAGAAGTTTGTAACGTAGCTATTTCATCTAATTTTGGGGTGCTGAATCCGAAAATGATGGATATCAAGCAGGATTTTGTGGAAATATGCCTAATTTGCATAAACCTTTAGAAACTGTCAAGTAATATTGGTTCCTTTTTTGGGTATACTTTTTTATTATATGCTTTAGAAAATGTTATTGAAGTAAGGGTACTTACATGTACACTTCCTTACTTCAATAGCATTTTCTAAAGCATATAAGTGGCTGAATGATTATGAGGGCATACATGTAGTAACGATCCAAAATGGCTACCATTAAACCCTAAAGTTGCGCGCATTTACAATGTACCTTGTCTCCAGATATCAAGTAGTCTTGTCAAACCTAACTACTGATGAACTTCAAATTCACCATGTGGATTACTGGTACAGTTACCCATTTAAAACCTAATGGAAAATCATGTGAACAATGATGTACCATCTTGATATTTAGCCCAGCAAACGAAAACGGGGGGAAAAAATGAGGTGTCCATAAATTGGGCTCAAACGTAGGTGAAGGGTTGCCTAATGAGGGAGACTTGAACAAGTTCAAGGACATTCCCAAAATTATTGGTAAGAAAATGTTTTGATGTTGACATAATTGTTGCAAGCAACAGTAATCTTTTATTTTAGGGGATTTCCTTGAAGTTGTGAAAGTCCCCCACGTTATGCAACCCTTTGGCTATTTTTAGCCAGATTTAGCAGACACCTCATTTCCCCCGTTTTCTTTTTTGGCCTAAATATCAAGACGTTTTGAGCAGTTTTCTGCCACTAGTTTCAGTGTAAATTGGATGTTTTAAGTGTCTAAATATATGTATATTGTTTTTATGTGTACATTGGGAAGAAGAATTTCACTTTTAAAGTCTTTTAATTGTGATGAAATAAAATATTTTATTGTATTGTTTACAAACTTCATACAGATTACCGGTATGTAATATTTCAAAGTTGACCCTCGTTTGTTTTGATATGTTTAAATGATAGGCCCATGTGTCTTCTTGTTTGATGTTTCAGTAAAGGCCGCATATGTGTATTACCAACTGACTGTGCACGGCTTTCGCAAAATCAAAACCATTCGTGTGCAAATACATTCTTCTTGTTGCTCAGCAACAAAGTGGGGACTACAGCACACGACACAAATGAATGAAATGGGGAAATAAACGAACAGAGGGCCCCACGACACGTCACCAGTCATTCCCATAATTAATCAGTCAATCAAAATGGCCTTGACTGGAATAATACACACCTACAAAATTGAACAGGAAAACGTCTACGTAAATTAAAAATGACAGAAGACGAAATTGCTTAAATTAGTGAAATGGACATAGTTATACAGCGTGTCCCCAAAACAAATGTCCCTCTCATAGACCACAGAATAATTACCAAAATCAAGTTTTATACTCAATTAAGTTTACATATTTAGAAAGCCCACTTAATTTTGTAGTTCCTGTGAAAATTTCAAAGGTCTCGCTTCATTGGTTTTGAATACAGGCTTTTATGTAACAGTTTGATAAAAAGAAATGCACACTACAGACATACCATACCTTATTCCATGCTTCACTTTTATTTCAACAACTGTGTTCTTGTTTTTGTTATTAAGTAACTACAGTTAAGTTCATTTACTTATTTTAACTGATGAAAACTAATCAAAGTTCAGTTCCACTGGTCGTGTTTGCTTTCACAGGGTGTGGTCCACTTATGGTTTGTTCTTCAATGTCCAGCTTGTAAACTTTTATTGTCCTCCTGCACATCCTTCCACCTGCAAACTTGGAATGGGCTGAAATGCACTGCTGTTACATAATAGACTGTGTATTCAAAACCAATGAAGCGAGACCAATGAAATTTTCACAGAAGTTACAAAATTAAATGGGCTTTCTTAATATGAACACCAAATTGAGAATAATACTTGATTTTGGAATTAATTTAGCAGTCTATCAGAGGGACATTTTTTTGGGGGACACGCTGTACATGAAGGTTCTAATGGAAAAAAAAAGGCATTGCGATGCCATACAAAAAGGAATATTTAAAGCCATCAAACTGATCGACAGTGGGCCACAATGGAGTACCGAAGTGTGACATCATTTAGAACCAGAAATGGCAGTGCAAAACGAATGGAGTACGTTGGTTCACGGGCTGAATACCCAATCCTTTTCCCCTGCCATGCCTTTTACACATGCTAGCCACGTACAGCCAGGTCATTTTTCAAGCAAACACTGTGAATTCTCAAATTTAGTCAACCCACAAAAGCAGTATCAAGCAGTCCTTCTGATTTGAAATTACAGGCGGGTGGAAAAAGGCACACCTTGATTTTTCTAGGCGTGTGTTTTTTTCTATGAAGGTGATTTTCTAGGTGTGTGATCTGTGGTCCAGGGAAATTCAGGCGTGCAGTTATTCAAACTTCTCAGGAAGCTTTTAGGTGTTCGCACGCCTCAAATCAGAAGGACTGTATCAAGTGACATAAAAAGTCAAGGTTACCCGTAGTCAGTCCTGCTAAATGTAGGCTGGGAGCTCTTAAAAACAGTCACTTGACTTATTTTGACTGAAAGGACAACTCCACATACACAGAGTGTGCATGTAAGTCTGCAGAGTAGGGTTAATGTTCAACTTTAATGTTCTCAAACTGGAATCTACAGAAAATGACATTCGTGTACATGAATGGGAAAAGCAAATTAAATGAAAGGTGGGCAACATTGCATGTCATTAATCATTAATAAATACCCAAGACACAAACTAAACACACCCCCATCATCCCTTCCAGTCAACAGAGGAATCATGTCTCGCGTCTATCTGAGAACAAGAGGCTAGCTAACAACTGTGGAGCGTGCGGACCACAATCATTTCAGTCAGGCACTTGGCCCAGAGAAAAGATACATTATTTACCAGAACTCTCTCCAGCAGGGGGATTTTTTTCATTTGCTCTGCACATGAACCAATCTGTGAAACTTTGGAACCCCCTAGCTTGACTTAATTCAGGGTTCTCTGGCACTGTACACGTACTAGACTACAGTTGGCTTGGGTGGAGCTTTGTAAGAATGTTGAACTTGCAAGGAAGCTGTGGGGTACAAAATATCCAGCATGGGAGCCGGTGTAACGTCAGGTGAGTGCAGTGAACAAGATACTTTCAACATCAGTCAGGAGGAGGTCTCTGACTGGCTTTATACTCCAACGGATACTGTCATCATAACCATTCTTTTACCGATCATCTGGTGTCTTGGTGTCGTCAGTAACTCAACTTTCCTGTTTGTCATGCTCCGCGTTCCTAAACTGAGAACAGATACTTTCAGATACCTCACACACTTGGCGCTAGCTGATCTTCTCTATTTGAATCTGTCCTCTGTGTTACATATTTGGAGACATACTGCCTCTATCGTTGTGAATCACGATCCTTTCGTGAATTCTGCACAGTGCATTAGCTTTTTCATCGTCCTTAAAACAGGGTATTTTGCATCCACGGCACTAGTTACTACGGTGTCTTTTGAGAGATATCTCACCCTGTGCTATCCCATTAAGCATCGCATAATCCGTGGACGAAGACGAACCTACCGAATGATTGCAATCTGCTGGCTGGTTGGCTTGCTGGTTGCCATTACAACAACACTGCTGGAAGCAAGACTAACAACTGTTTGTCTGAATTGGCCAGACGGTGAAACATACAAGAATTACCCTTCAAGCAAGGCATTCTGTGCCCCCGTAGCACCATGGGCAAACTACTACATTGAACAAGTAACTGCAAGTACATTGTACAACTTATTTTAAATCCCAAACAGCCACACACAAAACAGCCTCCTACCTGCATGTTGATCATCCAGAACCAAAGTATACTGCCATTTGCTGAAGCGATATTTTAAACCCCAAAAAGGCTGCCTGCACAAATGGCATTTAAATCAAATGTAGCCAAACATGAAACAGCCTCCTACCTGAATGATGACCATCTAGATCCAAAGCAGACTGCTGTTTGCTGGCCATCAACGCCGCTTTGTTGCTTGTCTTACTGCGATCGAGACTTTTACTCCGCCGTGGTGAGCGTTTGAGACTGTTAGTTTTCTGAGAGGACAGCTGAGCTAGGAGTTCGTTGACTCCCCGGAAACTGGACATGTAATCATCTGCTTCTAAAACAATGAAAAAACAGATGGTAATGTGTTGAGGTATCAAGAAAAATTAATGGCCTCCAATGTATATTTGTTCAGCCGGGCACATCAATTTTTTTACAAATTCATAATCTAAAGCCTACATAATTCCTGTTAATGAACCCTTTAACTATAAAGGAGACATTTTTTGACATTTCAATTTCTCCCTAATGTCACAACTCCTATTTACACACGATTTAGATGCAAAATGTTAATATCCATATAGGCTAGAACGATTGCTCGTGGTCCAAAACATAAAATATACCAAAATTTGTGGGGGTAAGATAAGGGAAAAGTGGGGTTAGGGGTCTTTTAAGTTAGAAACATTTTGTGCACAATCCTATGGCAAGTCTCCCTTAAGGTACCATTTGCCGTAATGTAAATAACTTTAGCTATTAAATATTACAGCGTATGTGTGAAAAGTTAGTAATATTTCCAAATTTTCTTCCACCAAAAATGAAATAAATAATCAAGAAGTGTTGCAATTGAGCCGAACACAAGTCTGGTTCTTCTCAGCTCCAAAACTCTGTGTGTCACTTCACACGACAAATCCCAATGACATACCCTCACACTGCACACATTGGAATCGGATCAGGGGCACAAAGTTATGGAACTACTAAGCACAGGAAAAAATTGCTTAGCGCAAAATCGGTTACCGACCAAAATACCATGCAATGTACACTGCATGGCACAGGTTCTCCGCTACTTTATGTTTTGTTTTGTTTGACTTGCTTATCATAAGGTCGAGTTAAAAAAAATAAGTAGTTTCTCGTCTGGCCTTTTTTTTTGTAAATGAAAGAGATGGGTGCTTCCCCCCCCCCTCCAAGATGGTGTATTTTCCATGATGGTAATATGGATTCTTAAATTTTCTTGACTTTTTTGCTGTGTCCAAATTGTGTCCAAAGAAGCCATAACCCTTCACATTTACTTTATTTCTCGGGATAAACAGTAAAAACCAACACATACAAATTAAAAGACAACTACAGAAAACATAAAGAACCTAAGAGCTCCCGAAGGATCGCCCAAAAGAGACACAGTCTCTGTCGAGGGGGCTCTGTGAACACCGAGGGTCTTACCTTCCCCCATGAAGGGACATCCAGGGAAGACGGCCCTCTGGAGCAAGACGTAGAGCGTAGTGCTGACCAGACGCTGGTAGCTGTGAGAGTTGGCAGAGTTCTTTCTGCGGAGTGTGTCCTCAATCTGCGGCGCGATGGCGTGGTTCCACGACAAGCAAAACCATCTGAGACAAAAATAACCGACAATGACTCAAATTTAGGTTAATCTCTAGGCATTTTCTCTCCCAAATCCATCCCAAATGCAGCAACCCCTTGGTACATTTTTTTCCCCCGAACTTTAAAAGGCTATCGAGCCCTAGCACTCAAATAAACACGTTCGCTTTTTAACAGAAGTTAACCAAGATTTTTAACTGAGCAATCCACCACCCTTACCTGAATACCGAGTTGGGCCCTTCCGAGTCCACAGGGCACGCCCGAAAGTGCCTAGGGCCCAGCACAGTGTGCTTGAGCTTGAGCCGCAGGAAACAGTCGTTGAGTCGCTGCCAGACGTTGCAGATCCACTCCATGGCCCGGTAGGCCGGGTCTTCGGCTGCGGGGAGCCGGCCGCCAGCGCGGCTGATGAGACGTCGTAGTAGGTAGCGGGGTAAGGTGCTGGCCACCGGTTCCCTGTCGTGGTGGAGGTGGACCCAGCGGAAACAGTGCTGGGTGGACAGATCCAAGCCGGAGCTGTACATAGGAAGAATAAAAAAGGGAGAAATAACCAAAATTGGTTAAAATACAATGGCATTAAATTAAGCATGTTACTTAGTAGGTTGAAAAATGTTCATCTGATGCAAAAATTCATGAATGACCACAGGATAGACAAATATTTTAAGGATCATCATCAAAGGACATTTTGAGATCTCTCAAGCATTTTGAAATATAATCAAATTGAACATGTAACTACTACAACTTACAATAAATGTACAATTTAAATAAATGTAGGTACAGACAGCCTGTAAAAAAAATGGCAAAATGCATTCAATTTTTTAGTTTACTGATGGTGACCATTGTACAACGTCTGAATAAATCCCCGTCATCTGATTGGTTGGTCGTTGATCAAATGTCATTGAATTATTCGTCCCAACCCACGACGCAGCCGTACCGCAAAAAACAGAAGTTCTATTCCGCAGTAAATAGAAGTTCCATTTCACGGTCAAACTACTGGTGCTTCCGACCAATCAAATGACGCGGATTTATTCAGGTGTTGTATATAGAACAAATAATGAATATTTCAAATAATAAATAATTTCATACTGTAACAGACGAACTGTAAGCTGTGCATAAACAATGTAATGAAGAACAGCTTAGATGTGATGTGGTATGTCAAAAGCAGGCACATTTGGGCAATAAATCAATTTTGAGTTATAGCAATATTACTCAAATATAGACCTAGCTCTTTTTAAATGCAGCTGTTTCTTTTGAAATGGGATATTTCAAAGCAAAGTAATTAAATTTTGAATTCTGACTATCCAAAATGTCAAAAAATTAGAAATAGGCCTTTAAAGTTCAAGTTGAGTGAAAAAAATGTGATGCGATCAAGCTACATGAGTCGTTTGTCGACCCTGGGCAAATTTTTTTTTATTACAGATTTCAAAAAAGCACAATCTCAGCATTACTGCTGTGAAAACCGCATGCTGATACCATCTTTAGTTCAAAAATTATGGAAGTTGGAACACCAAGAGATGTGATGAAGTGATGTGATGAAGTGGCCCTATTTTGGCCTGTATCTCCACATAAAAATTCCAGACAAACAACTCATTTAGCTTGATCGCATCACAAATACTTTGTCGATGAAATATCTGTTTGAAACTCTCACAGAACATTTTAAACTGAGTAGCATCACAATTTTCAAAATATCTCAAAATTGCTGAAAATCACCCCCATGTCATTTTGCAGCTGTTTCTCCATTCGTAGCTTTGCCCAATTCTGCCTGGTTTTGACAAAGTGACAAACCACGTCACAAATGTTTGATTCCATCTAAGGCAATTAATTCCATACAGGAAGGGTTTTATACCTGCTTTTGTCCATGGTGCCAATCACAATACACTCAGGATGAAGGTGGAATTGCCCACTCCCTTGCAGGGGTGCCAGTAGAATGGGTTGCTGCGAGCCTCTATGCTCTAGTCCCTTCAGCAGGTCTGACAACACCCCCGGCAGAGTGGACTTGTCCAGGTTGTCTAGTACTAGGATTGGTATTGCTTTGGGCGTTGCGATGTCAGAGGTTTGGATAAAAACACCTGAAACACACAATTCACAATAAGAGAAAATATTTTATCCATTCTAAGGTTTAATCATCAGTGATGCATGTAAAAACAAATCAGTCAATGATGCATGATGCAAAAATCACAAAATATTTGATGGGACTACTTCTGTGCAGTTTACAGACCAAATAATTTGAGGTGAAAGCAAACATGTATGCGATCTTGTGATGTCACAACAACTTCTTTGCGACGCAAATTACAATGTAGCTCAAGTTGAGCATATTTCAAGTTAGGCATATTTCAATATCTTAAGGGTTTCCACAGCTTCAACTGGCCTTAAAGCATAAAACAAACATGCAAAATGAACATGTTAAAATCTCTTTCAAATCGTGATATTAAGCCAACTGGTGAGTTGTAGTTTTAAAAAACATATTCCACATTGTTGGTCTCACATTTATACTTGAAGACATCTGGGGGAACCAGATAATGAATAAGTTGAATTTCAGGAGGTATTTTTACTTACCATTGTTGCATAGCAACTTGGTGAGTTCTTGCTGAGTTAGCTTGGAATGTAGTGAGATGTGGTTTATCGTGCTCTTGACGTTCAGTTGCTGCTGTTTGTTCTTTTGGAAGAAAACAAAAGTATAAAGCTAAAGCTTTCACACGGTTGTAGAATGCTAAGAGCGTTATAGACGTCCCGCCATAATATGTCACAGTTTGCTGACAAATGTTGGATTTAGTGGACAGCTGATGCACACTTTAAACAGAGAAAAGCGTACTGCTCTAATATTACTGAAATTTCTTTTTGACAAATCCAATAAGAAGTTTGTGAAGATGTTACTCACAAATTAGTGACGTTTCACTGCTAAGCTAGCAGCTTCTTCAGACTGTCAAATTACCAACTTCAGGCTAGTTGCCAGTCTGAAAAAGCTGCTAGCTCAGCAGTTAAACGTCACAAATTTGTGAGTAATATCTTCACTAATTTCTTATTGGATTTGTCAAAAAGAACCTTCAGTAATATTCTGACATACAATCCAGATGCACTTATTCAAAGAGCACACTGCTCTATTCTGCTTTGCTTAGAGATCACATTAAAGGTGCGGTGTAGGTGGGTTTAAACATGTTGATGTTACACTATCAAATGTGGAGAAAAGCATGAGAAAGTTGATTGCGTGCCATTTAGAGGTTGGGGGTGGAGCAAGTCAGTTTTGGGGCTTATCTTGACATACATTATCTTGACGTTACCTTGACATACTCTGCAAGCCGCGACACTAACAGTGTCTTGCCAGTGCCAGATGGGCCATAGAATACAACACTCTTGTACTGCTCAATCTGGAAAAAAAAAGAAACATTTAACACAACTGACTCCCTGCTAGGCTTGAACAATGCCAGGTCAGAATCGAATAGAATTTAACTAATTCCTACGTTGGAAACAGAATCGTGATTTGCGGGTTTTTAGAAATCAATCCCAGGAGTTACAATTCAGTTCTCCTTCTAACCCTGCTGAATCCAACAGAATCCAACTTTATCATAAACCCGTTGGAGCCGGTTGGATTGAGCAGAAAACCCCTTGTCCAAATGTTCATGTACATATTCAGAGTCGGATTCTGTTGGGTACTGATAAATAACGCCAAGTTGGACTCTGTTGGATCCAGCAGACAACTAAAATTTAGGCACAGTTGCATTCTGTTGGATTGAGCAGGAAGTAACCATTGGACTCTGTTGGATTAAGCAGGGTAGTCCTGAGGAACTCTTAGGGGGCTACAGTTATTAAAACAAGTTTATGCCACTAGATATGTCCCTATTTGTGGCAAATTATGATGTGTACAAGAAGTAACTCTGTTTAATGACATTGTAATAGTGATTCAATACTGTCTGGGTTTGCAGCATTGGTAATGTCGCTAGCATTGTGACTTCGAGGGTGATCCCTGGCTACATGGCATACATGAGTTTATGGCTTCTGACTAGCGCCCCTTGAACAAGCATGTACATTGGCTAATTGGGGAAACCGCCAACCTAGGGCTGGATAGCTCAGTTGGTAGAGCACCGGAACGGCAATCCAGAGGTCGCAGGTTCAAACCCTGCTCCAGTCAATGTCATTTTCCAACTTTGAAGAAATTCATTTAAAAGTTTGGTGTTCACTGCCCTTACCAATCGGACGTAATTTTGCAGGATGGTCGTCGGGATGAGCGTCTCGTAGGCAAGCTGGTCCAGTCGTCCGACGTCAAGACCACAGAGATGCACCGTGACCTCAGGGGTCAAGCCAAACATCTCGTAAGGCTGCATGGTCTGTGGACCCTCACCCGGTGACCACTGCAAGTTACCTACACAAAATAAGGAAGTAATTCTATGATTCTCTGCTAAACAAAATTGGTGCTGACTGGCAATGCTTAAACTGTTAAAGGGCATTACTTGGCTTGGAATTCCAAACTGTACGCTATCAAGAGCAACTGGTGAGAACTTGCAATTACTGCCTAAAGATAATTTATGGAAAAACTGAATCAGGGTTCCCAACACTTAATGAAAACAAAGTTCCTTGAGTTCTCCCTGATATTTCCCTAAGAAAATTCAACAAGTCCATGACAAATAGTTTCACTTTAACGAGGTTGCTGGGAAATCAAGAGGTGGGTGCAGTAAAGCAACTACAATACTGATAACAAACAGGCAACTTGTTGTTGACAAACAATGGCCCCCCTTCTCCCCTTATACATGTAAACAGCACAAGAGACATATGCGCCAAACTATCGAAAAACTTTCTCTTCTGGGTCACTGTCAATTCCCCCGAGTTCTCCCAGAATTTTCCCCCAAAATTCTCAATGCTTTCCCCATTTGGAATAGGGTAACCCTTTTTCCGGAGTGGCCAGAAACCCCTGAAATGCAGTGCATGACAGTATTTCTCCCCCCTCCCCCCAAGAAAAAAAAACAAACAACCAACAAAAAAACCCACAAAAACAATTTCTGTACTGATTTTGTTTTTGATGGTTTTTTAATTCCATCCTGATTGCATAAATTTTGCAGAGTGATGTTTTCTGCATAGCAGCCACATTACACTGACACTCAGTCACTGAGTCTCACCTTAGTTGTACCTTAGTGCCGGGGGGGGGATCCATAAATGATTTTTTTTTTCTTTTTTACAAATGCAGAAAATTTGGGTTCAAATTGCCTGACACGTCGGGGACTGAACGTACCTGCCACATATGACTTGATGCTGTTGGCACTCAGCCCCAGATCCAGGCAGGAATCGGAGCCTTCCTCGCTCTCATTATCAGTGTCCGATTTCAACCGAGCGCAACCTTCTAAATCCTACAAAAGAAAAAAACAAAACAACTAGTTAAATAAAAAAAAAAAGATCTGGCTCGACTTCAACTTTTTACTTAACGCAACTGATGCTACAATAGATAGCTTCATCTGAATTCACTTCTGAAAATAAAAAAATTATAATCTGAATAAACGTTTAAACAAATAATTACCCGGGAGTGATTGGACAGAACGGATGCCATACAGCGGTCAAAGGTCACCCAGGTCATTCCGGGTCGTACAGTCAGCTGACCTATGACATAGCACTTGTTTTCTTCCCTCTGGTTGCTGAGCATGTTGCTGGTGTTTCCTCCGAGGTCGATCGAAACTCGTACTGTCTTCCCCTCTGTACAAGGATAAAAAAAAATGACTAACATAAACAAACAACATAGCTCAACAAATAACCATCAGAGAGCGCAGGAGATTTTGAAGGGTTTTGTAGGTTTGAGCCTGGCCACTTTTTTTCCCAAAGGACTTGATGGACCTTGAACATTAAATTTATGAGGAAACAAAGTCAGTCTCCCATATACAGTGGTGGATTTCAGAGGATTTAGAAGCGTCCACAGCGAAATGTCTAAGGAGTTAAAATGAAATATATAGAGGATCATTTGCTTCTGTGTGATTTTTTTTTATTCATACAGAAGTATGACATCATCACCCTTCTGGTTCACATGCTGATGTCTTCACACACTTAAGCTGTGCGCGTGGAACAGAGCATGCGGCGCACTTCGGTACTCTATGAAGCAACATAGCTCAAAATCTTTAGAAGGGTTCATAACGACAAACTTGTTGAAATTTCAGCTCAGTGGATACTATACATTTTGAAGGAAAAAAACAGAGCAAACATTTGCACAATTTTGGGGGTCTCGTAAAAAGTTAACGCACATAAAAAAAACTGTGCTCGCGCAGTCCACCTTCAAACTATTGTTTTCTTCCGAAAGATACCGTTTAGGCGGAATAATTTCACAGGGTATTTGGTATCAATCCTATCTTCACTTTCAGCAAAGGTTTTCTTAAAATCGGTCGGTGCGTTTTCGGGTGATTGCACATGTTCCCACGTGCCTTTAATTGTTGGTTCTAGATATGGTAGTGTATCTGAACCGGGTATCTGAGTACCCTAACGATGTCAGGGACGGGTTCCAGATTTTAGAATCAGGTACCCGTGATGAACTTTACAAGGTTACTTAGTAAATTCCCAGAAAATGAAAAAGAAAGGCTTAGAATGCCATTCGTGGGGAATTTTCAAAATGAAAACTGGTATACATGGAATACCAAAACAGATTTCATGTTTATGTGCATTTGACGCACGACAAATGACGCTCATGAAAGTTGCAGTTTACACCGTAATTAAAGCTATAGAGCCCTTCAGACAACATCTGGGATTTAAATTTAAAGGATTGGCTTCTTTTACGGGTGCCCGGGTACCTGTGTTTTACTTCAAATAGGGTACTCGGTTCTCGTACTACTCGTAAATGCACACCACTAGTTCTAGAGCAATCAAACCCCAAACGTGGGATGTAATTTACGTTTATGAGTTTTGACGATGAGCTTTACAAGAAACTGTAGACCGAGTATTCTACATATTTACTGATGCAAAAACATTTGCTGGTAACAGAGGCAACCCTAGACAAAAATCAATACCTAGACTTGAGAGGAACTCTTTGCAAGCGTCGACTGCAACATCACTCGGAGTTCTCCGCCATTTGTCTCGGGCGTCAAGGTTCAGGTCGCCGTAGTTACACAGCACCTCAAGACATTCCTGAAATGAACCCAATACAAATTAAAAAATAAAAACATGCTTTTTTTCCTTCCAAAGGAATGGAAACTCCGAATTTTCGGAAAGCCTAGGCATCAGACTTGACTTGCTTGTCTGGGCTGGATTCGAACCACGACTGCTGAGAAAGAGGTGCAGGTGCAGAACTCATGCAAAACGTCTCAACCTTCAATAAGTAACATTTAAATTTGCTTGTGTAAACTGGCCACTTCTAATCAGATTTAAATTTGGGAAATGGAAATCCATTGGGAGGTTTCAGAGGGATTTGCAGGAGGATTGAGGGAGGGGAAGCCCATGCTCTATTTCTCAACATGGGAGTTGATGAAACTTAAAAGATGATGTGCAAAGTTTGTGCCATTTGCTTATTGCACACTGGAGGATTTTTGAGGATTCAGGGAGAGTTTAGGTATGAGAAGCTAGACTTTTTTCCCTTCAGTATCATTTATGTTACAACACCACAAAAAGTCTTTGACATAACAAATGTGCCCATGTATTAAGTCTCCTGTCGACACTACTAGAGGTCAAACACGCAAAATCACGAAAAACATTGGACTACACCAATGATGCATAACTTAAAACAGATAGATTCAGGTTCCTGCTGCTTATTCGAGAGTTGTAATTGAGTCTATCACAAGTCCATCACAACTCCATCACAAGTCAATCAAAAGTCAATCACAAGTCAATCAAAAGTCCACCATAAGTCAATCATAAGCCAATCACAAGTCAATATTAAAGTCAATCACAAGTCAATCACAAGTCAATCACCAGTCAATCACTAGTCAATCACAAGTCCATCACAAGTCCATCACAAGTCCATCACAAGTCCATCACAAGTCAATCAAAAGTCAATCACAAGTCAATCAAAAGTCCATCACAAATCAATCACAAGCCAATCACAAGTCAATATTAAAGTCTATCACAAGTCAATCACAAGTCAATCACAAATCAATCACAAGCCAATCACAAGTCAATATTAAAGTCAATCACAAGTCAATCAAAAGTCAATCACAAGTCAGTCACAAGTAAACCACAAGTCAATCAAAAGTCAATCAAAAGTCCATCACAAGTCCATCACAAGTCAATCACAAGTCAATCACAAATCAATTCCAAGTCAATCACAAGTAAACCACAAGTCAAATCAAAAGTCAATCAAAAGTCCATCACAAGTCCATCACAAGTCAATCACAAGTCAATCACAAATCAATTCCAAGTCAGTCACAAGTAAACCACAAGTCAATCAAAAGTCAATCAAAAGTCCATCACAAGTCCATCACAAGTCAATCACAAGTCAATCACAAATCAATTCCAAGTCAGTCACAAGTAAACCACAAGTCAATCAAAAGTCAATCAAAAGTCCATCACAAGTCCATCACAAGTCAATCACAAGTCAATCACAAGGCAATCACAAGGCAATCACAAGTCAATCACAAGTCAATCACAAGTCAATCACAAGTCCATCACAAGTCAATCACAAGTCAATCACAAATCAATTCCAAGTCAATCACAAGTAAACCACAAGTCAAATCAAAAGTCAATCAAAAGTCCATCACAAGTCAATCACAAGTCAATCACAAGGCAATCACAGGTCAATCACAAGTCAATCACAAGTCAGTCACATGTCAAATCAAAAGTCAATCAAAAGTCCATCACAAGTCAATCAAAAGTCAATCACAAGTCAATCACAAGTCAATCACAAGTCAATCACAAGTCAATCACAAGTCAATCACAAGTCAATCACAAATCAATTCCAAGTCAATCACAAGTCAATTCACTAGTCAGGTCAGAAGTAACAGGAGATGACAAAGCAATGCCTTTGTCGCAGATCATTTGATTAGATTGTGAGTTGACTTGGGACTGTGATTGACTTGTGGTGACTTGTGACTGACCTGATTACAACAGTGACTTATTCTGATTGACTGATTTGGAAGTAATTTCCCCTTATTTACATCATGGGAAAGGCATCCCAGCAAATACAGTGTTTTACTTTCCAAACCTACTTTTTGTCCCGTGGACGCCGCCACGTGGGCGGCAGTCCATCCCTCCTGGTCTGCCATGTTGAGTAGGTCACATGATACAACCCTAGCAGCTGATTGGCTGTTGTCTGGTTGGGTTTCGGTGTCAGCAGTGGGATGGGGGTGGTAGAGTAGGATTTGCAGGCATCTGGTTCGGTTGTATTTGGCGGCACAGTGCAAAGGGCTCCATCCACCCTGTAGTATATCGGAAATCAATTCCACAAGTAACGGAACGGCAAATATCTTGTCATATGGGGTTACAATCCCGGTGTGAAAGACTTTAGCTGAAATCCGAAATCTACCTCCAGACACTTTTTAAAAATAATGGATTGAAGGCCATGAGACACAGACACTTACAACCAAAGATTACTGTACAGCTGCAAGACACTTAAGTCAATGAACCTCTTAGAGATGACAATTGAGTCGTTTTCAACTTGGGACTTCGGAAGAATATTTTACAGACTTTAGAAGAAACCCTGTATAATCAAGCATGGACTGACAAAACAGCATCTTTGTTTGAAAATTTTCGAAAGAATTTATTGAAGACAGGACCCCAAATCAAGATGCGACTTGGACTTGACGACAAGTCGCTAGACAATAGAGTTTCCTCTGTTGGCGTCGCGTGCCCCTGTGTGCATGTATTATGTTTATAATCACATGCTGGGTTTGACAGGCATATTCAGGTCCAGGATGAACAAGTTAGCACAACCGTCCCCACATGCTACATGCATGTTGCAAGTGAACCGCGAGATGCCGTATCTGCCCATACATGTATATTGCAGCACGAACGCGGCGGACAAACTAAACCTGGCCAAGTACCGACTTAAATTCAAGTCTACTCAGCAAATATCGTAAAAATAACAAGAGAGCCAGTCACATTCAATGTAAATGGCATGAGATAATTAGCTGGTAACCCATTTCAGCTAAGATGATTTTGTTTCTCTGCTATGCAAAGTCACTTGCTTAGCACCGCCGTGACTTTTCCTCAAACGTTGAAAGCATTACCGGTACCTTTGTGAGACAGTCTCTAGGTGCTCCACAGTCGATAAGGATTCTGACGCAGTCTGCATGACCGTTAGCTGCTGCCCAGTGGAGTGGGTACCAGCCTAGGGCATCTGGGATACAGGGGTTACAGTTTCTCTCAAGTAGGACATTCAAGCATCTAGTGGAAAAACAAATGGATATCTTGATGTCATTTGCCTCTGAAAGGGTCGTTGATGAGAATGAAATATCACGGCTCTGTAATTTGTAGATTTGTATATTTCAGGTCAATTCAGTCAGTGAGCAGTTTGCAGCAGTTCAATTCATTTCATGGGTACATATTACGTCAGTCATTAAAATATGTGACACCCTCAATTGTCAACACATACGGAAAACAACAATAGGGCTCTCTCGTTAAACCCGGCCAGTAGGGGTAAGGTAGTCATTGTCACCATCGCAGTAGGCAAAGACCGTATTTCGCCGTGCGCAATAGGCAAGCCTTCAAAGCTATGAAGGAGGGCAAAAACCTTCAAGAAAATGCGGAGCCAACACCCACTGCCGGGTTGGAATGATTATGACAACTGAACATGGCACAGGTAGTGACCATTATGCCATTTGATGAAGAGTTTGCAATTATTTTACGTGAAAACAAGCCATACTGACTAGTTTACAAAACACAAGTGGCTGTTAACCAAACTCTTTGCATAGTGCAATGGTGGCCGATAACGAGGAAACAAGATGGTCGAGTGGTACTTTGACATCATACGATCCAAATCTATTACATGAACAAACTTCTAGTACAATAGAACATTTGTAGTGAAATTCCTACAGCAGCTGTATATATTATGTGCAGTCCTGGCCGAAGAAATAAAAAGTCAGTGAAGTCCTTTTTTGTCCTGAGTTCTGCCCTAGTGGCCAAGGCATTGATGAGTTCTATTGCCCATTGTGTTCAGTTCTTTGGACTGGGCAGGGCAGGGCATTCCATTCTACGCGTCGGTATATAAACCAGGAGCACATGCTTTCACCCCCACTCCTTCGCTGTGTAGAGACTTAGCAGTGTTATAGTCGTCTACTCTACAGTTCCAGTCGCCATTTTTATGCCATATGTGTCCGGATACGGGAACAGGAACCATTAGGATAATGTTTGCTCCTTACAGTGACTGTTCCCGTGGAAGGACACACTAGTTTTTGTATATACGCCTGTAAATAAATATCATCTACCAAACCAAGAGAAGTTTGACGAACAACCAGGAGTCCAGAAGAAGCCGCTGCAAGTTTAGAGCGCAGACTCCAGATATTAATTTAGGGTAAATATTTATAATATAACTTAGTCCCTAAACATTGACTCTGTGCACAAGTATTCTTGTAACGGAAATGAACAGTGTGTACATCGTTGTCATACATGCTCAAATTGTTCTGCACACCCAGTGTGTCCCTACACACAAAGCTCCCACATGTGCTTTTGAAGTGCCATCTTTTTTACATGTATGGAGCCATGGGTGTTTTACTGAGCAGAAATTCAACATCGTTTTGAAGAATGCCTCCTCTTTGCAATTTTAATCAGCAAAAATAATGCTCAGGAATTCAACATCAAGTTTTGAAGAATGCCTCCTCTTTGCAAAATTTAATTAGCAACAAAAAATGCTCACATTTTTGTTCAGTAAAAATGGTCTAATGAAACTTTGACCGACTTGTTCTAACTCTTTCAAGAGCACATAAAACCTAGAAAGCTTTTATTACCCAGCATGCCCTTGTCCGGCAGCGCTGTGTAGGGGTGAGACGCCGTCCGTTCTCGTTAGGTTGACGTCGCCTCCAAGGTCTAAAAGTAATTCTAAACAATCTGTCAGAAAAATGTGAAAACTGAGGCTTAGTAAGGACAGGATATCTAAATCCATCGACAATTTAAACCCAGGGAAATGGAAAATGCACAATTTTTTTTCGAAATGCTCGCTGCACATGTGGGACATTGTTCGCAGATCTCAAGCCGTGCAAAAGTTCTTCTGTTTTGTAGCGTATGCCACAGCCAAAAATACGCAGAGATTATTCGCACTGCATCACTTCAGTTTCCAGGCCTTGGTTGGCGGGCTTATGATGAGCAATTCAGACTAAAACAAGAATCCAATCCGTCGTGGTCCTGTGGGGAAATAAATTTCGAGCTGTGGCTCACGGTTGCTGCTTCAAGTGTTACTTCCCCGGCAGTACGGGGCGTGCATCCTAGCACTGTGGTTACTACACAATAAACATAATATTTCATGTACATCACACCCCCCCCCCAAAAAAAGTCTGATTGACAAATTCATATAGTTAGCATAAATCAGCTGAGATCCCTGTTCGCTGTGAGTACCAGTCACAAGCAATTCAAATTGCATGTAATCTTGGCTGGTTACCTACACTATGGGCTGTTTGGGCAGAAGAACCCTTTCAACGGTTACAAAGAGAGAGTTTGGGGGAGACTACCAGGTGGGACATTAGAACACAATTAATACCGATGACGCCTTGCGCTCACGCAAAGACACTATGGCATTGTGCACCTTCAGAATAAAATTAGTAATGCGTATTCCACGCCATACAGTACACACACACAGCGAGTCCCATCCACTGAGCTCTTGAAAAAACACTGTCTACTGTTTAAGAATGGAGTCAAAACTTGCTTAACAAATATTTTGGTGCTAAGCAATAGCAATTGTTTGTTGTGTGGTTCCTTTAAAATTAAAATTTCCTGAAGCAAATGTTTCTTAGGTGCTTGGCGCGTTTGTGTGTTTAGTGACTTAAAATGAAAGTACAGGGTGAGTCAAAAAAAGCGGAACCCAAACCCCAAATAGTATATTTCATATTTTAAAAAATGTAGCACCAAAAACAATAATGACTGGAAAGCCAATTTCATAAGCTACTTTTAGATGAAAAAAATTACTGAAATTGGTCAATCCCTTCAAAGAATATCACCATTTAAACACAATGACCCTAAAACCTGTCTCGTCCAAAAATGCGATTTCAACAATTGTTGTCACAATTGTCTTCAAACATCACCAGCGATGAGATCTTAGTTTAAACGTTAACAATATGCAACAAAGTCCTTTTGAAGGCCCGTCTTTTCAAAAAGTAGATTTCATAAATCATATTGTTTGCCTAACCAGGGTTGTTGATCACAATATTGTGTACTACAGTTGGTGACAGTTGTTGAAACAAGTATTCTGTGTCATTTTCTTTGTTGTTCCAAACAGTCAAAACAGTCAACACAATAAATTGCTTTTTTGGACGAGACAGGTTTTAGGGTCATTGCGTTTAAATGGTGATATTCTTTGACCGGATTGAGCAATTTCAGTATTTTTTGTGCTACAGTACATATTTTCTTAAATATGAAATATATTGTTTGGGGTTTGGGTTCCGCTTTTTTTGACTCACCCTGTAGTTCTTACCTAATTGGCCGTGCTCGGCCGCAGCGTGTACAGGGGTAGAGCCATCAATTTCTCTGGTCGCGGGGCTGTGGTTCTCTTCTATTAATCTACAGATGGTGGCGGTGTCCCCTTCCACTGCGGCCAGGTGAAGTGGGGAACTTGCGGTGGCAGTGGAAGGGGGAAGCCGGGCTATAACAGGGGCGCTACCTGCAGAGAGAGGAGGAGAGAAAGTGATTGGTGAATTGCAGATCTCGGTGTGTAAACTTGAACAATGAATCGGGCTATTAAAGTCACACGTTTCAGACGGGCATTCCAGAGTCTGTTGCATCGAACAAAAATGTATTGAGAGCGACTCGAGTCAACTTTTACAGAATGTGGTTTCAGACAGGCACATTGATGTACTTATTTTCCGTTGACTGGAGACTGGAGTTGTTTGAATGATTGCAACAGTCAATCTTTTTTACTGGAAACATCTACAATTATTCAGCGCGTATTACTCTTGATTGCCAGTCCGAAGAAGATACCAGTTCCGTCTGTGAAGAAATCCAATATGCATACCGTCACCGTTTTCACTACATGAAACGCACACACTGTATGCGCGCGCATTTCGTGAGAACCGCATAATCAATAATTTCGGTTTCACGAACTAACACATGGGTTTGCAAGCACACTTTGTACACTGATGTGTAATTTTCATAAACTGAACCGCAAGCATGTGGTGGAAATACAATTCGGGGAAAAACGCTTTGAAAGGCTTTACTTCATCTGTATATTTGTTGGGTTACAGAAGCATTAAACTTAAAACCTTTTAACTGGTGAAATTAAGACCGGTTTCAGTTTGTGAAAACAAAAATTTACGGAGTGCTTGCATGCAGTACTTGGGTATCAGTTTGTGAAAACCAATATTACGCGGTACTGTAGAGTATGCGTCCATGCCAAGAACTCACGCCCACCAAGTGTCAGTTCATGGTGTCGGTGACGATATATACTTTTTTTTTTCTAGGCTCTTCTCCAAATTGTTCTTTTTTTTCTTCTAGGCTTTACTCCAAAGTCTGAAATGCAAAATTCAATGCTAGTTTTGGTTTCCAAGATTTTCTGATGATATTGGTAACTGTCAAGATTTTAAACAAAAAGGTTGTTCAGCAAATTACTAAAATAAGTTGAGGAAAAGTTTGAAACGAATTTTCAACACAGACTGTGGTACAGAAAATACATTTTAAGCTCAAACTACCCAAATGAAATTACACTTTTATGTGAGATATTCAGTGTTGTTACTGCATCAGAGCAAGGAAGGATAAACACAGGGTGCTTCCATTAGAGAAAGCTACAAGGAAGGAAAGAAGGGAGCAGGAAAAGATGAGGATTTTTGCCTGCATAAAGCGGGAAAACATCATCATCACAGCTTTTTTCCTGCGCCTAGCACATAGTAAGCACAACCAGTCCAGTTATTCACAAAGCCCGTAAGGAGCTATTGTTTCAAGCCATTACTAAGCATTTGCAATTGGTATGATATACATGAAAAATCACAAAGTTTGTCTTTTTTGTTTTCAAAACAAATTACACCTGGCTTACAGACGCCAAGAAAAGCATTTTATCATACCTCTCAAGTTTCTACTAGATCAAACATTATTTTTATCTACACAAGTCTCGTAACATTTCCATCTTAATGACATACTGAAGGGACTCATATTAAAGGTTCTGGAAAGATTTATGGGAAAAAAAGGTTTTTACAGTGTTTTTATTATAGCCCAAATATTCAAATTTGCTACCGCCAATGCACAACCTATCCTACAAGCATGCATCAAAGATGTGTTACGGAACAATTAACAACTGGGGTTTTTTTTCAATTACATGTATTAAAGTACAGTATTTGAGCAATTAATCATTGTAGAGTTATCCTCTATCTAATTGCTGTTCTCTATCTATTCAGTAAACAAAAACAAACAAACAAACAAACAAAGGAACAGCTTTAACTTCAAATCAAATTAAAAAAAAATAACAAAACAAAACTATGAAGTTTAATGTTACAACAGAAACTCTGGAATTTTTTTAGACGTGAATATCAACATAACAGACATCAACATGCATGCACAAAGTAGACAGACAACAACAGATAGACAAATAAACTGACTGCCAATGAGCATCCCGACAAACTGTGACCTGATCCGTATGTCCAACTACTAGGGTACAGGCAGAAGAAGGGCAATTCCACGGTTACTCACGTTACATTTTCATAACGTGAGTAACCGATTTTGTGCGTCTTGTTTATCATACATAACACATTTTTCTGAATGTCATCTTTGGTGCTTAGGTAGGTCTAGATCTACTCTATCGACTATGGGGATAACAGTTATTTATAAATACCTCAGACAGTTTAGCTATTCCTATTGGTCGAGAGCCCGTCACGTGGCCGGTCTTAAACGGATGATAAAGACATGCCTAGCTGGTCTTAAACACTTTTCCAGTGTCACAATAAAATGTGGACTCCTAAAAATCCAGTGCCTCTTACCGTTTCATTGGTTGAACGTTCACAATCCTCACGTAGGCATGCGCAACACTACAAGCGAGTCAGAATTTTAAAGTTCTAAATTCAAAACGCAACGTGCCAGGTGCGTTCTGCGTGACATCGCGCAGAACATGTTACGCGCGCGTCAATCTCCATATAAGGGTTGTTTACATCTTACTCGCCAGCTGAACACTCCATTATTTTGCTAGAGGGATGTTTCAAAAAGCATGAAGTGAACTTGTTGAACAAAATCGGGATTTTTTGAACGAATTATTTGATATTTTTTTACGGATAAGGTATTTATGAATGGGAATAAATATGTGCTCGGTCGGTATTTATCACTCTGTTTAATACCGCTTAGAGTCTGGGTGCTGATAATTACCCTCGCCTCCGGCTCGGGTAATTATCAGCACCCTGACTCTAAACGGTATTAAACGAGTGATAAAAACCTCCGGAGCACACATTTATTCCCTTATTAATAATCCTTTTCAGTAAGGTAATTACAGCCCAAGGAAACTCAAAAGTACATCAAAAATGTAACGTGAGTAACCGTGGAATTGCCCAGATGCATCTATGGGAAGTGTGTTCAGCCACATGTGTTATTGCTGGTCATGACCAAGTTTGTATTGGGGCAGACGGCCTCAACTGCCAAAACTTTTTTTGAGGTTTATCAGGGGTGATGCTGGGGGAAAATGAAAAATCCACGAAATAATTGGCAGGGGGGTTGAGGATCGCCCAGGGCCCCAGACCAACATAAGGTCGTTGATATACATTTGCATTTGTCTAAAGGCACCCCTTACAATACCCATTTCTTTTGCTCTAGAGGAACTTTTATAGGTAAAAATACCTTTACGGCAATCCAGAAAAAATCCCAACAATGATTTATTTTTAGGATTTGGTAACATGCCACTATATGGTATTAAAGAGATTGTAGGATTATAGTGACGCCGTGTGAAACATCCCCAGCTGTACAGATTTTGTAGAATAACCTATTGCAGTCTTGAAACATTCTCAGTTTGTTCTCCCAGAGCCTTTGCAGCATGATAGATGAGATGAGCATGTATTCCATTGAGAATCACCACAATGCTAACCACAACATAAGAGACAATCTTTCAAGGAAACAGACTTGCATATATTTGTAGGATTATAGTGACACCGTGTGAAACATCCCCAGCTGTACAGATTTTGGAGAATAACCGATTGCAGTCTTTGAACATTCTCAGTTAGTTCCTCCCAGAACCTTTGCATGATGGAGGAGTGTGTATTCCATTGAGAATCACCATAATGCTAACCACAACATAAGAGAGACAATCTTTCAGGAAAACAGACTTTGTAGGACTATAGTGACACCATGTGAAGCTTCACATGCTGTAAAGATTTTGTGAATAACCAATTGCTGTCTTTGAACGTTCATTCTAAATTTGTTACTCTCAAAACCATTGTATCATGAGAAATGGATGTATTTCATTGAGGATCACCACAACGGTAACCACGACATAAGACACAGTTGTTCAGGAAAACGGACATATGACTTTGTAGGGCTATAATGACGCCATGCGAAACATTACAAGCTGTAAAGATTTTGAGAATAACCAATTGCTGTCTTTGAACGTTCATTCTAAATCTGTTGCTCTCAGAACCTTTGTAGCATGAGGGACATACCATTACGCTAACCTTAACATAAGAAGCAGGGAGTTTTCCCTGATATTTCCCTGAGAAATTTCCAAAATTCCATGAGAAACATTTTCACTTATAACGAGGTTGCTGGGAAGTGAAGAGGTTACTGCAAAGCAGAGTAATATTCACGCTGCACTTACTAAAAAGCCATGATAGTCAGTCAGTCAATGGACACAACTTGGACCCAGACAGACATGCGCCAAACGGGCGAAAACCTTTCCCTTCTGGGTCACTGTCAAATTCCCCTCATCTTTTTTTGTTTTCCCTGATTGGAAAAAAAAGGAAACTCGTTTTTCAGGTTTTCCCTGATATCCGGAGTGGCTGGGAACCCTGACAGTTTTTCAGGAAAACAGACAAATGTCAAGATGTAAAAATAAACAAAATAGTGAAACATAAATAAACAAAAATTAAAAAAACAATTCTGCTACCAACAAAAAATACAATTATATACAGAAACTGAATCACAAATTTGGCATGCATTGGTAAGGAGATGCAGAAAAAAAAATGAATGAATAATGTGTACAGAAATAAAATGAATGAAATTGATAAAATTAATAATAAAAAAAGACTGGTTCTGTTTACTTACATTTATATTTTCTAAGCAGAGAGCACTGTGGAGTGCAGGGGTAGATGGAAAAAAAAGTGAAAAACCAAAGAAATAACATTGTGATTTGCCATGCTGGGAATGTGACACACACAAGTACAAAAAAATTCAAAATGACAATAAATAAAAAATGGAAATAACCCTGTGAAATTTTTACTTTTGCATTAACCAATATGACTTCCGTGATCTACCCCAAATTAATAATTAAAAAAAAACAATACAAGTTTAAGAGATAAACAATACTGACTGAAGTCGGTAACTGCTGAAAGAGAAAAACTGAGCCAACACATAAAATTGACACAAAATTGATAGATTCCCTTTCCTTTCCCGAAAATAAGAATTTATTGGGTATCTGACACTGTATGCAATCAACAGCGCCCTCACTTATATGACATTTTTTTCATATTTTTACCTGACGGAGGAAGCTGAAATTTTGCTTACATATTCCTTGTGTCCAGAATTGTACCTGCGCTGGGTTTAGAAAAGGCAAATATGTCCATGGGCGGCGTGTTTACCGAAAATATACCGCAAGTTCTACGCTTTCGTTGAAAACATTTTCAATACGAACTCCCCGCGCGAAGACGTACACACACGTGCCGTTTGCTGCCGCTTGCTGCCAGGGCGGCAGCGTGCTAGGTGTGCATGCACGCACGTGTAAACTTCACACGGGGAGTTCATACTGAAAACGTTTTCAACGAAAGCGTGGGATTGCGGTTTATTTGCGGTAAACATGCCGCCCGCGGACATATTTGCCTTTCCTAAACCCAGCGCAGGCACAATTCTGGACACAAGGAATATATGTAAGCGAAATTTCAGTTTCCTCCGTCAGGTAAACATATGCAAAAAATGTGTTATAATTTTTTTCGCTATGGCAGGAGAGATTCATATCCTGGACTCCATTGCATGTACACAACGGAGTCCAACCTGGGCTAACCATCACAGTGGGTACTGGATTTACATGTACATGAAGTGAACTTGAATGAAAGGGGTAACAATATGGTTAACTCCCTACTTATTGCTAGCCAGGTTGGGTCAGTTTCATGGTGCTGCTAAACACAGGAAACTGCTAAGTAAGCACAGAAAAGTGTTGCTAAGCAACAACAGGTTACCAGCCAAAGCGCCATGTGATGTACATTACTCACAACTGGTTCCCAACTAATAGTTGCTATTAGCAATAGGTGAGGCGTTCTGGCAAACTGAGACAGAAGTGGGCAGAGGTTGACATGAGGATTTGCGGTATTAGGAAAGAGAATCAAATACTCCTTACAATACTGTTTGTTGCATTTCAACCAGACATTCTGTTGACAAGTTAGGGCTGTTTAACATTCACATTTATCAACATAACGAGTCTGTCTAATACTGCACAAAAGAACCTGTAAAGTTTCGAGCTTTGTATTCGTGAAAATGAAATACATGTATGGCAACTGTTTTTCCTTTAAAAAACAATTTCATTCCACAATTTTTGTACTCTTTCTTAAAACGTGTGAAGTACATACATGTATATCAAAGATTTATCTGAAAATTGAAATAAAATAAATCACCCCAATTGTTTTTTGGAAAGCATTTTTCTCCACTACGGCCTGTGCCCAGTTCTGCCTCATTTTTTCCAGAACGTCTCACATGTTTTGTTTTATCTATTAAGCAGCTCTACGAACTGAAACCAAGGGTTATTCATGAGCAATATTAGTGAGTTAGTGTTTCCTCTACTCCAGTGAGATTAATGGTTGGCTGCGAGGGGAGGGGAGGGGGAGGGGGACGAATTAATTTCAGTCATGAATTAAATCTGTCCTGGTGATGTAGTCAGTGAGAGAGACTTCCCCAGCATCAATAAGAAACAGCTGGTCCTGAGACAGTTCCTTGGGGCAATTGGGAACTTTTCAATCAATGACTCTTAGAGACTGTACTGAATAACTCATCAAAGGTCACCAAACCCAAGTTCAACCTCGTTTTTTAGTTGAAGAGGTAATCTGAAGTTTGTAATTCAAACGTTTATCTCTGCATACTGCTGGAATAACCAGCGCAGAATGTTGCTTTAATGAGGATATATACACAAAAACCTTCAGCATTTTTAAAGACTTTTTTGTGATGAATTGTGTGTTGGAGTTCAAGTACCGGTAGTTAATTAAGATATCCGTAACAGTAAGCAGGAGGTTGTGAGTCGCGAGTCCCATCCAACAACACTGGGCAAACGCTTCTCATAAACATTACCTCAATGAGGCCCTTCAACCAATTATAACGATTTACATTTTGGCTATTTGGTGCAAACGATACATAGTTGTATTTCTTTGCGTGATCAATACTCAATCAGATCTGTGCCTGATGCATTCTTGCACTTCAGCCGTGAAAAGGTTAACACTATTTGGGTTGGACTGGGGTTTGTCTTGTAATTGTTTGGGATTTTGGGTAAGAAAAAGGCATGGGGAGAGGGGCAGCATGATTATATCCAGAATCTTAGACAGGGTCAAGGATTCCTATGGGTACTCGAAGTCTCTCTCACTGACTAGACATTTGCTTATGTCATGGTTTATGTGGGTTAACATCAGGAAACGGTCAAGACAAGTAAATCAAGGCTTGGGTCGTGCTTTAAAGGGACAATTTACCTTCAGGACGTGGCCCTAGGGTGTTATGGTAAAAGCCATGATCGCTATGAATGGGCGGGGCTTCGCTGTACTTTAAAACTGACTGCATGTCCGCACCCACCTGGGTTGTGGATTTCTGTGCAGTGGGCGCGGCTTGGGCGTGGTTTGGCAAGGGCGGGCCGAGCTGCTCGCCGGCGTCGTAAAGAAAATCGTCGTTAGTGTCAATGGCAAGAGTGTCAATAGCGTTTGAGTTGTTGGAATTGTTGTTAGCACTGATTAGCAGTTGGTTATCCAGGCCGCCCCGCAGGTTAGTTTGACCACCACTCAGCTTATTGGTGTAGAACTGTCTACGGGCCTCCACTAGAGAGTCGGACCTCCGCACTGAGACCGGAGGGGACTGCAAGGGGCTTGACACGTTCTTGTTGGCATCGGATTTGCTGAGTGGCGTGGTAGCGGGAGAAGAGATTGTGGTAGTAGAAGTGCATGATGAAGAAGAAGCGTTAGTCTTTTGAGGGATGAGAGTAGGCTTGTTGGGTGGTACTGGTGGTGGGGTACCTCGTGGTGAGACGGTGCGCTTGACCGGGGGCGTGAACACGGGTGGCTGGGCACCCGACTTTGGAGCAGGCTGTGTACTGGGAACTGCTCCAGTTGGAGTGATGCTGCCTGACGGACTTGGTGGGTTTGTTCTGGACACAGGTGCTGTTGGCTGGGTTGGTGTTGGTGGCTTAGAGGTCTGTGGCTTCCTAGCTGTATTCACCAGGGGAGGTACGGCAGCTTTCGGTACACTGGGAGAACCTGCTTTGGCAGTGGAGTGAAAGGGGACGGCAGATGGTTGCTGCTGCACTCCTGGAAGCCCCGGTATAGCTTTCTTTGGACCAGCCTTGAAGGCATCAACTGCCTTCATGAACGGGGAGCTACTGAGAGCCGTAGGCCTCACTAAATTAGTTGCTGTAGGTTTGGGAGAAGGTGCGATTGGCTGCCTTGGGCTCGGCCTCTCAATCTCCCCAGATCCTTTCCTGTTTTGCTGCGGTGACATCAAGGAAGCCCTTGCAGCACTCCCTGTACTGGATGGGATCTTACTCCCTCTCTGAGGTGGGGGAGATGATGTATTGGCTCTGTTCAATCGATCAAGACTTGTGGCTGGACTCAAGGTCTTTCCATTCCCTTTTGAATACAATAAGGAACCCTTCTGCTTGGCAGATGTCTTAACCTCAGTTTTTCCATTATCACTTTCGACACTCCTTGTATCGGCTGGTTTCCCAGTTGTTCCATATTGAGGTTGGTAGCCACTTTTCTTGGGTTTTCCTGCCACAGGCTTAACGATGGAGGTCACGGGACTCAGGGGACTACACAACTCCTCAGACCCAGAAGAGGAGCTCTCAGATTTGTCATATCGTGGTGGGGTCCTCATTCCTCTTGGCGTACCAATCCTGCTTGCATTGGCAGCTGGAATCGGAGACCCTGTTACCCTCCCTAGAGGCTTTCCCCTGATGTCTCTACCGTTGGTGGCAGAGGTGGGATTCTCTTGGTTCCCGTTGGAAGCATCAGTGTGTCCTGCTTCTGCCAGGGCCAGCTGTAAGTCATTGATGCAGTTGCTGGCTGTGTCCAGCTCTTCTCTGAGCTCTCGCGTCCTGTTTTCCTCTCGTTTGAGCTTTGCCCGGAGCTGCTCACGCTCCATGTCAAACTCGGAAAGCCGCTTCTCCATCCCGGCTTCCATTTTGGTGAGGTGCTTCCTCTCCTTGTGAAGGCAGCCCTTGGCGCTGGCCAGCTGGGCTTCCTTGACAATCATCAAGTCCTCCAGCTCTTCCATCCTCTGTTTCATCGCGCCAAGCTCCATCAGGAGAACCTTGCGCTCATCGAGAATGACCTTGGCAAACTGGAGGTGCTTCTTGCGTTCCTGGACCACAGCTGCTTGAGACCTCTTGGTCTCTTTCTCCAACTTCTTCTGTTGAGCTTTTTCAAAGTCAAGCTTTTTAAAAGAGGAAGAGAAAAGAAAATGACAAAGATTTACACAAACTTACAAGCACCATATTGTTTTGAAAGTCAAGTAAATCTTATTAAGGAAACAGGAAGAATGTTCTTGGAGGAAGAAACTAAGTCATTAAATAACGACCAACAATCAAAACAAAACTTTCACTCACTGTTGAATATGTCCTACCATCAAAAATATCTTCTTGTCAAAGGGATGTTTCATATTGTCACGATTTTAGAATTAAAGGTACAGTTCATCATTTGTAATGTGTGCATTTTGTTAGTTTGAAGCAATAAAAGTGCTAAAAATCTAGAGAATGGTGCTGAACAACTAAACTAAGGTTTCAGCTCAGCTTCAGCTTTATGTTTCGAGAAAAACAACATCCTAGGATCTTGATTTCAAATCAAAACTTGCTGAATCATTTTTTGAATTGGGCCTGAACTCAGCATCCGAGGCAAGTTCTCACTGAGCCGATTGCAGCTACGCGATGTTGCGCACTGATCCAATGAATTATAGCAACCGCGCGCTCATGTGCGTCTTGTCAACGCTTGCGCACACTTTGCCGAATAAAAAACAACAACTACTAACGGAAATTTCGTTGGAAAGGCCTTTTTTCGTTGATTTCTTCAAAATGACAGCACGCCAGAAAGAATAATTTCACAGGGAGTTTAGTTCCCTTACTATTTTTGAACCAAGTATGCTTTTCAACAATAATGACGTCAGTTACTTTTTGGATAGCTGCAAATGATGGACTGTAGCTTTAAGTTATTAGCAGGCATATATACTAGACAGGTGTATCTACTAAGGATTCTGACATCAAGTAACAACTCTCATTTGGGAGATGAAGAATCACTTACACATTCAGTGCACATACACATTTTGCTTTCTGGCTATACAGTCACTCAATCAAGGTATATTGTTGCCCATAACAGCAGGGCTAGGAGGGAACACAGATCCATCATGAAGCAAAAAGGTCCCAATGGGGATATTACCTCCATGTAAGCTAATTTACGATGGGGGAGTAGGAAATGGGATGATGAATGGGCAAAATCTTGCTATCTCACAAAGACTATCTGGATTCTCCAGTCTGTCTGTCCCAGACAGACAGACAATAAAACATGAACTACAGCTCAAAACTATGATTTACACAACAGAGGTTCGTTTTAAAATTTATGTTGAAACTGCTCCAGGAGAAATATTAACCAAATTGGTAGATAATTATCAGATCTATGACCTGCCATGCATGAATATTTTATACAAGATACAATGTATGCTGTATCATGTTCGTGTAAAGGGAAACAGATCTTGTCACTCAAACACAATACCAAAAAAACCCTGTATTTCTGTGCTGTATTTTTTTATTCTGTGCTTTAGTTATGTTTTACCACTTCCAACTGAACCATGATGACCGGGTCAGGAAAACGAGTTTTCTTCAAAAAAAATCAACAACATTAAAACAAGAAACAGGTATCTGAGTGTACTCAATCTGGACTATTACATGTAAAGCCCTGTGAAAAACACATTTTGCATTCACCTTATCAAGACCTGTGGTCATGAAATGTATGTTCAGTTTTACCTGTTGTGCAAGTCGCTCTCTTTCCTTTTCCAACATGTAGGTGACGTCGTCTCCCTGAGCTGTATCGTTGGCATGTTTTCGCTTCTCCTCGTCCAGTTCTGCTACCATCTGACAAATAAAAGGCATAAGATACTCATTTACAAAACCAACGATGTAATGGAATAGTTTTCATGAGGAGTACTGCATGCAACTCACTATGTGTCTGAATCCAGAGAAGGATATTAACCCTAACCACCCCAACCCTTCAAAATCCAACTGCGTGTTTTTGTTGGAATCTGTTGGAGTGAGTGCTGTTCTAGTGAACTGATTAGATGCTTTACATGGGGTCAGGCATACCACCATAATCAGAGTCCAACAGTTTGGGTGTAGAGTTTACCATATGGTGTTGGATTTTGCAAGAGTGAGGAAGGTTCCTAGTAAATCACTCAAGGGGGTTAGGGTTAAACTGTACAGATACCTTCCTACTGTTTGATCAGTCACAGACAGTCAGAAATTCAACCCACTTCCCCTCCCATAACTTATACACAAGCTTTGTCCCAAACAGTCAGATCATATTTCTAGTCGGCACTTGTGACACTCAAATTCAATCAAAAGACGGAAGTAACTGATTGGTACAGCTGGCTTATCGGTCTGCTATCCATGGGCAGGGCATAGCCAATGCTAGTCAATCCTGCTTTACATGTACGTATAGGCAGGGACCACTGTTAAAAAGCAGTCATTCAATTGATTGCGACTGCGGGGATGGCTTTGTTGAATTTGCCAGCCAGAGAGGGAGGGATTAGAGATAAATGCGTTAATGAATCAAACCGCAAAACAGATGTCTTTTTCACAAACAGAAATGGAATTCAGGTTTCAATAATGCCAGAAAATTGCTTCCTGCTTTACTTATCAAAGGCTTCAGCGTGTGCATATCTAGCAAATGAAAAATGTATCGGGCATGTAAAATCAATTAAACTGCACTCCACGTCTTGTTTGCCCCACTCCAAAAAAAAGAAAAACGCGGCGGCTGGTTCTTGTGTCAACCTCCTTGAGTGTTACGGTAGGATCCTTTCATCACCTCGGATGAGATGGCATGCGTAACAGGCCGGGCGGTTCTGAAGCATACCGGTGCAGTCTGAGCAACTGACATGGTTGCTCGCACTGAATGGCAAAAGTTCTCTTTTTTAAGACGGTGGTCAATGCTCGACTTGGGAAATGTTTCTGAAAGTGGCACACTGTATGTCCATCTTCGTCAGTTTCTATTTTTTTTTGGGGGGGGGGGATCCACAAGGAGTACCAGAAGTAGTGCCAAATTCATGATTTTCTGAAAGTAAGGGTGGAGGGAGGGGTTGGGGGTTGGGGGTGTCCTTGCTGTGGCTGTTCTTGTTGTCGCTGTTGTTGTTGTCTCACCTTAGCATGGCTCTCCTTCAACCCTTCCACCTGCTGTCTCATCTCAGTCTCAGCTTTCTTATGCTTGGCCACCATGGCCTCCAGGTAGGCCAGGGCGTTGCCCTGCTTGTCCTCCTTGCTGTCTTCCTCATTGCTGCCGAAGCTGCTACTGTTGTTGCTGTTACCGTTGCCGTCCAGGTCTCGGCCCAGGGCTGTGTACGGGTTGGCTACGGTGTAGCGCTGCTGGCTGCTAGCGGGACGCAGGAGCTTGGTGCGTTCAGCCTGGGTGGGGATGAAATATCGTCAAAATGAGACCAGCTGAGTTTCAGCGGTTTTGGATTGGTGGCATGGGACATGGGCAGTCAATAAATTACAGGATTCCCAGCACTTTATGAAAAGAAAATTACCTGAGTTTTCCCCGATATATCCTTGAGATATTTCCAAAATTCCATATTAATAGAGAAATATTTTCACTTTAACAGGGTTGCCGGGAATTCAAGAGGTGGTTGCAGCAAAGCAATTAAGATACTGACATTACATGTATTCACACTTTATTTAATCACTAATACACCATAGCCAGTCAGTCAATGGACACAACTTGGGCAAACATGGCACAAGAGGCACATACGCCAAACTGGTGAAAACCTTTCCCTTGCGAGTCACTGACACTGTTTTTCCCCAAAATTCCAAGAGTTTTCCCTGACTGGAAAAATGGAAATTAAGTGTCAAAGCTTTCCCTGATTTTCAGAGTGGCTGGTATTATTGGGCTTACATGAGAGAGGAAAGCTTCACTACTTTTACATTTATGTAATAGCTAATAACCAACATGTAATTAACATGCAAATTAGAGTGACTATATGACTCAAAATTTCTTTCTTTTTTCCTATAATTTTCATTTTTTTTTTAACTAAATTCGATTTTGTTTTACTTTTTTCAATATCGTTTGTCACAGATGCAGAGAGATGCACACAGATATGTACAGAATTGTAAATTGCCATTCGGAATTCAAATCAATATTGACGGATTGGGTACATGGCTTTCACCTGTCACCACCCAAAAAAAAATAATTAATTGAATTGACAAAAACAGGGTCATGTAACCAAAACGTTTGCATATTTGGATCTCATTACTCATGAAGATGATCATGTGTTTGCATACATCGAACCATCTGGTGCACCGCGCCGCACATTGAACTATGACTAACTTGCACGTCTCGACCATTTATCACTTTCTCGTGTCGTCGTGCTCATATCTTCAATCGACGAACGAATCCAATTTGGACGCCGAGGACATCTCAGAGACGAATTACTGGATCAAGACATTCCAATTTGATTGTCAACTTTTCCCATTTTTTTTTTCAACGCTCTCAACCGAAAAGGAAACAGTTTGATGGATATGTTTCAGATCTCAAACTGAAACAGATTTGTCTGCTGGTACGCAATCTATAATCCTATTAGAATGGAAGGGGGAGGCTTAAAGTCTTGGTTGCCGTTTCACGGGATTATACCCCAGAATTATAAGTAAAATGGGCCAGTGCTGTTTGTAGGTTATAGATGTGGTGGTCCTCAAAAAACAAAATAACAGCCAATTTTGTGGGCAACGAGTTACTTGAACTGTTTGTACTTTTTAGGTTGAGTGTGCTATGGTGACTAACACTGACAACTGAAAATAATGATGACCAATGACTGGTGAATTCATCCTGTTGTGGGAATCTATTCACACAAAGTACAAAGAGCCTAAAATAACATATTGATTGGACAAATATAGTACATGTACATGTACATAAATATACATTTTATAGTCATGACCTTGTCTGTACTTTGCTATGAGGCACAGCTGAAACACTAACGTACAATCAAGTCAAAAGACACTGGCATAATTCAAAACATAAAGATTAAAAAAAATATCAACACCTGGGTATTGAATAAGTGTACAAGGTTGGCGACTACACTGAAAAATACCCAGAGCATTTTTATCCATTTCATCATTTTAAATTTATTACATGTACAATGTCGGACACAGTCAATCTAATTTGAATCACATTTGATGCACAAAAAAAAAAAAAAAAAACCACCAAAAATTTACAAATCTCGCACAACGGCCTGCATATTTTTCAGGGCATGTGATAGCAATAATTTTATTTTTCCATTTTATACAAATTTACAAACGACGAAATCTCACAGACTGCCTCACAATCAACAGAATTCACCATGGCAGGCCCCCCCCCCCCCAAATGCAGCTTCAATATCATTTTTGTACCTCCCTACACAGTTTTTCCAAAGGGATCAAAAGGGCTTAGATTCTGGTGTGAAAACTGGGTTGAAGCATCCCTCGTTACAAATCAACATCAAGCCCAGCTGCCATCGCAACATTTACTGGCCGACCCCTCTAACTTTGATTTAATTTCCCACGACATTTAATTAGCCGGTGCTCAATTTAACCAATTTCTTCATCACACATTGGGAGAGCCTCTCTGGTCCGTTGGGTGTCATACAACTATTGACTGTACACACTCGAGTTGTTTGATCAGAAGGCCGGATTAATTTAGCGTGGTTCTAAAAGAGAGTCTAACGTGGTTAGGCTACTAATGGAAGACGTGGAGTGGAAGGGTGATATGAGATGGGTGGATAGATTGAATGGGGCGTAATTAAAGGGAGGGTTGCGTGTTTCTGTACAAACATGATTTGGTGGGCCTGCATTAGGGCTGTCCCGATTTTTTACCAAATATTCAAATATTCGATCATCAACTGAACAACAATATCTAGGGTATATAATTCAAAACTGCCACCACTTACACATGTACATGTGCAGTACTTTTATTGGGTTTTTCAGACGGTATTTTAAAATGCACATGTATTTGGTTGTGCAATCAGAAAAAAATGCTTAACTCCCTCTTTTGATATTAAGCCTCCAGTTTTGCATCCTGAAAATTAATATTATGCGACTGAAAGTTTGACAGTGCTGTTGAAATATAAACTTATAAAAGTCTTTTTTTTATGGGAATTAATGTTACCCGTGTAGCATTCACAACTTCCAGCTTAATCTCTTGGTACGGTTCGTAAAATTTTAAGAATAGTACGAAAAGGGCCAAGTCCAAAGAAATTTTCCTCTATTTTTCTTCTGCCATATGGTTCTATGAATTTATTGCGCACAACCCAAAACCGTTTGTATACATGTATAAACAGTTCTTTCAAGTGTTGAAAGACCGATTTTCCACCCCGATGAAAAATGATTCCAATTTTTGTTTGTTTTCGTTGAGCTGAATTTTGCAAAGAAAGAAAGAAAAAAATTCTGGAATGCGGTGAAAGAGCTTGGCCCATTTGGAAATTCCAAAAATGTACAACAGCAATTTTTTTCCAATGGGTAGATGTCTCATCTCGTTACTTTCAAGACAAGTCATCTTCATTACAGTGTTCAGTGCTGTAAAGAATTCATATTCAACATTTTTACAGATTAGGCCAAAAAAAAAGTCTCCGGTTTCTGGTATGCGCGCGCGTCGCCGTAGCCCATGCGCTGCAAAAGCAAAATTTTTTTTTTTTTTAAAAGAAAAATGATGTCTCAAACCGCCAAAACTGGTTTGACTGGAATCCTGCTGCTGCTGCAATTTTAACGTGTTTTTATTGGGGGTATGATCGAGAATATAAGCTATGTGGCTTCTCTGGACTCCCATATATTTGCACTAAGTGTAATCGGGGACCATTTGGAATCATCAGCCAGCATTTGAGGCAAAAAAAACCAAGGGAAAAAAAAAAAAAAAAAAAAAGGCGCGTCGCCGCACCACTTTTTGGGCAAGCTCCATACCAGAAACCGGAGACTTATTTTTTTGGCCTTAAAGTACCATGACCTTTTTTTAGTAGGCTAAGTTACCGGTAGATGCAGTTACATTTGTATATATTGGAAACAAAATTATTCCAGTGTAATTTGTGCGTACATGTATGTACGTACATTCATACATGTACATGTACCTACTGTGCTGCAAACTACAGAGAAAAACCTAATGCTTGCACACAGTGACAGGCATGCCGGCCTGATCAGAGCAAGTACCAAATATGGAAGCAATGATTTTATGATTTTGATTTGTGAGAGAAAAGGTTCTGAGAATGAGGTGATAAGAAATGAAGTTGTTGTTGCAAAATAGAAACCTGGAGAAAGTCATCAAAATCCTGAAAACTTGAAAGGTTTCAGAGAGTGCACGTCTAACATACGTACATATAGCAATGAAGAAATCACATACCGGTACATACATGTACACTACAAGCCACTACAAAACATAATTTTCTGCATTATGGCTTACAATCTGACCAGGACAAAGTTAACAGAAAATTAGAAAGAAAAATATTCTTCATCTCTATTGGCAGCCAAAAAGTACCGGTACATATCCCAAAATTCTCTTCAATATATTTTTTAATATGCATAATTGCCCTGAACAAGGCCAAAAGCCACTCCATGTAGGTCTAAATGAAGAATACAACTCAGAAAAACTGAATGTAGGAATTAATACGTGCCCCAAATTGCAAGAGAAAGCATCTTCATGTACCGGTACATAGGCCCTATAAAAAAAAATAAGAGGCAAGTTGTAGGCAACATGCAACCAGATTTAGACAGACATTTAGGCCTATTCATTTTGATACTTCTGATTCAGGCCAACACCCAATAATTTTGCAACGTGTACTATGAATAATACTGCTCCCTAGAGTGATGAATTTGATATCATCTGGATATCAATTATGAGAGTGTCATCATCACACAGCCATCTGTCTCTCGTCATCTGTACTCATTAAAAAACTCTGGCCCTGCCACGTAGGTGCTAGGAGAGGCTACAAAAGGTCAAGTGGGGTCAATGCTCATAAACTTGTATCAGTTCAGAAAGAGATTTTGACACTATTATTACAAGTAGGCTGGATTTTTTTTTCTCTAAATTAAAAAACAAATTGTTCTCACAACTTACTGAATTTTGAACTTACTCAATTTTGTTTGTGCCATCCTAATTTAATATTATGATACCATAAACTGCTGCTTCGGTCATTTGAGTTTCAAGAACAATGAATTGATAAATGAACGAACTCCAAATGTTTAATTCTGTTGATAAAATTGGTGAATTATTATGGAAGATCGATGTCGGGGAAAACCTGAAGATTTTATTCTAAAAGATGAATTGCGCACGGTCTTGAAATTGAGCTCTACTGCGTCAACAGCACGTGAATCATAAACTTTTTGTGATTAAATTGATCTTTGCACAGTAAACAAGGTGGGTGTTTTAATGGATGTCGCTCCGACACAATGTTCAATAAAAGGCGTTCATAAACCAAAAGAAAATGTGTATAAATGGATCCTGGGGGGCAGTCCCGAAGTCAAACGCTCCATTACCAGCGATTGCTCAAAATGCCTCGGTCACTATTGTGCGGACACAGCATGCGTTTTGGCAATTAGTGTCCACAGACTGACTTCTTGATATGGGGCGGTGAGCTCATGATTTACTGCCTGGTAGAACTGGTAGCTGTATTATATGGCAGTGCCTGTAGGCATACATGAGTGAGGTATTTAGCAGCAGATAGGAACCAATCAAGGAAAGTGATACGTGTACGGTACACAGCTCAAGGGTCCAAGTGAGCAACCTGAAAACATGACATAGTAGCAAAGGACCATGGGTACATAGAAGACCCCTGGAACAGACGGAAGACTTTAAAACTTTGATGTTCCAGAGACCATTCAGAAATCAAATTGTAGCCTGCATTTACCAGGCCCACCAGTGCTGATAACATCTGTACAGTATGCAAAGAAAACTGGAAATGAAATGCATTCAATGCATTTGTTGATTATTAAAGAAAAACGTCACAATGGTTTAAAGTTAATGGGGATATAATTTTCTTTTGAATGATTACAAAATAATAATAATACAGAGTATTTATACCGCGCTATACCAAGATCAGTAACTGTAAAAGGTCAGTCAAATATGACGGGGCTTAGAGCACGAAGGCACTTGTAAATTAATGTGAGAATTTTTATAGAAGATTCGCTGCTTCACTGGGAGCCAGTGAAGCTCTACCAACGGGCCAGCAGAGGTGGTCCCGTCCACATGGGAAGAGCAGCCGTGCAGCTTTATTTTGAAGGCGCTGTCAGCGCTTATAAAGGTCTGAATTGCATGCATCTAAGAAGATTCAATTGGCATAGTCAAGACGGGACAGGACAAGACCTCTGACGGCCTGATGGCAAGCATCTTGTGTGGTGAATCGGCGAATGCGCCAGAGATTGCGCGAGTGGAAGCAAATAGTCAAAATCACAAAACAGACAAAGGAGAACCTGAAACCAATTAATTTATCAACACCCTGTTTGATTGGTGAAAGGAAAACTTAATTAATCAGAATTTTTTTTGCAGAAGTGCCCCTCCCTTTTCTTGCCAAAAGTGTTACATGTTTGCATCAGTGCTCCTCCCCTCAACTTTCAGCCACACCTGTCCAACACTTTATCTAGGGATACCAAAAAAACAACACCCAAGACCAGGCATTTAACCGAAATTGCCCCGTTTTCTGTCTTTGAACCGTGCAGCCTCTCCTTGTACTCCTCAGGGGGTTGGACTCGACAAGCTGACTCACGAGTTATCGCACTTGCTGTAATAGCCCTCCCACCATACACATCTGCCATCGTTTGCGGCACTTCAAGACCCACCGTCCCGTGGAGATATTAATGGTAATGGTTACTGAACCAGAACCAGACGAAGAGCAGGGGTCGATCGTGAGGAACAGTAATAAACCAATGTAGATTGGCCTGGCCAGTGAGACAACTGTTCATTTTATACTGGAAGGACACCACACTGAGGTTATTATTTCTTGACAGGTTTTTTTACAAAGCATATTTTCTCCCTTCACAGCGTGACATGCTTGGAGACTGGAGCACACAGCGCAGTATGATTATGTGCAATGTATGTAGGAATTTGAGAAGGGAATGAATTGTATGTGTTGTATGAAACGTGTTTTATTTTGTTTTTAATTAATGAGTTGCCCATCACATTCCCTTTATACAAGAGCCACTAGTCTGAGTATCATCCGTTATCCACACAGCCAAGTCTCCTGTATAACATCTGATATGTCAAAGCATGCGTGATGTCATTTCATTCTGAAATCAGGACTAAGATTGTGATTGGTCAATTTCCATGCCACGTTTTTGTAATACAACAACCTGTACAAAAATGCTACTCATCATTGTGAGTTTATACGCAGTCTTTTGCATAATTAATTAATCAACGAATCTGTTTACGTACATGTATAATAGACCATGGTCGGCTTCGCCAGGGCCAGGGTCTAATGAGGTGAGGGCTAAATAAAGAAGGAAAAGACAACGAATGTAAATTTACAATTTGTAAGGTAGCAATTTTGTTGGGGATTTTGAAGGTCAAATTTTATTTCTTCAACATGTGTTTGTCCACAGAGCAAGAGGTTAATTGAGTAATAAAAACAAAACCTGCGATATCAATCCAAAGTTCGCAGACCATTTGGCACCAGGGCTTGCATGATTATCAGAGATTAACTTGATGACACTGGGAACGTTTGTGCAGGGGAGAAGCACAACAATGTATATACATGTATCTGTATGCACATTGTTGGAATACTTCAAGGAGTAAATATTTCCAGACATTTTTCAAATATTCAAAGGATTGAATTTGTGACATTTGATCCCTGTTAACATTCCGCAGAAGCAGGAACGGTTGTAACTTGTTACATTGGTTCTCCAACCCTTTTCTTCTTCCCTTCAAGTTGTTGCTCATATATCAGGGCAACCAGTTGTCAGCCATCTTCTTGAAGGTGGATCTAGAGACTCCAGTCCAATTTGGCTGTTTGGAGGAGAGTACAGGGGGCAGTCATCAATTATGAGGTCGGCCATCTGTGTCTCTCTGCATCCACATTGAGGGGAGGGGGGAAGGTCTACCCGATGTTCTCCAATACCTATGTTCCTCAATACCGATGTTCACCCAAAATCCTTAGGATTGGGCTTAGGGTTAGGGTAAGGTTTAGGGTAAGGGCTAGGGTTAGAGTATTGGGGAACATACAGGTAGGTACCGGTATTGGGGAACATACGGTAGGACTAGGATGCACCCAGGAGAGGATGATTTTGAAAGGTTAAGGCAATGGTCACCCCTCCACTGAACAAACTCAAGCAATAACGGATGACTTTGGAGGATATGAGGCTGAATCCAATTTTGACATGGTGGCAATTGGAGGATTGTGCAGGATGGAGGATGGTTCCTAGCCATAACGGCCTTGGGGGTTAGGGTTAATTAAGCCTCGCCATAGCCCAAAAATTGGACTCATTGACTTTATGCGGGATGAATTAGGCCAAATCCGTCTAAAACAATCTCTACTCTAGAGGCTTGCCTACTAGTCTTGTATTAAATCACATGATATCTGTCCCAAATATGAACAATGCACACATTACAACACAGATAAAATCTTAATTACATCGTCAGCGACTGATGCATCTGAGCGATCACTTGCCATCCGGTCACAGCAGTCCATCGGTAAAACAGACACTGTTTCCCTATACTGGAAGATATGCAGATTGATATTGCTTTTAAGATGACAAATGACCACGCTGGGCTCCGCGCATTACCACCGCGGCCATGAATAATTCTACCCACCGCTGGTATAAATCCTCATCTACTGTCCCAGTTGTCTGGGGAGATTATACGCATTCACAAAATGACTAAATGCACACATCTTCTCTTTGTCTACCTGTAATATTAACGTCTCAGTCCATTTACATTTTCACCCCCCCCCCTCCCCAAGGGTTGTCGGTCCCGATACTAAGGCATAAAAAAACAGTTGCTCGCACTAATCCTTTTCCAGGGTAATGGTTCGTGATATTGGGACATCTTTGGTGACTATAGATAAGGTCTATTTGGATCAGGTTTGATCGATATACCCAAAGGTGTAATAAAGGTGGGATTGCATAAATGAGTCGGTGGACAATGTTGGCCTAACGGCTTTGCAGTGTACTGCCCGTGAATCATTCATTTACTTGCAAATTAGGCCCTTTTTGGAAGTTACGGTGCATGCGACTGTTCACTGTGCTAATCCTGATAAATGACGGACTTTTTCGAGCTGAAATTATTTCCATATGAATGGGTTGCATGAGTTAAGACCGATCAGTTACCTGGCTCATCACCTCCAGAATTCGTAATTGCCGTTTCTTCTTTTATATTAAGGCCAGTCTTCTTCTAAATAACTCTCAGACTTTCTGGAGTGAAAGAGCCATCATGTCATCAACTATTCAATATTTAGGTCACAAAAACATCTTCAAGACAATTGGTAAAAAAAAAATCAAATGTCACATTATCGCACCTTTTTTTCTTGTTTTGTTGACTTCAATCAGAAAATGCACATTGCTATTTTTCATATCACAGAGGACCTAAAATCATGAACCAATTTTTTAAATATTTAAATGTTTAACTACCGGTAATAGCAATCGCTTGTTTTACATGTACTACATGTAGTATGAATTAAGCTACTTGTACTTTGTTTTTTGGGTTATTTTTCAAACTTTCCTTAAGTTACCGGTATTCTACACATTTTCTGCATAATTAATCTGTTTCAATGGTTTATCATTCTGCGCTTTAATTAACTTTTGGAAACAGGACACCCACGTGCAGCACTCACTCAATGACTGGGCGTGTACACATGTACATGTACAGCCCACATGACGTCCACAGCTCGTAAATGGGAAAACAAGCTTACTTCACAAACCATCAAGTTTAATCGATAAGTAATTACGGCTTAATTGGGTTCTAGAATGATCGATATATTGATTGATGAAGTATTGATGATAAAATGGTACACGTACAGTAAATAATACGCAAATTTTTGCTGTACAATCAATATTAATTAGCCATTATACTAATTGTACATGTATAATGCCCAGTACAAGTTACAAGGCCTGGTGGTTGGTGTAGATAAATTTCATGTACCGTATCATGACAGTGTACTTACATGTACACGTGTACCAGGTTCCATAAGGATAGCAAAAATTAAACCCAAATATATTGGCTGAAAATGTTTTAGCCAAATGTGTTTGCTCAGAACAAATCAGTACGGTAGTCTAGGGTCTAATATGCATGTATTTATTTGCAATAAATAGTAATGTGGTGCTTATATAGCGCCTTATACCAAAGGTGTCAAAGCGCTTTACAATTATTACCCCTGTTCATCAGGCCACGAGACCACTTTTGCAGCAGCTCAATATCAGCGCATTTGGCCCGTACCTTCCCAGGTACCCATTCACTCCTGGGTGGAAAGAAGCAATGCGTGACAAAGTGCGTTGCCCAAGGCCACACGCACCATAACCCCAGGCTGGACTCGAACCCACAACCTGCAGCTTTACCTGCAGACCACGAATCCAATGTCCTTAACCACGAGGCCACAGCAATACAGTAAATACTTTTTGTTTAATTTTTTTCTGGTTGAACAAATGCGTAATTAATCAAGGAGCAGCATGTGCACACACAAAAATATGCCTAGAAAGACAGAGCACTTTATTTCAATCAAACGGTATCAAAAATGAACAAAAGCTGAACCTAGTTGGCCGGAGAAGGAGAAACATGATCCCTACATGTATACTAATAAAGACACTGACGGTTTTTTTTTAATATGATGCCAGCAAGGCGATCGTTAATGATCGCCCGCGCATTCCAACTTGGGATGATGAGCGGAGATTTTTTAATCTCTGATGGGCAGCGGTTCCCACCGTTGTTTTAAGTTACACAACCCCGCCGTCATTGGGGATGAGTCAGCGTTGGTGTCCGATGGGGACTCTTTTGGTCTCTCGCCTCTCTCTACGGGACGCAAGGGGTGAGAACCAACGCTCAATAATTAATGAACTCTGTAATGGGTTTTGGTAGGGGGGGGGGGTGATAGAGCTTGTGGCTCATTGTTTGCAGGAGCTTCAAAAAGGCACACCGTCAAATATTGAATGAAGGTTAAATATTGGCCTGAATTTTAATATCGACGGCTCAATCATCACTGCAAGGCACACATTAATTACTTTGATGAATGATTATCATGTATTACAATGAACCTCTTTTTTTTCAATTTTTACAAAATGTAATATTTATCCGAGTTACTTGGTTATGATTTTCTGGTAAGCATCTGTTGGATATTTGTTACCACCAATTAAGTGAATAATGTTGTACCTAATATGGTATGTACGTTACTGGGAGTAACTTTGCTATTAATATTGCACATGTATACATGTATACACTGTATAAAACAATTTTTGTGATGGTGTAATTTTCCTTTTACATGTATAAATTTTCTTGATTGCGCTGTAGGATATATATTTTAAAACTGCATTAATTACAATTTGAAAATTTTCATGTACACGTTTGTTTGAAAAAAAATTAAAACTGAACTCATGATTAAGTGTCACCATTTGGTTGAAACGGTTATAATAGTTATTTTGGTCATTTTCATTTTATTTTTTTTTGGAGGGGGGGGGGGCATTTTGGTACGTGACTTAGCACATGAAACATAGCCCAGGTTCACATACTCCAAAAATGCTGCATTACATGGAGAATATGGGTACACAAGCCTATCATGAGCATGTACGGTAGGCCATCATGCTGAGAGCAGACTTCAGCGATACCGCCTCCCTGCAGTGCTAAGCAACATATCCTGAGCACCCAAAACTCCTTGTTTGGCTGTACAACGACAACGATGAGCCAAGGGCAATTATTACGCCCCATCTCTATCGAATTCCACCAGACACCACACCAGGGCCAGGGCAATAGACTACCCGCTTCATCGATTCTATTCTTCAAGCGCTGATCCCAGACCAAATTCCCCAGGGGACAACGGCAGATCGGCCCAGGATCTAGTTACAATCCTATTCTTCCCCCTTTTACCCCAGGATATGGGTTACGGACGTAATGACACATTCACGCGCCGGCGAGCGACGAACCAGAGAAATTAAGACGACACACAAAAGCTGAATGAATATTTATTCGAAATATTTTTTTCATTCTCTCGTTGCGGGAATCGATGGGTATACCACTTCTGCTTGAGTGGATCGTCGTCAAACGGCGCACTTGGTATCAATGTCGGCCGTAAAAGCACCTGATCTCTTAACACATCGATCGTCAGGGCACGCTCAGGGGCATGCTTGGGGAGCAAAAATGAGGTTGGATTATTGAAGTTAGGAGAAGGGGGGGGATCGATACTTGTGAGTCAAAGAGGGCCTGAAGCAGGGCCGGATAGGGTATCATCCTAAGGGAGAAGAGGACGGGAATTTTCCCGTGGAAAAAGGCGCAATTATTTTTGCGGTGCAAATACTCAAGTGACTTCTGATCTGTGGTCAGTCAGCTTTTGCTCAAGATGGTCATTGTACTTTGCTCCATCTGCAAGGTGCGGGCTGGTCGTCGTCGCAGCTTTGTTTGCGGAAGTGAAATTTTAGACATAAGTTGGGTCAAGGAGTTGGACTCGTACCTGCAGCTGCTAGACTCGAAGCGTGAAGACTTGAATACAAAACATGTAACGCGAGAGAGGTTCATCTCTGACCATCTCTGATGAGAGGGTCTACAGTACATGAAGCTGCAATTTCTGCGTCACATTATACTTGCAAATTGGCCTCCAATTTTCAAGTACATAGATTTTGACAAAGAAGACACCCTGGTCAAATCAAACACACTGATGCACGCAGGTTCACTCCTACTTCCTTACAAGCTCTTTTGCAACTTTGACAGCCTTCAGTTTCCACGTTTGGTCATCTGGACAGGATCCTCACAAACATACATGTATGAATTAAAAAGAAACTCATCTGGAGTATCTGTGAATTTATTAAAAACAACTGCAGTATTTTTCTACTTAAGCTACACTGATGAACCCCTACACTTACATTAAAAACTTGTCCCACGTTTAAATTAAATCTGAAAGCTGATGTGCACATGTACAATTAGTGTTTCCTTAGCCATGTGCGAGTCAAGCAATATCACAGTGTTCAGGATTGTACTCCTTTTGGTTGAGCATGTCTTCCAGGGTTTAATAAGCTCTCTCATTTCCATACTCACACAATTGGACTCCAGCACCCCCATACTCCTCATAATCATCTGCATAAAAACATATCCTGGGATATCCGAGGTGCCAGGTTTAAAGGCTTGAAACGATAGTGCCTAGATTTCCAGGGAAATGAGACTGAGAGGGCTATAAGCCAGGCAAAATTAAGACATTCTGGAAGTGAATGACACTTCAAAAATACTTCCTCGGGAGTTCCACTGTGCAGGTCATGCTCAAAGGCAAGTCTCTCAAATCACGGAATTGCTCAAAATCATGTCAAATATCTTCCAACTTAGTCACAAAGATTGGTTCACATTACCAAAAAGAAATTACCAAAATTTTTTTTTTTTTTAAATTGACCTTTTGGAGGATTTTGCAGGATTGAGGTTGCTTCCTAGCAAAAATGCCTATGGAGTTAGGGTTAATTATTTCTGGTAATGAAACCAAGGAATTTTCAAAAGCGCCCTAGGCACTGTAGCTAACAAGCCTGAAGTAACCCGTAAAGAAGACAATGAGAAGAAATTACAGAAAATTAGAGCAGGGAGAAAAACCCCAGAAAGATATTCTAAGGGAAACCCATGGAATCAGGCAGGGACTGAAACCCCATCCACATAGGCAGGAATCGAACCCGGGTCACAGTGGTGGAAGGCGAGGAAAGAACCGCTGTGCCAACCTGACTACCCAGTCTCGAAATTATCTCATGGTTCCTTGAATAACAAAAATATGATGACAAAGCCTTTTGACCATCTGTTCATAGCTCTAGGGGGTAGCGTTGCCGCCTCATCCACCTAGCCTGCTCCCTCTGATCTTTTAATCAAGCTTCTAATTTGTGTTTGGAATTTAATGCAGCAAACTTAGCGTGGCACCTCAGGAAATCCCCTTTTTAATTTCTCTAAGTCATCTCAATATCTCTTCAAGTGTCTTCCGGCATTAGGAATGCATCTACTGTAAAACAAATTCCACACAGACTAATGCTCCTAAAATTTGAAGTCAGTGAGTAAAATGCACAAGTCAACAACCAATTCTGTTTTGAAAGAAGAAAAAAAATCTTCACTGATTAAAATCGCTTTCCTTTGGTGCTTTGGGGACGCAAGAGTGAAATTTCTTTCAGTCTCAAAATTTGTTTTTTCCTTGGTCATGCCACACAGGGTTTGAGGGCAGGAAAGCGCAGGAAAGCCTGTTTTAAGGCAGCTGTCGTTACGAGTCATGCTCCGCTTCTTCTGATGCTGACGGCTTAAGATACAACAGGCTGGGTGGTGCACTTACATCCTTTCAATTTCCAGCTGCCTACATGTAGGAGCTGGATTACAAGAAAAGAGGGCACGGCTCTTAAAAAGTTGGTGAAACAAGAGAGAGAGAGTAGGATGCAGCCTAAGGGAACTCCAAAGAAAGCTTCCGGTAGCACAGTATTACCCCCCCCCCCCAATCCCTTCACCCTGGCATTTATATGTGAAAGGGGAAAATGCCCTTTTAAAACTGAAGATATCAAAAGTTATCAGATAAAGTACCTGCCTTAAGTATCAGGCATGAGACTAAATTTCAATGAAAAAAACAGTACACTTGTGCCAAAACAGGAAAAAAAGATGTGAATTCAGGCAAAAAAGCCCCAAAACAGGCTCAAAATAAATAAAAACGCGGAAATTTGGGCAACAAAAAAACAGGAATTCCTGTTTATAAACAGGAAGATTCTCATGCCTGAATTATACTAATTCAAAGCTGTTGAGTTTGGACCGCATATGGATGTACCCGTTGTACACTGCATGTTTATTTGGGCCCATTTCACTTACAGAGTTAATAAAAATAAAATGGTATTTTGAACAAAGTCCTCAACAGTTTGCTCTCTCCTCACGGAATGGCAACATGGCCCCACCTCAGGTCCACATCTGAGTTCCCAAAAGAGAAACGTGCCATGGAAGGTAAACATTGTTGTTTTTTCTCTCATTCCAATATGAAATTAAAACAAACCCAACATTTGTAGCGGGAGGGGTGGGAAGGTATGTTATTGGCATGCACTCTAGTTTTCAATTTGGACAGTTTCTAAATGTCTCAAATGTCACATTAGATTGATCCGTTAGGCCACGCCAACTGCGCATGTTGGAGACAAGATGTGCGCCTTCTTTATTGGACATTACATGTTCCAGTCGCGCGAGCGTCATATACACAGACAAGTTTGTATTTGCCTGCAATTAATCAGGGACCCCCATTGCCCTCTTTTGTTTGTATGTACTTTAACTTTTAAGGAAGTCCTCCAGTGTGTTTTGTACATGATCGCCAAATTGGGGACCTTCGGGAATTGGGGACCCTATTGTCCTCTATTGTTCAACGTCCCCTATTGAATGCAGAAACAAACTCATGCATACATGTTGGACTTTTGTGCACGCATGTCAGACAGCAAGCATGGCTGTGATTGGTGAAACACCACGGGGCGGGGCTTAATGGGGCGGGGCTTAATGGGGCGGGCCTTAATGAGGCGGGGCTTAATGGGGCGGGGCTTAATGGATCAGTCCCATGGCATGCAAAAAATAAAAGAAGCCAACCACTTTAGAACCAAAACTATTTCTCCAGCACTTCTCACCAGTTTGAATTATTTTTCAAAAATATGTGTGTACACATACAGAATGTATATCATGCAGCTGATGACACAAATTTACATAATTCACCGCAATTCCGCTTACATGTAAGAGCCAAGCTTATCCATTGGAAATGATGGAATGGCAAGGCCGGGGCTTTGGATGGTTGAAAAGTTGACAGTTCTTAAAGGGGCACGTTCTTCTGGAAGGCTCAAATTCAATGTTTTTAAAAAACGGTGGAAATACATATATACCGGTAGGCAAGGGAAGGAAATTGCAGCCACATCTGACGTAAACAAACCGTGCTTTCAACATTTTCTCAATAAAGGTTGGACATTAGGTGGATTCTCAGTAACCCGAACCTTTGAAATATGGCTGGTAAATAATATGAAAACTAAAGTATGGCAATCTCCAGACAAAAGTGCACCTTTAAAAACAAACCTGGACTGGGCACAAACCAAAAGACTACACAGAGCAGTACGTATCATCGCCAGCATTGGCACTGTTTTTATCCATACCCTTTTATCTTTAAGTACCTCCCCGCTCCGCTTGACATTTCACGTCGGCCCAGACAACCTGCCTGCCGCTGCCGTACCCAAAAATAAAACAATCCTGCTGACAGTCTGGGATCACATGACCACGAGCAGACGTCATTATTTGAAGCCCGAGCTCTCGGACTCGTTAGCAAAGCAATTTTCTCCTAATTGGTTTGTTCATGTTTGGTTCTCCAGGGAAAAGGAGGCACCAATGTAAACACTCAGTGTTTGATATACTGTGCACTGAAAAAGCATACGTGTGCGTTGGCCCAGTGAAATTCGTTTCGCATTTATTTGGTGAAAGCATATATTCTAGCCATTATTAACATACAGAAATTAATATATTTACCAGGGGGTACTTGTAGATCATTTACAAGTGGGCGTAAATGTTCAATATTTTGCTGTACAAAATACTTCACTTTTGGATCCCGAATGACAAATAGGAACATCACTGCCAAAAGGCAGAGTTGAATATAAATGGCATAGGATCCCCAACAGTCATGTTTTGGTCCCTTGGTTAGGCCCAAAATAAATAATAGTTCTGCCTCCAGTTACCCTACCTACATGTACCCTAATTTGACAGCCCCTACCCTAATTTTTTTCAGGAAAAATGAGGGGAACAAAAAAATTAATTACTGCCTTTTACCCTAGACTACACACACACACCTACATGTAAAATATGATGAACAGAAGTCCCCTCCCCCAAAAAAATCCCTACCTGCCTACCCTATTTTCAAATGCCATGTAATCAGAAGCAGAACATTTTTTGTTTACAGTATATGTAAAACACATAATTTTATGGGTTAGTAGAAGTACCAGTACATACAGGTAGTACATGTACATACTGGTAACACAGGCATGCAACTGGGAATTTAGAGGAAAAAAACACAAGGACACTCCAAACCACACACGACTTTGTACAGTGTTGCTCATAGTGTTGGCATTCATAAGAAGTAATAATGAAGAAATCAGGGGATCCGAGGAAAAATTGCATGTCTGATAACATGAACCGGTACATGAACATGTACAATGTACGAAAATTATGTATGTTTCCTGTATGACTATGATGAAGGTTTTGAGTTGAACTTGCTGACTGCAATCCAATATACAAATTTTAAATTTATTGTTGGCCTACAAGCATAATAAAAACATGTCAATAAAAATAAGTGAGTCATAATGTATATTAGCTTTATTTAAATTAAATCCGTACTTTTCTTGCTTACAACTGCAGAATGTGTGTTGACACTGTCCAGGGCTCAAGGCTGAAAATATTGACTTTACAGGATTATAGGATCATCCTATGCAAAGGATTAACTGTCTGGCACATGTCTTTACCTGGGCAGACCCACAGGGGATTAGGAGATTATCAGATTAGACTTGCAGGTTAATCCTAATGCATTGCCATTAACACCCCAATTAGAACAATTAGTTGCCTTCACTGGGGATCAGATGTTTATACAGGGCACAGTACCTTGAACCTTGTTCCTTGCAGGGAATACATTTTACTGACCAGCATTTAATTTGAAGTAGTTCAAGGAATTTGGGGGTCAGTTTTAAGTTGCCTACACTATTAGACCGGGAGCCAGGGGGGGTCAGCCTAGCTGGAAAGTTAACCAATTTGCATGTATGCAGCAATGATCCACATGCATACCAATGTAAGGAAATGGACGTCTGCTGGGCACACTGTGGTGGGTATGGTCAGGAGGGCCATGAGAAAGGGGCCACAAAATTGAGCTAGATCAGCTGGTGAGTTAAACCAATGAAACCTACTGGAAAATGTTGGGCCTAGTCCCAGGTATCATGAATGGCCACTGCCAGACATTTTCAGTGGTGGAAAGTGCCCGCCAGACATGAAAAACCTGTATAGGAGGGGGCGTGGCCATAACCCCCTCCCATTCCTTATAATGGATGGCTATGGTTGAGCAAGGGTGTTAAGCATGTTGGGCAGTTATGGGCATGATGCTGTGAACAGCAGTGAGCAATAGTTCATGTGTGCCAATGTGTGTCAGCCAAAGGATCCAGGTCCCGGTTTGGGACAATAATTAGCATCTTCAGAAGCAATGAAAGAAATTGAAGGAACGGCAAAACTCTCAACTAGAGGGCGGTCCAACTTTTTCACAGACGTGCATACGGTACTACAGTTGAAGACCCCCCTCCCTACATGTAGTACGAATATCAACAATTTTTTGTGCATACATGTGCATGTCAATACCATTATCAAATACCGACGTGTTCATGTTTTGTAAAGTTACCCCTAGGAGCAGTTGTTATGTACAAATCCTCGATTCTGTACAATCAATTAAAAACATTGACAAAATTCAGGTTGCATTTCTACAGTACATGTAGTTTATCCCCCAAAAATAATTTTTTTACTGCACACATGTATTTAAAAAAAATAATCCAGTTTCTATTTTTATTAAATCAACCACTGATTCATTTACAATTAGACCAAAAAATACATCTGCTTTCGATTACATGCAGTTTCAAAAATAATATAGGGTTGGTAGTTAGGACGGGATTTATTTTTTGCATTTTGCAATTTTTGTGGATTTTAATAGATGTTGGTCAAGGTGTACCCGGTATGCTCAAATTATTTTTATTTGGACCACGTACTCATAAACTTTACAATTTTTTTTTTATTTTGTTCGCTTCATTTGTGAACTCCATTTTATATTCACTGGCAACCACTGAACTAACATCAAAAGGTTCAAGATTAAACACATTCACAACACCGGCCCTTTAAAATGAAGCACTGACCGAACAGACACTAAAAGCTGTCATTCAGGGGGAGGATGAGTCTAATAACCACCGCTTCCTGATGTCTCAGAAGAAAAAAAAATTGCTTCAAAAAACTAAAAGAGCAACAAGACAACAATCAAGACCCAGGAAGTCATTGGGCTGGCAATATCCGGCTCGTAAATTAAGTCCTTCGTCTCGGCCAAGAACAAAATGAGGTTAAGTTATGCTGGAAGTGCATCTTCTTTTTTTGGCAGGGGAACAGGGAGGTGGTTCAATATCAGGTTTTGCCCTTCACCGACGTGTCACTGTATACTCAGTGTGTTAACTCCCGAGTGAAAGTTGGAGGAACAAAAATGACTCGGGTGGGACTCGAACCCACGACCTCCTACTTTCTAGTACAGACGTCTTACCATTCGACCACCGAGCTTGTGGAATCAGTTGGCTGGTTTGAATCTGATGTACATGTAGCAGCTGGTACCGCAAGGTGGTTGTTTAAAACCAAGCGGAATAAGTACAAACTTCCATCTGGTTTTTTTTCTGAGAAAAACCAGAGACTTGAAATGAGAGATATCATCTTTGGTTTGGTTGTCTCTTCAGGAATTGGAGTATCAATTACGTCTGCCGGCGAGACAGTCCCAAAATGGTTTTGATCATTTCTTGTTTCTTGTTTGCTTAACAGATAGGCCTGAGTGCAATAAGAATCAGTTTCAAGTGAAGGGTTAAAAAGAAAGTCTGAAAGTCTAAAAGGAAAGTATTTAGCAATGAGACACTGATTTCTGCAATTCAGTCTATCCCTATCATCAAAACCTACATTAAAAATGCTACAATTATTCCGAACTGGGCTATACACAACTTGTTTTAAGGCCTATCCCCAATGCAGCACCAAAATACAATGTACATGAACATGTAGGCCCCTACCCACAACTGACTTCCCAGCACCAGCACCTTACATATATTCTGCGTAAATACCAGAACACATCTATGTACCGTATATTGCAACGTCCCGTGTTAACAAAAATATTTCTGCAAACTGGCCCAAACAGTTCAACCATACCGATACATGTAGAACAAGGTTCACTACAGTGCATTGCACTTGCTGTGCACCCCTCCAAACTTAAAAAAAAAAAGGTATAATGTGGACAAAACTTCCAAGTGTTAAAACCCTGTGTGCGGAAGCCTGCCCTGTATCAGAGCCATTTCAGCATCCTGGCATAACACCCACAGGGTTATAATGGCCAAACCCCATTCACCCACAAAATCCCTGGTAAAATAGCTGCAAAACAAGCATTTTAAGGTGGCTGACCCCAATTCCCACTGGAAGACGGGAAATGGACAGTGTTCAAATTCTTTCTTTCTCTGTACTTTCTGGGTGATACAATAAAAACGCAGAGTGGGAGTTCTGTGCTACATGTAAGATCAGTGTAGGAGAAAGCCGGATCTTCGCAGCTGAACAATGAAACAGTTGTCCAAACAGAGTTAATGCAGTGGGTCGTTTTGGGGGTCTGGGAGGTCATTGAATGTTTACTTGTTGGTTTCTAAACAAGGTTGAGTGTGTGACGTTCAGATTTGTGGAAGATTGAGGAAGAAAAATGTGCTTCTTTGGACTTTTCTTAATTCCTTGTTTGGTTATGATCAATGTGTAAACCCTTTAAATAGCACTTGCATTCAATTGTGTTCAGTAAAACCATGAGTCTATAAAAATCATAGAGCGCTGGGGCGGTTTGGGACGGTAAACAGGCAGGGAGGTTTGGGGCAAGTGCAAGGGCTAAAGGCTAGATTATGACACATGTGTTTTGAGTTTCTGTGTGAATAATGTCTTCCAAAACTCTTCCCACAGCAACATATTCTCCCCCCCCATGGCCATATCCCCCCCTCCCCCCATAAAAGATGCAAATTTAGCCTGGAGCTGCCACATCGGGACAATTTTCGTCACCCACTGCCATGGACAAACAGCGTGGCAACAGCACCTGCACCATCTTACCTTGAGGCTGGCAATGACTAACTCCCTGGCCTGCAGCTCGGCTTCCAGTAACCCCAGCAGACGCAGCAGGTCCGACTTGCTGAAGTTCATGATGCCCCTGGATGCTTTCTGTAGGTGAGACCAGGAGGAAACAGGAAAGAAATGAAACATCTCCTTGACTTATGAGAGAATCACGTGACAGTTTGGTAGTCAAGTCTATCACAAGTCCTCAAAGTCCATCACAAGTCATCCAGTCCCAACTCGAGTTACGTGCTATTCAAAGGAACTATGACAAGGCCATTCCTTTGTTGTTGTACATGTACTGTACATTCACTCGTAACTTGTGACTAAACCCTAGAATCGACTAGTAATTTGCTTCCGACCGGACTTGTGAAGGACTCAATAACAATGCTCACTGCCATGTGATGGGGGTTGCCATTCTCTGTGCATGATAAAAACATTATTTGAGAACATGAAGTTTTTCACTCACACTTCACAGATACAGGGGTGATTTGCACTTTCAGCTTCTTTCTTACATGTAAATAACTCTGGGCAAATCATGACAAATTCTACAAATATTGGTTTGTGTTTACTGCAGATACTGTACATCAGATTTCCTCATTTCTTGAGAAAAACGTTGGCATCGGTACGTAAGGTCTGAATGTATGTATGGTGTGGTCGGCCATAAGTGGAAGATTGTGGTGACAGTATTCTGAGAATAATTTTGCACAGATTTCCTAAAACCACACAGAGATCTCACTAAGAGACTCTTATTGTCACATGGTGTCACCACAAACTTCCACTTATGGCTTTGGCATTAGTTTCCAAATGCATTTAGCAGGTTTCCAAAGCCTACCATTTGAACAAACAACAACTGTGGTCATGCTAATCTCTCACTGTAAACTTTTCTCTACCGCCCGCCGAACAGTAGAGTCCAAGTTATGTAATTTCACAATACCCAACACATATCTTAAAAAGACAATACTGAAAAAACAAACAGACTTTCTATTTTCTTTCCATTTCCTTTGATATTATTTCAAAATTATCAATAACACAGATCAAGATAACACAAAAGCTTGGGTTTATAAACAAACTCACTGAGTGCAGTATGAAAAGCTGATTTATGAACTGTATACCAGCGTCTTCTGCAAGTATTCTGTCAAATCTCCGGCTCTGAATTGACACAGCATTAGTTTTACTTGACACCAACCCCTGAAGGGGGGAAGTCGTGAGTGCCAGATCTGTGGACCGCGGTCTTGCAAGCCCGGCATTTCAATCACGCATTTCAGCCAGCATTATCAAGATGTACAGCCGGGCTGGGTTTAAGTGTTGTTGGTGACTTTTTTACACTGACACTGATAAACAAGCCGAGATAAAAGTCTGACATTTCAAAACGTGAACCCTAACATTCAGGTGCAGACGTCTCACAACCGACAGCAAAAGACAAATGTACGCACGTGAAACATACAGATGCACGTACGTACAATGTACCTCGAAATGACAGGATGCAAAAATTTTGTAGCATGGTTCACAGTCCTAAACCCAACCCCCTTGAGTGATTTACCAGGAACCTTACTCACTTTTGCAAAATCCACCAAATGGTAAACTCTGCACCCAAACAGTTGGACTCTGACTATAGGGATATGCCTAACCCCATGTGAAGCATCTCAGTTTGCCAGTGTAGTGCTCACTCCAACAGAATCAAACAAAATGTGATGTTGGATTAGAGTAATAATAGTACTTAACTAATTCTTTCTACAGCTTTTACAAATGTGCATACCGGTATCATGTACAAGTACCGGTAAAAATGTGAAGTTACCGGGTACCGTCATAAATTGGAAATTTTCCAACCGTGTATAAATTTACACAAAACAAATGGATCTGTCCAGTCACTTTAGTACTCTACCAGGAGCCTACATGCATCGAAAATAAGTGCCAGAATTTGGCACTGTAGATGAAGAAATTTTTCTGAAACACAATGTATTCATTTGAAAAAAAGGTGAAAATTTGGCAGAAACTTTGAAGAATAAAAACAGTATAACAGCTGTTTCTAAGCTTCATTTTTCGGTTTCGTCGAAATTGTTTCTGGGCAGTCAGGAGAGAGCATCATTCTAAAAGGTAACATAATGGTATAACTGCAGTGTATCGCGATTTGGAAACAAACTCTTCATATGACAGCTCAAAATTGATTGCAGTATCTAATTTTCTCTGAGCACTTCTTTGGTGTCTTTAATTCATCCTCTGCATTCAGATGTTCTGACCACTAGGGCAGCTGCAATTATCATTCCAGTGACTGCTTTTGGCCCTCAGCTTTCCCCGACATTTGATCGTTGAGGTGTGACTTTTTCGTGTAGCACCTGAAGGAAGCGGCCGCAAGACCGGCAAACACAATGAGGAGGATGTGCGTGACTCCCTAGTCGTCCCTGCATTGTTTGCATTCACGTGCCGGTACCGAAGGCCAATCACTACAGAATTGATGAGTTTCTACCATCTTCTCCTTAAGGCCCAACAAGCATGTAATCAGTCCGAGATGAAGAATGCTCAGCCTGGAAGGTAGACTGGCCAGGAAGCTCGTCCCTTGTTCATTTTTTTGGTATTTTTTTTCGTATTTTTTTCGGGCTCCAATCATGTGATAATGAAGGAAAATGTAGCTGACTAACTTTTTAGGCTACAGTGGAAGTAAAATGCTGGAAAGCTTGAGAAAGTGGCGCAATATTCATGGGGTATTTCTATGCAACAGCTGCAAAATCTTGACTGAAAATAAAAAGCCCTCTTTTAATGCATGTCAGATTCTCTTGTTTTCCATGCTAAGGTCTCAGTTATATTTGACCTTGCGATAAAAAAAAACCCCAAAGGTTTATGAATAATTATTGTACCTGCAACTTCAAGGAGTTTTAAGAAAATGTTTTGAATTCAAAACAATATGTTGTTAGGCCTGTCGAAATTCATTTATGAAGATTCAGAGCAAAATTTCCTTTGAGAACAGTTAAAATATTTACTTCAAATTGACTCTACTACAAATACAATGTACACGTGCAAGTACATGTGCATAGTACAATCATGGCTTACATGTATTCCTCCATGGTACAATCTATCAAACATTTGACTATTGAGCAGTACAACTTACAAATGTACATGTACTGCTCAGTTCAAAGGACTTGCAAACAAGTCTAACAGAAAAGAATTTGTGATCACTGTAAAGATAATGGTCAGCATGTAATGACATCCAGAGAATGCATCAAATCAGCAGAATGTACATAAAGCTAAATGCACCTTGAGATACATGTACACGTACATGTACATTTGTACATGTACAGGTATTTTGAAGATTCCACAATTGACAACATATACCGGTACAGTTACAAAACATAGGAATGCACACAGGACAATTTTTGTAATTGACAATTTCAGACATTGACGAAACGTATTTTGCTTGCAGTATGCTTAACAGATGGACATGTCAACCTATAATCTTGAAATCATTTATGAAACTTCAAACAATTCTGTTCTCGAGGGTTAGGCTGGTTCCCGCCCCACAATCAGTGTCGATATGTATGGACCAGAACTGAGGTGCCAGTCTGCTCGCAGGACGGATCTTCTGTTAGCTACCAGAGGGTTACTGACGACCCAAAAAAGGGGAAGAAGAGCTTTTCGGTTTTAATTTCATTTAAACATAGAATTTGTTGAAGAGCATGGTCAACTTAACGCTTAAAATGAAAAAAAAAAAAAATTGGGGAAGGCCAAAATATGCTAGAATCGTGATTCATGCTTCTCCATTCTCAGGTGAATTCCAACACTTTTTTTTCTCGATCCAAATTGATTTTGGGCACGCTGATGGGCTTTCTCCGATGACTGATTACGATGCAAGAAAAACATTTTGACGTGTCAAGTCCCTGACTTTGAGGGGTTTTCACAAGTTCTTCGGGGAATTCGTCTTGGCACAGAAAACTCCAAGGACCTTGCTTTTTGTTGATTTTTTGTTGTGAAACACGGGAAAAAAAATTCCTGGTGAAATTTGATAAGGAAGGGGCAATTATTCCAGGGGAGCAACTGTCAAACACATCATGTCATCTTTCTTTTCTTGAGATGGGGGGGGGGGGGGGGGGGAGGGACAGGGGTTTAAATTGACTGGCGATTCTTGTATGACTAATTTAAGGGTAATTTCATCGCAGTTACTGTACCTTGATGTAACCCAAACAAACGTGCCACACAAAAACAAATATTGTTTCATCTTTACGAGGCCATAATTTATGCATGAATGAGCACTGGTTATTTTTATGAGTCACCGACTCATCAGGGACTGACATCATTATCGTTGCAGTTGACTGAACATCATCTGAAATCTATACCAAAATGCTGAAATGCTGACACGTTGTGAGGATTGAGTTCATGAAAAAAAAAAATAACCGAGTACATGTACCCTGAAAAAAAATTACAGGGACTACTTTTATTTGCCCATAAAAAAAGTGATAAATTTAGTGTTTCAGTGCTAGTAAGAAGATACTGTACATGCATACCTGTCAAAGTAAAGTTTGTGGCACAAAAATGATCTACAAAACAAGCTACATGTTAAGTGTATTGCTGATCATACCACAATGGTTTCATGACTTTCGTAGGATAAAGATACATTTGCAAACATCAAAAAACAAAACTACCAAATTATGAAATACCTTACTGGTACTTGACTGTAAATTTAATAGTCTCAAGTGTACTGTAAAATCATTGCACCCGGTGTGCTGTCATTTTTCAAGAAAAAACACAATTGGAATTTTCGAATCAATTTCCAAAGATGGTTGGCCGACTATTGTTGGATAAAACTGACTTATTTTAAATACTGCCCCCACTTTACCCAATTTAGTTTATAGTCCACACAGCAAAAGCAAATGTTGTACACAAATATGTAGGCCTATTCTTTCATTGTACCTTTTAACTTCCAACTTGAATTTAGGTATTACAGTGTTGCTACAGTAAATCATGCAAGATCTTGGAACATGTTTTTTTTTCAACATTACAATACTGAACACATGCCGTTTCAAACAGTCTAAATAAAAAAAGAAGAAAACATGGGAGTAAAAGTCCTGATACTATGTTTTATTTTGTGTCAAGCCCCATGGACCGGTCAGAAATGAAGTCAAACTAAGTGATTATTGATCCAGGACAGTTGGGAATTCCAGCGCGAGCATTGCAAATACTGCAAAAACAAGCCATTATCTAAGCTTAATCAAATAGCTACAACACGGCCCAAATTATTAATCGTGTGGAATGAACTGGGGAAGAGGATTATAGTAATGGGTTTGTGGGAGGGGGGTGGGAGATAGGGGGGTGGGAGATGGGGGGGGGGAGGGGGTAGTGAGGCATAATGGCTTTCTCCTGACAGCCATTTAAAGTGGTAAACAACACTCATGCCATTATCAAAAATGGAATTTAGGTCAATTGTCTGTACTCGGTAGAATTGTTCTTGTCTTTTTAAAAATATTTTTTAATCAAATCCCAATTACGAGTACATGTATTATACCTTTGGCCTTCGTTTAGCTGCCGAAGTAATTAATTATTCACCTTGCTTCCAGCCAGTCCAATTAATTGGTAATTGCGGGGAATTGTTCCAGGTGGGGATTTTCCCCGTTGCTATTGGCGCCGTACGGCTTTGCGTTGGTAATGAGCACGGCTTTTCAATGCACCTGTAACTTGGTTGAGGCATAGCAAGGATGGTTGAGGTACATGTATCAGTCAAAAATGCAGCCACAACTGGCACGTCAGTGGTAGAGGAAATTTACATCCAGCATGTCATAATTTTATGGAACTCAGTGCGTAGCAGAAACAAATATAATCAACTAACCTTCATAACCCTAACCAAAATCCTCCTTACAGTAAGGAGAATTTCGAGGGATTGAGGCTATGGCAAAAATGTGTGGCTTAATTAGTCTAAGGCCAGACCTTGCATTGTTTATGCTCAGCCATGCATAAATTTAAGTCTAGATACATGTAATGCATAAAAACCTCCGCACTGCTCTTGGATGTCACTGGCAAAATGCTGTGTGAAAAGTCTTTCAATTTCACACCTAACCAATAAGGCCGAGTAAAAACATTTCTCATCTTTTTTTTTTTAAATGTTCATAAGGAGATTGAAACACCCCCTCCATTTTTTTCTCCTAAGATGGCTGATTTTTCAAGATGGCAGATGGATTCTTTACGTTTCTTGACTGCTGATACGAAAGAGTGCCAAAGGAGCTGTCAGTCACCCTTTCTATGTGTAGCTACAATTTTGTTGAAATAAAAAATATTTTAAAAGACATCATTGACAAAACTATCGGTATATGAATTTTTAAAAAAAGGGGTGGGCAGGAAATGGGAAGCCGGCAGGGACAAGAAACTGGTTCATTTTTTTACTTGGCCTAATACATGTATAACAACAACAACATACAAAACTTCTTAATGAAGCTTAAAATTGTTTACAATTCTGTCAAAAAAAGTATTATTTTAGCACTTGGGGAAGTTTGAATTAGCTCATATGACAAGTGTAATTTCATCTCCTCTTTCAATGTACATGTACAACCAGAGCCACATCATACTATGTGTACCATCTGACCTTTGAAGCGTTGATGGGTTTTTTCGTTTTACATGTATGCAGGGATAAAAAATTAACTGGAGTGCCGTCTGGTTTTTCCATATACAATGACGAGAGACACGCTGAGGTATGACGTGCCTACTGGTGTGTGACTAACAAGAAAAGCTGTAAATATTATAGGATTGCAAGGTTTATACCGAGTATGGCTAGTGTAGTAATAATAATATTCAAAATATGTAATGTTTATAAAGCGCACAGTATTGGTGCTCAAGGTGGAACATCATTATTACCCTGCTCATGGGCCAATGAAACATACCTAATACTATCTTAGCTCCCTGGGAGTATACAACTCAATGCTGCCATTTCAATGCAAAGCAGGTAAAATAACTACATGTATCTCTGCTCTCACAGGTACCCATTTACCCCTGGGTGAGGAGAAGCAAAGAGTAACAAGTGCCTTGCCCAAGGACACACGCACCCTAACCTAAGGCTGGACTCGAACCCATAACCTGCATGCAGACCACGAATAAATGCTCCAGACCACGAGGCCACGGCACTTCACAATGGATGTGCAGGTGTTGAAATTTTCAAACTTACGTGTACCACAAAATTCATAATCAGTGTTTTTTTCTCAAAAGAATTCCTGTTTCACATCGGTGACTTTTCAAAAACTGAACGAGGCAGGGCAAATTTGTTTTGTTCACTTATTAAAGTCCCATTAGGGACTCAGTTTGTATAATTAATGGCTTATTAAATGTTTGTCCACTTACAGGTGAGGTGTTTGTTTTTTGTCAAGCTTTATCAACCAGGAAGTGCTAAGGTCACGCTGTGTTTATTCGGAAAGGGTATTCGTGATCAGTCTTTCTGCCAAAGTAAAGTGCAATGCACCAGCATGAGATGCCATTTTATTTTGTGAAACAATGGCAATTTATTAAATCAGACCTCATGATATATTCTACTGAACAATCTGGTCTTTTTGTGAGAGTTGTCCATCACATGGCCCTATTTAACTTTAAAACTCTAACACCCTATGCCCTTTTTGCTTGGAATCATCCAAAATCTTCCACAATTTTGCGCAATTGTTCAAATGAGGGATACCCGATGCCTCAATCCTTCAAAATCCTCCAACAGTCCTGCCTCTCAAAATGCATTCAGCCTCAATCCTCCAAAAATCCTCTTTTCTTCAAACACGTCAATCCTCCAAAAACAACCAATTTTTTTGTGTGCATTCATCCTCAATCCTCCACACTCCTCCAAACTTAATGTTGCATTCATCCTCAATCCTCCAAAATCCTCCAAAACTGCCCAGAGGACTTTAGAGGATTGAGGAGGGTTAGGGTTCTATGGGCCACTCAAGGTGAGGGCTGCAGAAAGAAGGGATAAAAAAATATATAAAAAAATAAAATAAATACTTTTGATCTCCACATCCATGTGAAGCCACTTTTTTCTGCACTGGTTGCACAGCCGAGGATTAAAACATAAAATTAAAAACCAAATTTTTAGAATGATCAACTCTTGAAAGCGTTCTGTAAAATTTTGTGAATAACAGTTCATTGAACTTTTTTTTCATATATTCTTATTCAGACTTTCGAAACATTTCGGATCTTAAAGAAGTGTTGAATACATTATTGAATTTTAATTAACAATAACAGTGAGCTACCCCCAGTATGTGACGTACCAGACCATCAATTCATTACAGCTCTAGATGTGCTCTGAGTGCAACTTAACAACCATATGGGCGGAATTCACCCGAATAATCACTCAAAATTTACATATTTGAATTTCCATTCGCTTGGTAATCTAAATAATTTAGATAATTTATGTTACCAGAAGGAGGATCTTAGATCAGGAGAACAATTTAAACTGCTGTCATACTTTTTTTAAAAAGCGATGGACAACTTTTTCTTTTCAGCATAATTCATTCCAGAATGTGCTTGAAAATTTTGTAAAATACTATTACGATTCAAGAATGGCTATTATAGTTGATTATTCACGATTTGAATATGGCCCAGCCTTTACAACCATTCACAATGTCCTACCTCCATAGTCCAACCTGATTAAAGCACAGGATCAGGAACGCAAGACTCAAAAGGTGGCTGCACTCTTGACTGCTGAGTGTGTTGATTCAACGCACGTCCTTTTCACCCTCTTGTCCTCACTCCTGATGTCCCCCTACCCCACCATATTCCATGCCCACTTGACAGCCCAAGACGTTCGGACCGTACATGTATCCCCAACACGCACCACACGATCTCAGTCCATCATCTTCAATGTCAGAAGATGCCAGGCCTTCCTTGGTCCGAAGAAAAAGACGACGCTACTGGCAGGGCTTGCAAACATTCCCCCTTGATGAATAATGTTGACAACAGCTGATGCACCGGGTGGGACGTGTACACATGTATGTAAGTTGATCTAGGGCTCCAGATGCAATCAGAGGCAGACAATCTGAGGAGAGGGTCTGAGTGTTATAGACGTCACAAGGACTGCATCATATACCAGGGTGCTACTTGAAGTGCATTTAGGGACCATGTGCGCTCTACAGGAATCTTTACATACTGTATGTGTAGGCCTTCATGTACATGTACTGTACTTCAAATGTATGAAGATTTTAGTACCTTTGATAATAATCCTCAGCCTATTGAGAAACTTGACAACGAAATTCTCTCTAAACGGAAATATGTAATGCACAAAACACTACACTACAAAAGTGGGAACTTTTTTGCAACTTAAAACTCAAGCCTGTTGATGTGTTAGGCCTATAGCATCGGTGAACCTTGAGCAAAGCCCAGTATAAAAATTTGCATCTCACCGGCACAAAATCCATCTTATAGAAAGATGTATGGGTTTGCTTACACTGATACATATTAGATTCTTGAAAGTGCAGCGCTGAGCATTTGCTCGCAAGCTTACATGTAACTGCATTTTTGCTTCAACTTTCCTATTTCCCCAGTACTGGGACTTGCTTGTTTACTTGAAGGTTAAATTCTAGCTACATGTATGTACCCTCCCAGTGGTTTTTCCTTAGAATTTTCCTGACTATTCTTCATACTTTCAAGAAGTATCAAAAGATGCACTGTTGGTCGTGCCATGGAACAGGATGCTCCACGGCCGTACATGTACAACAAATGTACCTCGCACCTTCCCCAATCTTGCAAAATCCTCCACAAAACTCCCAATGACTTTTAAAGTTTCTACGAGGATGAGGATAAGGATGAGGATGAGGTTGAGGTTGAGGATATGGATTAGGATGAGGTTGAGGATAAGGATGAGGATGAGGATGAGGTTGAGGATAAGGATGAGGATGAGGTTGAGGATAAGGATGAGGATGAGGTTGAGGATAAGGATGAGGATGAGGTTGAGGATAAGGATGAGGATGAGGTTGAGGATAAGGATGAGGATGAGATTGAGGATATGGATTAGGATTAGGATTAGAGTTGGTGAACATTATAATAGGCCTATAAGCTTGATCTCTTCCCTCCCTAGTTTTTGCATACTGTATGTATGTACCGGTATGTACCTCCAATCCCTTGCATGCATGCATGCATACACAAGGGTCATCCACTTCAATGCTTGCAGACTGGTACACTGTACCACAAAGTATAGGAGAAGTATAAACTGCCGCATGTTTATGTTTGTGGTACAAATTCATGGTCCCAAACAAATTATACATGTAGTGGGCTGACAATTCCAGTGGAATTTCAAGGAAACTCCCTTCTCTTGAGAATGTCCCAAGTGCCTGTGGCATTTGTGTTTGACTCTGTCTGCGATGACTACTCTACTGAAGGCTGGGCACTGGTAAGTGTGTGTGTGTGTGTGTCAAGTTAAGGCCAAGTAAAAAAAATACGAGTTTCTCGTCCGGGCTTTTTTTTTTTAAAAGGAGGCGGCCTTTTTGCTTTCTTTTTTCTTTTTTTAAGATGGCGGATTTTCCAAGATGGCAGATTTTCCAAGATAATGGTTTATTTTTTCAACTTGTAAAGCGCCTTGAGCGTATTTTTAGGCGGATTTTGGCACTATATAAATGTTCATCATTATTATTATTATTATCATTAAGATGGATTTTTCCATATCCTTAACTCTTTTTCCGATACTTTTGTGTCCAAATGAGCCAAAACAATTTCTAACAGACTTTAAACTTGCATTTAAACACAATGTAGCTACAAAATTACGCTGGAAAAACATAAAAACCAAAATATTGCAAAGGTTTGATTTTCAACAACAACAAAATTTTAAAAAGGAGGCGGCCGCGAAAAAAGACAGCGGGTGGTGACAAGAAACTGATCAATTTTTTTTACTGGCTTAAGCGCTACAGGCTGACCTTTGCAGACATACCTGCCGTGTTTTTGTACATGTTTCAAAATCTTATGACCGCAGATGGGACATTCTGCTGTCTGATTTTAATAGGCGATGTTTATTTTCAAGACCTACAAAATTGTGTGCACATGTGTTAAAATTAATGTATTCACATAGTGCGTGTAGACAGCCTACTGCCAACAGATAGATGACACATTATACATCATGTACAATGTATGTACCAGTAACATGGCCCACAACAGCAACGGAATGTTTTAATGGTCTGGCAAACAGAATACGTGTGAAACACTATCATGACGACAACGTATACAGGGGCACTTGATGGTCGGGCAAGTGCTGTTTCAATGTAAATATAGCATTTGAAGTCTTTGTGAAAACGGTCTCAAATTTTAGCTTGAAGCACCAAGATGTAAGTCCATCCTTGCTGCACAGAGAATTCTAGGTTGTTCAATAACTCTATCACTTACGTGTATATCTATAGGGCAGGCCAAGGCCTACAACTGGTTACCAGTATTATTACCAGATAGGATAACACTATCCTGCTGGCAGCAGGGTACCGGCTAGAAACCTTGCCCGGTATCCATGCGCCGAGGTTTGCCAATCCAAAATGGTGTTCACTTACACATTTCGCCCACGGCGGTTGTTGAGAGTCCTTATTTTTTTGGTTTCATATGATGTCGAGATCTGGAGATCAGTATCCCTGGGAATGCTTGCTGATAAAAATGTCACACGCGGTCAACAGCTTTTTATTTCAAAGAATTTCTGCTGTTGCCCATTAATTTCAACTAAACATTCCTCCACGGTTTGTACATGTACTGTACATGTGAAAACTACATGTATAATTTGTGTAGCTTATGTGTACAAATATAATGTACTCTGTACTGTTATTGGTTTACATTTTCTGGAAAAGTTCGAAGTTGAAACAAAGGCCATTATTAGCAACAGCATCCACCACAGCTATAGATACTAAATCTGATTTGCCATATCCTGTTATTGTCCGGATAGGGGCTACGATGAAAATCACATGGCACTGGATGACAAAAACAATTCTGGACTTGGAAATTAATGCTTCGATCGACTTGACTGCCAAATTCTTTACAGAATACCATGACCCTAGTCATCTGGACTTTAAAAGATTAATTTTTGTTTTTCTGTAGACTGCGAATTCAGCCCGGTCAAATTCTTGGGCTGGTCTATCAATTAAGCCATCGTTATGAAAGGCCTGCCTGAAGCTGAGTGAGGGAGAACCATGTTGGCAACTTCCAATTTGTTTTTGTGGTTTGGGTCACAAAAGGTGTACATACATGTATGCATAAAAAAAATGTAATTTGCGGTTAAAAGTGCAATAGCCAGAGTTGCTTAGTCCAAATTCTACTGCTAAATCACTGCCAAACCGTAAGTGAGAATACTGGATTGTAACAATATCAGGTCGTTACGCAGCGACTTAAAAACCTTCCGCGCAATTGTGCCGGGCAGCTGACCGGAAAATGGGAACACAATGGAAGCAACTCAACAACAATCCGGTACACCTACGGAAAACATTCCTGTTAACAATCATGGACCTGGGTACAATGACTGGCTACCTGTGAGATCAGATCCCATATTGTCAAGTGCACAAATAGTCAGTGCATGTTTTGAGAGTGTGTGAAAATGACACCAATTCAGACAAATCTGAAACAAGGAAGCGAGAGATTTGAGAAATCACACGTAGTTGATGTCATGCACTTTGTTAGTACTCACAAGGGTTACATGTACACGTACATGTAATTTATTGTTCCATTAACAATGCCTGAACACAATGCCAGCCCACATGTACATGTGCAGGCACTTCCTGCAGTGAGAGCAGATTGTTTACCAACCGTCCCCAGACAGAATGTTTACAAGTTTTTGGACCAATTTCAACTTGCCTAGGGAAACAATGCATGGGCCGACTGCTAACTGGGTTATGGTTCCCATCCTTTGCCAATACCAGCCCTCAAGAAGTTACTGTTAACACCAAACATGTGGATATTTTCTCTGGCCTTGTCTTCAACTTTTTGAATATTGCGTTGATTTTATTATTATGTTTGTTTCTTGTTACATTCTAATCCATTTTATGAGGTTTTTGTACATTTTTATTTAACCTGATAAAGACGTATTTCACACGCAATTCAGCTTTTCAGCTGCGAGGTTTAAATTTGGGAAAAACAATTCATAATAACAACAAATACTGATAATTCTAATTTGCAATGTGTCTATTTCCCATTTCATACTATTAGGATGCAATTTTGATTTACATTTGTACACATACATGTTTATTAAAATTGACAGTATGAATTTCAGGCATGACCACTACAATACCAACACAATCAAATAATGAAAACTGATCATAAATGTATTAATTTAATTTGTCTCATCAAACCAGTCACCACAAGATCCGTCTCGGCAGGCTTACGCGCAAGGCCACTTTTTTTCCATTTCTAGGCCAGATTAAAACTAAACAACTACATATTAACACAATTTTTTTCCCCAACAAACAGTCACCACAAGATTGGTCTCAATAGGCTTGCCCACAAGGCCAATTTTTGTCTCACTTCTGGGCCAGATTTTCAGCGACGGTCCCATCTCTTTAAATCCAAACATGATACTGCAGACATCTGGAGTTATGGACGGAGCTCTTGCGATATAATGGGCTATAGGGTGATTTGAGACAGCCAAGGCCAGAGTAGATGAGATGAGAGGAACGGAGGCCGTCTGATTAGACACCGGCTGGGGCCAGGAATTGAGTGTTCCAATAAGGGAAACCTCTGGCTTATGTAGGCCTACTATTTCAGCCCTTACAGACAGACCTTGAAGGGGAGAGGAAAAAGGAGATTCTCCCTCTAGAGGAAATGAAAGAATTCCCCCCCCACCCCTGGTAAATGATACCACCCACTCTTCTGTGATGACAAGACCAGGCTATTTTATTAATTTATCAGTTCGTTAACATTCTTAATTTATCATAATAATTAAATGTTTCTATTCATTTTTGGAATACTTTTCTGAAAAACTGTTGAAAAGCACTTACCAAATCATCTGGCTATGAAAATTAACCAAGTTCTTGGCAAAAAAACTGCATAGGTACAGTTGCTTAAAATGTGTAGTACTGTTAAAACCAGAACATTTAATGCAGGCTTGACAGAAACGTGGTCAATTTACAAGTTTTATGGTTCACTAATTAATTGTTTTGCTGCTGTGAGGGTAGGGCTGTGCAAAAAGTACCAGACCGTTAATGTCAGGACTCAGGAACCATTCTAGATTATGGGATCGGGTACCCATTACCAACTGTACAAATTACTTAGTTACTTCTCAGACAATGAAAAGGAAAGGGTTTAGATGTCATTTGAAACCCAGGCTACATGGGAAAACAAAACATATTTCACATTTACATGTATGACGCTCGCAAAAGCTGCAGTTTAAAGCTCCCTGTTCACACTTGTATCTTGCTGTTTTGATGCGTCGATGCGGTAGTATTATCGTGCGGACTTTTGTAAACAATCTCAACAGCAACTTCCGAGATTTGAATTTTGGCATGTTTGGTGTTGGGTTTCTTTAACAGGTACCCGGGTACCCGTATTTTTTTTCAATCGGGTTTCCGGTTCCTGTACTATCTGTAAATGCACACCCCTATGTGAGGGTAACAAATCCAAAGCCCCAAAGCACTGTTACATGTACCAGTACTTCCTGTAAACTTGTACGGGAGTGGTATTTTAAAAAGTGGAACTGTTAAGAGAACAAAAATCTCCACCCTTACCTAGGATCCTAAAACCCAAAATACAACATTTATAACAATATCAGATTTTGGGTGGGGTAATGAAGGGCATTGGGAGGACCCCACCGGATGTTAGGACACAGTCTTAAGGTCAGGGATCTTCCTAATCTTAAGACACTGTCGCTCCTACCTGTGGCAAACACGTAATTTGTCATGCGAACAATGTCAAGTCTTTGGAATAATCTGGTTTGGCACAACGCTGGCAACGCAATTCTGAAACTGGTGATAAAATCTGACTTCTAAGATGTGATGTAAAGAATTATTGGTGACATGTTGGGAGGGGGGGGGGATGGAAAGCTGTTGTTGTTTTCAATTTCAAGCCCCACTTCAATATCCTACCTGGGTGGAGTCCGTGCTGATACCAGAGGTTGTTGATGGGGTCACAGTTGACGTTGGGTTGGATAAGCCGCAGCTGCCAAACTGGTCCACGGTAATCTCAGCCAGCAAACCTACCGCTCCGGACATGGTTCAAACTCAGGGCAGTCTAAATCATCCACTGTTGGGTAGCTCCCTGCGACGTTAATTGATTCATCACCTGGTGGGAAACAAACAGGAGGCAATTTTTTAAAGAAAATCTATCTTTAGAATGGCTTTCAAGGTTTTTGCATAGTGTCTTGAGAAAGGCATTTGACTGTTTTGTGCCACTAAAGAATTTGTCCCAACTATAGGCGCCATGCACAAGTACTTCTTCAACGGCCAGTAAAGGAGAGTTGGGGGAGACCTAGACTGGTTCTCAGTCCATCAACTGCGTATTTCAAATGATCCAAAGTTATTGGGGGTAGGGACTAGTCTGGGAGACCATCGCAAGTTAAATTCAAACAATTTGCACCCAGACGCCTGACACTCACGTGAAGACGCTGCGGCCAATTGGCACATTCAGGAAGTCAGGCATACTTCGTGCGCGAACCAGTGGAGTCCAGTATGCACTGTAATGCACACCCTGTGTGTCCTGTCCTTGGGGCTCTCAGAAGTGGTAAACATGTGCCCTCTTTTGTTGGTGCACAGAGCCAATAGTTGTGACAATCGGAACTATAGTTGTGACTGTCCCAACTACAGTTGTGATGGTCCAAACTATAGTTGTGACGGTCCTTGCTATAGGTGTGGCGGTACAAACTATAGTTGTGATGGTCCAAACAAAACTTGTGATGGTCCCAAATATAGTTGTGATGGCCCCTCTTTTTGGTGGTCCCAATATAGTGGTCTGGACTGCAGCACATAGGGGGGGGGGGAATCATTTTCAGTGCAACAAATTTGCTTACAAAGTTACATGTTCATCTGGCAATTGCTTATTTCAAATCAAACAACATGAGATGTGTGGCCTAACGTTTTCATCTAGTCTGATCGTCGCTGTTAAAGTAGCGGAATATTGTCAATAACATAGGCCTACCGTCGCTAAATCGCAAGAAGTCTTTCAAAACAATCCAAAATAATAAATGGCAACCATTTAAAATTTGTCTGAACAAAATTGTTGTTGAAACGTGACACACAATTAGAAAATGAAATGACATCATCAGAGAATGACAGTACAATGACTAATGTTACTGTGATGCTGCCAATGCATTTCTGTTAACATTTTCAAGCATGTAGTCAGGCCTATTGTTCACAATACAAGGAAAGTGTCACAAACACATGAAACATAAATTATTTTGATCACAAATACCGGTACTTGTCCACTTACTTCAACTTTCAAGGAAAGTGTCACAAACATAAATTGAACAATTATCTGACAATTAAAAACGATGTCACAGCTGGCGAATCCATAGTTTGGACTCGGTCACGATCGTGCAAAAACGTTGACACGGTTGAGACGTAATCATGCCAATGCAATTGCAAATAAGAAATTGTGATTTATGTACACAGAAAATGTTGTATTGTTGTCCGCACTTACTTTTTCCCGGGAAAATTTAGCAGCGGAGTTGCTTCATACTGCTAACTTCCAGTCCAGTCCGCCAGTCACCGAGAGACACGATGTCCCGAGTAAAACCTTGAGGGAGCTGTCATTTTACACACATGGCAGAACACAATGATGAGTCACTAGCAAAGAGTTTCGTGGGCTGAAAATTCGTAATAAACTCTCCCGACAATGCCGATGATGAACGTGTTTATGTTGTTCTTGGTCCAGTCCCAAAACTTTACGTACACGGACGTTGAGTGACACCAGCGACTAATGCTGCGTAATATTAATGACCGAGTTGCTCCGTTTGGCACACGCATTTCAATAAGCCAGGGCAGGGAACCAATGAAAAGTTCACGGCCGCTCTGCCGGTGCGAAAGTTTATTGAGGGCGCTATTCAAGCTCACCGTTAAACTTTTGCGTATGGGTGCCAAGGCATAAACCTTACAATTAGTGCGCACGAGCTCATGAATATTTTTGTGACCCCACAGTTACTTTTGAATAAGAGGACCTTGCGGCTTATAGTTGGGATAGATTGTAGAAATATTTATTTTAATCAAGTATTTGTTGCTTTCAACTAGGGCGATTTTATTCGGAAAAAAACCCGGACTTGTGGGTCTATTTCGCATAGAGACGGGGGGGTACATTTATACCTGGGCCCAGGGATTAACAACCTTTTTACGGGGAATATAAAAAAAGATTGACCCGGTAACCACTAATAAAATCGAGAAGAAAAATGCTCAAGGGATCACAATCTTTAATTTCCAGCGAAAAAAAACATCGCCACCTTGCTCCTGAGCGTCACCAGGTGGCGCTGTCTCTGTCCGATTTTGTGTTGTTTTCTATGAGCGCGTATTTGGTGCAATGGATGTACGTCTGCACAGTGCAAATGGCGAAAATTTAACGGTGAGCTTGAATAGCGCCCTCAATAAACTTTATGTTTATCGAGGGCGCTATTCAAGTTCACCGTTAAACTTTTGCGTATGTACTGTCTGCACGGTACGGACGTACATGTACGTCTGCACAGTGCGAAAGTTTAACGTTGAGCTTGAATAGCGCCCTCAATAAACTTTATGATTGCGAGCGTCCCACCTCGTTTTGTTTATGAACCAGATTTGCATTTTATCCCACAAACTGTCGCGGGAGGCAGAGGGCTCAATCAACAAGATGAAGTAATTCCAGTCTCAGGGACGTTGGCGCTAAACCCAAGAAATTCCGATCTTATATCTCACCACGCGCAATAACCTTGAATGGTGCGTTCAGGCCCGTCTTCAAGGGGGGGGGGGGGGGGGTTGGGGAAGGGGGCCCCATTGGCGAGCAATTGGCCCCCCAACAGCAAAAGCAATACATGTGTATTTTTGAATTGTTCAGGTAGTGGGCCCCTCCAGGACGCGTGGGAACATGCACAGATTTCCCCGCCCCTTCTCTTTGGTTGAAATACTTGAACCACTCACATACACAGCTAGTTGCGTGTGATTTGAAATAACTTATAAGTAGTAGTAAGATTTCCTGTGAGTTTTTCCTTCCCCCCCCCCCCTTGAAGCGGATTTTCTACTACGTTGAAATATATTTAATTTTTTTTTCTTCTGATTCATGGATCTGGAGGATATTTCTTTAAAGGAAAATTAAGACCGCATTCGCATTATGGTCATTGACTACACCTGGTTGCAGAAAAAAAAGGAATTGCAGACGAGACACTTTCTCCCATGCTCAGAAATTGTTACTTTTACTTCCACCTACATTTGGACCTTCTGCTTTGATGAGTTGGTGGACGCAGGGGAACATTTTCCGTTTGACATTCGTATCTGCCGCCCTCTATGGTCTGATCGCCAATCTCGGTATGACCACAATTTTTAGTTGAATTTAACAGAAATTTCTATACAATTGGTTATAGAACAACCCCATTTTGGGTGGTTGCAGTTCTCACCCTTTCTTGGGTAAAATTAACCCAGGCAATTTTTTCAGTGTAGGCGTGTATGTTCGTTTTTGTTTGTTGCTTTATATATATTGTTTGTTTTATTTAATTTCAATTCTTTTAGGTCTCTTATGTTTACTGTTTAAATGTATATTTGTATGGATACTATAGGCCTATGTAACTTTTTACTGCACATAGGAGTTCATATCGCATGTATTTTTTTTACGTGACTAATGAAACGAAACCGGAATCTTGAATCTAGAGAGTACATCTGCGCGCCTGCCATCCTTTGTTGTAGTGTTGATTGTTGCATAACGACACACCGGTTGCATGAGCGCACGGTGAACAAGGGACTGTATGCGATTTTCATACATTATTAATTATTACGTGGGGCTCATTGTTCCTGAAAACATAGTTTCCACTTCTTCCATTCAGCCAGCAGATGGAGCTCAAAAAACTCCAGTGTCTCAACCTGAGAGACACATCGGTTTGAAAAAGAATTCGTTGGCCACAGATACCGGGGTCCGGGTTCGAATCCCCTTAGTGTAATGTTTGGTTTTCAACACACGCGCTCAGTCATTTGCTTAAAGATGTTAAGTTTCTCGCAGTCAAATACCAACAAAACTTAGCTCAGTCGCTTAGTTCAACTATTGGGATTGTCCGCGAAGTCCTTAGTGTAATCTTCGTAAATGTACGGGGCTCTTTTGCTGTCTCGGCAGCAAGGCATAGGGTGCCGCCTCGTTTCCTCCCTTTTATGGTGCTTGGCCCTTTGGGTTATATAGATGGACAGGGAAGGAGGTGTGGTGAGCCTGGAACCGAGACCCAAAGAGTCATATTATGGGCTCATTGAGTTCGAGTTCCTTAGTCGGACCCCGGAATGCCTGCTTAACACCACATAACTTTTTGCTTCCTTAGAATACAAACGTAGTTTTTGTTGTTCGTCGTCCCCTTATTTTATTAAACGGCATTCAGAAACAAAACAAAAAAATTCTTCCAAAATTAATTTAAATTTTTAAATATGCAACTAATATAACAGACTAAAGCTCAGTCTATCAATCCACGTTTCTCATTGTAACAAAAATAATCCATGGCGTAATTTTAAAATCATGATTGTCAATCAAACTTTTTTTTTGGAGAATGGACGAATGGCAAACGGAATTCGAAGGTTCAAGTATCAAAATAATTTTATTGCATTCATTCGCAAATCTGAATATACTTTCTTTTTGTTTTTATTATTATACACTGTAATATAAATTTGGCAATATAAATTTGGCATAATTTTGTACAATTTTAACCACTTTTAAAGCTATTATACAATGCGTTTCATAAAAAAAATATACATTGTTCCTGCTAAATAGACCTGCATGGTCACTGATGAAATGATTACAGTATCCGAGAAAGATCGAAGAATAAAATCAGATCGGGTTGATATTACTTACACGCCCTTCTTCTTGCTACCCCGCCCTTAATTAATTAATAATTAATTGATGAACCCGGCAGTGCATCTGTAAAAAAAAAGTTACATCAATTAAAAACGTTTCTGTGATTTGCCTCTTTTTGCACTCAGCAGTTCAACGAATTCAGCCGTTTATAGTTAAGCCCGCCGATTGTGGCTTAAATCGCCCATGCATTGTCATTTTTTTTTTAAATGCAGTCCTTGAAAATGCACCTTTGTGTCCCATTTATATTTTCAATTTTCGTTTTTCCATTTTTAAGCGTGTTTTGGTGTCTTTTTGGTTTTTATGCAAATGCGAATTTCCATTATATTCATGAGTAAACTAGTGTGATGTCATTTCAGGCAGAAACTCAACGTTACAGCTATTTCAACACCGAAAGCTGCCAGAATTTTGGAAACTTTGCTCTTGTAGATTTTCTTTTCTTTGGTGATTCGTTGTTGTGTCAGTACATAGCAGTTAAAGCCAACGAGTGAACTTTCTCACAACTGTTTTAAAAGAGCAAAATGTTTTCGTTCGCAATTTGAACAGAAACCCCTAAACTGAACAGTGTCTTTCTGAAATGACATCACAGTAACAGCGCCCTCAGTTGTTTGGATAAGCACGGACAATTTTAAATGTTTAAAAACAAGTGCACTTTTCAATAAAATTAAACTAAAAAGGGATGTCAAATAGTTTTAGGGGTAGAAAGTTGCACTCAATGTGTTCCTAGGAAACAAAAATTATCTCGTGTGCCCTTTAAACCGCAACAAGATTTCGAGAAATCGCGGGTCTGTGACCTTGCATGCAAGGCTTCCGTTGATCGGTTAAAGAAATCCCACAAGATCGGCTGCCAAAAATCATGATCGAAATGTCAAGAAATCCCGCAGGAATTGGCGTTACATCTGGTATGGATAAACGTGACCCGGGCTTGCATCAACACCAAAAACATAACCTTGATTTACATCATGCGTCTGAGCTACATAGACAATTATAATATAGACAAATATTATGATGTTCTTACAGGCTGTTCATGATTACCACGAATTATTGCGAAACTATGGACTCTTTTCAAGTCGACCTGGGAAAATGTAAAGCTTATGGCACCCCCTAATTTCTTCTGCATATCTTCTAGCATCACAACTGAATAGAAACAGTTTGCAACAACTTTTGCGCTCCCATCCCCTTACAAAGAACCCCACCCATTAAACATTATCCACGCCCTCCCCTTTCAAAACTCTGGGTTGCAGTACATGCAACAAATCTCAGTCCTCTTCCGGACAAGAACAAAAAATCGAATGCCTTATAGCTTCTTATTTATTTCATTTAATTAGCCCTTTTTTCTAGCCAAACGAGCTGAGAACCGTTTTTTTGGAAGACAATAATGGGATTTCAGTAATGTGGGAAGAATTATTGGTTGGGTTTCGTAGTAAAATCCATGAGATTATATAGCTGTATTTCCAATCGATACCATACACTTAGTAGGAATCGAACCAAGCTTTCAAGGAAAAAATTGTAAGGTTTGCTAGGAAACTCGCAAAGATATCCTCACGTATAGATGCCCCGCCCATCTTATACATGTACTTCTTGATTTGACCACCATCCATCACACACAGATGGGTGCACCATGCAGTAAATCGGTCCAAAATTGCCTGCGCCGGCCAAATCACAATTTGCATGCCCTCAAATTCTCCGGTATTAGAGCATTTTGTGGGCCATGAAATTGAGGGTTTGTAAAAAGAAGAAAAAAAGGTGAAGGCCGTGCACAGGACTGTGAGATAGTTCTGTGCAATTTGGCTAAAATTGGGCCCTCAAAGCGCTCTATTTTGCAATGGAGTGTAGGCATCGTTTTTCAAAATGGCGATGGACTTCGGGACTTTTTTCTAGGGGTGATCATCTTCGGATGGAAATTTCTCCAAAAAGTCATTGGATTACCCCCAAAAATTGAACAGAAAATTAAAGATGATGGAATAAGCTTTAATTTGATGCGTGTCCTGAACACCTGAAGTGTCCTGAAGTGCGCGTAATGATCACTTAGGTCTATGGCATTGTATTTACTGGTCTGGACCCTGCAGATGGCTTCAGAGATGTCATCTCGGCACCGCAAAAATCCACTATGTGATGTCTGTGTGTCTTCACTACACGCAGATAGCTTCGGAGATGTCAACTCGGCACCGCACCGATCCACCCATACGGCATATGACGGTCGTCTGTGTGTCGTCTGCTACCTCCAGTAGGTTACCAGTCTTGTCCTGCAAGGGGGACAAATAAATGGACCAAGTCATCTTTGTACCTCAGAATATTATACAAGGGATCGGGGAGAAGTACATGTACATGTATATCTGCATAAGAGCTCTTACTTCAATAATACACTCATAAAAATAAAGTCAAAATACCAACGGGTTTCTCTGCACTGTAAACAAAACAATTGCCAAATGTAATGGACATTGCAGTGTTATTCTACCTGGAACTTTGGGAGAAATTAATTCAATTCAAATTCATGTTATCAACTTTGGGAATTCGGAAGAAAAGTGTAGGCTTCTGATATTTTGATCAATAACTTTTGGGAACTTATACTGGAATTGCAGTAATTAATCAAAACATCTGCTGGTCGTTTCAACTGGCCGACTGCATCCCGATTCACCGTCAACGTTCAATCCTGGATTTTGTTTTCTTCTTGAAAAATAAAAGTGTTCTGGAAAGTGTGAGTATAGCATTCTCTAAGTCCTATTATGTGCATAATTATTATGACTGCATATATAGCTAGCACAAACATAAAGCCGTTTCTAGGTCCCCCCACCCCCACTTCCGGCCCCACCCCCACCCCACCCCAGGGTAAGAGCCTGACGACTTCTAGTCTCATTTCAAGGCTATACTCACAGAGATTAGAATACTGCTGTCGTATCCATCCGATGAGAGTTTGCACCACAATCGCAGCCCGCTGTCCAAACATCTCAAAAGATTGTAAGCTCTGTCGTTATCAACTGCGGAAGATGAAAATCAAATACATGTTTTAGCACACAGCGGCTCGAGTATTTTTTTTCTGATAAGCAATGTGCTTTATGTAGTATTTTTATCTTAAAAGTTCCTTCAACTGCTGAGGATTAACCAACAGAGAGACATCCATGCTCTGAAAATTTCAAGCTAATCGCGTCAAGTTCCTTCTCCTGCACACGGTCAACGAGACACACGTACATTTTACACGACCCTACATTTAAAGACTTAATGACATTTCACGAGAACGGTAGGCCCGACTTCCTTATTTAATAAAAATGTCAACTTGGGCACAAGACATAATCAGCCGATAAAATTCATCAATTTAAGACGCGGTACGCGTGGGAAACGTACCCACACACTTAGCTTGTAGATTCCGGCCGGCTCCCTTCGATTTAAGCTTTGCTCTTAAAGGGCTCATGCAATGTAATTTTTTTAATGCAATCCTTGAAACTGCACCTTTGTGTGACCCATTTAACCTTATTTTTAATTTTCCTTATGTCATTTTCAAGGATATTTTGGTGCCTTTTGGATGTTATGCTAATGCAAATTTCCATATTTATGAGCAAAAGTGTGACGTCATTTCAGGCAGAAATGTTGCTGTCGTAAATGCTTTGGTGATTCGTTATTGTGTCAGTACATGGTAGTATTGGCAAATTTTTCTCACAAATGTTTTCAATGAGCAGATTTGTGGGTTAACATTTGAACAGAAAACCCCTACACTGAACAGTGTCTTCCTGAAATGACATCACAGCAACAGCGCCCTCAGTTGTCCGGAAAAACATAGACATTTTTTAATGTTTCAAAAAGTGCACTTTTGAATAAAAAAAAAATAACCAAGAAAGGGATGTCAAATGGTCTTCATACATATAACGAAATACTATAACGAAAGTATTTGCAAACAAAACCTGCCAGTCCCGCTGGGTTTTTTTTCCGAACAAAACATCTGGAGGTACGTCTTGAACAATTATTGGCTTTTTGCTGGTCGTGTCCTGTATTACTATTGGTTTGGTTCAATGTCGACGGCCAGCCAGGTGATTAGAGGACCCTATATACTGAAACTTAGATAATCTTGTCAAGTGGACAAGATTGACAGGATGCGTAACCTGACAGGATTCAAGCTGTCACTTGAGAGGAATTAACTTGACTGTCAGCGTAACGAGCCATCTTGTCAGGTTTTCAAGATTGACAAATTATATCCTGACACCCCGGCTGAGCGGTTACATACACTGTGAGTGGAACCTCATCATCATGACAACGTTCGTTTTTGCTGAAAATTGGCATTTTAATTCTCGGCAGGAATAACTGGATATAGTGGGAAAAGGAGTTGAACAAGAGTAATCGAACATTCTGATCGTCACAATTAGAATCCAATAGTGAGTTGGCAAGGCGCTTGTGTGCATTATGCACGCGTTCTCAAATTCATGGTGCGTGTGAATTCCGATAAACTGTACATTTTTACAACTATTGGTTGAAAGGAATACTGAATAAGGCTTGTGGTTGAGTGTCGTACCACTCCAGATATGTCTTGTAATTGTGGTGGCAAGAGTATTCTGTAGTTACCCACCAATGCTATCCCTCATGGAGACGGCTCTGCGATGGCAGGCAGCAAGGCTCGTCTGTCGATCGACCATGTGGCTCGCTGCCACCGATTTGGTCCGGCGATGTCCCCAGATCGAAGCCTCTTCTGCTTGCTGCTGCTGCCGAGCATTCCTCTCGTTCTCCCGCTGCACGAAGTTCCTCCGCTGATGAGAGAGGTGTCCGGTCTTCAGCCACGACTTCTCGGCGGGCCTGGGCGGCCGGGAAGACGGTCGCTTGGGCACGATAGGCGGGCTGGCAGCCGGGCTGACGGTAGTCATGCCGTCAGTGGCGAGTTTGTAAGACCGGCTCCTGCTGGCTAAGGTCCGCTTGCGACGCTTGCTGGAGCCGAAGATGGCATTGGCCGGGATTACTATGCCGTGCTCGTTGGGCTCCTCAGAACCAGGAACTGGGACAATACTGCTGGGGTCTTGCACGCTGGATACCTCCACCGATACACCGTCTTTCGGTGTAGCCTCCTCCGCTTCTCGAGATAGCTTCCATGAGATAGCACTCTCGTGAGTGTCCTCCGCCAGCACGGTCAGTCTGGCCACGTCACCGACCATCTCTGTCTCCGGCCCCACGTCAGACTCGGGCGAGTCCTTCACCTCAGCCACCCGAACTTCGGCGCTGTCCTCGGTAGGCAGCGGCCTGATGACGCTGCTCACTTCGTTCAGACTCTTGCTGGAGCGGAAGAGGATTTCGTTGGAGCGGTACTTGACTCGTTTCAATGTAGACGACTCATCGTCAGCAACGAGGGTCTCGGCGCTTGAGAAAGTCGTCTCGCTGAGTCGGGACGAGCGGGCCTCCGACACTGAGAGCGCCTCGCAGTTATCGCCAGACCCCAAGATAGGATTCGAACCGTAGTCAATTTTATCCGGGTAGGACTGGGAGAGTTTGTGCAGTTGTTTCAGCGCGACAGAGCCGTGTTCGCTGTCGCAGACGCTACGCGGGCGAGACGAGCCGAAAACATCGTCCTCGGAGGAACCTGAAAGTAATCAAATAGAAAATTGTGTCAATCTTGTTGCATTTTTTTCTGATACTAACCGGGCATAGGTAGATAAGGCCAAAGGTCCGCCTGTGCCTATAGGCACTGAACTTATTGGAAATCTCCAAATTGTTTGTCAGAGATTTCGAAAATCTCACTCAATCTTCTTTTTATGACCGTAACGCTCCAGGCTCTTAGCCGGGGGTGGGGGGAGGAGGTTCAAACACCCCGCCCCCCAACAACAAAAACGGCCGCATGTCCACTTTTTCCTTGCGACTGTATATTTCCAAGCGTAATCAACCGTTTATTACACATTGAAAGGTCCACTTTATGGTGAAAAGGGTCCACTTCATGATTAAAACGACCCTCCCCTTCAACCATGGAGGAATAAGAACACATCCATCCATGCTTCAACCAGGCTGGCTACGGCCCTGCGCTCGCCTGTTTCATCTTAAGAATAGGGCAATGTAGTCTAATTAAAGTTTCCAATTTGAAAATTGCTTCAAGCCAGAAATTAAGAGTTAGGCTTTTGCCGAGCCAGACTGATCCCATGGAAACATCCACCTATACCATATCTACAGGTGTCTCTTTAAGTAAAGCACCGTAATACATAGTTACGTTCACAGAAAACACCTCTAGTGTTTTCGTTTAGTTTGTCACCATCAGAATAAATGAAGACACATCGAAGTATTAATGAATATCGATTGATTTATGTTGACAGGTTCGCTCTGTGACGAACACCTGACTCCCATCGCTCATTTTGATTGGTGGAATCTTCCCTCCGAAGTAATATTCACTTTCCGTTGCTCTAAATTTGTTTCAACTTTTTTACAAAATTTTGACTGAAAGCGAATAATAATGACATATCTCACTTCCCGCTGGGAGCGTTCCGGGCACGCCACCTAACGTTTAAACGTGATTCATAGCTAGCAACATGAACTCTTCACCCAAAGTCTTAACCCTGAATGAGCGACCCCCTTTTCTGAGGGACTCTGCCGTGAGTATAGACTCCTGTCCGGTACCCCGTTCGTCCAAATCTCGCCTGTGCATTAATCAATGCTGGGAAGCTAACAGGCTCGCTGTGGAGGAGGTGCGGCGATCCCTCCACAGTAAGCATACACGGAGGAGTCTGGCCCATTCGCTTTGAAAAAGAGATGGGTACTCCGTTCCTGTGAACACAGCTTGTCCCCTTTACCTTTATCATGGATTCGACACGGCTAGAGTCTAGGGTGGCAGTGTGTACACTGAGCATGCGCGTTTGGATCCCTGGTAATCTCGGCACGAAGGTAGAGCGAGCTAATAATTAACGGCAATGCAGACACGAATGGTGATTATGCAGCCTTCATGTCCTCACAAATCTCGCGCGAGGCATTACACATCGATCGAACCGCAGACAGCTTTGAAAGGTTACGTGCCAAAAATGATATTTATGGCTTTTTCCTGGTTCTGGGATTTTTGCAAATCCGCTCTTATTTTAGAAAATTGACCCTCAGGCAATAAAAGAAGGTGCAACGGTTGATATAGGAAACAATTGCAGGAATGTAGATAACTATGACATGCATCAGTTACTTGCACAGTCTGGAATGGCGTCCTCACTTTGCCTTATTTTCGTATGTTTCGACTCTAGTCGTCAAGATTCTATAGCTTATCAAACGGAACCTTTTGTATTTAAAAAATATTAAATAAGAGATGGAGACACAGGTTTGTCTGGAAGAGAAATTGAAAAGGAACTTTCGAGGAATGTTTAAATCCCAACTACAAATAAAAAGGGTAATTGTTTGGTCAACTTCTGGCCTCACGTTGGTCAAACTATCAACTTCGTAATATTTGGAGGGAAGGTTCGTCCCAAATACTGGTAAAGTTCTGCTGGAATCAAACAACTGACAGCACTTTATACACAATTTAATGTTGGGGTGAATACCACTGACCAACTTTTTTCATCAACTTAACTCCAAATGATCCAAGATAGAAAGGCCGTCCACCAAAACGATGGCTTGACTGCATCTCACAGGACTGCAGATCAAGATTAATTCCAAGGCTAACAGTTGCAGCAAGGCTGGCAATGGCACAGGGGCAGAAGCCATCACGAGGTCTCCTACGTACCTGAGTGGATGGCAGTCTGGTGGATGGCATAAGTCAAAGTCAAGTAAGTCAAGATCCAAGAAATGTGTGCCAATAGATGTAAGGGCAATTGAAAAAAAGATGAAATTCATGCTAAACGGTATGATGTATAAGGGTACAACGTGAAACTAAACTGCCCAACTTTGCCTCGAATTGCAACATCACTGTTTCTTTCCCAAGAGGGAGCCAACACGTGCGATCCTTCGTCCGTAACGCTACGACGTTAAAGTCGCGTAATTGACGTCTACACAACTCGCTCTCTTCGATTCTTTGCGGTTTTCATTCGTCACTCTTACCGTTGGTAAGGAATCGAAATCGCGGGGGAACCGTTGCTTCCTCCGCGGTGATTCCGAGTGAATCACCCGTGTTTTCATAAATGATCGGTTGCTTTGTCGACCGTGCTCCCAGCGCCCTCTCTCTCTCTCTTTGATAGCTGTCGAGTTCGATGATGTAAAATCCCGGCCTGCATATTGCAATCCATCAATGACGATTGGAGTTCTACTTCTTCTGAAGAGTAATCGTTTTCAACAGTCGCCATCTTCCTGCGGTTCCTGCATGCTGTTTATATTAAAGGGATATTACGACCTGGAATGCGCCCAATTGGACTTCAATACACGTTTTAAACGAAATGATATTAACGTCCGCACGACCATCCTTTAACAATTGGTCACAATTCGGGTATCACAATTTTATCCCTGAAAAATCGAGCTGTTGAGTGCTAGTTGTGATCCACCGCTTAGTGGTTCACACTTGGCGGATCATGTAAGAAACAACATTTGGGTATTTGTAATGTGTGATGTACTATATGTACCACACACACACACACAAAATGTACGCTGCATTGAATATACACGATTTGAAATGGGTATGTACAAAATGTCCGTCTCCTCCGATGTAGGTAACCGGTTTTTTTCCTTTTCTCGAGAACGGTAAACAAGTTTAGGTTGGTTTCCTTTCAACCAGACCTTTGAAATAGTAAAAGTAAACAATCCAAAACTTGAAATTTTCGGGCATTTCAGACCGTAATGCCCCTTTAAATGAAATTGCCGCCTAGCAAGCGGAGTCAGAGAGTCTCATAAACTGTTTTCACCAATGGTTTTTGATGTTATTCCGTCCCCTTCTTACCAGGCTTGCGCGGTTCCGGCGGTTCTCCGGTTCTAACCGGTTCCAATATGGGAACCGAAACCGCGAGTCCAATATTTTCAAGAATCGGATACCCGCAATCGTCGGTTCCGGGCCCAAAAGAATCGGTTGCAGATTAAATTACCTAGCCTATTTTCTGTGCACAAAATCCAAAGCCGAGAATCGGCTCCACAGGAAATCAATCGCGGACGCGGCCCCGGCCGGCCCGGGACATTCACCCACTCGGGCCGGCTAGTCAAAACAATATTTCACACGTTGGAGACAATGTACCCAGATTTTCCTACCCATATATTACGTTAAAAGCAAGTATATCGCCACAACGAACTCGATGGAGTCCATTACTTCATTAAAAGGTTGTTGAATTTTGTGTTCGTAATTTTGTAAATAAGATTTGAGGGTAAACGAGGGAATTCATTAGTCTTCATGTAGTGTGTTCGTTATACATGTCCCGTTTCACTTGTTAGTCAATTGCAATGCATTTTGTAAACGCATATCCCTCTGCTAAACCTTATGGATCTGATGTAGTACACTGTAAAACACAGTATTTAACTTTGGAACACATTGTAACGCTTTGGAGCAACAGTTTATAAATATCTTAACACGTTTAAGCGGAGAGACGCCATTTACTATAGTAAAAGGCCTAGGTTAAATTTTGAGTCTGATTCATTATTCGGGTATCCATGTACCAAAAACAAAGCCTCAAACGGCCAAGTTACGTACTTTGACTTTCAATGAAACAAATTTAAACATTCCATTTACACTATTAACGCCTCGTGAACGTATCCGTGATTAAAGTTCAACGTCTTGGCTTACTTATAAACGCTCTTGTTTAGTTTATAAACGCGTTAGAGATCTGCGGTTTTACAGCGTACGAGCCAAAAACGAAACAGTAGCTCTACGCTTCGATAAACATGATTATTATGATATTCTATCAGGAACAAATTTTTGTATATCCACGGATGTCTGTTCCCACTTAGCGTCTATTTATTCATGCTATCTCCCATCTGTACTTACCCCAAGGCTAGTACGCTCCCACAGACCCATATCGAAACTTCCACTAAAAGTTCCAGCCATCATGGCGGCTATTTTTGACAGCCCATTTTCCCTGGCCCTTTCGGTCGTGTGCACTTCAGGATATTTTCATAGGAAGGTTTTGATTATAGGTTGAAAATGTAACTGCCAACGACGCCTTCCCCGTACTTATCTCTCCTGTATATTATTAACCTCCTTGTTAAAACATAATGTTGGTGTCTGAAGCCTTGTTCTCCAGTTGCCAGTGAGATTAAGAGGTTAGGAAATTATACTAAGCTTCCCCCTGCCGGTTGAAATTACTGCAATATGTCTTCGTTGTATCGGTGATGCCTTCCAGACGGTGTAAGTGGAGGAAGCACAGTGTTAAGTCGCATCATTACTTTTCATCACCGGTCGAAATTGAACCGACGTGTCTTCAGCCAGCCTGCCCGTCCAGTCAGTTTCAGCTGCAGCCGGGCCGAAACTCAGAATGATCAGGGAGGGAAGTGATACACGGACCGGCTCAAGTGAAACTAACTGGACTTCTCTTCGTCAATCATTCACAGTGGCTATTCACTGGAAGACTGTTCATTGGCGTTGACGGGGTAATCCTATACAATAGCACTGCCCGGTTCTCTTCACCAGCCTACAACCAGTAAAGTCACACGTGACGGGGAGTCGGTCAGTCAATGAGATAGGAAAGATATGGCTCTAATTGGAACTCCCAAAAAAGTGATGCCGTATTGAGGACGTACAGGAGAAGTATTCTGCTTAGGTGTATTTTGAAACATAAAGTACACCCGATCGAATTGAAAATGGCACCCGTGGCCAACCCGAAATGACAGGTCGCCATTATGTCACGGTAGGAAGATGTATACGTGCGAATAGAGCGTTCGGCTTGGCTGTAATATTCTTCGGGCGTACGTGGCAATGCATAGAGCTCTTCGGTTGGCTGAAAGTTTGTATACGCCTACAGTTTTTGACACGTAGGGGCCTATGTTCCAAATGCAAAATGATCTTGATAATGTGTTGACTAAGAAATAAATCAAAGTGAAAATAAGTAATGTAGCTCACCAACAAGAATGATGATTGCAATTTTGCCTTTGGCAAAGAAAGAGGAGTCACGTTTCCGTCTGGTACCGCGGTGTCCATCATCGATAGCGCAGCTGCCTTGCGGTAGGAATATGCACAGCGTTGCACGCTGCGTATAGCTATCAAACGTCCGGAGCCCGAGCTGGAGCTTTGCCAGTCACGTCAACGTATACGAGGTTGAAATTATGCTCATCAACCACCGACTTGAATTTTTTTTCTGCAACCAAGTATTAGGTGTATTTTGAAACATAAAGTACACCCGATCGAATTGGAAATGGCGCCCGTGGCCAACCCGAAATGACAGGTCGCCATTATGTCTCGGTAGGAAGATGTATACGTGCGAATAGAGCGTTCGGCTTGGCTGTAGTCTTCGGGCGTACGTGGCAATGCATAGAGCTCTTCGGTTGGCTGAAAGTTTGTATACGCCTACAGTTCGTACAGACAAGTTCGTTTAGAACTTACAGCAGGACTGTTCTTATCAGAACAAAAAACTACTTAGCAAAGTTGATAATAAGCACGACAAGTTCTTTTCAGAACTAATATCTTCTAAGCAGTAGTTATTACCACATGGTGTTACCGCAAACCGAAACGATACCAACCAAGTATTGTCACTGACCACAATGCACATGTGTGAGTTGTACACGGAATGGTTCCCGGTCTTTACTCCTCCCAGAGAGCCTTGAATCGGAAATTAAAAGTGCAATTCCCTTCGTTTACAATTAAGATTTGATTAAAGAAACATTCACATTTCGCAAAAAAAAAGGAAAATAAGGTCGATTGGATTCGTCGTCCAGTATATCTAAAAGCACGGCGAATTCGATCTTCGCCCAACCTTTAAAGTCATCTCAAATCACGTGATGTTTTCACGCATGCGTAGTATGGTAATTGACCATACCTTGGTGCAAAACGAGAACGCAAAATATGCTCACGGTGTGCGTGATTACTGGATAGGAATAGGATACTCAGCGATTACGCTAATGCACGGGCCGAGAGGTAGGCCTACGCAGGCGCACTACTTCATCATGACGGACTTGCCGATCCGAGGGCCCTAGTTTCCGACGCACCTATCTCGAGGATACATGAGCTGAGTTTCGGGCTGGCGTCAATTAGGTCTCAACCTGTGTACATCAAGCAAATCACGACTTGTACAAATTATTTAACCTTCTACTTCTTATAGTGCTTTTTTGTGCCGATGGACTATGATCAGGTTTTTTTATATTATTTTTATGAAGAGTCCTGGCTCCAAACAGTATGTGGAGCTTGCATTACTGGGACATTCGGTTAAACTTGGTTTCATCAGTATAGAAATGGGCTTCGTGACTATCTTTGGAACGTTGAGGAAAATACCACCCAAACTTTATCAAAAAACACTCCCCCCCCCAAAAAAAACCCTCATTATCAAGGCAAATTAATATTTAATTCGATTTGTGGGTTGAGCGCATTAGAGAGTGGTGAAAGCACTTTTTTCGTGATTTCTGGATAGTATATTTATCGATGGCGCCTATACGGCAATTAATTGACTAAGGTTTACAACCTGTTGTCATTCCTGTGTGTGTGATTCATGCATACAGCTCCTGTGTCATCGATTTTGGCGACCATGAACTTCAATGGAGGCTTTGACTTGTCAAACATGATTAGTATTCACCGTGTGTAGGTATGCACATCGATATCGTTGTATTAAATTAAAAAGATGGTTCGCCAAATCCAAACCAGCATATACTATCTGTCAGCCTCAGTCGTAAACACTGGCCAAAATGTTATCCAAATTTGCAGTGTGTATAGTATTGCATTGTTGCTTACTTCGTTACATGACAGCTTAGGCCAAAAAAAGTCTCCGGTTTCTGGTATGGAGCTTGCCCAAAAAGTGGTGCAGCGACGCGGCTTTTTTTTTTTACCTGATTTTTTTGCTTCAAATGTCGGCTGGTGACTGCAAATGGTGCCCGACTAAACTAAGTGCAAATATATGGGAGTCCAGAGAGGCCACATAAAGCTTATTCTCGACCATAACCCAATCTAAAAACACGTTAAAATTGTGCAGCAGCAGGATTCCAGTCAAACCAGTGAGTTTGGCGGTTTGGAGACATCATCTTTCATTGAAAAACAAAAACTGTTTCATTTTGCCGACGCGCATGGCTACGGCGACGCGCGCGCATACCAGAAACCGGAGACTTTTTTGGGGGCCTTAAAGTCAATATATGATCCTTTGCTTTTCGTGCACTTGGTTCGTTTCCAATAATAACAACATTCAAAATCCAAAGAAGAATATGCAACACCTAACTTGTTGAAGTTTCAGCTCAGTGGATGTTACACTTTTAGAGAAAAAGTGAAAAAACGCGCACAGCGTTTTGATCGCGAAACTTGCCTTTTTACCTATTTTTACGGTAGCAAGCACAAACCGTGGTCGGATTTAAGACAGTCGGGCTTGATTAGGTATTTAGCTCAGCGCAACTGAAACTCATTCAATATAATCACAAAATATCCCTGAACATCATTTACTTGAATACATGCGGTGAGTGAGTGGCAAATCTAGTCAATGCGCTAAAACGATCGATGCATTTTCACATATCGGCGACCAGATTTCAGTTCTCAAGAAACTAGACAAACCACTCAGAATTTTGACTTTGATATTTTTAGTGTACAAAAGTTATCTGCATGTAAACACACACTCTTTCATTACACTGTTCTTGTTTTCCCCCCTAATTAAAGGGAGTGATTTAAAATATCGGTCATGCACCGTTCATGCATCTTGGTATCTTACTTTCGTACTGTGACCATCTTGCTATGAGTCGATGCCGTCTGTGCGCTAGTTTGATCCGCCGACGTGGTTGCTCCTGTCAATTAAACAGATTGAAACAAATTTGAAAATTTAAACCAGTACTCCCTCAACGCCAACGGTGAAAAGAGCTAATGTTGAAGGACATTATTTTGAGCGCCACGAGCGCCGTGAGCGTTATCAGTTCGTGCACATTTGGATGAAAAGTACATCAAGCCTAATCAGTTTTGCTTTAGAGAGGGGGAAAACCCTAAAACTGCGGTTGTGGAAAAATTCCCATTTGTGAGAACCGGGTTTTTTTTTCTTCGAATCCTTGGTATTTAAAACGTTTCGAAATTTTTTATCGAAAAACAGTAAATACTAGATTTGTGTGATAATTTCATCACACTTACACAATACCTTTCAATATAGTGATGTACATTGTAAGATGTACATTGCCGATTGTGTGCCGATGAAAGTAACAAGTAAAATGGCGATTTCAATGAGACGACTATTTTTCTGAGCCGCACAACGTATATTTCGTACGTAGTCCCTAATGTATGAAAAGGATCACGCATGCCCGTACCCCCATGTGCAATTTCATCACGGAGCAAATTCAGCACAGTCCATCGGAACAGGGCGGCGTTGCGCACGCTTGCAAAACATCTGTTTTAAGACTGTCCAGACTCGTACAATAATGTCTTTTTCCTTCAATAACAACATGGTGAACTTTGGTAATCTGTTGAAGTCGTGGATGTGAAAACAGGACATCATTGAATTGATGTCACGAAAAACATTTACAAAATGTCACAACGAAACCTAAAAAGAAGTGTTACTGACTGTAAATGTTATACAACACCTGAATAAATCCCTGTCATCTGATTGGTGGATCGTTGATCACATGTCATTGAATTATTCGTACCAACGCACGGCGCGCGCGCGGCGCACTGCGTACAGTGCAATGGAAGTTCTATTGCACGTTGAATAGAACTTCTATTGCACGGTGTCACTGCTGCTGTTATGGCGCCGTTTTAAATCGAGATAAATTGAATATAATTGGTCTCAACCTGTTGAACAGTTTGCACAAATTAAATATGATGAACTTGTAGAACTTTTAAACAGTTTGGCTATTTAAAGTCATTTGGCTATTTAAAGTCAACCAATCAGATGACAAGGATTTATCAGCTGTTATATAAAACAAATAATAAATGTTTCACGTTCGTGCAATGGTATACATATATTGAGTGGCTCAGCGTGGAATGGGAGGAATATTGTCGCAAGGTAAAATCTGGACTTTTCCATTTCACGAGGCGAAGCCGAGTGAAATGGAAAAGTCCAGATTTTACCGAGCGATAATATTCCTCCCATTTCACAATTTAAAGCCACTCAATATTTGTTTTATATAACTGACATAAAGATCCTTGTCATTTGATATATTTGAACTTTTTTTTTCAATACAAAACTGGAGAAAAATGTATTTCTCTCTTCCAAACCACCCTTTCACGAAAATGTTTGAACCCAACGCTGTAGTGCTGGCTCTTTGGAACAATACGCGCTACGCGCAACGCTGAACGCGCACACCAGCATGCATTTGCACACAAATACCGCGTCATGATCCTAACTGTTGAATAGTATTTCCCATTCCCTATGGGCGGATAGTACTTTTTGAGCCGCGGCATGAATGGGAGCAATAACAAATGCCACGTAATGTGAGTTCCACCAATCAAATGACAAGGATCTGTATGTCGGTTATATAAAAAGAATAATTTCATTCGGTGACGGATGAAATGTTCCATTCCACTCGGCTTCGCCTCGTGGAATGGAACATTTCATCTGTCACCTCATGAAGTTATTCTTACCATTGCACTCACAAACATTCATTATTTGTATATTATACAACACCTGAATAAATCCCCGTCATCTGATTGGTGGATCGTTGATCACATGTCTTGAATTATTCGTGCCAATGCACGGCGCGCGCGTGGCGCACACCGCGCAGTGCAATGGTAGTACTATTGCACTGTGATTAGAAGTACCATTGCACTGTCACTGCACATGTTGCCGATGGTGGCGCTGTGGTGTTTAAATTGGCAATAAAAGTTCTGAACTTATTGAACTGTTTGAGTTCTAAACTTATGGAAAAGTTTTAAGGTGAGATAAATTGAATATTATAGTTCTCAACCTGTTGAACAGTTTGCATAATATGATAACTCTGAACTTGTCAAACTTGTAAACAATTTTTAACCTGAATAAATTGGCTATTAAAAGTCAACCAATCAGATGACGAGGATTTATTCAGGTGTTATATAAAACAAATAATGAATGTTTTACGTTCGTGCAATAGAAAGAATTATTTCATTCGGTGACAGATGAAATGTTCCATTCCACTCGGCTTCGCCTCGTGAAATGGAATATTTTATCTGTCACCTCATGAAATTATTCTTTCCATTGCACTCACAAACATTCATTATTTGTATATTATTAATATTGGCAGTATAAAAATATTTGCTTGGATATACAAATATTTTTTTGAAATATAGGGTTTCCCGGCCAATCCTAAAATGTTCATTCACTTCCGAAAATCAGTCACTCATTTTCGTCTGTGTTTGAGAATCGCTCTGAACACGCGTTTCATTTTCGCTACCAGAGCATTCGATTCCATTTCAGTTCAATTAATTAAGTGATTGAGCAGCTGCACCTTTCATTATTTTTTCATTCAGTTTCGTTTACAAGATTTCTTTTTCGTTTTTATTAGAGGGCGAATTCAAACATTGACCATTCTATTTCACTTTTAGTTTAATGTTTTGAGATGTAATCTGCTATTTTGAATGAGAAAAACATACTTTTGATTGCACATTCCTAGTATAAAAACAGCCAGAGCGTGTTATCACGTCCTCCGTCGCGAACTCGTTTTAATAGGAAATCCTGTTCAAAACCCAAAACCTTTCATAGCAGTTCGAGTTGTGTAGAAATAAAGAGGACGCGAATGGGAGACTTTTGAGGTGCATGGGGAACAAACACACCGTCACCTTTTCAATGGGCCTTATTCACGAGTTGGCCATTTTTGTTGAGTTCCCTGAATGTATTTCATTAATTGTCAACTGTTGAACGGGATGGCGCCAGACTATTTGTGCAGGCACAATGCAGCTATATTTTACTGTCATTTTTTTTTTAATATGGCTTTAAACATTAGAGAATGTTTAATTACAAATGTTGAATTATTCATTGAAACAAACTGGATTTTATTCAACATTGACTCGTGAATAAGGCCCATTGTTTGCACCGTGATGGAACCCACGAGACTGTCTCTTTAAGCCAATGTGCGCATGCTCAAAATGACGCAACTAAAAGAAAGGAACGGTGTGTTTGCTGCCACCAGTCGTCTCCAAAGTCTCCCATTAATTCATCAAATTGCCATGCATTTATATATTAAGTATTGGCAGATATTTTTCAGTTATCTGAAAACTGTTTGTTACAGAAAAAAATCCGAGTTAGGGGCCCACTTACGAGGTGAATCCGGAAAACTGATGTTAATTGGGACACGCAATATTTTGGTTAAAATGAATCTCTTTAACTTCCTGTAAATACGCTCCAGATGAGGATCAGCTGACTGTGCGCGAAGCGTCATATTTTTAGTTGCTTAATCCGATTGCTTAAACTTTTTTAACAAGCTTCGTAATTACCTCTTTCCTCTTCGCCTTGAACTTGACACAATCTCAGAAGTATCTCGCAATTATTATATGTTTTGGGTCATTTTTTTTGTAGGTGATGGTGATGTCAGATCTACGGGGAATTAGTGCTCTGATGATAGTTAAGACTGAGACTATCGGGAATTGGGAACGGAGAGAGAGATGAACTTTTTAAGAGTTTTGTGAAGTTTAAAAAAAAATCATTCAAACGGTATCAATTTTATTAAACAATTTGCTCTGGCAAGTGAAACAAAATTATGGACTCAATTTTTTTCGATGGTAAGTGTTCTTCAATTTTGTATAACTATTCAGCTGACACAAAGAACGTTGGGAATTTTCAGCGCCCGTTTTAAGCAGTGAGTAAATTTTAGAATATGTATAGTAAGCTTTTTTGGTATTCTTCTTTCGTTTTATAAAAAAAGGTTACATCCAATTTTTGCGTAAAAAAAATAACTGTATGATAATGAAATAATACAGATTTTTCTTTTGTAACATTTGCCTCGAGACTTCCAAATTTTACCAGAGAGAAGATTTTCTCAAAATCCTTCCAGAAAGACACGTTTGATAAATGTCATTTATGTTAATAATTATAGAGTCTCTGAAGGTTATTGTGCTGAAGGACAACAGAAAATACACAGAGACAAAAATTCCTCGGTTAACACAGAGTGAGTATTACTTGACCGTCAAGCAAGGGCCTGGCCTGGCCTTCCGTTATGATGTCATCTTATCAACACAATCGGATTTACCTTCTTTCCTTTTTCCTATCTTATCCCAACATCCGAATCATCTACAGGGCCGCAGAGCAGTAAATATAGGCCCAAAATTGCCTACGCCGGCCACATCACGATTTGCATGGCTTCAAATTCTTCTTCCATTAAAGCATTTTTGGCCATGAATTTGAGGGTTTGTGAAAAAAAGGGCGGAAGCCGTGAACAGGACTGCCAACAATATATTTCTGTGAAATTTGGATGAAATTGGGCAACAAACTCGCTGTATTTTGCAATGGAGAGAAGGCATCACTGTTAACAACAAATGGCGATGGGCTTCATGACTTCTTTTAGGGGTGATCATCTTTGAATGGAAATGTTTCCAAAAAAATATTGGATTGACCCCCAAAAAAATTGAACAGAAAATGAAAGCTGATGAAATCAGCTTTGATATGATGTGCGCCTCGTAAAACACCTCGGAGAATTGTGTGTGTTTTTCCTGATTTTAGAAGTGCGAGCATTTAACACTATAGGGCATTTGGCAGTTTATTTACTGGTCTAAAACCATGCATATGCGCTAGCCTTGGGCCACTAGAGGGCGGAGCCTCCTCCCCCACCCCCCTCTACGCCTGTCCAGTCGTAACCCCTCCCTCTTCTGTCATCCACCACAACGATTCCACACGTGTAACCTCTTAGTTTTCACTTCACAGTGGCGACGGCAACTTTAAAACCCTTGGACATGACACAACTGTAACGGAGAGTGCAAATTGAGGTGAAGAGGAAATTAGTCATGTTATATAAAGCTAGGCTTGGGACAAGGCCCTCGAGGATATGACAGCTCCCTCCCCCCAGCCCACACGAAGCACAGTCATTCGCCTTGAAATTGAAATCTGTATAAGAGTGGGATTCTTTTGACAACTATAATGGTTGGCGAGACGCCATGTTGGATGTTTCTTACATTGAAGGACCTTGTCTTCTTGTCTCAGCGATGTCTTAAACATTGCCCACCGAACAACTATTTTTTTTCCCAAGTGAACATAAATGGGCTACAGATCCTCTTTAATGTTCTGTGTCCCAGGTCAACAATCTCGAGCAAGAATGATCTAGCGTCGCATCACTGCCATAGTTTGCAACTGCCCCGCGCCCAGATTACCCTTACATGTAATGCGCATGCTCAAACGCGCATTCAGATAATTATATAATCTGAAGGACCAATTATAGGTAACGATGTTTTGTACAAAAAGAATGTGAGTAATGTGAAAACTTTGCTCTGTAACTAATTTTGATTTATTATTGCCAAACCAATGGAAATCTTCATAAACGCGCATGTTTAGGTAAACAGATTAACTGCGCATGTGCGCACATGCGCGTTTCGCCTTTAGGTAAACCAAACACAATGCAGTATCAGCATGTGCGCCAGGAAATCATGGAAAGACGTATTGTGAAGTCTAGACTAAAATATTCGGGACGTACAATGTACGTACGTACGCGTACGTGCGTTGGAAGAGAGTCGAACATTTAGTTCAGGGGTGAGTTCAGTTCTCCAGTGTTTAATGTCGCACGATTCATGACAAGCGGCGTCGAGTTGCCGCCCCTTTTTGCCATGGTATGCCGACTGTGACAAACCTTGTCACCGATCAGGAAGAGGTGGCCTAACCATCCATGTAAAAAAAAACGCCCTTAATTGCCCAATCGTTACATTTTAAGGGGCTGCTTTAGATGAGGAATTGTAGACAACTTTAAGGTTGCTCAGATCGTAGTTTGATTGTTTAGATTTGGAAAAAAATGAAGTGCGTCGATTTCTGAAGTCCCTATCATCGTCACCTCCATACCATCTTCACCATCATCAACAGCAACAACTAATCACTAGAAGAATGTCTTTTAACCTAAAAGATACATACATACATAGGGCTTACGGTCCAAATGAAAAAAAAAAACATTGGTTGAGCAATCGTCTTTTCTGAATTTGAGATAATGATTGTCAAAGTGAATGGCCTATAAGTGATGAATAATTTGTTACTTTTAAAGTGCCTAAAACGATTGAAAGGAAGTGCCGCTTTTCATCTCAAAAACCTTAAATGGCAACTGGTTTCTCCACTTTGCCAAGCGTTGATCAACATATCAAAACCATAATGTTTCCGGCAATATCCTTGAAAGTAAAACAAATTGGCTTAAATTATGCAAGGTATTAAACTTCTTGCCAATTGTCGGGTAGAAACGCATTGCCCAACTTTTTTTTCACCATTCTCCCTTAGTTTACACATGGTTTACATAATGGATTCTAAATGTCACAGTTGTTTTTATGTCAGCAATAACCTTTAGCGTGGCCATTCTCAGATATCAAAAGAACAAATCTTACCGCATTCTCATCCTTGACTCTTCTCGTGATAGAGTTTCCAGCGTGCGTTTGCCCCATGGTTCCCCCGGCTTCACACGGGCGACGGATCTCGCCAAGGTGCGCTCAACGAAGCCCCCTCTCACGGACAGATAAAAAAAAACCTAGACACTTAAGTGCCCGCTGCAGAATATCACTGGATGGAAGCCAGCCTAACAAGTCGACTTTATCCAGGCTTCTAAACCGAGGGTGAGTCACACAGCTTGTCTCCCTCGCTCGGCTCTTTAATGTCAAGTTTAGCAGGCTGAGTCGTTGACCGGGAACCAGGCTACGGAGGAACAAGGGGAAAGTAACATAATGCCGAGCGAGTAACATGCGCCGACTGATTCAATTGAGTACATGCACCAACACTCCATTGTAATTTGCACAACTCACAAGAGATGGACAAATAGCGGGCTTTTGCATGATGAAAACTTGATGTTGCACGCGCACAAAATTTGTGCAAACCGGGTCGGGGTGAGTCGCTCGAATGTTCGTCCTAACCTGTGGCAACTTGGAGACTTGAATCATCAGCTCAGATGGCCCCAGAGTTGGACTAAAATGTTGAGGGACGAATCGTTCTGGAATAAAGTGTTACAGCTGTTCAACTTCAAACCCATTAAACTTGCAGCTAGCTCCAGTGTGCCGTCAAAATAATGATTCTAACCGTCGAGACAGACTTATGCTAAATATTACATAATACCTGCTAGGCCTACTACTGAAATGAGGAAGCGATAGTTTACTAGACACTTGATTTTCCAAATGAAAACACAAATCATAACTTGAGCCGAACTTGAACCCTGGATCTTGGAGTAAATCCCAAACACTACCGAAATGTCAGTTCACAAAAGTACAACCAACCACCAATTTCGACCCAAAAAAAGAAGCTCCCAAATTAAGGTGTCTTTCGGCGCCGAGGAAATCCTGCAGATTTTTTCTCTGACGGTGCCAACTACCAAGATAATCAGTTGTGTTTCCCTGCTTGGAATTAGTTCACTTCTCACTAGTAGTAGTATGGAAATTTGTATCACATACGGTGTCCTGTTGACAGAGCTGGTATTCCAGATTGCAAAATGGCCTGAGAAGGCGTTTTTGAAATTTACATGATAACTGGCATATAATAGGCAAGGCCCGCGTTTTTTCCCCCTTACACTAGTGCGAATAACTGAAATTATTATTTTGATTAGGCGCATCGGGTTTTTTTTTTGTCCCAGTATTTTCGATCTGAAGTTTGGTCTACGACGGAATGTTTACATGCTTGCAATATTTTAGAAGGCAACATTTCCTGGGCAAAATTCTGCAAGAGCAACATTGGAATCTCAGTTCACTTGAGGGCGGTTTCCCCCAACATGGCGTCGTCCTCGATACAATTTTCATTTCTCCTAGCTAGACCGAACATTTTTTTTTAATGGGGGCTACATTTATCATGACAGAAGCAGCTCACTTTTGAGAGAAAGGGAACATTTCTCAACCCACTGTTTCCACTCATTACATTCCCCCGACCCGAATCGCCGTGTGAGAATCTGAATCTATAAGCCTATAGGGAAATATATAGGCCTATAGGGAAATATATAGGCTTATAGGGAAATACAATGTATATATGTCAAGCTATATAATTGTAGCATAATTATCCAAAGTTTAATGTGCAGATTATGTTTGCCATAAACGACGAATTAAAGAGGCTCCTTTTCGCATTACTTGCTGTCTAAAATCACTTGGATACGAACATTGGCTTTAGTATAGGTTTTCCCAGCTATTTAAAAACATTTTTCATTCAGATTCACCAACTCTAACATTCAATTTCGTCCGAGAAAAATTTCACATGTTTTTAACCAAACCAGTTTAGTCGTTACCATTCAATTTCAAAGTTTGGTCACCCTTTTTTAGTCACCGGGTCGAGAATATCCGTCATTACAGATCAAGTCCGTCTAAGCTGTTGCCGAATGGCAGCATTCAGCCTGAGAGATCAAATGCGTCTTATATAAATCAATTAGACGAATTTGCTTTCTGAATCACACGATTCGGCGTAGACGAGACGAAATCGAATACTCCGGGTCGAAAACATGTGCTCATTGTTTGAATTTGTTTAGACTTAATTTGAAATTGTCTGACAAAAGACGAAATTAAACATTAAAAGTGCACTAAAGCGTATTGCTGGACGAAATTGAATATAAGAATCGGTGAATTCGAACGAATTTTTTTTTTTTAAATAACCGGGAAAACCTATAGAATTGAGAACAGACAGTCGTGTTTTTTTCTCTCGGCGCCCCCCCCCCCAATATTTACTAGCATGGTGCTGTGTATCGCGTGTATTACAGTTTACTTGCCTCGAAATATCTCTACACGCATATTGGGCCGAGGATACACGAACCGTCCCCGCATGTTAGTGCCAGTTCACAGGCGCGATATGACGGTATGCTAGCCGGTGCCGCGGCAGGCGAACTAAACCTGGCTAATTACTGACATGATTTCAAGTCTATAGATTGATCACGAAGGAACCTATATGAGCAATACGATTAGCTTCATTGAGTAAATTTGGCAGGTGCAAAGTGATTATGAAGGGATGAACGCCTTAGGGCACGATCCATCTTCTACACCCCCTCTTCCTCCTCACCGTACCCACACACACTCTGCAAGTCAGTTCAGAATTTGGAAAATCATGATGGCCCAAATTATAAACCACACGCGGGAAACCACATCTTCCGATCCCGCAGTAAAATCAAGATGACAAAGTGCAGTCTCGGCTATGCCAACCAGCCAATAGCGGTAGTGGGGTGTCCTTTCTTCCCAGGTTCAACTGCATCTAAGCCCACGCCTGGCATGACGAATGTGACATTGAGCAGGTGAACGATTTAAACAGGTGTCCGTGTTTTATTTCTCCATGGTTGTACATCCACAAGTTGACAGTTGAACACATGGCAAGGCGCAGATAAGGCCCAACATAACTGAGGGAATGTCCTTACATTTCGCTGACACACGCTACCATGAATCCACTGAAAATGTATGCACTTGCCAAACTTAGCAGCGAGTAAAAGAATGCACCACTGGTAGGCAAGACGTTAGCTGAGCATGGAAGCAATCTTGCTCTTGTCGTCGGAACTCTCTAAGCTGTATCAGAGGTACAACCTGCCTCGTCCCCACCCCCCCCCCCCCCTCGCCAATGAAAAACTGAGAGAAAAAAATAATTATTTTGTTTTCGTACAGCAGCGGTAGCACAAGTCTGAGCCTGATCTAGGAACACACGTTCACGTGCGCATATAGCCACACTATATTATGAACGTCCGAGCCAAGCATGCACATTTTATGCGACCCCTTGCGCAAACCAAACTTTAAAAATATTGTGACGTCATTTTAATAATTCGAGCAGAAATTCGGCCTTAGCTGTTGATTGGTCATTTGGATGCCTTACAGAAGACCCGACAGGAGGCGCCCACTGAATGGTCAAAATCCGGAGTTCAAGACGCAGTCCTGTTTTGCATAATGGCCGAATCTGCTTGGTCAATCGAAGCTCAGTTGCTGTCGGCTATCGACCCAACAGTCCCAGCTATTAATAAACCTAACCCTAAATATAGGTTTTCCAGGCCAATTTCCGAATTTTCTGATCATTTTCATTATCAGCCATTCAATTTCGCCTGATTTTTCCACATCTGATCAAATTGGGGTTTCTTCATGCGAAAGTGCCAAGGTGTATGGTTTGAAGAAAACGAGTACAAAAACTATGGAGAATAAATGCACATTGAATGTGACGTGTGACCTAATTACATCAAAGCGACGAAAAATCTTCGGCGTGCATCTTCAGGTGCTGGCCTAAGTGTGTGCCATGTCTGAAGTCGATCGGATTTACGAAAGTGCCAAAGTGTAGCCTATTGGTAGAAGGAAAGGAGTCTTAAAAAAAGAAAAAGGGAGAGGGGAGGAAAAAACCTTTAACGAAAACAAGAGCTGCTTCTGAGTATGTACTCCGAAACAGCTTATAAACCTAAAGCATTGATTCCATCTTTGGCGTCACCACCTAGCTTCTAGCCAGGCATGATGTCATCATAGTCGGCCTCAGTTGACCCCCAATATCCCCAGTCTCTCTCAGAATGTGTACTTTTCCGCAAGCCTTGGAGGAATTCTCGACTAAGTTTGCTGTTGAAATGTCAGTCCTCCCGTAGGGCACGGTGCGGGACTCGGACAGTTTACCGGCGGGCACGGAGGAGGGGGCGGGGGGGGGGGGGGGGGAACGGGTGTGACTCAGTCCCCTCGACCCCGGGGCTAATGTCGCTCAATTCCCCCGTGTGTCCAAACTACCCGTGTGTCCGCTATGAAGGTCGAGTTCAAGTGCCCCGCGGACCGGAAACTCTTGGGTGACCAATTCCAATTCATATCCCGTCCCCTTTCCAGATGGGCAAATTTACGGACGGTGCATGCGTAAAAGGTATTGGCGGGTTCATTTAAACCCGCTATGTAACCTCTTATACAAACTTAATCGGTGAGATTTAACCTTCCAATCTGATTTTATTGCGGTAGCATTCACAATTATGCATAGGTGATGTTCAGTGAGGTGTCTAATAAGTGTACCGTATTCAAAATTATGAAAGGTGTCTTCATGGCGGCTTTTCATAAAATGAGCTGATGGCCTTTCATTCAAGTGTATACTAATGTACCGGGATAAATCTCACAGTTTCTTCCACGGATTTTGTGAAGGAAACTCAAGGAACTATTGGAGGATACGCCAAGATCAATGCAGGAGTAATTCAGACAATCAATTTTGCACGTGTTATGTTGACCGAAATCTTTCAAATGAGCCGGCATACAGCGACAGAAAAGAGATAGCAAACAACATTGCTATATACTTTACGTGGTTACAGGTTTTATTTCCACCGGCAGTCTTTCAAGAGCTCGCGCGGCACGTCACTGAGTGTCGAACGAGCGAATACATCCCCTCCGTGCGTGATCGGCCACACCCTCACCAAGACCCTCTCCTTGTTACTGATCTTACACCGTCCCTATACCTCAGCACGGTCTGACTCAGGGTATAATTTTAAACAGTTCTGCGTGTTTTCCTCCTTGACCTGCAACAATTCGAAATGAAAAACGGAAGGAAGGATGGCGCAAATAAAGTTGCTTGTAATTTTCCGCACGCACGGAACTAGTTTAATTTAGATTGCGTGTATAGAGTTACCCCTGTTCACCTGTGTTGTGAGTGGAGATCGCTGCACCTGATCTGAAAATCACTTGTTCTGGATTAATTGTCACACACAGAAAGTCGGACCATATGGTCGGACAAAGAAATCAGAGGCGTTTTAATTCCCATAACCAAACTTGGCCATGCACCCCAACTTCTTATATAACTTCCAAAATATACGTGTGGCGTCATTTCATTACCAGCGCAATTTTGATGGCCGCACGAAACGATCGTCTGCACGGTTGATTGTTCTTTAGCACAGATTTTGGTAAAAAGCCTAATCGCGACCGCTGGGTAGTAGTGTGCGAGGCTTTCATCGAACCTTATATTCGCGATAGCGCCCTCGCTTGGCAGTATCCGCTCTGCACTTTTTATAAAGCGTATTCTTGTCTTTTTGCTTGGATTTTCGACGATGTTCTCAGTAATTCTCCGCGCGGCCTCCTAAGGTGACTGCTTGGAATCCCAATTTGTTTTCTCTCTCTGCTAAGCCCATAGGCCTAATTGGTATAATCCTATTATCTATTCAGCTTTATAGCCAGCTTGACAGCCATCTCCCAAATCTGCGGTTTCGGAACACATCAAAAAGTCTGGATGAATGATACAGGATGCTTGTTGACAATGAGTGGTGTGGAGCACCACCAAGGGTATATATACCGGTGCTTATCATGTTGCAAACAATTGACTAAATAGCAAGCTTCAATTGCCTCTAGCTGGATGAGCTCCACATCATTCTCTTTTTCTATAAACACCGCACCGGCCTCTTTGATGCACTGGCAATGTTGGAGCCCGATATGTGCCTCGCTATTATTCACCCAATTATCGTCTATTGTGAGTGTTAACGTTGTTACCGCACCGACCCTCGCCAAACTTGAGGTGTTGATCGAAAACACAACAAGCAAACGCTATATGGCGTCATCATACTCCAGATCACTTATTCATCATTCCTACTCCTTTCCACGTTTCCCTCTTTGTTGTCAGGCTGATTAGGCCCATATACCTTTGAAAATAACCGACACTTGTGGTAAACATTGGCACTTCAGTCAACTTTTCCCCCACGACTGACCACAAATTCGCTGCCTTGTGGAGACTCACACACAATAGTGAACAAAACATTGTAAAGGTCTCCACAGGGCAATTTCTATAGATGAATAGGTCTCCACAAGGTTTTCACGAAATAGATATATGGGTTTTACTCAAAAACTAGGAATTTCCAAGGTGTGTTTATTTGTCGCAGATGGAAGAGTTTTAGAAAAGGGATATTAATTCCAAATTTCAGCCCAGGAAACTTATTCTGGTTAAAATAAGAGCATTTTGAAAATTCACTTTCAAAATTGAACACTTTACTACACGGGAACAAAGAAATGTCTCCACAAGGATACAAATTTTGGAGTGGGTGTATACAGCCGTGTAATCGGTGTCAGCCTCTGCCAGTGGCGTAACTATAATTATGGTTAATGCTTCTGGTACCTGCATGCACACATTTTTTTCGGGGAGGGGGAGGGAGGAGGAACTGAAGGTTATTGATACATATTTTTGTATAATTCAATGTTTTAGACGGTATGCCACCGGGCCTCAGAGATCCTCTTTTGTTCTGGTCACGGTCCAATGTTTTCTTTGATTAAATTTTGGATCCACCATTCATGATGCCGTTTTCATCAATATTTCTAAAACAATGTACGGGTGTTTATTTTTTCTCCCCATAGACTAGTGTGGGTGAAAGGGGGATACGAAAATAGTTGTACTGTTATCGTATGTGTTGCGAGAATTTGTACAGCCTGTCATCCTATGAGGCTATATAGCTGCATCAGAATATCACGTTATACACTGTCATCAGCTCGTCAAGTTTACGTCTACACGTGTTTTCTAAGACTACACACCAAATTTCTAAGACTGTACATGGCGCACCAAATATTTTATTTTCACCAGTATTTTTTATTAAAAAACCACTAAAGGCACCCCCCCCATAAAAAAACCTGCCAAGGGGGCAGTGTGGTACTGAATATAATAAAACACGGCAAAAAGGCAGCACCGGACAAATTTCCTGAGGGACAATGACATTCTGTTCTGTATTATGATACAGAACACATCAGTACAAACTAATTTCAATGGCAGGCGCCGCTACGACAGAATGACACAGTATATCGGTTGCCTTTTAAGATAGTTTTGATTAAATTAATTAAATTAAAAAGTATGCAACTTACTAATTTGGCCAAAATTAGCACAAAATATTAATTGTACATGTTAATATAACACATGAAAAGAAGCCGCGCGTGAGATCCCTGCTAGGGCTTTTTGTCCAATTGAACAACCGGAGCGACGCTAGTGGCCATAGCTGCTCAGTGAATTCAAGCGCAGTTTCAACTGATCGAGTTGAAAACATACAGGTACATTGAAGTGGGGCAAATACACACATCCAAAATTAGTCTTTGATTGGAGCCGCCGCTAATTTTGCAACTTCTCACCGAAAACATAGGCCGTGTCTTTTGACAATAACCGGCATTTGATTGTTGCATCTCCATCTCCATGATTGTTGTAAACACTGACGCAAGTTTAGGCAAGTATTTTCCCCGGCAAACGTACATCCGTGCAATCGCCAGCCTGTCGATCCACTTGTTGCTTGGGGTGGGGGAAGTGTCCCATGAACGGAGGAATATTCCTTCCCCATACCGTGCCAAATACCTTTTTGAAATGTAGCAGCGTTTTGTTTATGCCGCAGCGTGCAACACCGATATGTATGAACTTTATGACGAAAAGTTTTGCGCGGTACGGTACTACTTTTTAAGAGCGAATATCAACTGTAGCTCAGAGTAACAGGTTCCGCAAAATCACTCCGCGAAGTGAGTCGTCTTGTTTATCAAAATGGCGACCTACAGTGACGACTCAACCTGTGTACTTTGTTGCTAAAAAAACCCTTTGGTTTACTGTTGTAAACCTAACGTTGATACCTAGTCACATTTGTCTTTTGAATTGTATTTATATGTACTTTATATAGCAACCAGCCATGCTGCTCAGAACAGGAAGTGGTGGACGTAAAAAGGACAAAAAAGACGTGGTGAGTTGACAGTCAAACGCGGCTAGCTAACGACCAGACGACGACGTGACTATGGACGCAACATCGTCACAAATTGACTTCGTGACAGACAGTGACTGACAGCGTGATTGATTTGCATGAAATGAATGCCCCCATATTCACAACAAGGGATTGACCACTGTGCCGCTGTGGGAAAAGGGAAACATTAAGGAAAGCATGTAGTATCCTGACGCCACTAGTTCAGTAGTTGTGACAACGTCTGGTCTGGCATGTCTGGAGAGTTGAGTCACGAGTGCATTTTCAAAGTACAGAAGTATTTTCTAACAACATTAGGGAAAAAGTTCCATACTCGGATGTCAATTTATCTGCTGCCAAACATATTAATTGTCACCTCACCTTGTCATTTGAACCAAGAGAAATCCAGGAAGCTGTGTACAGGTGAAAAAAAATTACTCAAAATGTGTTTTTAGAGCACATTTTGGATGCATACGTCGTGCAGAACTAACTTGAAGCAGCCGGTCAAAACTGATTGAAGTGGCTGAAAAGACAGCGGTACGTTATACACGTGACATCAACAACCATGACGTCGCATGAGCCTGCCAATGATAGTGCAATACGTCATTATGAATATTTATTTTCTCATGAATATTTAGTTTATTTCAATGGATACTTCAAATACGTCCAAAGATTGATTATTGGGTAATCCTTACTTTTAGGACACCTCTATTTTTTCACCTCTGAATTTCCCTCATAAATCAAAGCCCTGCCCTCTTTCCACAAAATTAAACCTGCTGATATTCAAGAAGGTGTCATTGCCAATTGTTTAGATGTGCCAAGAAGTACCAGAATGTCACTTTTGAGTGTCATTTAGTCAACTGTTTTGGCGAGTCTTTCCCTTCCTATAGAGGAACGGGGTCCTTAAAGTAAGGATTACCGATTATTGCAACAGCGATCGTGCGCGGCCTAGTGGTTAAGAGTCTCGTGTATCAAGCAAGCGTCAGAGGTTCGAATCCCGATGAAGTAACTGACTGATTAATAAATAGAAATTAGGGAAAGGAGAGGGTGAGAGTAGAGGAGGGAAAGTGGAGGAATTAATAACCATAAAAGATGTAACTTTTGGCGCTAGAAAATTAATTGAAAAAAGTGACGTCCGAGTACGGAAATTTTTCCAAAATGAGGAATGTTTCTCACACAGTCCCAAATTTATGTCTTTTCAATATTTTTGCAATGGCTGACCTTCATTGAGACATAATGATGAAAATAGTGGTGTCGGGATGCAACATTCTTTCCATTCCAATGTGAAAATAAAAAAGACTAGAGAAAGAAAAGTTGCAACCTGACGCCACTTCAGCAGTTGTGTACAAAGTCTATGGAGAGTCAAGAAAAAATAATTCAAAAGTTGTCCCTGCTAATTTTGACTTTTTATGACATATTATCACTTTCTGATGGTTGATAGGTCATTTAAGGGAAAAATTACTATGGGAATCTTTCTGCACTGTGTAGACCCCCTATACATTTCCAAAATTCAGTTTATTCAATTATTGACCAAAAAAAAGTAAAGGCCAATATTGAATCCACATAAGCTTTTTGATAATCAATAGCTAATTTCAATGGTCCCAAGTAAAGTCAGACGTGTATCAGAGCTGTAGTAGACCACGGGGCATGGCTGCAAAATGTGCTCAGAAAGTGATTTTCCTGGCGCACCTCTCAAATCTAAGTGAATTTTTGCAGGTTATTAGCTGAGACCATATGGATCACAAAAAACCAAAATCCACAATTCCAAAGTGACCAATCATTTAAATATTTGCATTTTAATCAGCAGTTTATGTTTTATAGTTGTACATCAATGTAAACTATAGTTGGGACACCGCAAAATAAAAAGATTGGAGTGGCTCAACTATAGATGGGCCCCTTGATTACTCCCAACTATAGTTGGGCCAGCCCAACTGTGGAACTACAGTTGGGACCGTCTTAACTATAGTTGGGACGATACCCAGACCTTTCAAAATCCACTTGTAGATTTTGGAGGATTTTGCAAATTTGCAGGATTGATGAAGATACCAGCCTGCTGGATACTCACTTTTTCTGTACACTTCTCCTTTAAACATAGTGCTACAAAAACTCAGCACTGCTTCATTGCTATTATAAGGACTGTTACGGATTCACTTTTTGACTACTTTATTTAATCCTATCCATTTACAATTTTTTTTCTTAAACTTTTCAGCATGGGCCAAGTCATGACACAGACAAGGGACGCCCGTGCATGAAATGTGGGGACCGCTGCCCTGGACTTGCTCTGCACTATTGGAGGTAAGTTCTCCAGTGGATTTGTGGTCCTCTTTTCTTTTTTTTCTTCCAGTGGCTTGCTCACGAAAATGCTGCTTAGATGATTAACTGAATACCGTGATGTCATTTTTACCCTCAAGCTTCTGAAATCCCAGAACCTTGTTGCAGAATTTTACCCTTGAGTGATTTACTAGGAACCTTCCACGCTCCGGCAAATTCCAACACTGTATTAAAATCTACACCCAAACTGTTGGACTCTGATTATGGTGGTATGCCTGACCCCATGTAAAGCATAATCAGTTTACTAGTGCAGTACTCACTGCAACAGATTCCAACAAACCCTGGTGTTGGAGTTTGACTGGATGGGGATTGTAAAGTCCATCACCAAAATATTTTACATGAGGCTTCAGGTCCTAATTTTGTTAAATAACAAGGACGGTACTTTGCAGACTGGGACCGTGAGTGCATAAAAACGTGCAAAATTACTACTGACGTTTTTTAACTCACCATTCGGCTAAGTAATGCCCACACAACACATACATCAAAATGCTTAAGTTGCAAGCATGTCACCTGCGGAATTTGAGACCTTAAATCCAATATTAAGGCAAGTTTTTGACAGTTCAAAAACCATCCACGTCATTCTCCATGCTCTAGAAATGGTTGTGTGTTTCCCAAGGTATTCTGGGTAGGTGTAGGAAGAGCCTTGCAGCTTACCTATTTTTTAATTGATGGCCAAATGAACATAGCTCCCTCTGTTAAAAAATGAAACATTTTGCATTTACTCCGATCAACAAGAGGGCGCTGCTTTATCTACACGATGAAAATGTATTAGCTGAGGAGTCTTTTTGCACAATGCATTGCAGTACTGATCAACGTGATGTTCCGTGTTTGGATTTCGATAACTCCCTGCAAAATTAGAATTAAAAGCTGAATTTTTGGTGATACAATGCTTACACAAGCAACGTTGCGAGGCAGAAGTTTCGGGGATTATTGAAGAAACTGTAATGAGTAAGAAGCTTACAAATTTGATTCACACTGGTTTTATTATGCAGCACAAACTTTTGCACGATATGGATACCTTAAGTTTTGGGACTCTCATACACAGTATTGAGAGTCCCAAATTTTCGGACTAGGTACGGTACTTTGTAGCGATTTGGACAAGTTTGTTCATGTAGCACTGTATCCCTAATTCATTTACATTGAATGTGAGAGCTTTCAACTTAACCTTCCTGCTATTTAACAGTCAGACAGTCAAAATTCACTTCCACTCCCCCTGCTATACTTTTTTTTTAACAAAAAAGGCTAGTCACCAGCAGTCAGATCATATGTCAAGCAAGCACTGTGACTAGTCAAACTGGGTCAACAGACAAAACAGGCAAGTTGTGGTCACAGCTGTTTATCACTCACCGGGAGTCAAAGCATACATGTAGAGCTGTATGTTGAAAACAGTCGCTTGTTTGATTTTGACTGAAAGGGCTACTTGCCACAGAGTGTATGTTTGCATAGGAGGGTTAAAAAAACACAAATTCAAAACTTTCATTTAAAAAAAAATTATTGGTCATCCTTCTTCTTCCATGCTGTCAAATTAATCATTCAGTGTGGATTTTGTACGGATATATTACTCGTACGGTTGAATTTTTTTTGTTTGTTTGTCTGAATGGTTGTCATTCTCACAGACGATTCAAAGCAAGTCGAAAATGAGGAGAACTCTGCATTCTTTGTAGGTTGACTAATCACCCTCTCCGCACATTTCAAAAAGCTATCAATTCTGCCTCCCCAATTATTTGGTAGTGTTTTTTTTTGCGAGTCAGATTACAGCCAGTTGTGAAGTGTTTGAGTCCAACAGTCAATTAGCAGGCGTTGCGTTGTCTCTACGCAACAGGACTTCGTTGAGAGGCTATTTCCCTGGGTTTGACTGTCTGTATGGCAACCTGTACAATGTTGTAACCTCGTTAGAACAGGTGCATGTGCTACTGGGTTACACGCTCAGTCTTTTTTTTTAAATGGACGTATTCATGTATACCTGTAGGACGTACTATGTACTTTGCAGCTTGCTGGAACAGAGTAGACTCTCTGTATGTTTGAATAAGTAAAAAGTAAAGTCTGTCAAGAGCCAATGAGGCCCATTAGGCAGGCGTTTATCTCTGGTTTCTGTAACATGAAACGACTGAGAATATTTCTACTGCCCCTGGATGGGATGCTAGTCCATCGCAGGTTACTCCCCAGCTAATGCCGGTACCCATTTATACTTTTGGGTGGAGAGAGGCAAGTGGGGGTGAAGTGGCTTACCCAAGGACACAACGTATGACCAGCAGCTGGATTCAAACCCCTGACCCTCTGATCATGAGTCACGAACCCTAACCACCAGGCCACACTCCCCAACGCATGTTTGAATGCAGCATATTAAATTTACCTGATGAAACCGTAGTTTTGGTCCAAGACGCTACTATGTGGTGTTTGTGATCAGTGATACCTGTACACTTTTGTATAATAGTATTCCATCAACAGAGGACACAATTTACAGGACGGTAGCGCCATCTGGTGGCGGTACTGTGGAAGTCAAGAATCGAATACAAGTCCGAGGGAATCAACACCCATTAGAGAAACATAATCCATTACAGAATTGAATACATTAAGGAATGGATAACAATTAAACAATGCCGCATTCGTGGGCGTCCAAATAATTTTCGTGGGGAAATAAAAGGTCTTGCAACCAAGACTTCTATGAAACCTATATGTAAACCTCACCTCTGCTCTTCAGTATTCCGTCTCTTTTATCCTCCTCATAACCCCCCCCCCCCCAAAAGTTCTTAGTTGTCTTTTACCTACATGTATGACAAAATCCTTGTACGTATAGTTGATAACTTTTCTTCAAAAACCTGACTCTCCTAGTTCCCATCGAAATCAAATGATTTGGAGGATTTTGCAGGAATGAGTAAATACCAGTCACTACACGTATTTACATGTACCAGGGGCTGGATGCCTGTTAAAACAAATGGAAGTTGATTTTCAGTGAGTGGATGATTTTAGAGGATTCAGGAATGTTCGTGGTAAAATGGCTTCAAAGACAGTTTCAAGGTTCAATTTTTTTTAAAAAGTTACATATTGTTGGCAATCACCAGGGCATATCAGGGTTTAGATTTCTTCCAGATAAGCAGGCCTGTCACAATAACACCGAAAGGGGTTTTGCTAATGAAAGGCTGCTTTTTTGCTTTGACTGCTTTTCACTTCAAAAATATGAAATAACATGGAGTCATACCTGTATACTGAACAAGCGTGTACGTGTAGGATTGTCGACTGTCGACTTGATTTCATACCATGTTTCTTGCAATATTTGTTATTTGCATTTTCCTCCAACCAGTATTTTTGTATTGTCATGCTGTCACCTCAAATCCGCGTTATCTTCCTGGCTTGACAAACGAGACATCAAATGCTTTTTGTGTGTGGAGTGTCCTGGAATGCGCATTCACAAAACATTCAGACTTTTTTCATGCATTTACAAAATCAGGCCTAGAGTACACATGGGATCATGACTTACATATCCTATCCAAAAGTGATTGTTGAAGATTTAGGCCTACAGTATACGGTACATTAGCAGTATGTGCATACGTACAGTTGTATACATTTTGTACGTCTGTATTTAACTATGAACCATCCTACAATGTAAGTTACATTTTGTATAGCCAGTAAATGATCCAGAAGTTTTGAATTGTAAAGCGGATCTCCAATGGTCAATTTAAGTGGAAATGTGCGCTTGACATGTGGTATCATGTGTGTACATGTATAAGAAGAACCCCCTAATACCAGTAATTCCCCAGAACTACCGGCGTACCTGTACATGTACATGTACCATGCTTAATCCAACAGAGACCAGTGGTTACTCACTTGAGTTTTCTGCTCAATCCAACACAGTCCAACAGGCCATTTTGCTGTGTAACATATTACAAAATGACTTGCCTGCTCAATTCAACAGAATCCAAGTGCCATATTTTTCTGTTGCCTGCTGAATGCAACAGAATGTAACACAATCCATGTTATTGGTGACCTGCTCAATCCAACAGAGTCCAACTTGGTGTTATTTACCAGCACCTAACAGAATCCGACTATGAATGTTTTCCGTTGCCTGCTGACTCCAACAAAATCCAACTATGTTCCCTTACCTGTTAAATCCAACGGATTTCAACAGGAATATATACAAGGTTTTACTGCTCAATCCAACAGTATCAAACGGAAATATAAAATAGTTGGATCCTGTTGGATTGAGCTGGGTTAGGGTAAATTTTGTTAGTTAACCCATGGAGGAAGAAAACCTCATGAATGTGACATCAGCCTACACGTGCATACCGGTACATGTGTATTCGTGAATATTTTATGTTTTCGTTTAATTTCTGAGGCCAAGCAATTTTGCTTTTACAATATATTCACAATACAAAGGGGGGAAATTGGACACGCAAATGCTCCGTCAAAAAATATGACCACTTTATTTTACATTTCTGCAAGGTTTTGCTGACTACGTGACAACTGTTTGAGCAAAAGCCATTAAGTGATGAACTGAGCTCTGAATTGTCATCACTGACGGCATGGCCTTTGTGTCCGCCAACAAGGACGGACTTGGCAAGATGTGTTTTTTTGTCTGTAGTTAGGAGACACATTTAACACAGTGAACAGATGCATATTGATGGATAAAAGGTTAGTGGGCAGTCAGCTGGAAGAATGAAAATAGCGACAGTGTGATCGGTCGGATACAAGTGTAATCCAAGGTTAGCATTGATCCGAGCATTTGACATATGATGTAGCGAGAGGCCTAACGGTATAACTGTTTATATTGCACATTGTTCGACTACAAGTGCTCAAGAAAGCTGAATTGTGCTGGTTCAGGTCGTCAGGAAATATGGCCGGTTGCCCGGTTCTCAATTTGAATATTTGTAAAGCCTTTTAACGTCGATAGATTAAAGCCAGGCTAGTAAAAGAAAACAAATTGCATGAAATGAGAATTTTTGAAATAAGTTTTTACACCGTAGAGGAAAATTACATTTGCTCACTGGTTCAATTAAAAATAAATCAATTACAAATAAAAGACATCATAGCCATTCCACAGAGATAGAAACTTAGCATTATAAAAATACTGGAGAAGATTTATGTATATTTCATGTGTTCAAGAGTAGATTAAACTCCTCTTTTGTGCAGTGAAAAAATATTGACCCCTTCGTTGGTAAACCAAGTTGTGCTGTGGAAACATACAAGAATGCATAACATCCAATAGGCCTATACATGTACATGTACATGGTTATAGTCATATGTGATGCGATCAAGCTAAATGAGTCGTTTGTCAGGAATTTTCATTTGGACAATCAGGCCAAAATAGGACCACTTCATCACATCTCTCCATCACATTTCTTGGTGTTCCGACTTCCATAATATTTTAACTAAAGATGGTACCAGCATGCGGTTTTCACAGCAGTAATGCTGAGATTGTGCTCTTTTCAAATCTGTAAAAAAAACGGGCCGACAAACGACTCATTTATCTTGATCACATATATGTACATAGGGTATTCAGGCCTTACAAATTCAAAGACATTGTTTTTTGGTCCCCGATTAAAAACCTTTGCTAGGTGCGACATTTCCTTTAACCTATATGCACCAACTATGTCTTCTGACTCACGTTGGTACCACTGAGTCACAATTGCTTTATTTATGTGCCAGAAATTATGTTTGACTTGCCGTGTCCTGCCTGTCACATTATACTTTAGATAAGTATTCCGTTTAGGTTGTCATTCCAGGCAAGGAAGGCAAGATAATTGCCCACATCCATACTGTAGACATAAATGGGGGACATTTGATTTTACAAGCAGCTTTGTGATTCTTTTTGAAGTGAAGTTTTCAACAAGCTACAATTTGATACTAGGTTACAAACCTGCAAATTACAGTGCATTTAAGTTGGCAATTGTGTTGTGTAGTTTAATACGGGACCCCTCGTCATTTTGGTCCGATGAGTGTTTTTATCATTCCAACATGACCGTTGCAACCTTAAGCAGTCTTCTTTTGATTTTAATGACCCTATTTTTTGAAATTTTGAACAGTGTCTTGGAGAAAATACAATTTTCTTACACATTTTATCAGTTGATGCCATGCAAATTGAAGTACCGGTAGGTTACACATTCATGGTGCATTGTCGTGATTGCCGTCTTTAATTTTGTGTTGCGTTTTGGTATCTTCATCTTCCTTTTACACAAAATTTCCCTTAAAACATCTAAACCTTACCCTTTACACACAACACTCCTGGTGGTTTTAAATATCGCTTTTAAACTGGTTGGGTGAGTCCAATAACTTTAAAGTTGATTTTCATCTTGGATAGGAACGGGCCCATATAACTATCTGGGGGGTCAGGTTGGCGTAGCGGTACTTTCCTCGCCTTCCACCGCTGTGACCCGCGTTGGAATCCCGCCTGGGTCAATATGTGGATTGGGTGTTCATTCCCTACCTGATTCCATGGGTTTTCCCCAGAATATTCTTCTGGGCTTTTCCTCCCACCTCTAAAAACTGTTATTTCTTCTCATTGTCTTCTCTCTAAGTTGGTGTGATATTTCCCCTGTACTATACAGAACTACACAATCACCATTCAGTGTTTAAATCCTAGTTTTTATTTCAGTGTTAGGTTTTTCCAAGTACATCTAGTGTACCGGTACATGTACACGTGTGGACTGTCATAATACTTTTGTCTTCAAATGATTGTACTCTCATGCCAAATCGTATTAATATAAAACTCCCCTGACAAAAACACTTCTCCCCTGACTTTAGTACAGTGCACTGATTATGTGAGTTTCTTCCTTTTCATATTGACCCAGGCAAGTCAACAATCTTCAATTACTGGACACACAGGGGTTTGCATACAGTGTGTTTGCCTATGACAATGCACTCAACCCCAAGAACAAACACTCCAGCCCTGCTATTTTGATTGCTTTACAGATTGCTATTGTGATTGGCTGTAACTTGAAGAGGGAGAAAAGGAGAAAAAGTAGTTCCGGCAGCTTGTTTCACCTTTGACAAGAGTGACCATTGAATTCAAATGATTGTTACTTTGTTATCATAGTAGTACAAGTGTAGGTTGGCCTGGAAGCAAAACCTGATGCAGCTCTGTAGATTTTTGAGTGATCGGGCACAACCCGATCACTTTTTTAAAATCTTGTTAAAAAATCTTCTCTCTTTGTTTCTGTCTTTTTTGTTCCCGGACAAGAATTCTCTGCGGGTTTTTCCTCTATATAAATCTTCTTTCTTTCTTTCTGTCTTTTGTTTTTCCCTGGACAATTCTCCGCGGGTTTTTCTTCTGAACAGTTTATTGTATAAACATGTACATGTATGTATCTTAGAACAAACATCAACCCTCATTCAAAGGTGGGTGTACCTATTACACTGACATCATGATGAATAATATCACGCATCAAATTACAGGAGACTTTTGTTAAAAAAAGGACACATTTCTTTATAATTCTTTCAACAAAACGATCAAGCACATTGACTTTAGTACGCTTTTGTATATATCCTAACCCATTTTGTAATTTAAAAACATTTGCATCAGCTTTCCCAGCTCTACCATATACGGTACATACATACATGTACTTTCAATGCCTCTGTGCTAGATAAAATTCTGTATTCTGAGCAAAATAAAGCAAAACACATTTCATCAAATTCATCACATTGTGGTCTTGCTTTGTATAGGCCTACTGTCAATCTTACTATGGAGCAAAATATTTTCATCATTTTCATCTGATTTTCAGTGGTAAACTCATTCTGAAAGGATTTTCTCCAACATTTCTACTTTCCTTGAGCATTCTTTTCACCATAGAATTTACAAACACGATAATCTACCTCTTAAGCTTATATTTCACAACTTTGCAAATTATGCACACCCAACTTCTTTCATACTTTGCTTGGCATCGAGACTTCACTTTACTATGCATGACTCAATAACTGTCCCATCTCATGCTCTGCTTTTGACATGTAAGATGCAGCATACCGTATTACATGTATGCCACACAGCCACAAATTTAATATATTGAATGTCTGCATTTGCATACCATGCTCGAAGCAAGTGTGGGATATACTCATTTGGCCAAGCATCTTGAGGAATACGCTGCAACCCACAATACTAAGTTTATTGGTCAGACATTTATTTGCTTGCTCAAATTTATCTTGTGTTATTCCCAAAACAAATGCTCTGCAGGTAAATACTGTTTTTACTTGATTTGCTTCTTCAGTCCAAACCATTTTCAACAATTACTGTGCAAATTAATTTCGGGACAAGTTTCCTCAGTTTCTGATGTTTGACTCACCATATTACAATTTGTTCATCACTATTAAATATTTCGTCATCAGTCAGCACTTTCTTGATCATTGGATTCCTCACGTCTTATGATGACTGTTGAATTCAGATGGCGGCCTAAGAAAGTTAAACCTGCTGTCTGTACCCTTTTTTTCTGCAACATTTGTTATATTTCTTTCAATCCTGCATCCTGATCCAGCTTTGACAAATTGCAGCTAACATACTGATTAATAGATTCTATTACATCTTTATCAGAATGAAAACCAAGTTTGGAGCATTTCAAACCAGAACAAAATAAATTTCATTTCCCTGATATTTGACTTTACTTGCTTCATTTTTTAATAGCTGTCCATCATTCTCTTTCAATAAATTTCATATCCTTGATATTTGACTTTTCTTGCTTCATCTTACATGTAACTTGCCATATTTTCTTTCAAGAAATTCCATATCCTTGATATTTTTGAATTTACTTGCTTCATTTTACTTTTAGCTTGCCTTATTTTCTTCCAACAAATTTCATATGCCTGATATTTGACTTAACTTGCTTCATTTTAGTTTGCCTTATTTTCTTCCAACAAATTTCATATGCCTGATATTTGAATTTACTTGCTTCATTTTAGCTTGCCTTATTTTCTTCCAACAAATTTCATATCCTTGATATTTGACTTTACTTGCTTCATTTTAGCTTGCCTTAGTTTCTTCCAACAAATTTCATATCCTTGATATTTGACTTTACTTGCTTCATTTTAGCTTGCCTTATTTTCTTCCAACAAATTTCATATCCCTGATATTTGACTTTACTTGTTTCACTTTAGCTTGCCTTATTTTCTTGCAACAAATTTCATATCCTTGATATATGACTTTACTTGCTTCATCTTAGCTTGTCATATTTTCTTTCAATAAATTTCATCTCCTTGATATTTGACTTTACTTGCTTCATTTCAGCTTGCCATATTTCTTTCAATAACTTTCATCTCTCTGATATAACTTTACTTGATTTCTTTTTTATTTTCTTTCGATAAATTTCATCTCTCATCAGCATTTCTTATATCTTAACATTTTTCACAGCTTTTTTCCTCTTTCTTTGTCTGTCTCTCAGTTGGACGCATGGCTGCTTTCTTTGCATTGCTACTTCTTAATGCATAGCCCCCAGAAATTTCATATCTTTTTTTTTTTCAGTAAATTTCATATTTTTGATATTTGAATTTACTTGCTTCATTTTAGCTTGCCTTATTTTCTTCCAACAAATTTCATGTCCTTGATATTTGAATTTACTTGCTTCATTTCAGCTTGCCTTATTTTCTTCCAACAAATTTCATATTCTTGATATTTGACTCTACTTGCTTCATTTCAGCTTGCCTTATTTTCTTGCAACAAATTTCATATCCCTGATATTTGACTTTACTTGCTTCATTTTAGCTTGCCATATTTTCTTTCAATAAATTTAATCTCCTTAGATATTTGACTCTACTTGCTTCATTTCAGCTTGCCTTACTTTCTTTCATTAAGTTTCATATCCTTGATATTTGACTTTACTTGCTTCATTTTAGCTTGCCTTACTTTCTTTCATTAAGTTTCATATCCTTGATATTTGACTTTACTTGCTTCATTTTAGCTTGCCTTACTTTCTTTCATTAAGTTTCATCTCCTTAGATATTTGACTTTACTTGCATCAATTTAGTTTGCCATATTTTCTTCCAACAAATTTCATGTCCTTGATATTTGAATTTACTTGCTTCATTTCAGCTTGCCTTATTTTCTTCCAACAAATTTCATATCCTGATATTTGACTTTACTTGCTTCATCTTAGCTTGTCATATTTTCTTTCAATAAATTTCATCTCCTTGATATTTGACTTTACTTGCTTCATTTTAGCTTGCCTCATTTTCTTTCAATAAATTTCATATCCTTAATATTTGACTTGCGGTAAACTTGCTTCATCTTAGCTTGTCATATTTTATTTTTTATAAGCTTTTCATTTATCTCAATAAAATTCATATCCTGATATTTGACTTTACTTGCTTCATCTTAGCTTGTCATATTTTCTTTCAATAAATTTCATCTCCTTGATATTTGACTTTACTTGCTTCATTTTAGCTTGCCATATTTTCTTTCAATAACTTTCATCTCTCTGATATGCATTTACTTGATTTCTTTTTTATTTTCTTTCGATAAATTTTCTCTCATCAGCATTTCTTATATCTTAACATTTCTTTTCTTCACATTTTTCACAGCTTCTTTCCTCTTTCTTTGTCTGTCTCTCAGTTGGACGCATGGCTGATTTCTTTGCATTGCTAGTTTTTAATGCATAGCCCCCAGTTTGTTTAACAAGCAAATTTTTAACGTTTAATTCATGATTATCTTTTCTCTGTGAACATTCTTATTGACCTGCATCTTGACAACTTTGCATTCCTCTGTTCCATACTTGTATGACTTCAAGTCAAACTTCTTCACATCTGCAGGGATACCAAAGTCATTAAACAAAGTGTCACAGTAGTTAGAATATCCACATTTGCGACAGATTCACGAGAAATTTATCTCCCTTTAGAATTCTTTGCTTGCTTGCTTGTCTGACCTTGATTTTTCACAAATCCAACACAGTTTCATACTCACACTTTCACTGCATTCATGTACGTGTATCTTGTTTCTACTCCTCTAAACTTGTGGAGACTTTTTCATGAGCTGCTCTTCCTTACAAATAAAAAACATGTTTGACAGGACATTCTTTATCACGTCTTGATTTTGAATTTAATTTTCTGCTGTAAAATTCATCTTCATTTATTTTACTGAACCACTTTACTACGGCAATTTAAGTACCGTATTCCTCAGTGCTCTTTCTCTAGCCTTCCTTTGACTTTTAGCCACACATTCTTCGATAACCTTGCCATTACATCTAATGAAATTGCTGATGATTTATGGCCATCTTGGTCAGACAATTTCTTTTACGCTTGCTTTGATTTCCGTCGCTAGTGACCCTCTTGATATTTCCACCGTGTGATGTTTGATTGATTTGCTCACAACTTTGCAAATTTCTTTCGCCCACCTGGACTTTTTCATAAATTAGCCTACACTTTCATAAATTAAAACACTTTCATAAATTACACATGTACGGTGTACTTGATACTTTACATTATATCAAATAATTGTTTTCCCGTTTATTCCCGTACAAATGTTCATTGCTTGTGAGTGATATTCAAGTAACAACAATTTCAAGTAATTAACGTGTATTCATTAATTACTGATAAAATTAATTTGGTAATCAACTGTTATCAAGTGAATACTTAATTCAGCAGTATAATGCATCAAAAGAGAAACATTTATGTCCTCCCTTTATTGTAAACCTTCTAAAGTCTTCAAATTATTTCAACTGTACAAATTCTATTCTCTAATCTGACTGTATACAACCCCAGCATGTATACTCAAAATGAACCAATTCAAAGTAAATATATTTCCAACACATCAGAATGGTAATTTTGCCCAGAGTATTTTGACACAAACTTTATCAAGCTCAAAACGGCACCTACTGTTTCACATTTCAAGTAAAAATCTCTGCATTTTGGTTTTCAGTTTTTTTGTGTTTTTTCAATGCCTTTCTTTTCTCTATTTTTCTATTCCACTTTCCCAAGAACATACTACATTGTACATGTACAGGTACATACATAGTTCCCAAGACTAATAATAAGTGTACACATACATGTATCTCTTTATCATAATGACAAATGAATGTAGAATGTTTCCTGCAGTCACGTTGAATGAGTCACTGCTACATGTATTTCTGTTCACCAATAAATATTGAAGAGCGCCCTCTTGTGAAATCATATTTTTTGGAGGGGACTCAGATTCTGTGTGCACACAGAGAGATATACCGTAGACATGGTCAGACAATTAGTAATGTTCATGAACAGATTAACTCAAACTACGTGAACAGCAGTAATAAGTTACTTTTCAAGTCCATGTACAAAACTTACATGATGAATTATTTAAAAACAAATTAAATCATGATGATGCATCACACAACGATTTTCCTTGTCTGTCCCAGCAGCACCATATAAATGAAGTGCCACCAAAATTAGAGTTGTACATTTTAATTTTATTTTTTAAACATAAAAATTGGACATAAAAAGGAGGTTCTGGAGGGGTTCGGAGCTACAAAATGTACACATTTCATGTACGGTACATGCACAAACATGTAACAAATTGTACTTACATGTACATGTACATTGTACATTGTACTGTACATGTACACAACAATGTACATTAGGGTTTCACTGATTTTGGAGATAAATTTTAAAACATTTCTAGATGAAAATGTTGGAAAAAATAATCAAAATAGCTGAATAGGCCAAAACTGTTTCAGTTGATACTGTTTGCGCATAGCTCCTGTTATACTACACCACACCCTGCTTAAACCAAGCTACATTTTGAGCGTGCCCTGCATACCAAGAAGGCACATTCCAAACCAACGGCAACATGTACACAAGTCCATTTCAGGACCTCTGCAGAGTTTGAAATAGCTCCGAGTTGCCCGCATAACAAAACAAAAATTTGCTAAATCAATTTGCACAGGCCGGATTAGCGATATCATATCATCTGCGGTAGTAAACGCAGTATACCAATTACATGTATGAGGAACCGATAGGCAGCTTCTAAACTTATTTTTTTTTAACTGGAGTTGACTGGACAGGAAGTGGCCTGAGTAACGAGGTGGTCACACCTGTGTTGACCCAAGGATAACAAAACTGGTCTCCAACTGAAAAAAAATATCAATCCCTAGCAAATTTTGGGAATTATTTTCATGGTGGTCAGTACAATTATGCTGGTATCAATCACCTCCAATCAAAGCATGGCTATGTCAAAATAAGAAAGGAATTCTTATAAACTGTTAAAAACAGTCAATAGATTGATTTTGACTGATGTGGTGGCGTAGCTGAATTTCCCAGCGAGAGAGGGAGGGTTAATATTAGGCCCAAAAAAATACTTCTGCTTCCGATTACATGGCATTTGAAAATAGGGTAGGTAGATAAGGAATTTTTTTGGGCCCTTTTTGTGTGTGTGTGCGATCAAATGGAAGTGTCTGCGTGTACCGGTAGTCAAGGGTAAAAGATAGAAATTGATGGTTTTGGGGTTTTTTCCCCCTCATTTTTCTCATAAAAAAAATAGGGTAGGGGCTGTTTGAATAGGGTAGGTTGGGAAATCGGAAGCAGAAATATATTTGTTTTGGCATTAAGAACATGAATGAAAATTGTGATATTTTCTAGGCAAGGTTACAGTACACCTTCATGTATGTTCCGACACACCTATGTTCCGACACCCCCCTTACCCGGTACCGTATGTTCCGACATCCCTATGTTCCTATCCAAACCCTAACCCCAACCCCAACCCAAACACTAACACTAACCATAACCCTAACCCTAACCGGGAGTAACACAAGCGTGGAAAATAGGGATGTCGGAACTTGGAGCAGTCACCATAGAGAGAGCTAAATGTACATGCAGATAGGGGTGCAAAACATCACCTCAAACTAAAATGACACAATTTGAACATTTTTTTCTCTTAATATTTCACTCAGGTATTGTTTATATGAACTTTCAAAGAGGGGCACGGACCTTATCAAAACAAAAATCACATTCCGTGCAAAATATGAAACATTGAGAATATACACTGAGAGAGAGACGGCGAGGTGTATGGTAGACACACATGGTGGATGGGAGCTAAAGACAAAAATGAAAGAAGAATGAAAAAGGCTTTTATAACCAGGACGCAAGGTTGGTTCAAACAACTGTTCACAGTTTCAGCAAGTTGTCTCTCTACAAATCTGTAAATTTGTACTTGCCAGCGAAATTGCTTTTAAGTTCACAGAGGGGGTTCGTAGACAGACTGGCAGATAAAAGTGATAAAAATTTCGCAGGGCCTTTCTTGTTCTTTGTTGGCCATTTATTTATGACAGCCAGAATTCCCATCAAACGTTTAGGGTTTGTCCTTGGTATTTGTCAATCTTGCTCAGACGCAGTGTATGGAGAGAAAAAAAACAACAACATAATTTGATATTCTCAACACCAAAGGGAACAGAGGGGGGCACGCTGACTCACGTAATTGGTGATAGGTCGAAGAAAAGCCCATGTGGTTTTCTTCCTTTGCCGCACGTGGAACAATGGTTCTCCAGACATGCAGAAGAGATGGCATCCTTGGTAGTTGTGAATCTTGCTGCCGTGAAAGGAAGACCAAAGATAACGTGGGCTTTTTTTGGTGGCTGTTTACTGAGCTACCCTACAGATGCTTAATACTCTAATGTATGATTTTAGTATGCTTTCTAAAAATGCATGCCCCAAAACAATTTTTTTAAAATTCTCATCAATAGGGCCTGACTAGTGATGTCAGGTCTTGTGTAGGCCTCAACTTTTTGTAGACCTGTCTTATAAATCACCCCCTCGGGTCCTTCATAATGTACACGTACATGCACATACCGGTATGTACATGTACATGTTGTATTTTACTTGGTTTTTCTTTTTCTAGGTGTTTTTTGTTGTTGTTGACAGTTTTGCAGTGGTAGTGCTGAGCCATGTTGATACCCTCTAAAAATACTAAACAAGTAAAAAGAATTAACAAATTTCTTCATTTTGAGGGTTCAGGAAAAGTACTGTGACTGTAGTTGAGTTCATGTACTTCAAAAGGATGAAAAAGCTTTAGGAAATGGGGAAAAATGATGAGTTTAGCAGAGCTTCATGAGGATGGCCTGCATCAAAGAGGCAACTAACATCAGATTCTCTCATCTGGGATGCCGCAAGGCTGTCAAACTTTATGATGCCAATAATTGGGATTTATTACTGATCATTGGAGCCATCTGTCAGATAAATGTCAACCAATTTTGCTCGGAAATTCCTTTGTGCGCAAATACATGTAAGTTGAGGAATCTTTTTATGTATGGTGTACAGAAATTTGTTTGAGAATTCTAGGGACGTCACAACACATAACAAACAACAGCTTATCGTGCACACATTTTTTCTTCTGAATTGGCGTGGTAATTTTTTTTTTGTATGTTGGGGAATACCACTTTTGGAGCACTTGGCTAAAATCCTCCCAAGTCATTAGGCACTTACAGCTGTCTTGTAAAGTCCGGTTCATATTCATGCGAAAGCTGAGCAGATCTCAAGTTTTATTGTGACACTCCCTATTTTTTTAACAAATTTGATTTACACTGCAACTCGTGTGAAGTACATATATACCGGTACATGTATGAACTGGCCTTAAAACATGTCATTTTTAACATTTTACAGGTTTCTTGTAGTGTAAATTTGTACAACATATAGGCCTACCAGTAATTAATTTTTTTATATTTTTGTACAGGACTGACATAATGTATAATTCATAGATGCGAAAGATTACGTTCTCTTCTTTTTAACATGTACATGGACCGAATGTATACACTTAAAAAAAATTAAATGGAAAATGAATGACATTGAATTGAATTGAATTGAAGGTTTTTTTTTATTGTTCGTACCATTCTCGCAGTCCGAAGACTGAATTGCGATGGTTTACAATTTACAATTAACATAAATCATTAAAAGAAAAAAAAAACATTATGTTTCGACATTACATTAAAGTAAAAAAAAAAAATTTTTTTTTATTTTTAATGTTAATGTTAAAACATATCTAAAAAAATCTTAAAGAAACATGTGGATTAAAAAAAAAAAAAATGCTACCAAGACTAGATAGAAAAGATAAAAAGTTTTGGTGTTCTACATCCTTTCAATCACATAGTGATAAAGTGATAAATGTTGTGTAATGTTTCCAGACATAACCATATTATTACATTATTAATCATCTCGGTAGAATGAAAGAAACAATAATTGTATCAGCTGCCTTCCGTACAAAATTACAAATATCTGCAGTCAGTGTTGTATCCTCAGCTACAGTCAAGCATCCTTCCATACAAATGTGTACTTTCTAAACATGGTCAGAGCTTGTCTTTTCTCGCTGTTTTCCTGTGGAATTCCTGCCTAGGAGGAACCCCTTGGGGAGCAATGTTCCCACTGTGCTCTGGTTACCCCCAGCTTGCTGCTTAGACCTGTCACTCTCCCTGTTCCCATGTCCTCCTCACCCTTCTTATCAGCTTCCCTGCCTGGTGTTGATATTTTTCAAGATGTTATCTTATCAGGTGAAGACGTGGTTCTTTCCTCTTCAGTGTTTCCACAACTGTTCTGTCTGTATCAGTGTCAGGGGATGGGTATGTACTATGTATGTGCATGCTTGGCGCCCTCAGGGACAAGGAGTTTTTGATTTCAAGTGCAAAATCTGAATGGTGTCTGATCTGCACATTTACATGTATGAGTGCATCTCTAGCCAAGAACATTGTTTGCAGCTTATAAATATCTACAGGAAAACAATTCTTTCAAGTCAAACAAGATGCCTTGTTATCAGTTCTTGAGTTTACGTGTACTTTGTTAGATGTAAGTAAGGCCAAAAAAAAGAATAGTTCTGCTTCCGGTTACCCGACTGACCCTATTTTTAGGCTGCGACCCTAAAAATTTTATCGGCAATTCAAAAAAAAAAAAAAAAATTGAATAAAATAAAAATAAAATCTGTCTTTTCTGTCTCCACAAAATACCTCTCAACAACCCTTTTGCATCCAAAAATGCTTGTATTTATTTGTTTTCTTACTTACATTTGTTTTTTTCAAAAGAAACCTCCGGATGTCACGCACGGTGGACTATAATCACGTGCGACGACTGGTTTCGCACGCACGCAGGGGTCAATTTAGAAGACATAATGAAAATGCGGTAACCAGTCCATAGCTAGCTATGCGCGACCGACAGTGCGGGCCACTGTCAACTGGTCGGATTCGACATCGTAACATTTTTGTTAAGAACATTTTTGCAAGTTAATTTACAGAATTGATCTAGCTTGTCTGTGTATGTATTTTCTGTGTTCAAGAGTTCATTTTGAGATCGCACTACTCGTATTTGGAGTGATACATGCCGCGTGTTTCCCGAAATTATTGACCGGTAAAAACAGGTCTGTCGGCCCATGGCGGGCCGCTCGCCATACATGCTCGCATCACACTCCTCGGAGTTTTGGTCAGCTCCCCGCGTCTTGACTAGCGTTGTGCATATGGTGCGAACGGCCTGATTTTCCATTATTTTTTGAAATTATCGAACGTAAATATATTGACAATAATTAAAGGTAGGTTTTACTCACTTTTTGTTGCCATTTCGTGTATAGCTTTCGTAGTGCAATAGAAATAGTTCAGGCTAAAACTTCGCATATAATTGAATACCCCATTCAATCTGCATAAAAAAAATTGGCAAAAAAAAAAAATTTCCGACCAACCGACCCTATTTTTGAAAGGCATGTAATCGGAAGCAGAAGTATTTTTTTTTTTGGCCTAATGCATTGCATTTTTGTTTCATTTGTTGGGGGAGGAGTGGAGGGGGGCTGCTTGTTTGGGGGATTTTTCAATTCTTCAATTGTTTAATTCATTTAGTACATTGTAGCTCTCTCTCTGAGGTTTCATATTTTTATTTCTCTCTCCTTTTGAAGCATTCTTGATACAGGCATCATACATTAATGTACATTCATTCTCAAACCATTTTGAGATTAAGAAAACAAAGCTCTACTAATATTAGCTTGGACATTTGGTTTCAAGTATTAATTCCCCACATACATTGTTTATAGGAGAAGCAGACCGGACTTGACAGCTCTTTCCTTTGTCATACAGAAGACAATGTGCAAGACATTCTAAATCCCTGGTTGCGACCGCAGAACACACATTTCAAGTGTGATTTGCTGCCGAATTATTTCCACTTTATCCACACGACCCGAAAAAGTCCCCACCAAAACCTTTCAGACAAATCCTCACCCGGATCTGAGCAATCTGGGTCTGTCCCGAGCGATTAGGTTGATCCTCTCCAAGCCACTAGCAATAATTGTCTGATTAATTCCCCCTTGCTTTTGTGGCCATTGTTGGGCAACTAAAACCAATCATTTACGGTCAGCCAGTGTGAGGCCTGTTGTGGATTTTTAAATCGGTGTTTCTGACAGAAATTATGTGTGTTGTTCCTTTGGATTCCTATCTTGATGAACTTACAATCTCATTTTCTGCTTGATTTATTGCAATGGGTTTTGAGTTGTTTCTTGAAAATGTGCAATTTAGATCTGTATCTAGTGATTGAACACATTAACCAACATCCTTGGTTTTTTGTTACTTGCTTTACAGTTACAATGTACATTGGTCTGTTCCTTGCTCTATGGTTTATAATATTGTATGAAAAAGTTGCCATTCGCAATGTTCAGTATGAGCTACATGTACCGGTACCGTAGGATGCATGTATACATGTACATGTATGTGTGCGTGTACATGTGTATGTGATGTTAGGTTCATGTTAAATTTAGTGTCAAACTTTGCAGAAGTTTAAACTTTTCATAAGGATGATTTTTAGTGCTTATTTAGTGGTTTTAGTTTAAATAAATCTTTTAACCCTAATTCGCTAAGCATATTTGCTAGGATGCTAGGATGCACCTGTAACCTCAAGCCCGAGTTCAACTGCCTCCATGTAAATATAGCATACAGCCTCAATCCTCCAAAATCTTCAGTTATTTCTTGAATGTGGTCCTTTGAGGGGTGACCACTGCCTCAATCCTGCAAAATCCTCCGGCAATCACTGTCAATATGTTGAGGCAGAGAGGGTGACATCCTGGAGCAGTGAGTAGGATTTCAAGTATAATCTAGGCCCAAATTTATGCACCGCTGAAACAGCACAAGGTCCGGCCCAAGACCTTGACACAGTGCATCCTCCAAAATCAACTACACATTTTTGCCGTATAGTCTTAATCCTGCAAAATCATCCATTTTCCAAAGAGGATTTGGGAGGATTTGGGAAGGTTAGGGTTCATTACATGTACTTGGATTGACACATGAGCAAACATTTTGTGCATTCATTGTTACTGAATTAAAAGAACAAAGAACACCTTCTAACTTAGACACCTGCAACGCATGTACATGTAAGGTCTACAATTATATTCTCCTGTACCGGGTAAATGTGATAAGGTTCCTCCCGCTTCCCATCGCGAGTTTTTAACCCCCCACCCCCCCACCTAGACCGCCTCCCTTTATACACCAGTTGTACACCCATGAACCTGGCTGGGCAGCCCAATGGAGTCTCATGGCAAACCATCCCGCCCACACCATCCCACAGTCCAACCTCCTCCCCACAGCCCCCCCCCCCCAAATTATGGCACTAGTAATTCCCCCCACTCGATACCAATTATAGCCATTGACTGTTCCCACTAAACCAACCTTCCTGTCTGATAAGGTGTCTTAATTTGATTGTTCCAGGCCAGTACAATCATCATGTCATATTGGACAGGGTTTATCATCATTCCTCCGACCAAAAGTGCAGCGAACTGTCCCTTGCACTTTTTCGTCACATTCACATGACTGAAGAATCGAAAAAAGGGGGGAAAAACCCAGAAGCAACAAGGTGAAAAATTAACAGAGAACTTCTCGGTGGAGTGTTTGTCTTCATGCGTCATTTCTCGTAGTGTGGCTTTCCATTATTTCAGCCTTAGTTCCTGCAACCGTAGAGCAAACTTGATTAGTTTCTTGTTGTCGAGATAGGTAGCTGCACGCATCATTTCCAAATGCCATCCATTAGAACCACCAGTAGTAACTTGTATGTGCATTGAACAAACAGACTCCAGTAAATGCACTTAAAAGATGTTGTGTTGCATTTAATAATTTTTTTTATATGACCCGGATAAAAAGCTTTGCACTTTTAATAGTTATGATCTGTACTTTTCTCCAAACTGTAGGGAGACTCCATTTTTTTTTATATGTGTGCTCTCAGTTAGTATAAATGTACATTTTCCATTAATTTAAGTACATATTTTGAAGAGTTTATTTCCCAAATGCAAAATACCCATTTGAAAAAAATGTAAATTTTATACCCAGGACGGTTGGGGCCAAGTCATGAATAATTCAGTAGTTTGGATTAGGCCAATATGTTTATTCATGAAAACAGAACAATGAAATCTAGAGCATTGGTGTTATGAAGTCAACCAGTTACATTAAGGCATTTTAAAAGGAATATACCGGTACATCATTTGCTTTTGCTGTAATTTTCAGAAATGGATGGAATTGGGGGGTTGGAAATATATAGCAAATATAGTTACACTGACTTTCCTGTAGTCTGTATAAGAAGAAACAGAGCAGTTTACATACATGTACAATGGAGAATTGTAAGGTCAGGGAACTAGTCTAAACAAGTGCGATGGTCAATTGGGGCCAGTATTTGAAAAAAAGCCAGTGTTTTCCAACTGATTTGGTAGTTTTATTTTTTGATGTTTGCAAATGTTGTATTTACCCTTAAAGTACGTTTGTCGTCGAGCTACCACAGTAGCCTAGTGGATAGCGAGATGAGCTACCGGTATGATACAAAGATCCCTGGTTCGAATCCACGTCGTCGCTGCCCATTTTCATCGACTATTTTTCTTCTCTAAATTTGTCATTGAGATAATTTTAATTTAATGGGAAAAAGAGAACGAGAACCTAAGTGTCTTGCAGTGATTGAAAGGCAAAACTGAATTATGCATGACTTGGCCCCAACCCTCCTTGGGGAAAAAAAATACGCAGCCAGGAGAGGGTGGGATTCTAAAAGGTAACAAAATGGTGTTTATCGTGTTTTGGAAGCAAACTCTTTGTTTGCATCCATGCATGGACAGAGTTGATAAACTGTTAACGCATCATTAAGAACACTTTTGCTTTTTATTGTTCAAACATCTCACATTGGCATGTCATTTGGAGATCAGAATTTTAAACTGAACCCCCCAAATTACCGTTTCTCAAATGCATCAACATGTTTTGTCTTTTATTTTTGTGCCAAGTTATACCCTTTAATTCAAGTACATACATGTACACGTATTTGTATATGACAGGGGTGTAAAATCTCAGCTTTAAAGCTGATTTCAGCTTGTTTTGTTTTGGATTTCAGCTTTTTTTTAACACTTTTTTAAGCTGTTTTCAGCTATTTTTATCAGTGGTCACTCACACCCCTGATATGACTTAGTTTTCTTCTGTCAGTGGTAAGGCCACATGAAGTGTTTGCCCCGTTTTTCACACCACAGAATCATCTCAGTGTTTGTGTGAACAAGTAATTGTCAAATGACGTACATCATTTCTACATGTGGGTCGGACAAAAAGTCGGACAAAAAGTCTCTAACTGTTAAGCGATCCGTGATAACACATTCCTCAAATTTTACGTCAGCGGTTCTTGATTAAAAAAAGAAATCTCAGCGCTACTGAATTGCAAGGATGTGCCTGAAATGTGCAATTTGTCACCACCTCGACAATTCCAATTGCTAGCAAGAGGGGTCACGCCCGGTTATCACTTATCCTACAATAATAACTGGGAAGACGTAATCGAGGTTGTTGACGAGTAAACACCTCGCCCTTACAAGAAAAGGAAAGCAAGACAGAACACAGATACAGGGAGCTGGAAGCTGCAAAGATGTCAGAAGAGGACATCCAACCTGAAGGCCCCCTCTTTGGAGATGCCGAGTAAAGACCCCCGACGGAGTTTGAAAGAGTGGCTTAAATAGTCTGCGTCACGTTCCTTCCTTCCTTCTTCTACTTCACTGACTCGTGAAAGGTAAAGGGCCTAGACATATCCGACATTCTTTGAGCCATGTGCGTTGTCCGCGGCGTGGCGGGGACCTCTTTGATGTCTTGAGGTTGCAGCGTGTTTTTGTTGAAGTTGTCGGGGCTTCTTAGCCCTGTTGAGCCGGCACAATGCTGTCTTGTTGAAAAGGACAACTGCTTTGGTGTACTGTAGAAGGCTCCGTTGCTTTGGCTTCTAATGATGATGGTCATTAGGTGGATTTGCTGCTAATGTCTGATATTTGGATAACCCTCTTTGACCCTGTTTCTCTTGGGCCTCCCCCCCCCCCCCCCAAAAAAGACAAGGTCGTTAACTTACATGGCAGCACAAAAATCTGAATATTAGTTTGGTACGAAATTTATTAGGTTCAGAAACTTACAAATTTTAAAACAAAAAGTCACAAACACTTCAGAAAAAAAGTAGGGCTACAGATTAAAAAAAAAAATCATTGGTGAGAAATACACCAGACGGATAGAATGTTACGTGTAGGGCTTGTGTTCGTTTCAATTAATCTAACTCTCCTATGCAAACATACATGTACATTCTGTGCCAAGTAGTCCTTTCAGTCGAAATCAATCAAGCGACTGTTTTAACAGAACTTTTAAGAATTCCCACTGCAGCCTACATAAAGCAGGATTGATTGGCTGGGACTGTTTAAGTAACTTGATTCAAAAATACTTTGACTCCGGGTGAGTGATAAAACAGCTGTGACCACAACTTGCCTGCTTTGTCTGTTGACCCAGTTTGACTAGTCACAGCGCTAGCTTGAAATATGATCTGACTGCTGATTACTACATGTAGCTTTGTGTTAAAAAGGCAGGGGAAGTGGAAGTGAATTTTGACTGTTGGTGACAATAGCAGGAGGGTTAATTAACGGTAAGAATGTTATTGCATCAGAAGTCAGTTCATTTTTCATTTTTTTTCTGCACATACCAGTACATGTTTGTCCTGAAGTCCATCTAATTTACAACTGATACCAGAAACTTCCAATTCTGAAGCAATTCAGAATTGTGTGATAGATTACGCCCTGCAGAAGTGAACGGTACAATTATAGGAACAAGTAATAATAACCCAAGCAAAACACTTTACTCTTGTTGAAAAAAAAAGAGGGATTCTTTTAAAGAAAAAAAAATCAGGGCACAGGTTGAGGTCATTTATTATCCCAAATGAGTTCATTTATCAGGCTCATGAGCAAATTGGACTTGTCGGGTGATTTATATTCAATCCTGAAAAGTGTGCAGAATAAAGGGATGTTATCACGACTCCATTGTCTGGCAGAGACGAGAGGGTGGGAGGGGGATTAAGCGAACCCTCCGACAACAGAAGATCCCGCTCATTTACCTGGAACTCAATTTCGTCCGTCTCGTCCGATAACAACCCTGCAAGAGGCAAACCGCTTTGCTTCCAAAAAAAGAAGAGCATTCTGGGTAGTTGCTTTTGCTGTAGCCCTGTCTTCTGTACATTGTGAGGCTGAAGTAGATCGTGATGGGACTTTTTTGTGGGGGGGGGGGACCATTCGGTCTGCATTTTGGGAGAATAGTTTGAAGGATAGTTGTTGCTGCTGGCCTTGTTTCTGGCAGGAAGGAAAGATCTGGTCAGTGACCGGAGGAATTCAGAAGGAGTGGATACAGAAATCTGGATACCTTGGCATGAAATTTGGCAAACTGTTCCTGGCGGGTCATAGAGAAAGTTTGTTTAATTGATTGCATGAAACAACCACCTTAGGCCAATTACAAAAATAAACGTTGTCACCGCCCGCTTCCTTGTACCTGCCCACTTAGTTATTTTGCAGTACATTTTGCCTTTTCGTTTATTTCCAGCAAAACTGCTCTACATGTTCAAGTTCAAAATCTGTTAGAAAAGGTGTGGCTCCTTTGGACACAAAAATATCAGCAAAAGAGTCAAGAAAAAAAGGGGGTGGGGCACCTCCTTCCTGTTTTCAATTAGATGGCCTAATGTACCGTACATGTACACAGTACAGTATCATACATGTACCGGTAGCTATGAGAACAAGCACGTTCAACGCTGTCTGCTTTCAAGCTTTGGACCCTGAAGAAAAAATGCTAAATTGTGAGTTATGGTATCATTCCAGAAATTTCTAAGTCATTATTGCCTTTCATCTTGTCTTTGGGACCAAATTACTTTAAAATTTATGTACAAATGTGAAGTGCGGTATGATGTACTGGTACCGGTACATTCACAATGTGTGTACAGTATTCATATTTGCTTTCTGACATTTTAGTACGTAGTTGGCTGGTTGAAGAAAAAAATTAACCGGCCAAATACATGTACATGTAGGTCTTGGTTCCAATAAAACTTTCAGTTTCAAAATATTCATAAAGCAAAAGAATTACTTTGTCTTCACCCGCAATACTGACACTCCAGTGTACCTATACTCTGGACAGTATTAACTCTGTAGCATGTTTTCCTGCACTTTATTTGTTGACAGAAATGGCTTTTTAAATCTACAAATTTGCCTCTTTTGTCTTTCTCTTTCCCTGAGCCCCTTAACAGCAACATAAACAAGTGGTTTCCCTAGAGGGCTGTTCCACTGTTATCAGAAGGATTACTTTTCCCCCAACATTGTGTCAAGATGAAGGCTAAGAAAATAAAAATTGCTGACATTTACAGCCGAACGATTTATCACCAAACCTCCCCCCTTTCATTCCTTACAGGACCTTAAACAGACCTGACAGGCTTGAAAACAGGACTAACAATGCAACTGTTATGCTGTACAAATTTTCCCCTGTGGGGATGTTGCATACAAGCAAATCCCAAGGATTAATTTTTGGGAGCCCTTTTTCTTGAGGACTTTTGTGGTCAAACAAGGAATCAAGAGATTTCACCTTCAGACAATGTAAACTGGCGATTACTCCAACAAAAGCCACAACAGAATGACGAAAATCTTTGTCTGGGTTTTAACCTTTCATGGAATCACCTCCCTCCCAATTATCTCTTGTTTACCAGCCACATTGTTTCCTCCCTCTTTGTTTGCTGTTCATTGTCCGCAGTTCCTTTAATAAAGAACCATAGGGAGGCAGTCATTCTGTAAGTATTTGTATCGAGGAGTTCATGCTGAGTCCAAATTCTGAGGCATTCATCTCTCAAACCCCCAAAAATGCCATTGGAAATCGAAAGTTAAGAAAAGAAGGGCTGACAGGGACCCACGATGTTGGAAACCAAGTTTTCACCAACAAAGTAGAGTTTCTGTAAAATTTTCTCCATACCTTCCCAGTTTTTGTTTGTTTTTGTGTGCAGTTAATCATACAGTTTGCGCCGGGATTATTTTGACATCGACCGGACCCAGGCTTGGGATTGTTTTTCACGAACCTCCATGCCAGATGGGTTCAGGCTGCCTTCTGCGGGTAGCACACCCTGATATTTCCGGCCTCGCTTGCTGCCAGTGGGTCACTGACAGATATTTCCAGCCTCGCTCCCTGCATGTTTATCCGTCATCCGTTCCGAATACCCCAAAACCTTTGCATGTTCATACACATCATCAGACGTGAGCTGGTTAAGTAAATTGCTGTATTTCCTATACAAACATTTACATGTAACAAGTTGAAGTATTCATACATAATAATTGTAATTAAAAAAAAATGCTTTCCAGGTAAACTTTTCATCTCAAAGCACTTTACAAATATTACGTTAAAGATATAAATTAATACAAAAGTAATCAAAAAATTCTAACATATTCAACACAAAAAATGTCTTTTTAAAGCATGGTTTTAAAGCGTCGGGGCCCGAATCCAGCTGCTGGTCATATGTTGTGTCCTTGGGCAAGCCACTTCACCCCCACTTGCCTCTCTCCAAATGTAAATGGGTACCTACATGTACATTAGCTGGGAAGTAACCTGCGATGGTCTAGCATCCCATCCAGGGGGAGTAGAAATATTCTCAGTCGTTACATGCTACTGAAACCGGAGATAAACGCCTGCCTGATGGGCCACTTTTATTCATTGGCTCGTGACAGACTTTACTCTTTTTAAGATGTGACTAATAAGAAATTTTACAGAAAAAAATTTGACAAATTTCAGAAAAATGAACCAATCTTTTCAATGTTCACCTTCTCCACTAAAGGCATACCTGTAAGTAGCTAAAGCTGTACAGCGTCTGTCAACGCAAAATGCCTGTTAAATTAATAGCAGAAAAATAGTAGATTTTATTTCCTCTATTTGAATGACATAAAAATCCCACACAGAAGCCGATATGATACAATCTCAGCCATGACCCCAGTAAAATTGGCCAAGAGTCTGTCGTCAAGATTACAAGACTTTTCACCAAGCTCTTGAAACTTTTCATCAAGATGGAGACTGTGGGTTTAATATGTCAATGATTGATGCCAGATATGCCTGGGTAACTGGTTCATTTTCAAAGCTGGGTCAAAATTATAGGGGATAAAACGATGCTGAACTGGCTTGTGATTATTTTTAAAGGATCCATGCAGTGAATTTTTCTTGGGAACATATTTTGTGCAGCTTTCTACTCAGGACTCTTAAATGTATGAAAAGTATTTGAAATCCGGTTTTGGTTAATTTTATTAAAAAGTGCACTTCTTTAGACATTTAATAAATAATTTTCATGCTTTTCTGGACAACTGAGGGCACTGTTGCTGTGATGTCATTTCAGGAAGACACTGTTCAGTATATGAGTTTTTTGTTAAAATTGTGAACCCAAAAATTTGCTCAGTAAAAACATTTGTGAGAAAAGTTTGCTCATTGGCTTACTGCCATGTACTGAGGCCAAAAAAAAAAATAGTTCTGCTTCCGATTACATGCCTTTCAAAAATAGGGTCGGTCGGTCGGAATTTTTTTTTTTTTGGCCAATTTTTTTTATGCAGATTGAATGGGGTATTCAATTATATGCGAAGTTTTAGCCTGAACTATTTCCATTGCACTACAAAAGCTATACGTGTAAGGACACAATACTGGCAACTTTTAGGGTGTAACTCAATGTTGTCACTCCTGATAACTAAATAGTTGGGTAAAGTCTGTTTTGGTGGTTTAACATGTTAGGTACAAGTCTGAAGGGATAAATAAAATTTTAAAAAATCCACAATTTTCAATTTTTAGTGGTAAAATTCTTGATTTTGGTGAAAATTTACCTCGAAATACCACTTAAAAACGGGACATAACAAGTAAGCCTTTTTGAATGAATTAAAAACACGCTTACAATTTATTTCCTCAGATGAATATTGTATTGAAGTTGTTAGTAATGGAATGAATTTTACAAATACAGGTAACCTGTATTCAAAATATTTCTGGTTTGTGCACTGGGACGCCAGATAAACTATTTAACGTTAGTTACGTTTGGTGTCCACCTATTTAGCATATTTACTGGGGTCTTTATAAACCCTCCTTAGTGTATCCTACAGTTATTTCAGATGATAGAGTCTTCAGAAGCATAATATCAGTTCCTTTATACACAATGACATAAGTTTTCAAACTTTACCTTTCCTTAATTCAGATTGAAGGGTGGGTCACCACTTTGGTGTCCATTTTTATTCAACATAATGAATGCCTAATTCATTATGTGTTAGGAGGAAGGCCAAATACTCTAACAGTGATGTCGTACTCTACATGTGTACCAATATATCTAATCACAATTAGAACATTTGATCTACATAGTAAAAATCAGTCATTCTACACTATGTAACTAACGTTAAATGGTGTCCACTAAATGGTGTAACTAACGTAACTATATAGCTACAGGGGTAGAAAAGTAAATAATAGCTAAATGGTTTTGAAGAGCAAATTACTTTCTAAGGAGTATCTAGCAGTTTAAAATATTTACTGTGATATCCAGAGCAATGGGAGTACAAAATGCCATGCATGTGATTTAACGTTAGTTACAGCTGGACACCAAAGTTGCATTAGTTACAATGTGCACTTTGTATAATACGATAGTTAATATCTCCAAGCAACAACTTTCCAGTGGAATATTGCTGTTTATTAGTTTAAATGGGTCCCTTTGGTAGTATGGAGAACAGCAATTTAATATCAGTTTGGGCTCAATAATAATATAAAGTTATGTAAATTATGAAGGCCTATGTGGTGTCGACATGTAACTTACGTAACATTTTGATACAGAGATTGTCAAAAGAGGTCCATATAAGATCGTGAAAGGAACATAATGTTTAATGGATGAATTTCCCTCTGAGGTCCTTACTGTGAGACACTGTGGTCATAAAATTTTCAATTGATCTGCTATTAAAATGGTTTAACAGCTAAATCTCTCATTTTATTTAACGTTAGTTACGGTGTCCACTTGTTAAATTTGCGACAAAATATTATATAAAAAAAAAATCGTCTAAATATTTGATTTTCAGCAATGAATAGCTTATATTGCAATAAAAAAACTATAATTATCTCCATTTCTGCCAATTATGGTCTGGTTACAAGCAGGAAGTGGACACCATGTAACTAACGTTAACTTTCTCTTTATCACCAACATAAAGCTGCTAATAAAGGAAAGATGAGTTAAAAGTTATCTTCTCATTATTATTTTCTATTGAGGGAAGGCCGGTCGAGCATTATGAAAGGGAAACAAAATAAATACAACCAACTTTATTTTTGATCCCCAAGGCCCTATTTTGTTCTCCAGTATTGTGTCCTTACACATACACAAAATGGCCACAAAAAGTGAGTAAAACCTACCTTAATTATTGTCAATATATTTATGTTCGATAATTCGCAAAAAAAATTGTGGAAAATTCAGGTCGTTCGCACCATAGGCACAACGCTAGTCAAGAATGGGAGCTGGCCGAAACTCCGAAGTGTGTGACGCACTGTACATGTACTCGGCCCGCGGCCAACGGGTCGAAAATTTCAGGAAACACGCTGCATTGTATCACTCCAAATACAAGTAGTACGATCTCAAAATGAACTCGTGAAAACGGAAAATACATACACAGACATGCTAGATCAAATCTGTGAATTAACTTGCAAAAATGTTCTTTCTCCATCGGTGTTTTCTTGGCATTTTTACGATGTCTTTCTCAGCATTTTTACGATGTCGAGTCCGACCAGTTGACAGAGCACGTGCCTGCGCCTGCTGCATAGCCATGCTACTGCTAGCGCTCTCGATCGCATAGCCGTGCACAGACTAGTTACCGCATTTTCATAATTGGCCCCTGCGCGGCGCGGCGGGAACCAGTCGTCGCCGCATTGCGCTTATTACGCACGTGATTATAGACAGCGAAGTAGTTGAATCGCGCAGCGAATTTGTAAAAATAACGGAGGTTTCTTTTGAAAAAATAGCGAATGTAAGTAAGAAAATAAATACAAGCATTTTTTGATGCAAAAGGGTTGTTGAGAGGTATTTTGTGAAGACAGACAAGATATAAGGTTTTTATTTTTATTTATTCAATCTTTTTTTTTTTTTTTTTTTTGGAATTGCCGATAAAAATTTTAGGGTCGCAGCCTAAAAATAGGGTCGGTCGGGTAACCGGAAGCAGAACTATTCTTTTTTTTGGCCTGATGACAACAACAAATCACCAAAGAAAAGAAAACCTACAGCAGCGAAGTATCCAAAATTCTGGCAACTTTCGGTGCAGAACTTAGCTGTAGCATTGCAGTGAGGATTGTGCCTGAACTGACATCACAATTTTGCTCATGTATGGAAATTGGCATATTAGCATAAAAAGAATGAAAAGATTTCACTTGTGATGGACTTGAACACAACGTACATGTACGTCAATGTTGGCACTGCCTTAAGATTCTTTCCTCATAGCGGCAAGGGTCTCTTCCTTTTGTTTTTTCCATTAAGTCTGCGATGTGCGTGCTGATGAGGCATTTCAATATCCTGCGGTGGAATTTTGTAATTAGAAACGGAGCCCACTCTGTGTACAGTTTGGAATTCCACGCATCCATAAATTTGACATTTCAAGGGGAATATATCTGTATATTTTTAAAGCTATTTTCCCTCTATGTATACATATACATGTGCATACAGGATGAGTTTTAAAAAAAAAGCACCAAATGTCAGGACCAATTTTTGAATGAAGTTTTGCATGTAGCACTTTCAAAATCTAGGATATAAAAGCCAATTCATTTATAAGCTTTCTTTTAGTACAAGAATCATTCAAATCACTCATGTACTTTTCAAGTTACGGAATTTTAAACGCAAACACCATTTTGAAGTTCTGTCCACAGATCACAAAAAAGGTAAGTGTTCTTTCCTCAGCAAAACGAAAACAATTCACATACATCCCTATGAGAATTGTTTTCGTTTTGGTGAAAGAACGCTTACCTTTTTTTGTGATCCATGGGCAGAAGTTCAAAATGGTGTTTGCGTTTAAAATTCTGTAACTTGAAAAGTACATTAGTGACTTGAATGATTCTTGTACTAAAAAAAATCTTATTAATTGGGCTTTCATATCCTAGATTTTGAAAGTGCTACATGCAGAACTTCACTTAAAAAATGGTCCCGACATTTGTTTTCTTTTTTTTTACTCACCCTGTATTTTTGAAGCTATTTTCTCCTCTATGTACATACCGTACATGTACATTGCCGTACAAGTAACCAAGTTTTCAATCCGTGTGCTTTGATTCATTAATATGGGAAATAGATGAGGGTGATTTTGAATGCATGGAAACGCGCACCAGGTTATTCTGGTTGCTGTTTTTAGCATGCATAGTATGTGAAACTTCCGTGATCAAAATTTTACAAAAAAGATCAATTGGATGTCTGAAATGTCACCCTCTTGTTCAATTTCTAATGACAGCAGTGTCGACTTGTCCGTGGATTTGATAAGTTGGCCTGTCAGCGCAGCATCATTCATGCATAAGGCCCTTTTGTACCGTCCAGAAAAATCTGTGTGCTGGATTTCTGTCCAATCCTGGGGATTTTTGTTCTACAAGTCCATTACTAATGACGTTTTAATTTTTAATTGGGCCAGGTATATCAGGTACCAACTTCCTTCACTGAAGCCGTTTTGGTCCCTGAAGTACATTGTAAAGAAAAAATAATGAGAATTAGGTGATTTATGGCATGTCATGGTGGAGAGTACATATTGGGAGACGATTTTGGATTCCTAACACTAAGGAAGAGGTGCATTTACCATGCAAATTGACCTTTGACATAACTGTGGAGTTTTAAAGGATATACATTCGCAAATATCACAAAACAAAGCTAGCAAGATTATGAAATACAGTACCCTACACGGTACTTGACTGTATGTGAATAATAGTCGCAAGCATTCCTGTGAAGTCATGGTACCTGGTGTGCTGTCATTTTTAAGACAAGTGAAATTTTTGTTTCAATTTCCAACGATGGTAGGCCAACCATCTTTCTCAAATACTGCTCCCAATTTACTATGAATTTAGTTAGTCCACATTTTGTTTGCAATCGGTTACGCATCCGTGAGGGGTGCAGACTGCAAGCCAGCTGGTCTGGTTTCCTGACCTGACAATTTGTTGGCATCTATAAATTACTCGTCTATAAATTAAACAGATCAGTGTTGCAATATTTGCTATAAAATACTAACCCCCAAATCTGTCCATTTCTGAAAATTATTGCAAAAGCAAATGTTGTGTATTACCATTAAGAAGAACCAGGTGTGCAGAATTGCACTGCTCTTCTTTAATAGTCACTTCATTATGTTGTTTCAATCTATTTTGAAGTTACCGTACATGTACCGGTAACCATCATCACGTGAAAGTGCCCAAGCACTCGGCATCACATGCTTCCTAAATAAATTGCTGAGAACCAGTTAACGGCAGTATGCCACACATTTTAGCCTGGAACCATTGTTGGATAGCTTTAACTTCAACTTAAACAGAAGTCTTGGTCCAAGACTGGATTTGGATTTTATTCCCTTTATACAGCGGTTCAGTGACAAGCGAGGTCTCTATCAACAAGATGAATCACAACCAGTCTTGGCAATATTGGCAGTGCTACCCAGGAAATTCCGAGCATACCTCACGTGGCAGGCATGCTGTATTCAAGCTAGTGCATGCGTGTGAGGTACATTGTAAGCTCGGAATTCCCTGGGTAGCGCTGCCAATATTGCCAAGACTGAATTAGATTCATCTCGTTGATAGATACCTCCACCGCCACCGCCGCACTTTAACCTCATTTGTCACAAGACTGGCTGCAAAATACCGTAGGGGACTAAAAATTGACTACCTTCAAGATGCTAGAACTATGAGAATCAAAAGCTTTCCTTGATCAGATTTTTCCTCTCCCCCCCCCCCCCACCTTCTCATTCCAGTGATGAATGAGATGAATAAGCGCAGGCAACAAGTATTAATCTGAATGCATTAGGGAAACCGAGTCTAATTCTCATGTAAATGAATAATCAAAATCAAGCAATAATCCGCGCATTCTTCTGTTATGCCTGTCACTACCACCGTTTGAAGTTGCCGTCATTTCTAGCTGATTAAACACACTATCTTGTCAGACGATTACTCAGCCTGTCTGAAAGCACCTGCAGTTCTCATTTTTTTAGTTTTCTTCGATATCCCAGTGGAGCGTCCAGGATCATGAATATATTAATTTGTGCGGTGTGTGAGATGATTTGTTTAGAAATGATGCTCTAGTTCATGTGAGTGGACGGAGGGCTTTGCGGTAAAAGCTTCTCGAAATTGGGTTTTGTTTGCGCAAGGAATTCCCGGCCAGTTTTGGTGAAAATCCCAGACAATCTTTCCAGTGTTGACAGCCATCTGTTTATTAATTCGCGAGTGATTGTGTACAAGCGAGCTTGTTTTATTTTAAGACAAAAATTCGTTCTGACAGATGGGGGCTGATGAAACGCACTAAGATAACACCCAGTCAGTCCAACGAAGGAAGCGATTTCTGCGTTGCTGGGATTAGGGATTTCATCCCTTTCTGTGTTCCTGCATTTCTAACGAAGTGGCGTAAGCCACTCTTTTTTTATGATGCACCAGAGAGATGTCCCTTGCCAATAAGTCCTATGAATCACCGGTTGATCCCAGCATCAAGGCTTTGTGTCTCGGTAATCAGGCTTGACTTTGAAATTGAGGCCGTAGCTCTGTCCAGAAGAATCAGAGAAGAAAAACTTGGCACCGGACAGAAAAAAATGGACGAAATTTATTGCAGGTGTGAGCGCCGTTAAAACCAGGAAACACAGTCCTTTTGTCCAGATTGCTTTTGTTTTCCTTTTGTTTTTGGAGGGGGGGGGTGGTTTGAATCGGAGGAGGATGGCTGTTGATGAACAGCACAAGTGTGAAAGAGTCAGTTTGGTAGCGGCGGTCTCCTCTGATGGTGTCATCAGAGTTCATATTGGTCCTGAAGGGAGTAATGACCAGACAGAAAATATATTCCATTACCGTAATATCACGATTGATCACCGAGGCCCCAGTAACATGACGTTTGTGTGCCAATGCAATTTTGGGGTCGGTGGCGGAACGCATTGTTGGGGAAGTGTTGGCCGGGAGAGAGGGGGAGAGAGAGTCGGCGCTCGATACAGGACGTGACATGAAATACAGCATTCAGTTCATGTGTGCCCATACCCATTGATTTTTCCGATAGGGGCTGTCTCTTTCATTCTTTTTCCCCCTTCTTGAAAGCACCGGCCAAGAAAACATGACTCAGGGGCTGGTGTGAATGAAGGAACGTTAAAGCCCAGGCGGTAATAGGCTAGATCTTTGTGTGGGGTCATTTGTGGTCAACAGATGTCAAAACCAACTATTCAGAGTGGGGTTGTGAGCTAAAGTTTAATAGCTCCATTCCACCTGCACAAAGTTCCTAAATGGCTGCCACTACAATTGAACTGACTCTGAGAGGTTCGGGGTTAATGTGTCCATAACTTGACTCAGCACGTACTTGAGAGAGGTGAGCCGGGGCAATTTCTATCGGCCATTTCAGCAAAGAGCATTTCACCTCTCCTCTAGGTGCGTTTGGCAATGACCCGATGTCCTGGGTCCACTCATACTCCACAGGGGTTACTTTTTTTCTATAAGATAATGGACACTTTTTCAGTTGGGTCTTTTGTGGCCATAAGTGCTTAGGGGTCAAGTGGTGTTTGTTGCAAGTTTTGGCATTAGGTGTGCAAAGTGTCATGCAAACAGTTGGTTTTGAAGTCTCAACCCCCCCCCCCCCCAGCCAACCAACATCTGCAGAATGGGTGTCAAGCCAGCTGCATTGGTGTGCGAGTAGCTAGGTGTCTGTGGCATGTTGTCTGTGCATGAGTCAAGGTGTGAAGGAACTGGAAGAAGCCCATCTGTATGAGCAGAGCGACAGAGGACATGACACATGAATGCTTTATGCTGGTATAGTGGAAGAATGTCCATAATTATGGACTTGAATGGGGCGAATGTAACGACTAGGAATGGGGGGGGGGGGGAAGTGTCAGCCAAATACACTCAACCAAAAAAGAAAGTCCCCCTTAATACTTTTGTGTCAAACTCAAAAACTACTGGGCAGTGGGCACATCTTGCTCAAATTACGACTGATCAGTGAAGAAATTCCTTTAGCAATCCAGCCATACTCTTTGTTTGGCCCAAAACAGTGATAATGTGTTTTTGGTACCATTTGTCATAAATTGCATAATTTTGTACAAATTTTGCAATTTATGACAAATGGTACCAAAAAAAAGTTGCACTTTTGTATACGTGCAAGGTGTTTTCGGTATCATTTGTCATAAATTGCGTAATTTCGTACACATTATCACTGTTTTGGACCAAATAAAGAGTACATGTATGGCTGGATTGCTAAGGAATTTCTGTACTGATAAGTCCGGTATATAGTAATACCGGTAAGTCGTTATTTGAGCGAGAGGTGCTCAGTTTTTGAGGTAGTTAGACAAAAGAGTATTAGAAGGGGGGGGGTACTTTCTTTTTTGGTTGAGTGTATAATGTCATTCAGCTCCACTTTTTAAGCTTCACGTTCCTCCACACAAAAATTGCCTGAAAATGTGGAAGTTACACATTTGCTTAAATACCAGAACAATAAATTCAAAAAAGATTGATTGAAATACCATAGTTAGATTATGGAGTAAGGAAAACAGTCATAGCGATTGATGTTTTGTTCCAAGCAATTTTGTTAACTGCCCAATCTACAAATGTCCATGTACATGTACACCTGTCCATTGAGATTTGGAAACAGCGTACAGGTACATATTTGTTATTGTCTCCATATTATTTTGCCTTTGACAAAGATTGTGTTAGGATCAAACCATTACATGTGTAGTCCTCTCAATCCCCGGCTTCAAGAATATCACTGCTTTACTTACAGGTGAAATATTTATTTCAACAAATACACACGTACGTGTACTTTTACGTATGTAATTGATGTTTGTAGTTTGGAAATATTTTTTACGGTTTTGATTGAATGATGTTTTTTCCTTGTTTTATATACGAACATATAATAAAGAAAAAACTTTTCCTTAACAGGTTATTGCAATATGTGGCTAATTAGTTTTAAATTATAAATGTACAATGTACTGGTAGTGAAGTGACATGTTTGAGCGGAGATTTCTGCAAGAAAACTGACAAATTATGTGTTTATTGTCCTTTAAACATGTATGAGAAGGTCTGTGTTGCAGTTTACTGTGAAAAAAGGAGAAGGCCAATCAGTGTTAACACAGACATGATATCCTTGTCATTTCATGTTCTTTGGTCTGTACTCACAGTTACAGCATGGCAAGCCTATGCATGTCTTCCTTTGCCCCACCAACCCTCATTGCTTACTTTGTGAAGGCCAGACACTAAACAAAAGCCTTTGTTAATCCCCTAAACTCAGACAAGGTTGTCACCTCACACCCCACCTGTACAGTCAGCCTAATCCCCACAACATACAATCTGAACTTTAATCCCCCTGACCAGCTTGAAGTTGGACAAGTACAAATCAAGGTCTTTAATCCCCCATTTAATAGCTAGCTCCCAAATACACCTGTGGTTTTAGCTTCCTCCCCATTTTACTGAATGGACAGTGCCAGATTTGCATATTTATGCTTGTTACATGAGACTGTTCTATTGTAGCAGGGATGTTTATGTGGTGAGTCACTCACAGGTGCATGGGCTCTTTGGTGTGAGTTGTGCACACAACATTGGGATTGGGAAACAGTGGGAGGTTTATCAGCATTGAGGAGGCAGTGCAAAGAGTTGTGGAGTTGTTTTGAATGCCAGCACAGTTTTGCTGCATTATCACTGGAGAGTAAACACCACAAGTCTGAAATATCCATAACCTGAGGACTTTATTTGTGATATTTTCAAAAGTGAGGATTTTCCTACATTGAGTTATATTGGTAAGTTCATTTCTTTGTAATTGTTTTGAATGATTGTATGAAGTTTTGTACATGTGCACTGCATTTTTTTAAATCATTGAAATTCCTGTTCGTATTTATGAAGTATGATTATTGTGTTACTGTTGTGTTAAAGTGTTTTTGGAGTGATGTTTTTACTCAAGATCTTTATTTTATCATTGGTCTTTCCCTGCTATCAACTTTATACATTGTACGTGTTGTAAAGTTTGAACACACACATTCACTTTTCTTATTTTTGTCTCCTTTGGCATACATACCGGTAGTTGAGCTTATTTCCACGAGCCTACATGTATGTTGCCAGTGTCACTTCCCATTAAATCTGGCGAGGTGGGAAACACAGCCCTCATTTGTTGAGAATAGTTCTTTCCTTCAATTTATAAAGTCAAACTTATGAAATTAAGAATTGTACCTGTGAATTCTAATGCACTTTTTTCAAAGCCTAAAGTAAATGTGTTTACGCATTTTTTGTGTGTGTCACTGTACAAGTACATACTGGAAGGATTTAACAAATAACAACCCTGTGAGATTGTAAAAATTCTAGGAGTTGGTTTTATTAACAAATGTCATCACCAGCTGTACGAAATGCTTTACAATATTTTAGACAGGAACGCACACGCGCACGCAATACCTTGAACACTGCAGAGCATACTGAATGGGCATCATATTGAATTTCTTCCGCATGTTTTCTCTATCCCGGGTTCAATTTCACCCATGCTTTCTTCAAATTCTTGGCTGTTCCCTACTCCCATAGCACCATGCCTGCGCGGCCTTACACGTACGTGATATAACCTAATTCCCCCTGACCGAGAAGCAAATTAACCGAAGCAAAAGCTGATTATACTCCATCAAGCCTTGCTGAATGCCTGGGCCCAAAATAGCTACACTGTTCAAAAAGTTGTACGTGTGTGATGGTATAAGCTCCCTTTGGATCAGTGTAGTGAATTTCGCTGTTATAACACATAGGCGCAGTACTTCTGAAGTGAATGTGTTAGAAGACCTTTTTCTTTTTTGATATCCAGAAGCCCTATAAAGGAAATAACGGTACATGTATTTTAGGAACGGAATTTTGAGGATTGTTTTTTTCTGGACTTATAAAGGGGATTTAAAGTTCAAACAAAACCTTCAAAATTTTGAATTCGTGTAGTTGTGATGTACAGTACATAATTATTTTTGTTGTCAGAATTGAATTTGAGGCAATTGTTTACTGTTAGCTTCTGGACAAATTTGCTGTTATACATGTTGTAAGTGTGCTTCATTTACAGCAAAGAGCATATCGAGATCAGAGAATGAAATTTTACAAATTTCAATTTTTATTTTAACCAGCAGGAACATTTGCAAGTTTGACTTTATTTGCGCTCTGGGTATGTACATGTACATGTACATACAATGTACGTACATGTAATACCGGTATCATACTTCATAGGCATTGTACGCATTCTGTGGCTATTTGCTTCATGGTAGTTCATGTATGTACATGCTGTTCCTTGCTCTGTTACGTACATGAACATATTCAGTTAGCATCCATTCAAGTTGCATTATAATATTAACAATGTCCATGCACATTGCAAACATGAATTCACATCCACATTGTGTGCGGATGCAAGGCGACATGATTTCTCACCTGAGTCAAATTTGACTTTGTACACTGGTTACTGATTAATTTCTCGCCAAAATTATAATTAGTCAGTTATTTTGTCCCGACAGTTTGAACAAACTCAGTCGGTCCTGTCCTGCACAAGTGCAATTTTTATTACCCAACATGGTTTAGTATTACATATGTTCAAGATTGCACATAGTGCACTTGCCTCGGTGAGGATTTAGTCATAAATCTTTCTGTGAATGCTAACATAGAGATATCGCATTTCCTGCAGACAGGTTTCCAATTCCACCCCCTCCCCCCCCCCATTTTGTCCAACAAGAGAGCTTGACTGTTTTCGTTATATTTTAACAGTTAATTAATTGTAACACAACTCAGATTTCATGCACAGTATTTGGAAATTGGAGGATGTTGGAATATTTCCTTGCAGCAATTGCTGTTGGAGTTGGCCTGTGCTGTGCGCTAATGTTTGCAGACACTTGCCATTGTTTGCTCGTTGTTTTGCATCCGTGTACCCCCACGAGGTTACTGGGCACTTTTGTGGGCAGTTTTGGATCATTGTTCTCATATAGCCAGAAATCCATTAATTTTAAACTCGTGTAACTGTATGGAGATGCTACTCTTGTCACCTTAATATTTATTGTCTGTCTGGGCTGTTGAAGCCTCATAGTCGCAGGCAGTTTTTTTCGCCCCGAGGGCGGGATTCAGCACTCGACAGAAAGTTAATATCTGTGCCAGAATTGCTCACGGACCCGAAGAGGATGAGTCGCGGGCACGCAATCTGCTCGAAATTTCACGACGGATCGGTGCCGCGTCGCGGCGTGCCACATGTTGGTATCTTGGGTACGCGCATTAATGGATCAATCCACAGGGGATTTTGTTTTATTTTTGCGGACACATGGACACGCCCCCCGGCTCAGACAATCTTTAAGTCGGCCGTTTGGAAGAAAGCTCTCCATTGTTGTGTTAAAGAGCGGTGTGTGTTATGCTCCTGAACTTGAAAACATCGTCCTGATCAAGATTTTTATAAATTTGTCTGGTAGACTTTATTTCTAAACCTTTGTTTAGGGTGTATGTGCATGTATATGTAGGCTGTGCACTTGTCACACGCATTCTACATACACAATGCACTGAACATTGTATATTAAAACAGGATTAACCTTGCTTTAAAACACCTTTACATTTTTATGGGGAAAAAATACTTGATCCAAATTTCTTGCTGTATCGACTGCTGTCTCTAGCAAAGTTGACATGGAAAAAAAATCTGTTAATCCAATGTTTTCTTATACCGGTATCTTCCAAATGCATTCAAGTACTTGTGATTAGTCACCACTGTCAAGATGCTTTCTCAAGTACATGTATGAATGTAATCAGTCTAAAGACAGATTGGGCTTGTTAGTGACAAGACTGGTTCCTTCACTTTCACTGAGATCTTATCTTACAATTTTATGTAGTGCAGGCACCAGACCTCTACACATTGTAGGTGCTAGTCCGATAGTTTGTCTTGTCCACAGATCCAATTTTTTGTTCACCTTGTTTTCCCCGTAAAGAAAAATCTCAAACAGTTTCTGTAGAAATTCTTACTCCTGTTTGCAAAAACAACATTTTTCACCCTACCCTCCAAAAAAAAAACAAAAAAAAACCACCTAGAACGTGCCTTCCATTTCTTCCCCCTGATTTCCTTCAGCTCATTTTACAGATCCCATTGATGAGAAGGCATTTTTAGCAGTTTTGCCATTCTCCCCTTAACAGCGACACCCTGGCTGTACAGTCCCTGTGTACATATCCCCGGGCCATTCCACACTTTCTTGCTATTGTGTCAACCATTGCCAAGAGTTCCTTTCGGAACCATTCTCTTTTTTTCCCTCCCTTTTTCTTTGCGTGTGGAGTCTGTGGACATTGGTCATTACCCCAGAGTATTCCCTTCCAATTCTTCAGCGATACCCCTCTCAGAAATAATATAAAAAAGGCCTTAATAGTCTATTTCGCTGTCCAAATATCCCTGGCGTGAGAAAAGGAAAGTGTTTTTTTTTCTTGGGCGAAAACACCCAGGCACTAAATTATGAGATTCTAATTTTAGACGTAGTGTAGTGAAAGAATATTTTTTTAGTAATTTTATCCTGTCCAATATTTTTATTTTTTTTGGCTCTTCTTTTTTTTGTCATTGGTGTCAACTAAGATTTAAGATCTTCTTACAATTCTCAGGCCACTGAGAGGCGGGCGGGGTGGGGTGTTCTGGGTGGGGTGGGGGCAACTGTACAAATGTATGTACACATGTACATGTGTAGTACATGTATACATACATGTACATACTACGTATGCTTGGGGAAAACTTAATTTTTATTGTCAGTTTGTTTTCTTGTTACTGGTACTAGCTTTGGATCCTTTACAAATGTAAGCACTCATTATCTGAGGACAAAATCGAATTTATTTTCCCCTTTTATGATGAAATTTCTCATTATCTTCCAACCTCCCTTGTTATTTGTTATGGGTTTGTGTTCACATTACCACCTGTCCTACAAATTGAATTCCAAAGAAAAGTGTGTAGTCTTATCAAACCTGCAATTCTCTCCAAATTGGGGAATTTTCTTTTGAAGGGGGAAATAAACCTTGGCACTTTCACTTTATGGTGCCGTGGTGCCCACTTGTCTGCATAACACACACACTGTAATTTACAACTGTTTGAAACTGCAAGGATGAATATATTTACAAGAAAAAGAGAGAAAAAGGAATGTAGTCCCAACATGACTGTCTGGTGTTGTCATGTTGTTCCATAACTCATTGCCAAACGTTCCCTGTTCCCTGACCTCGACTACATTTTCCTGCCCAGTTTCAAGTGGTAGATGAAGATGTAATGATCATGCCAGACATTTATTTTTATGGCACCTGCACAGTTTACAACACTCCCTTTCTCCTGACCCCCTCCAAACTCTGAAAATATTTGTTTTCAAGGTGACCAAATTGTGGATTGTTTCTGCATTCCCTAGTGCAAACTTTCAGCAGACCCTTGGAACAATTTTAACACTTATTGATTGTGTACCCTTTGTATGCCAACAGCTGATGTATCAAAAAAAAAGTTTAAAAAAAAGTTAAAATTAAAAGCAAAATTACTGTAGACATTCTAGAATTTCCCAAGGCATCCTTTCAAATTGTATGGGCTTGCAAGAAAAAGTTTGGTCGGGTGAGTCTGGAACCCACAACCTCCTACATGTCTTTTCATCTTCTGAATGCACAATTCCATCTTAGTGTAACATATTTTTCTGCTGCCTTTATCTGAACATCATGGTTTAACAATATGCAGTCTACATGTTCCTATCTTCGGATCCCCTGATTTCCTTGTTTTTTTTACTTCTCATGAATGCCACTACAAATTTAAATTACACTGTACTGGTAGTCTTTTGTTGCATGTCTGTCAGCAATTACAAACATGTACAAAATTTGCAATATGCTGACAGTAGACATAACTCTAGATCTGCTCACGGTTAGGATCGTCTTGAAGGCCAAGACAGTCCAAGTCCCTAATTTTCCCTGATGGTGATCCCATCTGTTTGATGATCTTACCATGAACAGGCCAAGTAACACCATGCAATTTGAACACAGTGTAATTACAGATTAATGGACATTTAAAGAGTATTATTGAGGAATTTCAATTTTCAGTTTTCATCAGTTTTAAATTCAATATTGGCCAGCCGTTATTGCCATCAAGTCACAGTGGGCAAGTGTCAGAGCAGAATATTGTGTCCCACAACAAAGCTGGGTCAGCATTGCCAAGGATATGCCAACGTTTTTAAAGATTCATACATACATGTACGGTACACCTATAATGATAAGTTTGGGACTTCCTCTGTTGGAACTCGAAGGACACACTCTCCACAAACCTGACACGTCTGATGTTCGAAGTCGTCACACTTCGCCGGCTCTTTCTAGCGTGCATATTTCTGAATCAACAACTCAAGTTATCTCTGGGAGGCTTAGTGCCCCTAAGATCTGTCTCTCCGTTTAAAAAAGAAAAAAATTATTGATCAAGCTTGGCCAAGTCGGTCAACATGTCGCCGGCGCTTCTAAACTTGACGTGAAGCGTGCCAAACGATGGGCCCGACGCCAGGCGCCATCCATCAATTAATCCCGACCATGAATTAATTCCAGCCGAGAAGAGCTGTCTTCAGTCTTTTCTTATTCCCCTACACATTTTTCTTTCCTTTTGGAGGATTCGTCTCCATACAAGTGGTGCGTGACGGCTGAACCATGGGTGATTACATTGGTAATCTTGTTTTATGCCCATTGAGCATTGAGGTGGCCTCATCTTGTTCTCCGGTATCCCATAGTCTTCCAGATGATGTCATCACTATTTGTCTCCAGTGTATCTCTGACGCTCTTTCCAAGGTGTTGAGCATGCCTGCCCTGAGTTCCCACGTTGAAGGCTACCCAGTTCGTACCATTGCAGATCCAGGGCCCAATAGCATGGCTGTACCTTGCATACTGTACCACAGTGGTACGTGGGTTCGAATCCTGATTGGGAACATGGTGCTTGTGGTCTTGGGCAAGATACTTACAATGTAATTACATTTGCCTCTGTCCTAGTACTACTCTCTCCACCCAGTGGTATAAATTGGCATCTGTGAAGGTAGAAACCAGCATCTCAAGCTGCTGCAGACAAAAATGGTCTCATGGCCCAATGAACATGGGTAATAATTGTGAAGTACTTGGGGACAAATACATGTAGTATAATAATAAAGCACTACATACAGGCCCGTCCCCAAGGGGGGCCTCCCCCACGACGAGCAACTGCCCCCCCCCCCCCCATCGGCAAAAGTTACGTGTGTTTTTTCTTGTGGTGTGCCCCTCCTAGTTTTTACTGCCCCCCCCCCCCCATGCCCCTGAGCTAGCTAGGGACGGGGCTGACTACCTACCTGTAAAAAGTGTAATGTATACATGTACCGTACCTGTAAGCACCACTGTGTTGTGACTGTCACATAAGTTACTTTAAACAACACTAGCACAGATTTTTTTTGCTTACCGTGTCAGCACAGAATCCTTTTATCTGCACACAATCCAAAATACCTTGCGAATATGGGAATTGAAAGATTCTATTCATAATAAACAAAAATAGATTAAAAGTCACCAATGCATACAATAATGTACCTGTAGACCTATCAATTTCCTCCTTAATAAGGACTCGGTCCTGACAAACCTTGTCCGATATGAGAAATGATGGAAATCAAGGGACGGCCATTATTGCTGGTTTGGCGCTGCGCTAGGTGATGAGACCATTTGTCACTGAGAGATCTCACACCTGTTAATGAGCCTAGGTGATGACACTTGCCTGTGCATCATTCATGCATAGCTGCCCATTCCTGTGTTCGTTACCTAGGGTGTCATCAGAGATCCTCTTCCATGTGTTTAAAATCACATGCGCTTAAATATCATTCATGCATAGCTCTGTCCATTCCTGTATTCGCTAGGGTGTCATCAGAGATCCTCTTCCATGTGTATAAAATCACAACATTGGATTGGCGTAAAATTCCTGAATTATTTTTTTCTTTTTCAAGCCTCAATATTGGGAGCCTTCCCAAGCTGAAGCATAAGAGAAATATTGGCAAATCTCTGTACACATGTTTTTGTTTGCTTGTTTGTTTTACGGTACATGTAAATGAATTGTTTGTCTATTTACAACAATCTGTGGTCATCTTTACAAACTCATTTGTTTTAGACTCACCAAATACAAGACCCTATTGTAGAATACACAATTCTACTTGTACTTCGTTGAACTTTGGTTGTTTTTTTTTTTCAAATGAAAAAAAAAATTAGCGACAACAAAAACTCCAATCTACAGTAGAACGGCTAATGAAGTAATTAGGGAAAGAATCTAGACGCCTTGGTGCCACGGCAACTGCATCCCTGCAGCTGTCATTACAAAATTTGCGAGACATCACCAAAGACCACTCGCTGATTTGGATGACAAATTTTTGCACAAAATTCTCAAGGGGGTCAGTCTTGGCTAGAGACTCAGTGTAATCATACGCTGTAATAGCCCCTTCCACGTCAGTGGTCACTCAGCTTGACCATCTCTCGATTGCTTAATGGCGATATTGGTACTATTTATACAGCGCCCCGTCTCCTTTTCGTATTTTGGCCCACGGTAGATTTTGTTGTCCAGTAATGGGATCTGACCATGCAAGTATCATTATGAATGCTTGGCGAATTTGGAGAGCCCTGTTTCTTGATTGAGTTGGCGATAGCTAGTTCTGGGCAAGGTTCTTTGTGTAATACACAGTGCCATAAAACTTAGCAAAGTATCCTCAAATGTATTAGAGCTGCATTGAACTATTGAATCCACACATCTTAACTCGGTTCACACTCCAAACTTAAGATCGCATTTGGGCTGGCCTACATTTTTGTACTGGAATTCGCCCGACAAAAGTAGGAGCCATGTTTGAAGTGGCACCATGATCACACGCATGCCACACACGATCCTATCTTGGTATTGGTAACCCTATTGGTCGAAGGAGCCCGGAGTGCGTGCGCACAAAGCGCAACTCCCGTGAGTCTGGTGCCACCGCAGAAAATGGCTGTCGCCAGATTTATTTTTACATGTATACTGGGTAAAACTTGACCAGTAGTCATACAGGTAAGTCTGCAGTGTGTACATGTACAAATTGTACCTCGATTCTGTGTTTGCTCAAGCATGTTCATGTACAGTGTGTAGATAAAGCCACGTGTGCATGAACATTTTAAATTAATTAATGTGAATACATGTACACATAAATATACATGTACACGTACATGTACCGGTATTTGATAATTACATTTTTACAATACTTGTATTTGTACATGGTACACAATGTATTTGACCATTTGGTTGTGAATGGAGGTACCGGTACATACATGTAACTCTGGAAGACTGCTTTAATTTTTTTCTTCACAGAAATTGTCCATTCAATTCATACAATATCATGTAAGTTATGGTATGTACCGGTACAGTGGTTTCAAATCATGGAAGGTGCAATTGTACAAATACAGTACCAGCCAAATTTAACTCTTGTAACATCTGGAGACACCCTTTCCTTTGTTCCCTTTTGTTACATTGTAAGTAAAATGCCCTTTATTGAATTTTAACACAATGGAGGTGTTTTGTGATGCATTTTGTGGTCGGGGATTCGGTGTTAGCTGATGTCAGCCCTTATAATTTTATTGTAAAGAACTTCCAAAATCCAGGCACTTTATAACTTTCAGAATATGTCATACATTCCGATGGCATGAGGAAATGCCAATCTTTGAGATTGAGTCTATTGTCTGTATGCTTCCAGTTCTCTCTGTGTTAATTCAAAGATTAAAGCTTTACGATGCAGCTGCTTCGGACTGACAATGAAAAAGCCATTAGTGTGACTGAATATTCCATAGTAGGACTATACCTGGTGAAGCGATGGTCATGATTTGCATATAGATTAATAGAATACCAATATTTTCTGTCCTCCCAGTGAGTGGTGGTTACTGACAATGGAAATTGTGATTTGGTTGGCCAAAGCATCTTTCTAAATATCTCCACGGGGATCGGAATGCACGGGGAGCCAAAACAAATGGACGTACATATGTATTTCTCACAGGTTTAGGGAAATAATTGGAAAAACCGGGATGGGTTTTTTACGTTTTATTCTGTTGTGTCATAACGTGGTCATAATTAAGTCTAGACATCCAACAATGATTTCATTATCACTTATGAATAAATGAGTCATCTTTAGCCCCTCCAAAAAAAATCCTCAGAGGCAGGAATACTTTTCCACCCTACTTCACAATATTTATAAAATCCGTCTTCTAATTTGGGTCGTCTTTTTTACAAGATTTTTTTTTCTTTTTCACCCTGACGACCCTTGTCTGTGGGGCATATCGTGTTGCATATCCGTGTATCGCTCAAAGGCAGGCCGCCCCGATTTCTCCTCAAAACTGCATTTGGGATGGCGGAAAAATAAGGCTAACACCCTCTTGTATATTTGGAGATTTACTTATTAAATCAACACCCTGGATAATAAAATAAAATATGTTGATGCCGTAACCATAGACGTCGGCTCAGATTTCGGACATTTCATAATACGATTTGAGTTTGCTCTCCGCGCGTGTAATATATCTGTACATTGATAGGATTAGATGCGGGAGACGGGCTTTTAAATATTACCCCCCTCGGTACTCCCGGCGTTCTCATTTGCATATGAGCACCGCCATTGGCCGGTCCTCGAGCTTTGTTTTCCTTTCCATCGACCTATCTGGTTTAATTAGCGCATCACAGCTATTCATTGACTGTGTGTAAATCATTTTAATCTTCTTGTTTCACCCGGTGGGGGTTTGCGTCCCTACCTCCTCCCCCCCCCCCCCCTTCAGCCACTGACAGACTTGGTGTGTTTGTTTTACCACAACCAGTGTGCCTGTCAAGGAGGGGGGGGGTGGTCTTGCTCGTTGGTTGGAGCTTGGAGTAGCCAGGATCAGACTCGTTCGTTTGATTAAAAGCCACCGTCTCCCACCGTGATTTGCCAGCTCTGAATTAAGCCAGGTGCAGAGAGCCCAACTTGTATACATATGTATGTCTGATGTCAATTAAAGAGCCAGTGGCATTATTGTGCGTGCCAGTCTCTCGGTTGGGTACGTGCTTAGCCAGCGAGGGTACGTGGGTAGCCTTCTTATTTACTCACTGACCGGCGCTCGTCATGTCTCGGCCTGATCAGTGGTCCGACGGTGACAGTTTAGTATTCGTGCGCAGGTGAAGGCTGTGTCAAGACGGTAACGGGCATTCTGCGGATGAATTCATCGCTGTTTGTTCCGTTTGATGATTGTATGGATCTTACAGTACATGCACAACGTGCATGCAGTTCATGCTCGGCATAAACTGGATATCTGATTCTGAACTTGTGATGTCTCAAGCTTCATGAAACATTTGAAATAGTGCATAGAAGGGAGGATTTGTTGACGTTGCCAAGACTGCTGTTGATGTGGAGTGCTGTTGATTTAGAGTTTTGTTTGTCACTTCCTCAATCGTTTTTACGGATAAGAAAAGAGAAGGTAAGAAGCTGTTAAATTTTCCTCAATTTTGACTGGCATTGTGTTGAGCTGGTACCTTTTGTTACCAGTGTCGTGTATGGAATTTTGTTTACCAACATGTTTGAAAAGATTTCATGTCACATATGGTAATTGTAAATAAGACAGTATGGTCCTTTGTAAAATTGTACATGTGCATGTGTCCATGCACATTTGTGTTCAGTGTCCATAACTAATTGATACCAATGACTTATGGATTGATTAATTAAATGTAATCAAGTTCTATTGTTAAATTTATTATCACTTACTGTGAATGCACAATGTTAAAGGTGATTTTTTCATTGGAAGGCAACGTTTATGAAAAAAAAAATCATTTAAATAAACAATTGGACAGCTACATTTTTTATTGGTTTTAGGTCTTGTTAAGATACAGAAACCAGAGACTCTTTCATTTTGTACCGGTATCTATTGTTTAAAGCTTTGAATCACTTTCACCAGAGACATTATGCAAATGAAGGTCCTGCTTCCACTCAGTTTGCATTTTGCCAACTGAAGGAAATGCATACGTGATGAATGATTTACTGAAAGCAATAGACATGTCAACACTGGGTGCGCTAGAGTCAGCTGTGTAGACATTTACTGGGCCTCATGTTGTGTGCTTGTCAAAAGCTTAGTGCATTTTCTCTATTGACACGAGGCATTAGGGCTTGATGCGATGTCAATTAACACAAATTCTGGGACCATTACTGATGCAGGACTTGGTGAATCAAGGAAAAAATATTGAGGGTTTATAATACTGACTTAATCAACTCAGTATTCAACAATTAGGAATGTCTGCAGAGCGTGCAGGTTTTTTTGTTTTTGTCGGTAAACATTGATTATTTAAGCGGATCAAGCTGCTGGTTTTTTGTTGGCATTGTCATCTAGTACTGTCTAAGGAGATTTAACATGCAGAACAATAGATGAGATTATTTTCTTAGTTAATGTCATTAAATAGAGAAGAAGAGCTTTTGATTTTTTTTCAGTGGTTAACACACTACTGGTCTAACACTGGAACTGGAAGGAATAACAATGCACATGTACCGGTACGGTACATGAACATATCGTATTGTACCCAAGTGTAGATACATGTAACTGTAATTTCGGCGACAAATTAATGACAACACTATGCAGGATAAAGGAAGCGATATTAAAATTCTGAACATAGTGAAAATTACATTGTAGTCTGATTTTCATGTTCAGAAGTTATAGAAGTCATCCCTCAAGAACCAAATAAAACCTAAAACACCCAATTCCCTATGAAAGCTTTAGGCCTAATCATTAATATTCAAATTTAGTATAGACTCATGCAGTTCTGTTAAGTTTTTGGCTTTAAGTTTTGTTTAGCTGTTTGGTTTTTGTTATTATTGTACCTGGAGGGCCGTGGGTCGTAGGTCATGGTCTGATTGACACCTGGTCTGGTGTTTCGTATACCCCAGGGGTTAACTTTGTAGAAAAAATGATTGACATTTTTGCTTATTTTTTTGTGTAGTAAAGTAAAAATAGCATTTTATGAAAATGATTTTCCAGTTATTCTTTACATTTTAATCTCAATTAATTTTTTTGTCTTGTGTATTTTTTCTTGTATTTACTTGTAGTATGTTAGGCTATAATGTACCGGGTACAATGTAGGTTGAACTTTTAAAGTGTTATACATGTAATTTTAAGTATATCTGTATGGAGTTAGCTTTTGAACCTCTTAGGAAGTATATGCAGACAAGAATCCTTAAGATGGCCAGTGATGATAATTGCAGATGATAATGATGAATGAGAAGAATTTTAAGACATCACACAAGATGGCACATGTAAAGTGTTGAGAGTTGTCCTGTTTTTCAAGGAAACCCAACTCATGGCTATATCCCCTGGAGGAACGATTACTCCCTTCAATGGACAAGCCCCTCGCCAACTTGTTGATGTTGGCGGTATGTACACAGCAAACTTCCCAAGTCAATAATTAAAAGATTACCAGCACCCTAGTGGTGACAATACCAGTTTTTTTGCAAATGTACCTGTCTGTTAATTACGGCTGTAGCTTCTGTTGGATCAGAAAGGGGGAAGTGAAAAGTTAGGGTTTTTTTTGGGGGGGGGATTTCAAGGGGGCAGTGTATGGCTTCAGTTGTGTGTATGCCTCTCAGAAATTGTTTACTTCAAATTGGTTGGAATGTCTGACAAGTGATGCAACAACTTCCCTTTTTTTTCTCCCCGTCAGCAGTTAAAACTAGAATAAATCTAGAACAAATCTTTCAAAGGTCCAGAAAGATTGTTCTATGGACTACAAGGCTTACTGAAGTTTCAAAGATGTGCATGTCCCTCCTTGCAAAGATAGGCCTACATGTATGCATTGTTATCATACATCTGCAGAAGTTAGAACATTATCATGATGAAAAAAATGAAAGAAACAGTTCGAAACTTTTGAATGGCACAGCATAGTACCGGTACATGCATTGTATACGTACATTTATACATTTTGTGTGTGTGTAGTTCAGGTACATGTACATCTACCGGTATCTGTTCAAACATGGAGGAAGCCATGGTTCAAACAATATGCATTGAAAAAATTTTCCCCAACACCCAACTTTGTCTCTACCCATGCCAACAGTAAATTTGCTTCTTTGGTAGAGCTTCAAGTGGTTGAGTTTTACAACTTCACACTCTGTTGATAACCCTTGTTAGTGGTAGACTGTTAGGGACCAGTTTCCTCTGGAAACACTAAACTATACTTCAATTACAAAAGATTGAACTGTCTTTACTGCTAGACTATTCCCGGAAAAATACTTCTGAGTGCCTGTGTGCTCCCAGTGGGGTTCTCTTGTATCTCAAGAGGGACAGAAATGTTGTGGTTGTTTTATAAATGAAAGTCCATTTGGGGCTCATCCTTAACAGCATTTCAAACTTTCCTTTTTTGCGGTCTACCCACCATAAACTCAAGAGGTTGCATAGGAACACTAATATTGACTGTTTTGTTGGTCGGCTTGATGGATGACCTGTTTACAACGGTAACACCGCCTTTCAGAAGGTGGAGGTACATTCCAGCAGTGAATGCTCCTATTCATCTCGGAGGTGTTCAAGCTTTATGACACGGATCCTGTTGTAGAGCTTCCCCAAAACCGTTGTGGAGTGCCAGACTTTCTTTGTGTACCCCTCTGCCGTGAATGGAGCGCGGCGTGCTTTTTGAGCCCCCACGTCCGGTCGAATTCCCTCGCGCCGGCGTAAACAGGGAGTAATTAGACGAAGGACAACAACAAGTGTAATGACCGGCAAAGTGTGGAAGCCCGTGCGGTGTTTTCTCTGGGGTGTCAGTGGCATCGCCCAGAGCCCACGGGGGTGGGGTGGAAGATGGGTATTTTTTTTCGGGCAAGGGGGTACAGGTGTGGGGCTCAGGTAATGGGTTTAAAACGGAGTTCACCCAGTGGCACTGGTATTAGTGTCTTTTCTGCTGGAGGTGTCGCAGTGTGTGGTTTTTTTTAAATTGAAGTGCATACCCAGGAAGCCTTACTTTGAAGGGGGAGCTGATTAGGGTTTGTGACTGAGCGCTCTTGCTTCTGGACAGGAAGCATTTGCTGATATTAGTTGTGGATTTTTCAGCTTCGCGTCATGTACAATTAGGGAACATTGTAACAAGTAGATGTAACTCCTGTTGTCAGTTGAAGCAAGTTCTTTCCAGTTTTTAGGCGACAATTTCGGACGTTGTTCGGCTGTACAGGTTTGATTATTGTTTTAGTTTCATTGAGAGGAGATTTCAGATAGTGTTGGCATTGGCACTGCAATCCAACGCATATTAGTACCCCGTAGTAGGATTAAAAGGAATGTAATTGTCTGATGTACCCGGTAGAATAAAAAGGATTTTGCATAAACTTGCATGATGCAGCTGCATGTAGATTTTTGGGGAAAGTATTCTTTTGCATTGCTGTGATTAACCCTAACCACCCCAACTCCATCAAAATCCATCCCCCCATTTTGGTGGATGTTGGGGAACTTGATCCAGAAGGCCTGGCGTGACTAAATATTGATGGAGCATGATGGACTTGGGCCTGCAGGCCTGAAACAGTGCTAGGGGTATCCGATTGATTTTGCCAATCTTCCTGTACTGCTATTGTGATAAAAGCCATGTGTAGCAAGTCCATCAATGTCAACCAGCGCATCAGTGGTGGATTCCATTATGTCATGTACAGTTTTGTATTAGACGCACAGTGATTGATAGATTTTGATGGAATTGGTCCAGTTCCTAGTAAAAGACGCTAAGGAGTTAGTTAAAACACTTAAAATCAATTGCAGTAAGAGACCATAGCTTTTGAAAGAAAATTTGATCAAATTATGTTAGTTTGGGGCTTGCTTTTACCAAGAATCATAAAATAAAATTGATTGCTCAGTCCAAACCACCCAAGCTCATTTGGTGTTCACACACGGGTGGCCTATCCATAAACTTCATTAGCCGTTTAATAGCTCTCATTCAGCACCCCGAGGTAAAAGGTTGGTCCATACTGTGAAAACTTAATGACAGGTTTGCAACCTCAGTTCCGAGCTGTCATTTGTCATTTATATGAAAGGGGCCAGCGAGATTGTACACAGTTTGGGGCTGTCGATTAGACTTGCACAAGTCTGTTGTGAGCTGTGACACATTTTACAGGTACTTAAAAATGTATAGTTCCCGAAATAGACAAAATCCAGACTTGGGATTGGTTTTGTATTCATATTGCCTTGTGCTGAACCTTAGTGACGATGAAATTATTTTTTTCACTGACTGCAGGTGTACATTGTAACCTTTTATTGGATTTGTCAACCTCAATAATGAATTTCATACATGTATTGTACTTCGCCACTGTTCAGAACAATGGCCATTTCATCGCAAGGCAAAGCGCAGTCAATAAGTCTCAGTGCTGGCTTGGTTTTGGTCTGATGAACTCTGAAGAAGAAAAAAAAAGCATTCCTGCCATAAAACTTGAAGGTTCCCAATTTCATTTGTAGCAAGGTTATTGTTGCAAATACAAAGGGGAGAATTTTCTGTGAAATGGGAGGGAAATGAAGCAGTGATAAGAATGGAAGGGTTCAGTTGTGAACCGAGTATTTAAACAGTTGCAGATTTTAAGTGCGGTCACAATGGGTTTCGATGTCGGGGCCGGTGGTCTGTGTAGTGCACAAACATGTACATCTTTTGAGGACAAAATAAATTTTGTTGTGAGTTCAGTAGAGATTTTGCACCGCACCTTGAAGTTGAAGAACTTGTGCATCCCGGCTTGCCAGAAGTTACTTTCTCCGCTCTGTGTTGGTGGGTAAATGACTTGTTTAATTCTAATGTTTTTTACGTCATTGTACCCATCAGGTTGTACACATACCGGTAGTAGATAATACATATTTCATGTGTTAGTGATCAATCTTATAGCCCAAATTACTTGCATGGTAAAAGCTTCAGCAAAATGAGGCAGAACATACCGGTACCGTACAAGTAAATGAACATGGTTCAGTGTGCACAAATTCATTAACACACATGTGCACTGTACCACTACTCGTAGGCCTTTCGGTACCTACCTGTCTTCGCATTTCTATATTTTATGAACACATGTTCAATTAGTCACAGTCACTCAGTGTTCAGTTGTGTGCATTTGCCGACTTGAGATTCTTTTGTCTTTCTTTTGTGATTTGTGTTTAAAATTAAACTCAGAAGTGGCGTTCAACATGTTGTGTACGTACATATTAGAATCACCTTCATTGTGCATCGGTGAATGTACAGCTCGCCTTTCACACCACATTAGCAATTACGTGATTATGGCAAGCCCGCTAATAATTTGTTAAAATCTCATCATTACAATGCTGCAAATCCTGTCTGGAAAACCTCCTCTACCACACATTGTACCTTGGGCGATACTCGCCGAACAATCCCCAAGAAATGATACACTCTTATGAGGGACGGGTATCGTGTAATTACCTTGCCAGTAACATCCCAGGACAGCCCAGGGACACACTACAGACACGTTCACATTATACGCAAAAAGCCCGGACAAAATTTCATATTACGGGCACAAATTTGATGGTATACTATGGCCGTCCAACTTCCCCTCCAGGCAAACATGGATCCAAAGAACATTGTAATTGGTCCCCGGACAATGTGAAAGAGCTTGTTAGGCTTGAAGGTACAGGTGCATCGTAGGTATAATGTACAGTGTCTCCCCCTGGCGTGTTAGCGGGAGACAACTTTTTTTTTTAAGGTGGACGTACAGTAAAAATAAGAGAAGAATAGGCCAGGATTATATCTGATGGTACAATGTATATTTGGGTCAATCTTTTGGTGAATGTTGGTGCCGTTAATAATGTTTTGTGATTTTTGTTTTTGTTTTAAATACTCATTTTTTTTTATGATACCCTTCCTTTTGTGTACAAAAATCTTTCTACTTGTCAAGAGATGGTTAAGGTGCCTGGATTTAAATGTAAAATTGTTTAAGTACATGTACTGCTCAATGGAGCTGAAAATGGTAAATGTAGTTTCTGAAATTGGAGCTGTACATGTAAATATTTAGTTTTCTAAAAGTATCCAAATTTTTCCTACAAGTACCAGGGTACTTCAATATTAATACAAGAAATATGTCTTAAAAGCTTCATGATGTACATGTATGTACATGTACATGTATGTACCGGTAGGTGTATTGTTTAGTATCTTCAGACTTTGTATAAATTTGCCAATATGTGTACATATATTTTAACATCAATTTGAAGTTTCTGTCCACGATTCCTGTTACGGTACATTGTTCTTATGAATTTATAACAAAAAAAACCTGTTTTGAAACTGAGAATGTATTCTATTATTCACCTGCCATTAACCATATATTTTAACATCAATTCGAAGTTTCTGTCCATTACGGTACATTGTTCTTATGAATTTATAACAAAAAAACCTGTTTTGAAACTGAGAATGTATTCTATTATTCACCTGCCATTAACCATATATTTTAACATCAATTTGAAGTTTCTGTCCACGATTCCTGTTACGGTACATTGTTCTTATGAATTTATAACAAAAAAACCTGTTTTGAAACTGAGAATGTATTCTATTATTCACCTGCCATTAACCATATATTTTAACATCAATTTGAAGTTTCTGTCCACGATTCCTGTTACGGTACATTGTTCTTATGAATTTATAACAAAAAAACCTGTTTTGAAACTGAGAATGTATTCTATTATTCACCTGCCATTAACCATGAATATACGATCAAAGGGAGCCGACGATTCCATTCTCCCTTTTATACGAAATCCCTGACCCCAACGTTAACACTCAAAAAGTAAAAAAAAAACCTACGAATAATTCAATGCCATAGATACGGTATAAGTGGATGAATATAAACCGAGATGGGAATCTCTCTACAGTGATTGATCACACGGTTTGGTTCTGCAGAGGCCTCTCGGACATTGGCCCTGTTGGCTGGCCGACTAAAATATAAAAAAAGCCACAGTCAGTCAGTCAGCGTTCATCCATAATGCATGAAGTGGCTAGTGGGAGGCAGACTGGAATACGAGTCAGCCGTAGTCCTATCCCTTGCAAACCCCAAGGCAGTTTTCTCTCCCCCCCCCCCCTTTTTTTTTTAACAATATGAACATGGCTACCCCTTTGGAGCTATCAAGTTATCACTCACGCGTCCCCGTGGCGTGTGGGCTTCAGCGGGCAGTCACCCCTGTCCCCAGATCTCCTTATCTCGGAAAACCTATATTGGTTTCAGGTCTTGGGCTAAGTGAGTGCGTTGTTGAAACTCAGGTTGTACACCGTACATCCGCGGATTGAACCCACATTAAAGAATTGCGATCGTAGTCGGTGTATTTGCTAGAAGTCTTAAGAGCTTGTGTCTGCCTTTAATTATTGGAATGTCCTACTCAAGGCTTCCTGTGTGTCAATATTTTTCAGCGTGCAGTTTGCTTTGCCATTGTTGGTGATATTTTACAAGACTTGTGTACATGGACCGGTACATCATTGTTGTCTTTGTGTGTGCAAAAACATTTTTTTGTGAAAGTGGGTTTTTTTTTTCCTTTTACTTTCAAGCTTTTTCACTTGGGTTTCAAATCAGACCCAGTCTTGAAGGTCGTGGATGATCATCATCTGATAATTTCCCCCCTACTCTTGTCTTTACTGCCTTTAATATGCAGCATAATACCGGTACCCTTGTCAGAAACATGCATCCCCAAAGACATTGACTATTATCTGGACACTGTGTGCTACAGTTGTACCGGTACATGTATACCTGGGCAATTCCAGCGTTATGAAACAATTAAGAGTAATGTCTGCAACAAGGCCAATTATAAACCATGATATCTAATCAACGATTCAGAGAAATGATCCAAAACTCCTGGTCTGTAATCTTCGTGACCACTACCAGATGATTAATGTGTAAGATTTGCAATTACAATTTACATTTGCAGGTTTATTCACTGAGCTCTGAAAATTAAAAGTTCTGTCACAGACATTACATGAATTGGAGTTGCCCATATGGCTACAGGTAGATACAAAATGTAACTCAGTTTGTACGCCATTAGTGTGGCATTCCAGATGTCACAGATTCAAATCCTGCCTCAGTTCATTTTTCTTTTTTCATTTTGAAAATGGAATTTTCTTTCTCAGATTCTTTCTTTGTACAGAAACTGCCCTGAAAAAAAATAATTAGGGGTCTTAAAATGAAGTTTCTCTGGTCATGGCAATACAAATTCCAAGGCTGTTCTTATAAGTTCAGAAACCTACTGGTACAATTGTTTATTTCAAGGTTAAATTATCCGAACTTTTCATAGAGACATGATACAGAACAGCTATGAAAAAGTTGAAGTCGCCCTTATCATCTCAGCAGTTGTTGGTATTTGGGATGATTTCCTTGAGCTTTTTTTCCTGAGAAGACCCCCCTTGACTGAGTGCCAGACACACAAAAAGAGTTAATCTGTTGATTGGTCAACAATCCATGCCACCGCATGGAGTCTTTGATGGGATTGGTCGGCGCACAGACTGACCACGGCTATTACTTGATTTGATTGGTCAGTTGTAAAAGTCATTGACCACCTGCTTCAGGGACAAGTGGTTGTAGGGATCAGTCCCTTGTGCCAACAGAGATTTTTTTCATTCAGAGAAGTTAGTCCTTCCATGGTCCTTCACCATTTTACCCATCAAACTTTGGGGGATAAAATTTCAATCACATGTACATACATGTATGTACAACGTTCTTTAAAAAAAAAAGGTAGTTTTTGGGGGGTCGATTTTCTCAAGTTTAAAGGGAATATACATTATATGTTTTTGCTGTCATTTTCAGAAATGAATGGATTTGGGGGTTAGTATTTTATAGCAAATATTGTTACACTGACTTGTTTGAAGTTTTGTGTTCGTAGATGCTGGGGAAAAAACAAAGAAAAACGTTACATGTATCATGTTCCTCTTGTCTGGCTCCCTGACCCCTCTTAAGATGAAACGGAGCAATTTATAGACGTAAGGGAATTGTCAGGTCAGGGAAGCAGTCTCGCTGGCTTGTACCTGTTCATACTCAACCTCGTCCCCAGGGTGTCGAGCAGTACGCGCCCACCACTACCTGCTCTCTCACCCTGGTATTGGATCATTTGCATGTGCAAGATTTTTGCAGACGTATGCAAATGAGGAACAGTCTGGTGCCTGGATATGCGTTACACATTAGCGTTTGTTTTTGTATGCGGTGTCTGGGGTAAAAACAGAATCAATTCATAGCGCAGCGAGCGGCGGCGAGTTTACGAAAAAAACATTTTTGAAATCAAACTGTTACGATCTTATCAAGACAACATGCAGTATCATATTTCGTATTAATATGAGCAAATTGGAAAGGAAATTAGTATTTTCGAGAAGGCGTGACGAATGATCGCGACAAACACGTACTGCACGTAGAATATATAGCACCGATACAGGAAGAAAGTTTCCTATCCAGGGTTTACTATTGGAAACACGGTTGGAAATAAAGTAAGCACTGGGGACGAGGTTGGTTCATACTGTACTTCGATTGCAAACATAATGTGGTCTAACTAAATATGGTAAATTGGGGGTAGTATTTGAAAAAAAAAAAGCCAGTTTTTTTCCCCTACAAAAATACAACTCTTCTTGAAAATGACAGCACACCAGGTGCCATGATTTTACAGGATGCTTTGGACTGTCAGGTAAAACATGCATGTACACGTAGAATTGTGTAATAACTTCTATAGAAAGAAGTGAATTTTTTTTACATTTTAATACACTGCATGTGTAGGTTTACGTAAGCATGCGCCTTAGAAATTAGAAAAATATTTAAGAGCCACCATGGACCGGTACATGTACATGTTCATGTACAAAATGTACTTGTACACATCTTTTAAATCTGGAATGTTCCTGTATCACATGAGCTGTCAAGGAGTTGCGTTGTTTAACTTTGCATGTCACACATGTCACAACATAGGAATCACCTGTAGTATTTATTACCCTCAACCATGTCAGGAATGAGAGGAATTTACTGCAGTGTATAACATCATTACTTGTAACAACATGCACGCACACTGGCACACAGTAAAGGTGGGGGCCAAAGCCTAGTAACCAGTGCATTTAAATTGTCAATCTAGCCCTGCCCGATTGTTTAAGAGTTATCGTGCGAGAGGAGGGAATGGTTTTTAGTTGTTCAAACACATCGGGGCCAGTGTTTTTTGTCACAGTCTGCTCGATCGAGGTAGTTCGTAGAATTGCGTATTTGTGGAGCCGGTGAGTTATTAAGTAAGACTTTGTGACGTATGTCGTGTCCCTGGATTGAAAAGTACACACACAACAACCTGTAAAGTGGATATCTAAATAGTGTGGTGGAAAGGGTGACTTGGAGTTAAGCACTAGCACATGTAGGGTAATGGTACTTGTCGACCTTTCAAAAAGTGATCTCTTGCCAGTGAGTGAGCATCAGTCTGCTTGATGTTTTTAAAGTGTCAGGTATACATATTCTTTGCTTCTGCTTTGTACATTGAACTTAGCGCAAAAATAGTTACCTACATGACCTAGATCTAGAAAGGAGACGTGTGGTTGGCTTCACTTTGACCGAATTTGTATTACAGGTATGTGATTTGTAAGAAAATTATGCAAATTATGCGGTTTGTTCTAAATACGAACTGCACTTTATCCCCGTGGTGCTTATGTTATCTCTCTTTCTGTGTGTATGGAATTGTTCAAGACGTGTAGTGTTGTATTGTATTGTACATGTGCATGGACATGTACATGTGCCATATATAATTATAAACAAACTGTTGAAAATATGCCATGTACATGTAATTATAAACAAACTGTTGGAAATATGGTGCAGTAGGGGCCCCCAATTTTGGTTTTTGTTTAGAGATTCGTTTGCTTTTCACAAACAATAGGCCAACTGCAATGTCATTGCTTGAAATAACTACATGTGCATACATGTACACATACTCAAGTTTACATTGTAATAGACATGTACATGTATGTCATTTGTATAGACCTGTCACCTCAACACCTGGCCAACTGTGCTGCGCCAGTGAATACTAGGATTTCTCCCCTGTGGCTGAACCTATTGAGAACCCAACAATGTAATTCTCTTTTGTGAAATTATCAAAAGAAATTCATGCCTCATAAAAAAGGGCACATTGTTGTGACTCAGAATGTGAGCACTTTGTATAGGGATTGGTTCAGTGTACGGTACGGTTCATAAAGTATTTTTTTCTCCCTGTCATTAATTTGGTTTGCTACAGATGTCAGTTGATTCAGAAAATAAATAAATCAATATTTGACTTGATAGCCAGTCATGCAGTTTTCCGAGTTTGTCTGCACAAAATGCGATTTTACACCCTTATCGTGTACACCTATGGAAACGATGTGCAACAAGAAATGAAATGTCGTAATGGTTTTAAGGGCTGCAATTTATTGAGTTAATACTGACATTTGAGATTGAATAGCACTTGATCTCAATCGCCCAATTTCCTACTGTTGTAATTAATCACTCATTTTATAGTGCCTAATTCTTCAGGAGATGTCCATGTACATTTTGTAACTGTCTGGTCCAAACCATGGCTTAGCAGCAGCTGTTCATTACATGTAGTTCATACCGTATGTCGCTTGTATAACTATAGACATTTTCTGTGGACTTTCTGTCAAAGAAGCAATACAAAAAGCAGTATCCTCTCTGAGTGATCCCCATTTGCTATTCTCCGGGTTTGCAGCATTGCTAATGTTGCCAGCTTCGTGACTTTTGGACGTGACCCCTGGCTACGTGATGTACATGTACATTGTACTGGTTTATAGCTTCTGAATAGCGCCCCTTGAACAAAGAGATTGACAAAAAAGGGAAATGCCAACACAGGGCTGGATAGCTCAGTTGGTAGAGCACCAAAACGGCAATCCGGAGGTCGCAGGTTCAAACCCCGCTCCAGTCAATTTCTTTGTTCAACCTTAAAATACTTTCCAGTATTATTCTCTGTGAACTGGACCATCGTACATGTAACTCACAGCTGAGGCTAATTTCATGGAGTCCCTTACCGGTACTTTTAATACATGATTTTGCCTTGCTAAAAGAACAGGTTATCACCTTAAAGGTCACGTGATATAGCTAGTGAACATTTTTAGCACTTCAAATTTCTTAGCGTCATTTTTGTCTGCTTAGCAGCTCCATCGAAATTAAGCCCAGTTGCTTTGTTGAAGTTCTGGAGTGGATATTTCAAGTAGCTAATGACAAATAAGCACAGGTTTAAATTATCCATTCACAGGTGCCGTACCTCAAGTCCAACAAACCAGAGCGTCCCTTTAAAAATAAAAAATCCCCAGCCCAATGTTCATTGCCCTCAGATTTCATGACTAATATCACAATCAAAATCCCCCTTCCCCACGGACCGGTTAGCAGGGTAATTTGTAATTTGTAATTAAACCCCGGGACCGTTCATTACTTTGTCTCACGGTCTGCCTTTCTTTCTCCACTCCTCCCCCCCCATCTCCCCCCTTTGGCTGTGTAACACAGGAAGATCTGCCTGCACTGCAAGTGTCCGCGGGAGGACCATTACATCATGTCGGGGGACCAGGAGAAGACAGTCAGCCGCATGATGACGGATTTCCAGAGGAACTCCACCTCGGACGACGACAGCGGCTGCATCTTGGAGGAGTACACGTGGGTGCCTCCGGGCCTCAAGCCGGAACAGGTAGTGTAACCAGATCGGATGGCATTATGTAAAAAAAAAAATGATGTAAAAAAAAAAAAAATGATGCTTCAAGTGAGATCAGTTACAGACAGTGTGCAGGAAACAGTATTTCAAAATGATGTGTGGACATTGGGATTGGGGCCTCTCTTGTTTGCTCGTTGCCTGGTATCTGAAACTGGTATTAAATACAGCTTTATCAGGGCGCGCCATCTTGGAAATCAAAGTGAGGCATACGTGTATAACGCAAGCAAACTAAAGTTTCCGTGTTCGTTCTTATTCCTCCGTGGTTTAATACACGCAGCACCGCCATCAGAGAAACATCAAGACTTTATATTTTCAATTTTCCATCCGCGACGTTTTCTGAGCTGAAATTGCACCTGTTTAGTAGGATGTACATTACAAGACTATCCGCGATGAGATCTTACAGGGTTAGGGTTAAATTAGACAGCTTGGAAGTCAATAAGAAATTGCTTCTATGAATCTTGTATGTAATTCCGAAGGATGGATTTACGAAAACGAGACTTGGCGTGCTTACTAGTCGAAACTGGATCCAAAAGTCTGTGTTTATTGTATACTCAGGAGACGTAGTCGCTCAGTCAGTCAACGGATTATGGCTGGCCCTTCGTGGGCATTGAAAAACGTTGATTGAAATTTGTTGCGCTAAACCTGTAATGTGATACTGAATGACAAAAACATGGCAGATTGATTAATCTGTTCTTTTGGACTGCAAAGGTTCACCAGTACATGAACGCCCTGCCGGACGACAAGATCCCCTACGTCAACAGCGGCGGGGAGAAGTACCGCATCAAGTCCCTGATGCAGCAGCTGCCGCCCCACGACAACGAGGTGCGCTACTGCAACGGGCTGAGCGAGGAGGAGAAGCGAGAACTCAAGCTGTTCAGCTCGCAGCGCAAGAGGGAGGCCCTGGGGAGGGGGACGGCCAGGCCGCTGCCGCTGACCCTGGCTGGATGCGTCTGCCATCAGGTTGGTCATTGGTCGATTAGATGAATCTGAAACCTTGGGTTTGTCTCAGCGCAGCTTCGAAATTCATTATGAAATGATTTTAGACCCATGAGGTTTGAGACTTGGGCTATCATGTCCCATTTCTTGCTTAGACATCAAATCCTGATGTGAAGCCAGCTTTTGGGATTGTTGTTGTTTGGGTTTAGGATTAATGGTTCCTAAATCCTTCTGGAGCCAGAGATGAAGGCAAAGCCGAACACAAAAGCGAGATTTAGAAAATGGCAGAGATTGGTGGAGGGAGAAGCTGATTGATTGGAAGAGTCTAAAAAGAACAGTAATCCATTTTAAATTTGTAATCTTAAAATATTATGGCAATCTCAGGTTGTTTTTATTTAAGTTTTTCTCAGTTGTTATAATTATAATGTTACAGGAATGCCGAATGAGTGATTTGAATAATTCTTGTACTAAAAGAAAGCTTATGAATTGGGCTTTCATATCCTAGATTTTCAAAGTGCTACATGCACAACTTCATGAAAACAATAGTCCCGACATTTTGGTTTCGTTTGTTTTGACTCGCCCTGTATTATCAAAAACTGTAATACTACAGGCATTCCATGACATTTTGTTCACTCGCAAAATAATGCCTTTTCACACAATGCGTGTGCATGATGCATGTATAGTATTTGAGTCGTCATTGCCAATGTGATGTGTAAAATTCCACGGCGCTGCTTGCCGTGTTTAAAGCAAGAAAAACGTGCGGGCCCCGATCGTATATCAGCTGGATTTTGTTCGGCCCCATGCAGTGTGGGCTTCATTTCACGGTTATGACTACACGCTGGGCCGGTATTATTGCATGTAACAGATCGGACCCTGGGCTGTTTAGATAACATTGGCTTCATGTCAGAATGCCGGGGCTCGGCTGGACGCCGCGGATTCCTTCCGTCACTCATATCGTGAAATCAATGCAGGGATACCCAAGCACGCATTACATTTGTAGAGGGTTCTTGGACACGCAGAAACGGTCGCAATAAAAAGACATAATTATAGTGAGCTAACTGCCGGGTCTGAAAATGAAAAGCCATGTTTGGAGTAAGGGAGTTATTTTCAGTAGTCCAAAACAGTGAAGGGAGATCTTTCTATCACCATTGATTGTCTCATTTGTATGGGTTTTTAGTGGGGGAGGGGGGTTAAGGGGGAGGGGACTTGACCTTGTAAAGTAAGTTGTGCTCAAAAAGTACTCTTTTTTATTATTATTGTTTTTTCCTCAAAAAAGAAAACATGCAATCCCAGCAAGCCACTTTCCATCACACTTGGCATATTACCCAAAAAAATGTATGGTAATAAGCACAACATTTCTGCCATGAATTTTCCAAATAAAATTGTTAAGCGCCCTACATTATGAACAGCAAAACCTCAGATAAAAGTCAAGTTATTTAAAATCCACTAAAGTGCACTACAAACCACAACAATCAATTCCAAATCAATTTCAAGTAAAACCCATAAAGTGTTCACTCGGAGAAAAGCAAATCAGTAAATGCTAATTGGTAGGCTACTCAAGTCTGTCCAAACAACCATCCCCCTCCCACCAGCATGTATATTCTTCAACGACACTCAAAATCAGTATGCAAACAGCGCCCCCCCCCCTTCCCCCATCCATTGGATATTATTAAATTACAGTGCCATCCCTTATACTGGAATGTCTCATTTCCTCAGAAAGTGACCACCAACTTTCAATTTATCATCCTAATTTTTGGCGGGTTCTTAACTGAAGAGCAAGTGACGACATTTGAATAAGCTAGTTGCGTGTAAATACTGGAGTGGTTGGAGACCCACTGTCTCCAATTATGTATCGTCACACCCAGGCGTCGGGTACTCGACGTGTGACGCCACAAACCCTCAGATAAAATACAGCGCACTCAGCCCCAAACAGCTATGCCACTTCAAATTCCGCCGAGGGACAGAAAGAAAGTGAATTTTTTTTATGTCGCTCTATTTGTTCATTCAGTTATGGCTATTTGTAAAGTCCGATGATTAATACACCGAATGTCAAAGTCTATGTGAGAATATAAATGACATATGCGCACTTGTATACACGTATCCTATGCAGAAAGCCGCGAGTAGAGTGGAGCATTGCAAAGGTTTGGCCCCAATAAAAACGCCTCGAAAAAGTAGATAAAAAAAAGAAACATAATCAATCAAACAGCAGATCATCTTTCAGTAAATGTGCAGTGAGATCAGTTTGTAATATTAGTACTAAATATTACTGATTTGAGGGGAGAGTTTGTTAAAAACAAAAACCTGGATATATGTATGACTTCTCTCCTCTGTTCAACTTACAATATTGAGGTACTGCAAAGTTGTTTTTGATTTTGTGTGCGATGTCTGAAGTACAATTGCACATTTATTATTTAGTAACTGTAACCTGGTTTTCAGTGCAATGTGGATTTTGTAACATTGTGACACAATCTAAGAACTGTTCTAGTAAAAACATCTGCACTTGTTTTCACGTGACCAGTCCCGTGACAAGCAAGATGGCTGCCGCTCGATCGAGAAACATTCTCTTCGCATTTTCTGCTTGTTTTTGCACACTCGGTGGGTAAAATTGTATTAGAGCATACTCAGCTAGCATGTTTTTTGCACAGCCTGCCAAATCCATCATTTTTTTAAAGGATTCTGTAGGCTTGAGGATGGTACAATGCACCGGTAGCAACCAGCCAGTGTTCAGTTCAATCCACAGGGCCTGACAACCCTTGAGGTTACCGAGATATCCATTGATTTCCCACTAGTGTTGGATTTTGGGAGGATTTGGGAAGTTTCTTTTCAAAAGTGCTTAGGGTGTCGATGTCAAAGCTAACCCTTCGAATCTGGCTGATTTTGTTTTCTCCCACAGTGTGGCAATGCTGTGTGCGGCGGCGATATCGCCATCTTTGCCTCCCGGGCTGGCTCCAACGCCTGCTGGCACCCGGCCTGCTTCGTCTGTGCGGTCTGCAATGAACAACTGGTTGATCTGATCTACTTCTACCGAGAGGGCAAGATATACTGCGGGAGGCATAACGCCGAGACCTTGAAGCCGCGCTGTGCTGCTTGTGATGAGGTATATTGATGTAACGTTTGTGGTACTTCACCCTCCGAAACACTTCAGTATTTGTGATATGATCAAGCTAAATGAGTCATTTGTCGACCCCCGTCAATTTTTTTTTTATTACAGATTTGAAAAGAACACAATCTCAGCATTACTGCTGTGAAAATCGCACGCTGATGCCATCTTTAGTTCAAAAATTATGGAAGTCGGAACGCCAAGAGATGTGATGAAGTGATGAAGTGATGTGATGAAGTGGCCCTATTTTGGCCTGTATCTCCAAATGAAAATTCCCGACAAGGGACTCATGTAGCTTGATCGCATCACATTTGCTTGAAGAAATTGCTGTTTGTTTTATTTAATACCACAGTTGCTTGTCCTCTGGGCCCAATTTCATAGTACTGCTTAAAAGTTAGCAGAAAAGTTGTGCTTAGTGAAGCAGAAAATCACGCTGAGTTTTTCACTTTTTCACGACGTGGATGTGCTAGCAGTTGCACGTGCATGGAGATTTCTATGTTACATCGCTAATTTAAGCAACATTTTCCTCAGGAGTTAAACATGCTTTTGCTGTGCTTACTGCTTACAGTCTGTATGAAATAGATGGAGGCTCTGTTAGCACCAAATCGGCTGTTAAGCAGCGCCATGAAATTGGGCCCTGCTGAATTACAATGAAATTTTTGTGTACCATTCTGATCATCAAAATGCAACAGAACTTGCCTATGACTAAAATTTCAGAGTGAAAAAATAAAATTGGCAAGAGTCGGATATGAGCTGCATAATCTCTGCGATTCTATACTGGCCCTGTTGGCATCGACTGGTTTTATGCTTCATTTTTCACAGGGCTTACGCGGTACTTGGCCAAATTTGCTGCATAGCCGCACCGTAAAAGTGGATCCAGGAGCTAGATTGTGCTTGACATAGGATAGAAAAGGAATTACTTATTAAACCCTGAGGTATATTTGGTTGATTAATCTGCATGTTATTGTGTCTCATGATTTCATTGTGTCTTATTTTCCCCCCAATCTTCAGATCATCTTTGCTGATGAGTGCACCGAGGCCGAGGGCCGCAGCTGGCACATGAAGCATTTCTGCTGCTTTGAGTGCGACAAGGAGCTCGGCGGTGAGCGCTACATCATGAGGGAGGGCAAGCCTTACTGCTGCACCTGCTTCGAGACCATGTTTGCCGAGTACTGCGACACCTGCGGGGAACCCATCGGTGTGGACCAGGGACAGATGTCCCACGAGGGCCAACACTGGCACGCCACCCAGAAATGTTTCCAGTGCTGTACCTGTGGGATATCGCTACTGGGCCGGCCCTTCTTGCCAAAGCACGGACTGATCTACTGCAGTGGAAACTGCAGTCGTGGGGAGAAAGCCCCACAAGAGATGGACGATCCAATGGGGTTGGGGTCTCCCAATATGAGTCGCAGCCGCCGACCGATCAATGTTGAAGAGCTCAATCTGGATAACTTGTCGGCCGTGACTGCGGAGGACCGGACCCAGCAGTCTATTCATCGGTCACGCAACCTGTCGCGTCACTCACTGCCGGATCTCAGACGACAGTCACAGTCAGCAGCCGAAGAAAGGCGGCGGGCAAGCATGAGAACTGCCCCTGAGAGGAGACGCAATAGTGCTACCTCAGCACAGAACCGGGCCTTAAAGAACGAAGCCGTACAGGGGAGGTACAAGGAGCCACCAAGCACGGATCAAATGAAAAGACGCGCAGCCAGCGAAGTCAGAACGGCCACTAACACCATCGGGGGATCCCAGCGAACACAGTCCACTCACAGCGTCAACGACGAACGTTACATCATCCCGCAATCTGACAATAGCTACAGGCACGGTCTGGTACCCAAGACCAATGCCAACTACCACAATGGAATGAGGAGGCCAGAAACCATGGGACACTATCCAACACAGCCCAGGAATCCTCGGGATCCAGACCATTTTGACAGGAAGTCCAACGTGTATCACTCGGAGCGAGTCACCGGTCGCTCGCGGTCCGAGGTCACGCTTGATCAGCGAGCAGCCATGGATCGCTACTCCAGTGGGAGGAGGCGAAGTTACCGTGACGATTATATGTCCAGCTCATCCTCATCGGAAGACGAGGACTATTTCAGTCCCAGCGGCAAGGGTCAGCTGGGGCCCAGAATTCGTTACGTAGAGACCTACGCAAGAACTCGGTCTCAATCCCAACCGTTCAATCAAAAGCAGTCCAACGGAAGGAAGAAATCCAAGAGGAAAGGAAAGAACTGTATTGTGTCTTGATGTGGCTTCTTGCTTACAGATCAAATCGAGTTTGTGCTATGTGATTTTTTATAAATAAAGTGATTTGTTAATTAACAAATTAATGACGACGTCTGTCATTTCAGTACGTATTTTTGTATAACTTGGCATCCTGCCTGTGACAAGATTTGTTACAATGTCATTCACAATTTTAAAAAGATTTTTTTATATGTGTCTGCAAAATGTGTTGAGGGCTTTATGACACCATTGAATTCATATTAAGCTTAAAAACTACCTAGGGAGTACATGTACATTTCAACACCATACTCAGGTCCTCATTTTGGACTTTTTCTTGAACAAAGCTTCAACTTTTTCAGACTGCAGGAGTGAAATACACTTTCCGTAGGGGTTGGGGTACTTTTGCCATGGTGTTTCTACTACCTATATGTTAGTTTTAATTCTGAGTGCATTTTGAGTGAAACCTGTTTCTCTTTGTACATTTTTGTATGGCAAAGTCAAAAATGCAACACTCACTTTTATAAGCTGTGAATATTTTGTTTTTAAAATTGAGAAGCCTCTTCATGGTTGTAATTACACGTAGTTGACGATTGACATCGAGTGTCTGCTGCAATTTAAATGAGCTTTAGGGCCTTTCACACACACACTGTGTTGGACCCGGGTCCAACACTGAGGTTTTGGGAACTCTTTTCACACTGTCCAGATTTCAACAGGGTCTTCACTTTCAACATGGGTCCGGCGCTCTAAACGGGTGAAATCTAACCCTGGTTTGGACCAGGGTTGAGATGCTCTACCCAGGTTGAAAATCCGAAATCCACAGCCGACCCATGTACACAATGTTGTTAAGTGTGAACGGTATGCCTTGCCTCCCCATAATATTGTGACCGGCTCCACAAAAAAGGTTATTTAGTCGCACAGTGCATTATTGTGTAATGGCCTGCTCAACATTCAGAGGGAGAACATTTTGTCAAAATGTGATTTTTTTTTTGTCATGAATGACATCTTTAATACCTACAGTTTCAGGTTTCTTTCACAGAAATGTTGATTTTGATGAACAAAGTGGAAGAAACAACCATTTTATGTGCATCGTTCTGTTGTTCTACAACAAAAAGCCAGCTATTTCAAGGCCTGTTTTCTCAGTTGTGTAATTTGAACTCTATTATGCAAATACGTCATATCTCCAGAACGGGAGGGGCTATGGAGCTAAATTATTTACCAAATGAAAGCTTACATTGTGGGCTTTCCAACAATGTATATAACCCAATTTTACTTTTTTGCGGCATAATACCCTTTTTTTTGTGGAGCTGGTCACATATTCGGTGGAACCCCTGTTACACGTACGGTGGACCCGTGTTGATTTCAACATGGGTTGGCGAGACAGTATTTTCACTCGTACCCCCCGCCCTGCAAACAGGGCACTGGGAAGGGCTGATGAGCTTCACATAATCTTGTGAAGTGGGGGTGGCATTCTGGGTAATTTATCTGGCTGCAGCTGTTTACGCAGAACTGCGCGCAAATGCTATCCGAAAACTTTCTTATAGAAATGCACATTCTCCATACCGGATATGATTTCTTTTTCATTGCGGACCATGTGGACAAATTTTGAGCCTCGCTTAATATGCAACCCATCGTGAATGCGAAACGGAGCCTGGGCAAGTGACGGGAATTGAAAATTTACAAAACAGATAAGTTTTACAGATGTTCCTACATTAATATACGCTTTTCAAAGAAAAGAAAAACATTTATGAACGGGAATACATGTAAAAGAGCAGTGACTTGGTTTTAACGGCCGTTTACAACCTTGCAGCGTTATGACTTGCAGGTCACGCAAAATCTATCCAATCAGAGCGTAAATTCATCAGCCCGTCCCAGCGTCCTGTTTGCAGGGCAGGGGGTACGAGCAAAGACAATCTTGTCAAAGGGCCTTATATCATCCTACCCTTGCTTGTGGGGAAACTGAAGTCTTGGGGTTTAGTACAAAAACAAGGTTTGTCTTTAATAGAGGCTTTCTCTACTCACTCACGGAAAAACTTAACCAAACAACCGAGTATTTCATGTCACTGTCTTTATTCAGGCTTTTCGTACTTGATTGGTCAGTGTACATGTACATAGTTTGTTCTCATTGTGTTTGATCAGATTTTCAATTCACAACATCTTTTACTTGCACTTTTCTTAAAACTAAGGCTTAAAAAATGGTTCACATAGTTTAAAGCCGTATCTCTGTACTACACAATCACTGCTGGTGCGATGTTGGCCAAACTTTTGACAGTGAAAATTCAGTTCGTTAAAATCCTGTTGTGGGTTTTTACAATTGACTACAAAAGCACACACATTATTGCAAAAGTGAACAATTATTGCACTGTACTATTAAAAATTTACACACATCGTTGCAAATTATTGTATTTGACAAAATATTTAAGTATCTTTTTTACAGTAAATATTGTCTGCCTGTCACAATTCTGCAATTCAGCATAGTGCTTTGAATTTTAAGGCGTTCGATTCAGTGCTTGTTTACTAAAAGTACTTTTATGCTTCACGGTCTAACACAATGTTTCACTAGAAATTTTATACTGTACTTAATAATCATCCAAAAATTATTGATTCAAAAATACACAAATATAATTTAAGAAAATGTGTGTTTTTTGGCAAACTTCAGTACTGATTTCAAAGTTTCATAGTGAACTGCTGTACTTCGTTTGTTAAGGCGAATTTGGTGCTTAACAAATGATTAATCTGAACTTTTCTGTGTTTGTATTCTTAAATCAAATCTTTTATATACTGTTAATTGGTCTTCAATATTACCTTTACAAAAAGCGACTATTGACATTCACTGTAAAGTCACTGTAAATTTGTATTGTGTTTGTAGAAACTATTAAAAAAAAACTAAAGAACTTGAAAAAAATATTTGCAATTAGTGTTTACATTTTTTTTCACACTGAGTATATCTTATGGTACAATATATTTTTGGTAAAATCAAAATTAAGTTGTGTTTGAGAATATCAGTCTATTTACTATGCAATTTAGATAAAATATTTTCTATAGTGCTGCGATGATATAATATCTATTTAGCTTTAAGCTACATATACTTTGGGCCTGTTTGTTTCTCGCAGATCCGGATCGCGATCGGTGATCCGACGCGTCGATACATGTAGCTGCTCCAGATCACGTTTTAACGGATCCTGGGGCCAATTTCATGGAGATGCTAAGCACAAAAATTCCCTCAGCACAGTAATGTCTTGCTCAAGAAATACAGGTTAACAGCCAAAATTCCATGGGATTTTTTGTGTTAAGCGAACAGCAGCTGAACACCAGTCACAAGCAATATACAACACATGAACATTTGGTTGGTAAAAGGAAAAATTGTAATGCTAAGCAAATTTTTGTGCTTAGCAGCTCCGTGAAATTGGCCCCTGCTTGCAAGGTGGGTTCACAAGATCAAAGATTGCGATGTGAACGATGGACAGGAGAAAACGTAATTTTATTTAGTAGATTCGAAGCATCAAATGAGCTTGTGTGTAACAATATGTCTTCATAATTCTTTCAGAGTGTACTTTGAGCATTAAATGTAGTACGATTGATTTACTTTTTCTGGAAATTATAGATAAAAAAAATAGCCTACAAAAAAATAGCCTTTCTGCCTTCAAATCTGAAGCAGAGGACATTCGTGTGCGCCCTAAAGAGTTCGGCACGCGAGAGTTTTTCCCTTTGTTTTTGCACGGCGCTGGATCACATGATATCGAACAGGATCTGGAATGAAACAAACAGGCGCATTGACAAATGTCTTGGATTGGAAATAGGTCAGTAGAGAGGGCATGCATTCGCATGGCTGTCAATTTATTTTGGACGGCACTTATTTGCATTAGTCATCCTAGCAACATTCTACAACTCCTGAATGGACAAGGATCAGGCACTATTGAAGCAAAGTGGATGGATTTGTTGACAGATTTTCTGTTGGATGGCATTAGAAATCAGAGCTTCCTCTTGGTGATCTTGATCTTGATGTCATGGTGGGCTTTGAGGATTAAGTGATTGGACAGGACCACAGGGTGGTCCGGGTCCAGCTCGATGTGGAATCGTCGCAGGAGTCGGGCCAGGAGCACCTTCTCTTCATTCATGGCAAAGTTCTGCCCGATGCAGTTTCTGGGGGGAGGAAAGGAGGGAAACGGTCTTATTTTCAAACAGGACAGGACAAGAGCAGGTGTTTGGGGAAAAAAATCAGGATAAGGCCCAAAAAAAAAAGTCTCCGGTTTCTGGTATGCGCGCGCGTCGCCGTAGCCATGCGCGTCGGCAAAATGAAAAAGGTTTTTTTTCAATGAAAGATGATGTCTCAAAACCGCCAAACTCACTGGTTTGACTGGAATCCTGCTACTGCACAATTTTAACGTGTTTTTAGATGGGGTTATGATCGAGAATAAGCTTTTTGTGGCCTCTCTGGACTCCCATATATTTGCACTAAGTTTAGTCGGGCACCATTTGCAGTCATCAGCCGACATTTGAAGCAAAAAAGTCAGGTAAAAAAAAAAAAAAGCCGCGTCGCCGCACCACTTTTTGGACAAGCTCCATACCAAAAACCGGAGACTTATTTTTTTTGGCCTAAAAGTACGGCTTTTTGCAGGCTTTCAGGAGTAGTTTTCGTTGATACTCATCCATGTCCACAGCACCATAAGCGTCCTGGCATGTTGTGTATTCGCACCACTTGTGCTCCATCCTCAACTAAGCTCTTGGAAGTACAATTGCAGTACTCTGCACCCAAGCACTTCAAAGTGTGATTTATGACTCGAAAGCCTCGTACCCAGTACTTTTGTTCTAGTAGATGTACTCTCAATTTTGAGGGGTTCTTTATAAAGCTCACCTAGGTCCAGCTGCAAATGGAAGATAGGCGAAGGGGTCTATCTTCTGGATATTTTCAGGTGAGAAGCGATCTGGAATGTATTCCTGTGAGTAACGTAAGAAGAAAACAATTGAAAAACTAGAAAGCAAAGGCTAAACAATTCCCCGCCATAATGTCAGTACACCCAAAAGAAATACTCGCATAAATGGTGAAGAATCCTTACAAAAAATCCTGGATCCAGACACAGATCCGGATCACTTCCAAAATCTAATGGATTTGTCCTTGTACCAAGGACCACCCCTAAAAAAATGTTCATGCAAATCGGTCTATAACTTTTGGATTTATCTTGTCAACATACTAACCCATGCCAATGAAAATACAGTCAACTCTCCTTAGTACAAACTCTGCTAATACAAATTTTGGTTATAACAAACATAAAGCCTTGGTCCCGACTGTGCATTTATGTGCACAATGAGTGGGGCTGATATTCCTCTTAATACAAAATTCTGATATAACAAACAATTTGGCTAGGTCCGAACGAGTTTGTATTAACGAGACTCAACTGTATAACCTCCTTGGAGGAGGTAATAATGAGTTCAAAATTGACACCCAAAAATCAAAATGTGCAGTACAAGTTTTCTTCTGACTGTCCCAAGAGGGCGCTGTTTCAACAGGGTGGAGGTGGATTGTGAACTCTTTGGTCAGGCCTTTCTTGCTTAAACAATTAACAATTGCTTTTCTATGTCTTTGTTCCTAGGCTTTATTAATCTGTGAACTGAAAATGGGTAAACACATACGTACTTATGAATTTCAATTTTATGAAACTGCACAATGAGGACAAAAATGTTCTTTTTTTTTCTTTCTTTTTTTCCCAAGTGAAGGAAACCGCTTTGTTTCTTACCATGTGATCGGGCCATATCTCCGGGTTGTGATGAAGATTGTACACAGACACGTCCAGTGTTGTCCCAGCCGGTAAAACCTTGCCGTCAATCTCCACGTCATTTTGAATAACTCGCTGGATGAATGGCACCGGCGGGTAGATGCGCAACGACTCTTTCAAACACTGAACAAGGTACGGGAACTTAGCAAGATCATCCCTGAAAGAATTACATTAAGAATAAAAAAAAAAAATTAAAACTTGCCAACAGCAATTTTTTTAAAATGCTGCCCCAATAGTCCGCATTTTTGTGCAATCGATTACACTCCTATGAAATGGGTACAAGCCAGCAAGACTGGTTCCCTGACCTTACAATTTCATCTTATGTGGGGTCAGGGAACCAGACTACAAGAACATGATTGTTTTTCTCGGATTTTCCAGCATCTATGAATAAAAAACTTCAAACAAGTCAGTGTAACAATATTTCCTATAAATACTTATCCCCCAAATCCATCCATTTCTGAAATTACAGCAAAAGCAAATGTTGTATATTCCGTTGTATATTCCCTAGTAATGGCAATACAGTCCCTGTGAAATTATTCTTTCTGGCATGCTGTCATTTTGAAAAAAATCAATTAAAAAACAATTAAAATACAATTAAAGAAGGCCATTTCCCAGCAAAGATGCGTCAAGTGACTCACTTTTGGAAAATTCTGTTAGTAGTTGGTTTGTAACTCAGCGAATCCATGAATGGGTGCGCGCAAGCGTTGACAGGACGCACACGGGTGCACGGTTGCTATTACCTGTCAGTTCAGTGCGTGACATCGCGTAGCTGCAATCGGCTGAATGAGAATGTGTCCTGGATGCTGATTTCGGGCGCAATTGAAATCATGAATCGGCAACTTTTGAATTGAAACCGAGATCCTATCTAGAATAGTTTTCCCGGAATATACAACATTCACTGAGCTAAAATTTCATCAGGTTAGTTGTTAAAGCTATAGTCCATCATTTGCAGCTATCCGAAAAGTAGCTGGCGTAATTATTGTTGAAAAACATACTTGATTGAAAGATAGTAAGGGGACTAAACTCCCTGTGAAATTATTCTTTCTGGCAAGCTGTCATTTTGAAGTAATCAACAAAAGAAGGCCTTTCCAACGGTGCTTCTTAAGACGCACCGTAGGAAAATTTAAATTAGTAGTTCGTTTCGTTATTCAGCGAAGCGCGCGCAAGCATTGGCACGACGCACACGCACCCCCGGTTGCTATAATTCGTCAGATCAGTGCGCGACATCGCGTAGCTGCATTCGGCTCAGCGAGAACGTTTCTCGGACGCTGAATTCAAGCGCAATTCAAAACATGATTCAGCAACTTTTGATTTGAAATTGAGATCCTAGAATGCTGTTTTTCTCAGAACATACAGCTGAAGCTGAGCTGAAACTTCATCAGGTTAGTTGTTCAGTACCCTTCTTTAGATTTTGAGCACTTTGTTGCTTCAAACGAACAAAATGCACAAATTACAAATGATGGACTATAACTTTAAGCATCTGTCTTTACATTTCGAGCACTTTTGTTGCTTCAAACAAACAAATGCACAAATGACAAAAATGATCTACCATACCTCTAAACCCCACTGCTTACCATCCAATGTTGTCCGAGTCACGGCACGAGAGCACTTCGTCAATTTCTTCTTGGACTCTTGCCTGATGCTCAGGATACAGCGCTAGAAAGTACAGGATCCAGGTCAGGCTGCTGGCCGTGGTGTCGTGGCCCTCGAAGAGAAACGTGTCCACCTCGTTACGAATCTCCAGATCCGTCAGCCCCTTGCCGTCTTCGTCGCGAGCAGAGAGAAGGATGTCCAGGAAGTCTAGGTACTTACGTCTGGAAGAACCGTCAGCCTGGGCAGCTTGGCCCTTTTCCTTCAGTTATAAACCAGATCAGGGACACTTGTAAGAATTTCTAAGAAACACTGAAAACGTCCGTGTCATGGAGTATTAAATTCTGCAAAGAAACTAGGAGCAAATTAACCCCGAGGTGTTGTGGATGAATGGTCGAGGAGTTTGATTTTAAAACTCATGACGCCATCTCCAAGAACATTTGCTTGGCATCAGACTTACTAAACACGTGTGTTCTTGGGCTTGACACTTTACCTCAATTGAGGGCAGCGTTGGTATACTGTATGCTATTGTTGGTAACAGCGTTGAGTACCACACTGTTCATGGACTCTAGTGTGCAAATAACCCCTCAAAAATATTGGACACATTAGGCCAAAACAAAAAGTCTCCGTGTCTGGTATGGAGCTTGCCCCTACTTTTTTCTTCTACAAATGTCGGCTGATGTTGCAGATGACACTTTGATCCCCTTAAACTTCTCAAAAATATCCTTCAGGGTGGAGCTTGAGGCCAAAAGGCTTGAGAATTCTGCACCAACTTACAATCACGACCGACACGAACATTCTTCAGGAAATTTGAATAGTCAAGAAACAAATCAGAGAAAACGGTAACGTTAACTATACAGCGACATCGACATTGTACATATGCTGCCAGGCTGGTCATTAGTTGGCTCCCTTTATACATATTGCGCTAATTAAAAAGCATTTACAGGTTCCAGATACATGACCATGGCTCCCTCAGTATGGCTTCCAGACGCACAATTACAACATTACAACACTGTCCGCAAATGGTGCCCGACTAAATTTAGTGCAAAATATATGGGAGCCCAGAGAGGCCACATAAAGCTTATACTCGATCGTAAACCCATCTAAAAACACGTTAAAATTGTGCAGCAGCAGGATTCCAGTTAAACCAGTGAGTTTGGTGGTTTTGAGACATCATCTTACATTGGACAGTGGTGCGGCGACGCATTTTTTTTCCCTGTTTTCTTTTCTTCAAATGTCAGCTGATGACTGTAAATGATGCCCGACTAAACTTAGTGCAAATATTACAGGAGTCCAGAGAGGCCACATAAAGCTTATACTTGATCGTAAACCCATCTAAAAACACGTTAAAATTGTGCAGCAGCAGGATTCCAGTTAAACCAGTAAGTTTGGCGGTTTTGAGACATCATCTTACATTGAAATATAAAAAAAATTAATTCTGCCAATACGCATGCTACAGCGATGCGCGCACGGACCAGAAACTGGTGACTTTTTTTTTTGGCCTTACGCATTTCGCTCAGTTTTGGGGTTGTGTAAATTAGAGAGTAGTAGTGGTGTGCATTTACTGGTAGCACAGGAAAAGGGTACCCCACTGAGGTAAAACATGGGTACATGTACCCGGGTACCCGTACAAGAAACCAACCCCCCAATTTTCAAATCCTGAAAGTTGTCTGAAGGGCTTTTATAGCTTTACCAAGTAATCTGCAACTTTTGCGACCGTCATCTGTCGCATGTTAGAATGCCATAAACATGAAATCTGTTTTGATTTTCAATTTAGCCTGGTTTTCATTTGCAAAAAACCCACAAGTGACATTCAAAACCTTCTTTTTTCATTGTCTGAGAAGTAACTAAGTAATTTGTTAAGTTTCCGTTTCCTGACATCAGCAGTTGGGTACCCGGGCACCCGGGCACCCAGTTCCGATGCACACCCCTATTTAGAAAAGACTGAAATGATGGACAAACCGACCCGACCCGACCCGACCCGACGTCTGTTTCAGGTCGGGTCAGTTTCACGTCCGCTTTGCAGAACACTACATCACAGCAGTCAACAATTTGTTAAAGGGAATATACAACATTTGCAAACATTGAAAAATATAACTACCAAGTTTTTACGAAATACCTTACTAGGATGTTGGTAAATGACAGTCTAAAGCATCCTGTAAAATTATGGCACCTGGTGTGAAGTCATTTTTAAGAAAATGATATTTTTGTATACATTTCCAGCGGTGGTCGGCCGACCACCGTTGGAAAAAACTAACCATTTTGCAACTACTGTTCCAAATTTACCATTTTTTATTCAGTTCAAATTTTGTTTGCTATTGGTTACATATTTATGAACGGGTGTAGGCCAGCTAGACTTGTTCCCTTACCTTACAATTTTCCGGCATCTGGAAATTGATCCATTTTATCTTTGGCGGAGTCAGGGAACCAGACTACTTGAACATTTTTGTTTTTCTTGGTTTTTCAAGCATTTTCGAACAAAAAACTTCAAACATGTCAGTGTAACAATATTTGATCTATCATATAAACCCCCCAAATAGTTCATTTCTGAAAATCACAGCAAAAGCCAATGGTGTACATTCCCTTTAAATGAATGAAGCATTTTGATGCACAAGCACCGTGTATGATAATCATTACCAGTTCCCCACGGCGACCAGTGATGACATTGTCAGCAAATCGGTGCACAAGGTCGCAGTTCTTATGGAACCTCTTTCCCAGACTGGACAAGTTGAAGAAGACGTCAAAGTAGTACACAAAATTACTGGTCCGAAAACGGGGGTAAAAAAAGAAAAGAATCCTATTCAGTTGACAGACAAGTAACTGGGAAATCCCAAGCTTCGTGAGATTTACTACAGGTTGTGTTTTTTTTTCCCTTCCAATTTTGAAACATAACACAAGGGTAATTATGTTTTGTCCGACACATACTTACAAGCATCTTTCAATTATATCTCCAGTCAGCTCACCCACAGCTTGTACATAAGGGTGATCACTGCAAAAAAAAAAAAAAAAAGAAGTCCAAAATCAGTTTTGATTATACTAAAATCGAGCACAAACAAAATAAATATCCAAACCATTTTGTTTCTAATCTGTGGGTTTTATTTTTTCATTTTAAATTTCCACATTGTTTTGCTAAACTCAAGTGACCTGACCAAATCTACTTTCCCATAACTTTTTTTTTTTAACCACTTGCTGCCGGGATTATTTTTGGCCGAAAAAACACTATTTTTGAAAAAAGACAAGATAAAACAGCCAAGTCAAACACCAATGTCAAATGCAAGACCCAGATTAGTGGCATTGTAATCAGGGGCGTAGTAAGGTCATTTTTATAGGGGGAGGTTAAAATCTTGAAAGGTGACTTGGTGCTCCGTGCTGGAAATGCTTCTCCGGACACTCTGACTCCGTAAATCCAGGCGCTGTTCAAAACCAACCAGTATGCACACAAACAGACAATGGCGCTTTCAGGGAGATAAATATGCAAAATTAAAAAAGAAGGCTAGGGCTGCTGCCTGCCACTGCCAGCTGCACTTTTTTTCAAGAACTCAAAAAAAAAAGAGTCCAGATAATAACATTTAATATCCCATAAAAAAATTCCTACCGACCGACCCTATTTTTGAAAGGCATGTAATCAGAAGCAGAACTATTATTTTTTTGGCCCCAAGAGCTGGTGAAAAAGGGACATTTCAATGGAAAAGGGCAGTCTTTACAAAATATTGGGGGGGGGGTTGTAAATACCCCCTTTAGGTCATAAGGGTCAAAAGGGTGTCGAAAGGGCAAGTTCAGGTTATTAGGGTAAACAATAAGTGCATGGAAATCTTTAAATTTTTTTCAATGTTTACTCAAAAAGCTATAAAAAAAAATTACTAACAGATTAAAAAAGACGGAAGGCAGTTGTTCATTACCTTTCTCCAGCAAAACAACGTAATCATGTTTTCAATTGCTTAAAACACGTAAAACAAAATATGTTCCCAGTGCCTTTACGTCCCCTGAAGGGCAGAGGTAAAGCAGGGTGTCCTTGGCAAGAGGTTACTTTGATAACATTGTAAATAACTTGAAAGTTAAGTACAATTTTCATTTTAAAAATGCAAAATATTATTCAAATTATTAATAAATTTTATCGGTCAAAATTTCTGCCTTTGGTGATTTTTTAGTAAATGGGAGCACAAAAACCTTTAAAATGGATTATCTCAAAAACTAACTTCTACGTGTCTGTGCTCCTAACGTCCTTTTCTTTGGCACACAACAATTTGGGCATTTGATCCACTCACCCGCTGGTCTGGCAGTTCATCTCCTGGGTGAAGGCACATCGGAGGAGAATATCCAGGGTGCACGCGCTGACGTTCTTGGACACTTCAAAACTCTCCCCACTCTCAGCGTAACTGTCCATTTTGTCCTGCGAAGACACCCGACAAGCAGGCAAATTTGACAGGAAACTGCTCACCCAAAAGTGTACTATACACTGAGCTGAAATTTCAATAGGTTAAGTTTTGAACACTCTTTTATGGATTTTGAGGGATGGTATTATTGGAAATGAACAAAATGCATGAAAAGCAAATGATCCTATATGCCTTTAACCACTTTGTGCAGGGATTACTTTTGCTGAAAACTTTTCCGGCCAAATTCTAATATACAGCCAAACGCCACAAATACTGATTTGCAAGAGTAATTGCAACAGTATTTGTACGATATTTCTTTCATACCAAAACCTCATATGTTTCAATACTCTGGGAGGTGCACTGGAGCGTAAATTGTACAAAAATAGGCTGTGCCCACTGGCCAATTCAAGATCAACACACGGTCTGCCTCAACAGACTTCACAGACTTAAAGACACAAGGGATTGGCGTGTTAAGACGTCGCCTGGAGGCGAGGCGAGGCAATCTTGACGTCTTAACCCGTCAGCCGTGCCTGTGTATAAAAACAGCCATTGCGTGTTATCACGTCCTCCGACGCGAACTGGTCAATGGATCCGTGTATTGGGCACAGGTTCCAAACTCACCAGCAAGATATCCACAGCTTCGTTGAAGACTCCCATATATGGCTTGAGCACATCAAAGTGGAAGGCCGGGGTGAGTAGGCGTCGGTTGCGGAACCACTTGTCACCCTTAGCAATGAGTAAGCCTTCCCCTAACCAGGGCACGGCGAAGTGGTAGCTGGGCTGGCCTTGTTCGAGTGGCTTCGGATCTAGTTCAAGGTAGGAGAGAAAAAGGTGTAAAATTGGTTTGGGTTTTTGTTACGGTTTTCATATTGCCATTTCTTAAGGTATTTTTGCGACCTTCGGTTTTTCAGGTAATGTGAAGTACCACATTCATGAGCAAACTAGTGATTTCATTTTTGGCAGAGGCTTTGGTATCACGGCTACTTTCACCCCAGAAATTGGCAGAATTTTGGACAAATTGCTGTCCCTGAGATTTTGTGGATTTCATTTTAAATTTTGTTATGTTTTTTTTTTGCATGGGGGCAGCACCATGACTTTTCATCTATTTATTTATTTAATTTTTTCAATAAAAGGAGTTAGGTTCTGCCTGAATTTTTAGGTTTGGTGGGTTAACCGGAAACGCAGATTTTTTTTCTTTGCTTTATTCAATGAAGGTGTTTTTTTTTAATTTCTCGTCTCACCTCCACTCTTCATAATTGGTCTCATGATGTCCGGATGGTTGGCCGTCAAGACGCCGCGTGTGGGGCCCAGGAAGAAGTAGAAGCCTCTAGGATAACGGGCTGTCAGCTCCCGATGAAATCGAAAGCCTTCCTCCCCACCCTGACTGCGCACTTTGGCGTCAAACATTGGATGCTAAATTCAGAAAGAATGTACAACATATTTAACAGTCTTCTGAGTATTTGTTACCTGTGTTAAAAAATAAAAGAGCTCCTTGTTCAAGTTAGATCAGGACGTTCCCCCCCGATATTTTCAGAACCTCACAAAAAGATGCAAATTTTCTCTTATCATGATGTATTGACATTTGATGGCTCAATTTGAAATTCATAAATATCTGAGACAGTTTACCAATTCCTATGGGTCGGGATCCCGTCACGTGGGTGGTTTTCAGCCACCGGTAAAACGTCAATGAATTCTGCACCACATCGCGCAGTATGCGCCGCGTGCGCCAATGCGATTTTTAGCACTACGCGCATGAGGCACATACATGTACATTAGACATGGCCAGAGCTGTGCTTCACAAAACATGATGTAAAATGACTGAACAAAACCATTGGAAATGTGTGAATTTATGACTGGTTTTGACTATTTGACCGAAAGGTATTTATCATTTTTGACTGAAAGGTATATCGTTTACCGCGTCCAGGCCCCTGAGCCGGTTTTAAACGTACTAGTCAAAACCGGCCAAGCAGATATTTTTTCTCACTCATAAATACCTTTCAGGGGGTCAAAAAGTCACAACAAGTAAAACATTTATATTTCCAACAACTTTGTTCAACAATTTTCTTCATGTTTTTTTAAACACCCCTCTAGCTTATATATGCGCCTCTTGCTAGTACTAAAAATCTTCTTGCATGAGATGTGGCATACTGTGAGATGTGGCATACTGCGCGATGTGGCGCAGAATGCAGCTGTGCCGGTGTAGTGTGAATTTAGGACTCTATGAAATATAGACTCTTTTAGTAGAATCGCGCATGCCTAAGTGAAGATTGTGAATGTTCAACCAATAAAAGGGTAAAAGGGATCAGATTTCATTGGAGTCCAAATTTCATGTGACACTGAAAAAGTGTTTAAAACCAGCCAACCGGTGTTTTATCAACCATTCATAAATACCTAAGACCCATTCCCATTGATCATTCCTGTCACGTGGCCGGTTTTAAACGGATGATAAAGACATGGCTGGCTGGTCCACTTGTCACATGAAATTTTGACTCCTTTGAAATCCAGTGCCTTTTAGGGTTTTATTGGTTGAACGTTCACAATCCTCACGTAGACATGCAAAATACTACCAGTGGGTCAGTATTTCACAGTCCTAAATTCACAACGCACTCGATCGCCACAGCTGCATCTGCGCAACATCGCGCAGTATGCGCGACGCACGCCAATCTCCATTGAAGGCGTTGTTTACATCTTACTCGCGAGCTGGACACTCCATTATAAAGCTAGAGGGGTGTTTCGAAAAACATGAAGTAAAATTGATGAACAAAATCGTTAGAAATTTTTAATTATGACTTGTTTTGACTTTTGGACTGAAAAAGTATTTATGAATGGGAACAAATATGTGCTTGGTCAGTATTAGTCTGGATGCTGATAATTACCGTCGCCTTTGGCTCCGATAATTATCAGCATTCCAGACTCCAACCAGTCTTAAACATAGTATTTAATACCTCCAAGCATACATTTATTCCCTGTTTAAAGGTATAGTCCATCATTTGTAATTTGTGCATTTTGTTCGTTTGAAGCAACAAAAGTGCTCAAAATCTAAAAAAGGGTGCTGAACAACTGATCTGATGAAGTTTCAGCTCAGCTTCAGCTGTACATTTCGAGTAAAACAGCAATTAAAGATCTTGATTTCATGAATCATGTTTTGAGTTGGGCCTGAATTCAGTGTCCGAGACACGTTCTCACTGAGCCGATTGCAGCTACGCGATGTCGCGCAACGATCCGACGGATTATAGCATCCATGCGCACGTGTGCGTCGTGCCAACGCTTGCTCGCGCTTCGCCGAATAAAAAAACGAACTACTAACAGAAATTTCCAACGGTGCTTCTTAAGACGCACCGTTGGAAATGCCTTCTTTCGTTGATTTCTTCAAAATGACAGGTAGCCAGAAAGAATGATTCTACAGGGAGTTTAGTCCCCTTACTATCTTTCAACCAAGTATGTTTTTCAACAATAGTTACGACAGTTACTTTTTGGATAGAGGCAAATGATGGACTCTGGCTTTAAAACCACCCACGGCTCTCGATCGATAGGAATGGGTAAACTGTCTCGGGTATTCATGAATGCTGTTTATTGCTACCTGGTGAATGTTGCCATACAGCCAGTGTGTTGGCAGTCCTGGCCATTGTTTCAAGGCCGCTCGTTGCTTGCGTATGCCTTGTAGTAAACCCACAATCAGATAGACGACGTAGCAAATTGCAGTGATTGCTCCAGCAGTGAGAACAACTGAACTGGACACCATGATCACGATTATATCATGTCATTAAATCTGGGGGGAAAGATATAGAAAAGATACTAAAACAGGGCGGCACGGCATTATGTCAGTTGATGAAAACATATCTTTTCATTTATAACGTGTGTTTTTACCGGTTGCTATGTGTTACCATTCAGCACTCCAGACTCAGGAACCAATCAGCTTCATGAAAACAGGTCTGCATTGGAACGATCGAGAGTTAAGTAAATTTTCTGGATATCCACCACACCAACCTACTACAAAATCAGTAGGGGTATAGCCTAACAAACATTTCCAATATCTGCAATGCATCTTGGGTATGGATATGTCAAACAATTGTAACCAGGTCGGGTTTCAGTACTTACTTTTACCCGACTGGTTCCTTACTCCAGCATTCATTTCATAACTTCTTAACTTCGTGTTTGTGTCATTTTACATGTGAGCAGCCATTGCGATCATGCTTTTTGCATAGCGCCCTCTCGCGGCCAACTCAACTTTTTTTTAACAGCGCGCGCCGCCTAGAATTTTACTCAACTATGTGATGGGCGTAATGAGCATGCGAGTTTTGCATTCCACCGCGCTTTGTTTAAGAGGAATAGCCAACATTCCGGGCGTTTCGTATGGTTTTCTTGTAGGGCTAGGTCCAAAATATTGTTGATTCCGTTCCAACTCTGCTTTGGGTTGACATCTATCTGCCTGGTTCTGCTCCTGCTTTGCAACCAGCATTTACAGCGAGCATTGTACACTCCACTTTTTCTGCAAGTTTTGGGTTCGGCTCCCCGATTGCAGCAAAATAATTATATATCCGGCGTTGCCGGCATTGTATTTTGCAATATTTTTGCTGCTTCTACTTCGATTTTAACATCGGACACGGAGTAGGCATGAACGTAGAACATCCCGAGTGGTGAGTGAATCCCTTGTCTGATATTTCACTTTTTATGCCTGAATCTTTTTATGCAACAGTCATTTTTATGCAACATTCTGTTCACTGACTGATGTATTTATAAAAAAGTTTTCTTTGATTTACAAAGAAGGGAACCAGTTTTTCCCAAATTTCTTTGAATTAAATATCGTTAATGTATTTGGATCTGGAAGTTATTCCCATAATTCATTAGTCATTTATTGTTTTTATGCATTTCACTAATTTTCAGATACCATCCTTGGAGCGACTTTATTAGCATATTTCCCTGTTTAGGCTAGTCGGTGTAACTATAGGACTTGACGAATCGCCTTTTTCAACACTTGGAAAGATATCCATGTCTGGCCAACACTAATTTTTCCCTTCACTTCAGTGACCTATCCGCCTTCAGAAAGTGATAATTTAATATGTCCTAAAAAGTCAAATTGAGCAGGGAGAATAGTGAAGCATTTACTGATAAAACACTTGGGCCTACAATTTTCAGACCAGTCTCATACGGTTTGTGCACAGGGTGCCGGTGACAAGTGATGGCCAGATATGGGAATCTTTAATTCCTATCACTATCGCCAGACCATCGTGACCATGTCCAAATGTTAAAACGTGATTTGTAGACATGGTCATGAAGCCTTGATTGATGGTAGAGTCCCGATCAGACTAACTTGTTTTGAAGTTGTTAGTGTTAATTCAAGGCCTAACTGTTACTAGGTTATTGCAGAGTTGCTGACTCGAGTCATGTGACTTGGACTCGAGTCGGACTCGAGTCGCTTTTTTTGTGACTTGTGACTTGACTTGTAAATACCAGCTTTGACTTGTGACTTGACTTGGACTTGCAAACAATGACTTGTGACTTGACTTGGGATTGCAAAAAATGACTTGTTACCAACCCAAGTCAGACGCTACTCGAGCGACCCAATTCACTTTAATTAAGCTATTATACTTTTAATTAGCTATTCGGTTTACGCCTTACGTGCATTAAAAAACGGACTTTGGCTTGCGCGGTTTCTACTTCGCCCAGCTGCAGCTGTAGATCATATCAGTGAGCTGAGCTGTTACGTTGCGTACGTGCGCGTGAGTGAAATAAATAGTGACTGCAATATGTCATAATTGACAAGCAAGCATGGCGGCTTCTAGCGGTGTTGTTCCACGGGTGGTGAGTTTCGCACGTGTATTCAGTCATGGAGGAATAATTATGAGGCCACACAGAGCAAAGTTGAGTGATACTATGCTATCAAATCTTGTTTATTTGAAGTGTAACAGTTTGTACATGAAAAAAATATTTTTTTTTAAATTGAAGTCGCCCAACACAAGGCCCCAAAAGGCCACTCAAGGTGTTTATAAATGCAGTTTATAGATGCAGCGAGAAAGTTTCATTCCAGAAAATAAACCTCAGTGACTGAATCCAGTAAAATGAATAGTTCCCACTAGTTTCAAACGTTTTCAATAAGACTGTCACAACAAACTACAGTTTTCAATGACCAAGTCTCTTGCTTAATGTAATGGTTGAACAAACTTTGAAAGGAACCTTTCATGAAAAGAAAGCAGGCCTTTGTCAATTGCATGTAAAATACCGGATAGTCTAACACATTGGTAGGCGTTTAGTTTCCATGAAAATTGAACAATAAAGTGTTAGTATACTTCATGTAATCGAGTGAGTGAAGTCTGTTTTCATGTCATCTCAACATTTATTTCTTCAATGTAAAGTAAATTTATCAAAGTATACAAAGGGTTAATATCCGACAGATATGTGATGAACTACAAGAATAGTAATTGCAACACATTGAAAAAGGGGAATTAAGGAGGCATGTTCAAAATAACTCGTAAGTTGACGCCAGGTTCTTTTAGCTTATTACAGATGGACAAAATAATGTGCAACTTGACGTGTTCTTGGACAAAGATACTTGTGACTTGACTTGTTTTTAGACCAAATGACTTGTGACTTGACTTGTGACTGGACCTAATGACTTGTGACTTGACTTGTGACTGGACCTAATGACTTGTGACTTGACTTGGACTTGCAAACAATGACTTGTGACTTGACTTGGACTTGCAAAGAATGACTTGCTGCCACCTCTGGGTTATTGTGGAAAATCAAAACAATAAGCAGGCATGCAACTGTGAATTAAGAAAAAACAAGGAAATTCCAAACCACATGTCACAAGACTTTGTACAGTGTTTTTCCAATTTGTAATGGCATTCCCGAGAAATAAAAACGAGGAAATCAGCGGGTCTGAGGCAAAGTTGCCAGCCTGAATAAGAGGGGGAAAAGTTTAAAGTTTGACTAGTTCATTGATACCCCCATATCATGCCAATGTATTGGCTGGGGCATAAAATGGTCATGTCTGTCGACCATTCCCAATTTTGAAAGCACTTTCAAAGAAAATGTGACTTTCCTACCTTTTTTTTTGCAGTCAGACGTGCATGTTGTAGTTCTCACAACACGAGTGAAAGCGCTACATAATGAAAGCCTGATGCTGATTGGCTGCTGAAAAAAAAAATGGGCCTAAGATGTTTATTTTTTTATCAGCCAATCAGCATCGAGCTTTCACTGCATCGAGCTTCATGTTTGCCATCTTGGTTTTTGAGTCTGTTTTCTGGTTGTCATCGTCGTCTTTTACCCCTCAATTCCCCTCTAAAATCAAAGCCCTGCCCTCTTTCCACAAAATTAAACCTACTAACTATTCAAGAAGGTGTCATTTCCAATTGTTCAGATGTGTCAAGAAATATCAGAATGTCAATTTTGAGTGCTTTCATTTATGATTTTATAGTCAACTGTTTTGGTGAGTCTTTCCCTTCCTAAGGAACGGGGTCCTAAAAGTAAAGATTACCCTGAAAACTCTTGTTGGCAAGATTACCATATGCGAAGTTCACTAATTTTCCTCTGTATTGACTAACAAGCCCCCAGAAAGCAATTTCATGTCATCAAAGTCAATTTGAGCAGTGAGAAAATACAAGCATTTTCTTAGAAAACACTTAGAATTTTTCAGTTCAATCTCATAGCGTTTGTTCACAGGGTGTTGAGTGAACTTCGTATATGGAAATCTTTTCCTGTTGTTCCCTTAATTTGAAATCTAAACTATTTCCACTTGATCATCAGCTACGTACCTCGAAATCATTGCTGTCGACATGCATCGTATAGGCTATAGCGATCTTTCGTTTGCACTTTGGCCAGCTGGCTGACAATACGCACTGTACGCAGCACGCAGCAGTATTACTTAGCAGCTACACTAGCCGCGGCGGCGGCGCGCCGGACGAGGGAAAACAAAAGGCAATTAAACATGTTGTCCCCATTTAGACACTTGGTGGCGGTTCACATCATTCTCACGCCGCGTGCGCTACACTGCACCCTCCTGGGGACGGACAGAGCACACTGTCCGAAACGTCGAGTTCTACACTCAACCAACCGGTTCTTTTCAGAACCACACTTCTTCCAAAGAAGAGATTTCTTTCCACATGGTGTCACCCGAAAATTCCCTCTGTTTTGCCCCGAATATCATTACCCTCAATAGCAGGATGAGTAGACAGTGCCATCGCCGCCCACATCATGAACAGGTGCATGAGACTGCATCCTTGGCGTGTGGGAGCCATCAGCAGAGTCTTCTAACATATCTCACCACTGAAACAATATCATGACAGAAAGATTGTTCAATCAAATTCAAGTGTATTCGCAAGGTAATGGCAAACATAAGGCGCACTTGCCTCATGAGTTCAAGAAGTGGTACTACTAAGAAGGCACCAAGTGACAACAGTATAGCCTAACGCCTGCTCATTGTTCACAGGAATGCGAATGCGAAGCGAAATGACGTCAGTAAACATTTTGCTGCGAAATGTGTTGAAATTATGTGTTCAACTTTTCTGAATTCGCAGCCCCCCCCCCCAAAAAAAACCTTGCCGTGAAGTCATTCGTGTTTACGTTCGCTTGATGCGCACATATCATGTAGTTTGAATTTTGGATTTTATGCAATCAATACAGACTCCTTGGTTGCATTCCCCGTGGCTAAAGGCCGTTTCACAGCAAGTTTTCGCGCGGCGAATTTTCAAAAGTTGAACACATTTTTCAACTCCGGTGAATTTCGCTTCCTGGCGGGTTCTCGCTGCTGTGAAGATAGTTAGGACAGTGACAAGTCAGGTGTGTGGTGTGTGGAATAGAAGAGAAAACGTTATTCTCAGGGGAGACCAGAGATCTACGCTGGCCTACGAACACATTGACTGGATATAAACTGAACGTTTTCAACGAGGTTTACATTAATTTTTCACTTCCCACTATTTGACAGTGTTGTTTCAGTCGATCTGTGTGGACTGTGGAACAACACACATAAATGACAGAGTTTATAGAAGACAGAAATGCGGGCGTCTAAGATTGCAGCTCCATTGTAGTTCAGTCGTTTGTATTGAAACCACCATACTGCTCTCAGTGCTCTGTATATAGTTATGTACTGGACGAATTTGTTTTTGCTTCTGTTTTTGAACGACAACTGAAGGATCAACCCCTGTGGCATATAGGGGTGCGTTACCATGGTAATGAAGATCATTTACGTCAATCCTATAGCGAGGGCATCATCACACAATGACGATGAGATTGGAAGATTACAGCTGGATTTTTTTTCATTAATAAGAAACAGACAATTAAGTTGGAATTAATTTACGCGTCCTTTTTTTTAACCAATAAAAGTAATGAGATTGAAAGATTTCATCGGGCCTCCCAAGTTCATTAAGAAATAGCGGATAAATGAGTTTTAGTTTGTTATAAAGTTTTAGTTTGTTATAAACTGCACCAGAAAGTAGAAATGCCACGTACTTTTTTAATCAACTCTTAAGTTTTTATTCATAATAACTCAATGTTGTAAGCTTATTTTTCAATCGCAATGAAACTGCATGCACTGTTTTCCTTTTGATAAGTTTTTTTTTTCACAATTTGTTGTTAATGTTGCTGTTTTTCTGCGTTGCCAAGTCAGGGAACACACACTTTCAGAGCAGTATTCACTACGAGTCACCGACCAAAAAGGGAAAGCTGCTTTTATTTAACTGCACTAACGTTGTCCTTGATTTAAAAATATTCATGAAAAAGAGATAATTAAACAATACAGTCACAGCCCTCACCATTAAGTTAAGTATTCATTTCAATTTTCACTGATGATGCAGCTACATACTGACATGACAGGCAGTTTCCTACAATCGTCCTTGTAAGGGACTTGTACATGTTAGTTGGAGTGATTCTTTCCTGCTCACTTCAAAGGTATTTAGAACCATTTGCTTTTCATGCATTTTGTTGTTCGTTACAAATAATAACACCACTCAAAATATAAAGAAGCCTATTCAAAACCTAACCCGTTGAACTTTCACTTCAGCTCAGTGGATATTAAGGTTTTCGAGAAAACAGTGAAAAAGCATGCACAACCTTGTGATCACAAAACACGATTTCGTAGATAGCATTCGTCGATAGCATTCTTTATCATAATCGACTGATCGTTTGAACAACACCTTCATTTCTTGATTTTTATTAAAATAACCGTTATCCTTTATAGGCGCAAGGTTGCCCTTCCTATAGAGGACATTAATTATCCATATCTGCACAATCAGCAGATCTTTTTTCAATGTTTTTGCTGGCCTTTTGAAGTTTATTGTAGCGGACACAAGCAAACCGTTAATTCAGCTATTTCGTTTAGTACTTCAACTGGCGATCTTTTTTTAGCTATAGTCCTAACCGCATTTTTAGTCCGATCCACACCGGTGTCGCGGGGATGGGGGGGGGGGGGTTGACACCCCAATAAAACGATTTTTGCCGACAAAAACGATTAATGCATTAATTCATTAATCGTTTTTGTCTGCGAAAATTGTCGCTCCCTCCCCCTTGATTTTGCGGCGGCTGGGTGGCCGGGAAAATATTCCTGGACCTCCTAGCACGGTAGTCTGAGTATCATCCGTTATTCAACGGATCAGCCCGCTCTGAAACAGCGTCTGACTTTGCACACTTTATGCGACCCCGCGTGTCAGCCAATCGGAGTCGAGTTTAGAACCTGCGTGACGTCCTTTCGATCAGAAAATGTGGACTAAGCTAAACTGTTGATTGCTCAGTTTCGCAGTTGTGTTTTATACGGGTTACACAGACCTGACAGAAGACGCCCGCTGAATGGTCAGAATCAGGTCAAGGCAAAGTCTTGTTTTGTATTATCATCGCCCCATATGCTCGCACATCATAGACCCTTGCTGAGCAAGGGCGATATTCCATAGTCTACCAGCACAGATGGCCTGTCAGCGAATTCGTTGTCACCCCCCCCCCCTAAAAAAAAAATCAAGTTGGTAGCGACGTCCCCTGCTCACTTGACGTGTTGAAAATATCGCAGGCCAAAAAGAAGACTCAACGATATGAGCTGCAGACAACCGATGAAAACAAAGGCGGCGCTGTAACTTCCGGTTGTGTCAAAGATCAAACCTGAAGGAAAAAAACCAAAACAAGTGCGAGTGCACAATAAGCTCTGGCGAAAAATGCGACGCCGATGGCAGATATTTTTGGTCAATTTGGGGTAATTTCCTCCTTCCGGATACCGTCCAACACTATATATACACAAAATACCACGTGACTAAAACATTACTGCACATAATTATTTTGCCTCCATTTACACAGTTTTCATAAACATCTTTCGGAATTGGTATGACCAATTTTTCTTAAGTATTAGTTTTATTTTGTTGTGAACATTTCAATTTGGTAGGCCCTAGTTATATTTTGTGGGACACTTATGGGGCTTATTTCGGTCAATTTTCGGGGACAGACATAAAATTATGCAAAATAAACGCGCTTTGCGCCTCGATTGAAACAAAACCCGTGTTCCGAAAAATGTCGTGCATTTTATGACCACGGCATGGCATTTGGTCAATTAGTCATTTGTTTTTGGTCAAACTTTTTGGTCGATTTTCGGGGACAGACAGACAGACAGACAAACAGCCCGACCGACAGACAGACAGACAGACCACCAAGTGACATGCCAGAGCTTAAAAACAGCTACAACTTTTCACAGCAGATACAACTCTTATCAACACAACCCGAGACGTAAATTGCCCCCAAATGGATAATTTGGGGCAGGTAAGATCAAGGTTTGAGGTTCGAACCCCATCTCGAATAAAATCACACCGACACACAATGTAAACGACTTTTAGGCCTATAAGGCCAAAAAAAAGTCTCCGGTTTCTGATATGCGCGCGCGTCGCCGTAGCCATGCGCGTCGGCAAAATGAAAAAGTTTTTTTTTTTCAATGAAAGATGATGTCTCAAAACCGCCAAACTCACTGGTTTGACTGGAATCCTGCTGCTGCACACTTTTATCGTGTTTTTAGATTGGGTTATGGTCGAGAATAAGCTTTATGTGGCCTCTCTGGACTCCCATATATTTGCACTAAGTTTAGTCGGGCACCATTTGCAGTCATCAGCCGACATTTGAAGCAAAAAAATCAGGTAAAAAAAAAAAAAGCCGCGTCGCCGCACTACTTTTTGGGCAAGCTCCATACCAGAAACCGGAGACTTTTTTTTGGCCTAATATCTCAATTATTTTCGGGTTCAAGTCACTCACCAGGAATAAAACCAAGAGTGAATCTGCAGATCGTGTTTTGGATCCCGATCCACCCGTAAGCGCTAGCCAGCAACTCCACGCCTAGAACTTGCTTGGTCAATACGTCACTCAGACAGCTAACAACACCGTCTGCGATGAGAATGAGCAAGGCAGACGCCATCAACGTCCAATACGTGGCCAACCAGGGAGTGGCGCAGAATGCAGCTGCGCTAACGGCAGTGGCTACGGCTAGCAACACCCAATAAGGGAGGATGCCTCTGTCTGTCACGATCCCTTGTCCGACTTTGGCTAGCAGATTACCGACCCCAGCGACCGTCACAATCGTCGCGGCTTCCTCCAGCGACAGCCCACACGACTGCGACAGTGACACAAAATAGATCACCCAGGAGTCGATGGCGTACTTGGAGATGACATAAATGACAGACACCGACCAGTAACTGAACTTGCTCAACAAACCCAAGTTCAAGTTCACCACGATGCTTTTGAGAAACCTTCCACACGACTTCAAAATGTTGTTGCGTTCCGAGGGAGTTTTTGGTGAGGAGATAAGCGTTTGATACCCCTCACGATGGGTTGGTGTGTCAGCAATTCGCAAGAGGGCGCCACAGGCCACCAGATGCATGGTGATGCCACCCAACAGTAGCATGGTCCCTCTCCAGCCGTACGTACCGAGGAATAACTGGACGAGCGGTGCAAACACGAAGAGGGCCGCCGAGTAGCCGGTCCGGGCCACGCCGACAGCCGTCGCGTAATTCTTATCAAACAGACGGCCAACAGCATCCTTGGTCAGAACGTTGGATACACCATAACCCGCTCCTTTAAAACCACACGAAAAAGAAAACACACTTAATGCGATTCAGCCTAAGACATCGTCAGCTTGAAAATCTTGCACAATATTCTGGGGGCTTGACAGAGATTTAAGGTCAAAAAGTGCTCCCTCCGGCCCTGTGATACCGAACCGCGCCCCTCTTAATTTGCATCTTGCAGAATATCACCTCAAAATTTATACGGACTGACTATGAATGCTGTTTTTAAAACAGTGAAAGACGAACTGAAAGCCAGAAAAGTTCATTAATTACCGATCCTTCTTGAGATGTGGCGAGCACACTAGGAGGGCGCTATTATAGTAAGTTTGGTTAAATTTGGGTAAATACAGATTTTACCATAAAACCGAATTGCGTCCCACAGTTACGTTCATCGTCTAACCATCTAATTAACTTGATTCGGATCTTACCTGCTAATAGCATATAAACCATTCCCTCTTGGAGTGCAGTCTGCACGAACGAACCAGTGATAACGGCCGCCGCTATCAAAGCCCCGCACACAGTGACCACACAGGCTGCTCCAAACTTGTCCCTCAGTGACGTGGAAAATGGACCTAGTGAAATTATATAAGGTAGTTTTTTTTTTAAGGGGCCGGTTTTGTTGATTATATTTTATTATTTGTTTATTTAAACCGAAGTTCAAGCAATCCAAGAGGAATTTCACGGAGGGCGCTGTTGCTGTGACGTTATTCAAGGCATACCCCGGGCGTGTTCGAGTAACGCAGACGGGTCAGCCACGACAGCCGGGCTAAATCGAAAGTTCAACCGCGGGCCATCACGATCCTCACGTGATGCCCTTAGCAGTGGCCGTAGCCACCGACAAAACGCCCGTTTCGGATTGGGTCTTAGTTTGAGATTTACTGCTTTTTAGTCAATTCCAAAACTCAAAAAAGTTGGGTTGAATTTATTATGTATAGCCTCGAAAGTCGCAATGAACTCAATACATGATAACCTTTAAAAATTCAACTTTAAGTCAACTTGAGATTTCCGCTGTCCGGCCGCCATATTTGCCCGTTTCTATGGAATGAACAGCGCATGCTTGACGTACTTCCACCAGTGACTCTGCTCCACGAGCAGGGTCTGCGGTGGCCGGATGGTGAGCCCCGAGAATGACGTCATGTAGAGCTAATCGAACGGTACGGGGCTGACCCGTGTCGACCCGGCTGAGCTAAACGAACGCACCCACTATTTCATTTTGGGTTTTCTGTTTCACTTGTGAACCCAAAATGTGCAACTCATTTGGAACAATTGTGCATGAAGTTTGCTCATTGAATAACTGTAATGACTGAAACAGTGCATCACCACAAAAAAACAACAACAAACACACACCAGAAAATACCACAGCAAAATGTCTACAATTCTGGCAACTTTTGGTGCTGAAGAGGCTGTAAATAACACAGCAGTTTCTACATTGAATAAATCACAGTTTTGCTTATGAATATGGAAATGCACAATACCATAAAACCCAAACCGGTACCGATAAACAACCTTTAAACTGGTAACACGAGTATTAAAATTAAACTAATTGGGATACAAAGGTGCTGTGTCTTTGAGCGTGGATTAGGCCTATGCATTATTCCTGCAAACCTCGCCCGATGTAAACTCGTACATAATTAAATTCGGATTAAGGGATTTAAATAAAACAATTGGTCATTAATTTTTATTTGTCTCAGTGTGCTCTGTTCGTCATTGGTCTCCTGATGACAAACAGCAGTATATATTTTTTACGAGGGTATTTGGTTAACAAACTTTACCTTCGGCACAAATTATGAATATGATGATTCAAATGACTTATCGTATTGTTCGCATTGCAGCAATCTTGGATGTTGCAGACCAAAAGTCGACTCGGAATTGCCTACGCGGACCGAATCACGATATCTGCCCTCAATTTCCTTGTAATTAGAGCATTTTGTGGGCCACGAACTTGAAGGTGTGTAAACCAGATGGGTGGAAACCGTGCACAGGACTGCGAGCTCGTACGTATTTCTGTGAAAATCGGAATATCGGATGAAATTGGGCCCTAAAATTTTGCAATGGAGCGCAAACATAATTTTTTTTTTAAATGGCGATGGGCCTCAGGACTACTTTTTGGGGTGACCATCATTGGATGTTCTCCTAAAGGAAATCATTACTACCCAACAATTTAACAGAAAAGGAAAGATGATGAAATAAGCTTTAATTTGATGGGTGTTTTAAACACCTCTGGGAGTTGCGAGTATTTTAAATATTTTTTTGTTTTGGAAGCACGCGTAATTATCACTGAGGTCTATGGGAGTCGATTTACAGGTCTGCACCCTGGAGATGTGTGTTTTATGTTTGTACAAGATGACAAAACACACATCCAAGATGGGTGCTGAATGCATTATGGGTGCAAACCTGCAAATTGACTCCCGTAAGCCCCAATGATAAGTACCAGTATACTTCCTAAAAGTATTAAAAAATAATCACAACTCTCCAAGGTGTTTGAGATACCATCTAATTGACGCTTATTTCATCATCTTTCATATTCTGTTCATTTTTTTTTGGGGGGGGGGATTAACCGATGACCTTTGGGAAAAAAACATTCCATTCAAAGATGATCACCCCCTAAAACACCTAAAAAACATTTTGAAAATGGACACCTATATAGGCTCCATTGCATAGGCCATTTTTGACATAATTTCATCCAAATTTTACAGAAATACGAGCTCGTAAGTCTCTGCAATGCTTCCACTGACCCTTTTTCTTTTTACAAATCCTCAAGTTCAAGGCCCTCAAAATGCTCTATACCTGAGAATTCGAGGGCATGCAAATCGTGATTTGGCCCGCGTAGGCAATTCTGGGCCTATTTACATGTCTGATCTGATAACATCGTACCCTCTGGAGACGTGTGTACAATAGGGAACAGAAGATTGTATACGTCTCCACAGGGCAATTTTCTATAGGTTTTCACGAAATAGATACATGGATTTTACTCAAAAACTAGGAATTTCCAAGCCATGTTGATTTGTCGCAAATGGAAGAGTTTTAGAAAAGAGATATTAATTCCAATTTCAGCCAAGGAAATTAATTCTGGTTAAAAATAAGAGCATTTTGAAACTATACCGACCTGGCCTGGGTCACGCGGCGGACCGTGGTCCAGTCTGATAGCAACGGGCACACTGTTATATTCGATATAATTGTGCCCCTTAAGGCCAAACAAATATATATATTCTCTGTCTGGACCAACCAAAAGGAATTGACGTGGGACGCGGCTTTTTTTTTTTTTTTTTTTTTTTTTTTCAAGCTTTTGGATTATTCAGACAAGGTACTATTTACTATTTTACTTGGTGTCCTCATGTACATTGGTGTCTTCCATAATTTGCCTTCGTGCTCTCGATCATTTTTGCCTGGTGCAATTCATTCATTGGTGCTCTTTCTTTGGTAAGAAATTTAGAAGAAGGTGCGGCAATAGGGGGATGTTGTTTCTTAAAAAAAGAATGGTCAGATGCTTTATGGTCAGTCTTTTATCAACATAAATGGGGGGAAATCGTATGTAACAGTTGGTCCTTCAAAGCGACACAATATATAGGCCTATATCTCGTCGGGATATTGCAACTATGATTGGGGTGATATTCTTGAGTGAATTTTACCGACTCAACCAGAACCAGAACCAGAAACAGAGCCTAAAATTGCAATTCAAGTACATGCATAGTAAAGTATGTCAATTTGGTCTCGTATAACTACAAGTTTTGGTTGAATTTAACAGAAACTATAACCCAAACAATTGGTCATAGAACAACCCAACTTTGGGAAGTTGCAGTTTTCACCCTTTCTTGGGTAAAATTAACCCAGGCAATTTTTCAGTGTAATCCTGGGTGGAGAGCGGCAAGTGAGGGGGTGAAGTGGCTTGCCAGTAAGGACACCACATTATGGACAGCAGCTGGATTTGAACCTCTGACCCTCTGATGATGAGACAAATCCTAACCATCCTCCTCCACCTTTAAGTCGATTATTTATAACCATTCATCCAAGATCTGGGTAATAGAAATCCAGAATGTGTCAAATTTACGGAGAAAATGTTAGGTAGAGCAGCTGCCGTGAGATTCTTGTCTTAGTTTCATTTGTGTAAATTGAAACTCGGTTGTCATTTCGTTTAAACGTGTTTCCTTGTTGGTTGGTTTAGGTTTTATAAACACTTGCTTTGTTACTTCCGGGGATAGTTTGCTTTCTTATGATGGACTTTGGCGTCGGAAGATGTAAATTAGTGGCTTCTGCCCGCCGAGTATATAACTTGTGATTTTTTTTCTCGCAAGAACTCAGACAACATCAAGCACAAGGAAGGGGAAGGGTAAATCCCAATACTGAGGTAAATTTATTAAACATAATACCTGTTTGAAACATACCTGTTATTCCATTCATGGCTTGTATCATCGCGATCATCCAACCAAGGATCCAGGTTTCTGAATCAAGCTGGTCCTTCAACACAGGCAGCATCATCGCCAGGGATTTGACGATTCCTACCCAGATGAAGCCGTGGGTCCACAGTACGAGGACGGCCAACCACCCACTCCATGTCTCTCGGCACAAGGCGGGAGAATCTCGTTGGCTTTCACCCATATCGGTATGGTGTTTGGCTAGTCGTGTTGTGCTTTATTCGCGGGTGGACGTATCTTATGAAAATGAACCAAATATGAAACGCAGTTCCCCCCACAAAATTATGTCAGTTGCCGCTTTCTGCAATGGTAAAACATTATGCAGTCGCATTAGGTAGTAGGCCTACCGTGTGCCATTAAGTGCTCGTCGTCGATAGACCGTGAATTATAAGCGTCGTGACTGCATAATAACATTGACCTCTTCCACGATGGGAAATATTGCTCAGTTAATTTTTGCTTAGCAGAAAAAAAATCAGGTGAGCACCAGTTGCAGGTAAACGTTATTCGGCATGTGGGTGGTATTGCTAAATGTATTAGGGCATATGTGCTTGGCCGGAATTAAACAAGTACGTTTAAAACCGACTATAGGGGCACGGGGCCGTATTCACAAAACGACTAAAAACAGTTGGTTGGGAAGAAGGGAGTATCGTGCACCCTCGGAAATCAACTTCTAATCAACTTCCCTACAATCAAAGTATTTTTTTGTGTTAAAAAAAATCAGGTTTTGACTCCAGTGACCCCATGATGACCCCAATTTTGTCATGTGACATGTTGGGACTGGGCTACTACTTTTGACAAAGTTTGGTTGAAAACGGCGTACCCAAGGTGGGGGGCTGGGGGGTATTTTTTTTGGGGGGGGGGGGTATTTTTGTGTCCCACGATTTGACCTCGGTGATATGTATTTGGCCTATTTCGAATAGTATAATAGGGGTGTAAGTGGCGCCACCAACGTCAAAATAGTCCGCCCCCCCCCCAATAAAAAAACCCCAATGTTTTGTTTTAAATTGTGAGCCCCCCCCCCCTCGCCAAATCCTGGGTTCGCCACTGAAGCACTCCACTTAAATATGCGACTTAGACGATTCTTACAATGCAGGCAGTATTCACAAAATGTTTTCGCTGATTGTCCCTCTTATTTCCGTGACCTTAACCCTAAAAGGGCCGGGTTATTTTGACCATCTCTCAGCCGGGGGGGGGGGGGCGGATACTCCCCTAAGATCTCAGCCATCGAGTGACGAATTCATTTTTTCAAACTCGGTACATGCATAGAGTAACTCATCATGAACATACCCAAGAAATTTCATGACTATAGGTCAAAGGGTTTTGGAATTATGGCTAATTAATTATTCATATGTACGACTGGTAATTTTGCTCTGTGTACACGACGTATATGGGAAAATTCAGTTTTCACGGCGCGTAGCGCCGGAACATTTTATATTTTTATAATCGTGTTTCGATTTTTATATTTTTGGTATCAAGATGCGCAAGGCTTGAGGCTAAAAAGTCATAACAGCTCGGGTCGCGAATTTTTTTTTTTAGAGGCTATCGAGGAAAAAAGCGAAGGGGGGATTCTGACCCGGCCCTTTTAGGGTTAAATTAATCTACTAGTGTGGTCGGACCTGTCTTAAATAAAGTTTTAAAGCTAAAATGGGGCACGAGGGTGTCACGGCGGCTTTAGTTTTGTTCGTTGGTTAAAATTGGACTGTCTAGGGCATGATGTAAATTTATCCTCGTAAATATCGAACTATTGGTAAATAGAAAGGAAGTCAAGATAAAGAGTTACTCAATGTCTGACTGCCCTATAGGATAGGATCGCAGTTTCTCGACATTCTATGTCGATTTGATGACATGTTACCTATGGCGTGCATTGATAATGTTACCACTGCCGACTATACAATAAGAATAACTCTTCTTAGTATTACCTTCCAGCGCGTGTGAGAGAATGCGAATTAATCGCCATCACAATTCATTTAACACTCGATATAGTACATAAAACCTACATGCTGCAATAAACTTTGGCATTAACTGTCTGTCTCATGTATTTACGAATTTTGGTTAGAGCAACGTGTTTCTGATGATTGTGTGGGTAGCAGTCCAATCATTTCCCCCTCAAGTTTCAGCCTAAAGGATTTATGTAAATCGATCAGACAGCAACTACACACTGTACAAAATTTTATAATACGTGTTAAGAGTTTAAACTCATTTCTAAACGGTTTTTTTGTACCCATTTTTTGGGCATGCTTACGTCCACGACATCTTTAGATTTGTGGATGTCTGTGACATGTTTAGGCGCGTACGAAATCCCATTAGTGCCATATGGTATAAATTGTAAAGTACATTAAAATCGCTTATCGGGTTGAAGTCAAATGACAGGCTAAATGTACACTTTTATCACGCTGTCATTAAATTAATGGCACCATTATGCACACTGTGCAAAATCCTAAACACGATTCAGAATATTCATGTGAAAAACAGTGGGCACAAAAACGTGTTTAAAAGCTATAGGCCTACGTACCATTTTAACAGTGTATTTGGGGACAGAAAAATATACTGTACAGCTATACACATGTACATTATACATCTCATTACATTCAATCGAGGCCTCAGCGCAGTTCTCTTTTTCAATACGAAACAAAGATCAATCGATTCCGTCAATCGGACCAGCCAACATTTGTTTTAACTCATTAGCGGCATCTCTTGTTGACAATACTGAGCAACCATTTTATGCATATGATAAAAACATAAATGAAAGGTCAAGCATCCTTTTAATATGGTTGCAATCTTTTCATGCGTTCGAATATAATGTCAATCCCTGTAGACCTTTCAATGGCGAAATTATTGTGCCAGCTCAGCTGTTGTTCAGATAAATACCGTCACGGGGTTGTTGTTTTGTACACAGGCCAAATAAAAAAAATATTTAGATTCCCCGCCCGCTTCCTTTTTAGAGGCCGCCGGATTGTTTGTTTGTTGGGGTGTTGGGGTGTTTGTTTGTTTGTTTGTTCTTTTAACGAAAAAATTTGATAAATTCTAAACAGTGACACTGGCATCATTTTGGCCTCTTTGTCTGTTGCATCTGTCCCACAAAGCTGGTATGTCATTTCCTGAGTCCAAGTGGCGGCCATTTAAAAAAAAAAAAGCAGGCGGCCATCTTGAAATATAGCCTGGCCGGTCCAACCTCGTCCCCAGGGTGTCGAGCAGTACGCGCCCACCACTACCTGCTCTCTCACCCTGGTATTGGATCATTTGCATGTGCAAGATTTTTGAGCACGTATGCAAATGAGGAATAGTCTGGTGCCTGCCGGTACGTTACATTTGCGTTTGCTTTTGTTTGCGGTGTCTGGGGTAAAAACAGAATCAATTCGTCGCATACGCGCAGCGCGAGCGTGGCGTGAGTTACAGAAACACGATTTTATTTTAATTAAACTGTTACGATCTTAACGAGACAACATGCAATATCACATTTCATAATATAAACAAATTGGAAAGGAAATGAATATTTTCGAGAAGGCGTGGACGAATGATCGCGAAAACACGTACTGCACGTTGTGAATAACAACACCAAGTACACGATATAAATCCATTTCTAGCCAATTGCGGTATCGAATCAGGATACAGGAAGAAAGTTTCCTATCCAGGGCTTACTATTGGAAACGAGGTTGGAAATAAAGTAAGCACTGGGGACGAGGTTGTGGCCGGTCGTTTTGGAAAATGGGTCGGGCGGCCATTTTGGACAGCAAAAAAGGCCTCCTCCTTCCTTTTTTTTTCAAAAAGGCAGGACGCTAAACATGTTTAGTGCAGATTAATGGTTTCTTCATTGAAGGAGACCTCGTGACAGTGATCACGTGCCCCGATTCATCTTTTAGTATGTCGTAAGGGGCGGATCAAGAAATCAGAAGAAGGGGGGGGGGTTGAGTTACTTTGTAAACAATTAAACATATATGGAGCTTAGAATGGCCAATCGAGCAACAACCGGGAGGGGCGATTTCAAAAAAAAAAATTGTGAACCCCCCTCAAAAGCCAAATCCTGGGTTCGCCACTGAAGCACTCCACTTAAATATGCGACTTAGACGATTCTTAAAATGTAGGCAGAATTCACAACATATTTTCGCTGATTGTCCCTCTTATTTCTGTGACCTTAATCTACGGCGGATTTATTTATGTCCGTTAGTTTGTATTTTTTGCGCATAAAGTAGGACTGTCTGAAGCGCGCCACCACGGGTCAACTTTCAGGCTCTACATGTATACACGTATTACATGTATGCAAATTGTTGTTTAGGAGACACTCTATATATATAAGTATAAAAGAAATATAAACATGCGGGCTAGTGAAAATGCCCGTGGGCTAGTTATAAGAGTCTGTTTCAGTAGCCTGGCTGGACGGTCGAACCCTGGAAGCGTTGGTAATGTGTTACTTTGTATTTGGCTTTCTAATGAGCTTTAAACGTTAGTATGATTTGACCCTCGGATAGTCCGTCATCATCATCCTGAAGAATTGGCGCTAAATACACCAAAAGTATGAACCGATAAAAAATTTCGGCCTTTTTTTTTCGTAAATAGACACCAATTTTTGATTATATCGAACCTAAACAAGACAGCTACTACATTCATACCAAATGACACTTTTAGCCGGTTGCTTTATTCATAGGGCGGTTCAATAATGTGTGCATTAAAAGGTAGTTTTCGTCGCAATCATTACCTCTCTTATCGGACAAATTATACGGAACTTTGAGCTTCGATAACACTAATGATTGTCTGGAAAGCAACACGATTAAAAAAAGATGCACCCGCCGCACATACAATGTATAATACGTATATAAAGGGCCGCTAAAGGCTGTTAAACCAACACACTGTTTTATCTAACACAGTTTTTTTGTGTTCAACTGTTACGCATTGTACATCTTTTATATCGATTTTCCGTCTTTCAATTCGAGTTTCCATCTCTGCGAGAAAAGTCACCCATTGCATGGCAATATTGAAATCAACATTAACCTCATGTAGGGCATGGTTGTGGACTTCTTATTTCTTAGGTGTATGTGACCTTTATCAAAACTCAAGAGGGCGCGTGACAAACAGTAACTTATGGATACAAAGTACTCGTCTGTCACTTCAACAGATAAGACGAGTGGCTTTTTAAAACGGCTTGCTTACATTTCGCAATAAAAGGCATAACAGTAAAAAAAATCGAAGTTACAAAATGATATAATTCGGCCAACTTTCCGGTACGTAAAGGTCTGAACGTGCCAGTTTTCTCTGTGTAGTGGGCTAATACTTGTGACACAAGAGCAGTGGCGTCGCCAGGGGCACGTGCCCCCTGGAAAACCTAGTGCCCCGAGTGCCCCCATCTGAGATTTGGGTTGGTAAAAAAAATTCTGCGCGTTGTTAAAATCATTACCTCAAAAATAGCAATTTCTGGAGATATCTTCAGATTGAATTTAGCATCAAATGTGGCACCATTTTGCATCTAGCCCATCCTCCGTATGCGAAAATTTTCCAAAGGGGAGGGGGAAGGGGAGGGGGCACCCCTTCCCCTTAGACCCCTCCCCCAGGACGGCGATCCGTATCCACCTATAAGTGCCCCCCCCCCATCAAATGCTGGTGCCCCCCCTGTGCCCCCCAGACTGAAAAGTCTGGTGACGCCACTGCACAAGAGGAACCTCTACAGCTGTACTATATGTTTTTTTCCGTCTATTTTAAAAGATTTTTTTTCATTCAAATTCAGTACCTCAAACAGTGAATTTCGTCCACGATAAATTTCACACGCTTTTACCAAAATCAATTAGTCATTCAAAATTCAATTTCAAAGTTTGGTCATCTTTAGTCACCGGGTCGAGAATATTCGTCATTACAGATCAAATTCGTAAAAGCTGTTGCCGATTGGCAGCATTCAGAGATCGAATTCATCTTATTAATCAATTAGACGAATTTGATTTCTGAATAACAAGACGCAATTGAGTACTCCGGGATGAAAACGTGTGCCCAGTTGTTTGAATTTGCTTACACAGGATTGAAATTGTCTGTCAAATTAAAGACGAAATTAAACATTGGAAGTACACCAAATCAAATGATGGACGAATTTGAATATTAGAAACGATAAATTCTATATAGGCCTATAAACGTTTTAAAAAATAGCCGGAAAAAACCTTTAATACCACGCACATCGGTTTTCTTCTTGTTTTGCTTTATTTTATTTCCTGTCAAGAAAAAAACTTATCCACAAGGTATTTCAATGAGTTGATAGAAAAACAACTTGAGTCATAGGCTTCGATTAACAAAAAAGTGTTATAACTTGAAAGAAACTGAGCACAACATAATCTTTTTCACCTTCAAGGATGGAAGGCCAAGCTATAGATGTACATTTTCAAAAAAGAAACGATTATTCACTACCAGAATCTATTTCCAAGCTAAAATTATATCCTATCAATCGCGCAGTTATCATCGAACAGCACACGTGACTCGTCAGAAACGAAACCACATTCGTATTATCTATCAACCCTTTTCTTGTGTTTGTTTGAAGTAAATAACGTTTCGAAAATGTGATTTATAGAGATAAAATCGTGTCAGACGGGCGGGTTCATCTCCTCCCCCCCCCCCTACGCAAGTTGGAACTTGCTTGTGATAGGTTTCTGAATTTTCTACAGACAGATTAGCGCCCTCTCTCCGCACTTGTCCTTACACTTCAAGAGGGCACACAGTGCGCGGATCGGATAGCCAGGGGTGACCAATGCCGCCATGATGTCAATACGAACCTGGTGACAAGTCCAGCAATGTCCAAGCAAAAACACCAATCATCAAGTAGACTTTCAGTTGATCTGATGTCCAGAAGGCCCTATTTTGGAATTTAATAAAATGATAACGTTTTGTTCGATCGTTTGTTGGTTAGTTGCTTGGTTGTCTGTTTCGTTGGTTGGTGGGTTGGTTGATCAAATGGGTTGACCTGTCTATTTCATGTGACATGAAATGTACGTTAACCATGCGATAACTAAGCGAGCGATACTCCATGCTTGTAAGAAGGTTGCCCGCCATAGCCCAATCCCGCAGTCAAGTTTTCCCATCCCACTTGAATGAAATAAACACAACATAACACACTTGACCCTGCGCAATCACATCGTACGTACAAGTGCCTGAATGACTGCTCGATAATTGACTGAAGCGAGAATAACGCTCGTATTGGTACATAGGTTGTCACCCCTTGAACTTTGCCTCTCTTCTGTATGCGTTATTGACGGTGAGGTGCTAGCGTGGTAAACTTATCAGACAATCTCGTGTTAAAACAGAGAAGGCAACTTGAAGGTACCTTGCTTAAAATGTACCAGCATTTGCGCATCATCACATTTCAATTACAAGTTTGGCGAAGGTTTGATATTATAGAAACCATGCATGCACGGATTTAAAGAAGGGGTTTAAATTAAAGGAGCGTTTTTGTCTGGAACGGCGAATTGAAAATAGATGGATGGATGTACAGTGTATAACCTAACAGAAGAATATAGACGAACTCTGTCTCATAACTAAGCTTTAAAGACTGCGTTTCATATAATTATATCGCACGAAGAACTTAGTTTTCGAGTAGAAAATTTTGGTCTCCAAAAATCAAGCTGGTCGTGTGCTATAGTCTTGTTTCCAGTCACCTTTTTGAAGATACGCAGTGCTTCTCTCATATGTTCCACACTTGCCTCTTTATAATATGTGATGCTGACCAGGCGCGGTTCTACGGGGGGCTAGGGGGGCTGTCTAGCCCCCCAAAAATAAATTCCGTAAAAAAAAATATTGCATGTACATGCGAACGGTCTCCCCTAAAGAAGAAATAGCCGTGACAAGGGTGCATTAGTTAATAATATATTGTGAATGATTTTAGGATTTATTGGCGCTCCCCATTGAAAATATGGCATGAGCCCCCATTGATTTTCGGAGGCCTAAGTGCCTCGAAAAAATAACCGGTCAATATTTCAGCACGCCTCCCTGAAAAAAAATCTGGATCCACCGTGCTAGCCCCCCAAAAATATTGGTTCTAGAACCGCGCCTGATGCTGACGTTGACAGTTTTGATGGCTTTATTCGCTGCTGGAACTTACGTATATGAGCCATTGTTTTTCGACATACTTTGCTAATGCAAGACATATTATGTGAATTGTCTGTTACCGAGACCTGTACAATCATATAATGGAATAGCCGCTTGCACAGGCGTCTATGATATTCGCGCAGATTTCGGCGATTTTACAAGACTGCGTCTTGACATTCAGATTCTGACCATTCAGCGGGCGCCTTCTATCGAGTTTTCCGTAACCCGCTGTTTTTTTTACAAAAAAAAACATGACAGCTAAATTGACCAATCAACAGTTAGTTAGTCCACATTTCTGATCGGAATGCCGTCACAGTTTCTAAAGTCGACTCCGATTGGCTGGCGCGTGGGGTTCGCATACATAGTCAAGTTCACTGTGTAATTTCGTTAACTTTTTTGGGGGATTTGCAAACCTATACATTTTTGGAATCTTCGTGGTACAGGTAATCAGAAAACCAATGTTTACAATTTGCCGGAAGCATGCATGGCGGCCATCTTGGATTTTCAAAATGGCCGCCTTCAAAATGGGTGTTTCTCAATATCTCAGCATCCAGGTGGCCTAGAGTCATGATTTTAACGGCTAAACATACATTTTCAGGGGTGAGGAAGCCAGTGGTACAAAGCAAAATAAGCTAAACATAACCACAAAGCGGCCATCTTGGATTTTCAAAATGGCCGCCTTCAAAATGGGTGTTTCTCAATATCTCAGCATCAAGGTGGCCCAGAGTCATGATTTTAACGGCTAAACATACATTTTCAGGGGTAAGGAAGCCAGTGGTACAAAGTAAAATAAGCTAAACATAACCACCAAGCGGCCATCTTGGATTTTCAAAATGGCTGCCTCGAAAATTGGTGTTTCTCAATATCTCAGCATCCAGGTTTCCTAGAGTAATGCTTTTAACGGCTAAACATACATTTTCAGGGGTGAGGAAGCCAGTGGTATAAAGTAAACTCAGCTAAACATAATCGCAAAGCAGATTTTCATGTTCATTCCATTATAATACATTTTTTAAATGGCTCAAAACGTCTACATGTAGCAAGTCAAACCTCCAGCATGTCTAGGCAGCTTCTTGGACAACTTAAATATCATGATAGCATGACAAAATAAGTGTGGTATAACAAAATCTTTGTTATATCATTTACACATCATCATCATCACTGTCACTGGTCGGCAACATGTCATTCCTAGAGTCCTCATCATTCTGGCACTGGGTGCTGCACTGGCAGAGGTCTGTGCATGATAAGTTCTTGGACCTGCAAGAGCATCGAGATGTTGAACAGTCTGCTCTGCACTGGCATCTCACCATCTCAATGATGGCCTTGGGGGCTGGGAGGACCTTAGTTGTGATTGGCTTCACCTGATCAGCTGCTGTGTCCTTGTAGAAGCCATGCTGCAGCGGATCCAGGAACTGCTGCTGAGCAATGCTTGCCTGGCCCCATACTGTGGCCTGGATCTGGACTCGGTGGATGTGCTGCTTGAGAGCACCAAGGGTGGGAGGCAGCTTGTCACTTTCAGCCATAATGCTTGCAGAAAAGATGCCATTGCAGCTCAGGGATGCTCGCAATCTGGATGCCCTTTGGCGCGTATGCAGCACAGACGAATGTAGCCAGCGTTGACAGCAGCTCTTCAGTGACTTCAGCGGCATCTGAAAGCATCTGCAGAGCATTGATGACTACTCCGCCTGCTTTGAGGTAGACTTTCAGCCAGGTTGCCTTTCCTATGCGAGAGAACCTCCCAGTGTTGTCTGCCCTGAATGCGTGGAAGGCTGGCAAAGGCTTTGCTCTTTCTGGACCTAGATCTGTCCATATTGGCTGCACTTGGACCACTCCGGAAGCCACTGACATGGACGTGTTTCTCAGCAGAAGGTCATAATGTGCTACGACCAGCACCAGAACATCAGTGTCTGGGGAGAAGACCACCAACTCTGCATCAGGTGGGTTCCTCTGTGATGCCAGCACTGCATGATAGATTAGCAGCGTGTCCGCCTCTTCGTGATTGTTGTCCTCGATTAGCAGCTCGCTATTGCTCCAAGTACGTCCTGCGGCAGATGCGATAACCAGCTTTGACGAGTCTTGGTTGTACTCCAGGGTTTTTGCTGCCAGATACTCAGTCAGATCAGCCTTCGTTTTGTCGTGGGAAAGGAACCGGCTGACACATACAAGGCTGATTCCCTGAAGAGTACCACAAGGGAGAAACGGAGACAAGGGAAGGATCCGATCCAATATCAGATCAGAGATAACACCAGCATCAAGCACATCCCAATGATCCACCTCCTTGAGAAGTTCGGAACAGCAGAACCACCCAATGAAGATCAGCAGCAGCAGCTGCACGATGCAAGTGTTCTGCAGCGCGATGCAGTGGATCCAGAAACAATAGACTGCACACCCACTGAAGATCCTCATCGAAGTCGAAAAATTGCACTGGTGGACGGTATGGTGGTCGTGCAGAAGCTAGCAAAGAAACCAGCCACGGTAGTGACAGTCAAAGACCTCAGTGAATGCTTCAATACCAGACTGATGTCTCTCACATCAGTCTCTCTCACACTGGAATGATCTCATCACAGTCTCTTGTGAGAGACATGTGTCAGCCGGTTCCTTTCCCACGACAAAACGAAGGCTGATCTGACTGAGTATCTGGCAGCAAAAACCCTGGAGTACAACCAAGACTCGTCAAAGCTGGTTATCGCATCTGCCGCAGGACGTACTAGGAGCAAAAGCGAGCTGCTAATCGAGGACAACAATCACGAAGAGGCGGACACGCTGCTAATCTATCATGCAGTTCTGGCATCACAGAGGAACCCACCTGATGCAGAGTTGGTGGTCTTCTCCCCAGACACTGATGCTCTGGTGCTGGTCGTAGCACATTATGACCTTCTGCTGAGAAACACGTCCATGTCAATGGCTTCCGGAGTGGTCCAAGTGCAGCCAATATGGACAGATCGAGGTCCAGAAAGAGCAAAGGCTTTGCCAGCCTTCCACGCATTCACGGGGGCAGACAACACTGGGAGGTTCTCTCGCATAGGAAAGGCAACCTGGCTGAAAGTCTACCTCAAAGCAGGCGTAGTAGTCATCAATGCTCTGCAGATGCTTTCAGATGCCACTGAAGTCACTGAAGAGCTGCTGTCAACGCTGGCTACATTCGTCTGTGCTGCATACGCGCCAAAGGGTATCCAGATTGCGAGCATCCCTGAGCTGCGATGGCATCTTTTCTGCAAGCATATGGCTGAAAGTGACGAGCTGCCTCCCCCTTGGTGCTCTCAAGCAGCACATCCACCGAGTCCAGATCCAGGCCACAGTATGGGGCCAGGCAAGCATTGCTCAGCAGCAGTTCCTGGATCCGCTGCAGCATGGCTTCTACAAGGACACAGCAGCTGATCAGGTGAAGCCAATCACAACTAAGGTCCTCCCAGCCCCCAAGGCCATCATTGAGATGGTGAGATGCCAGTGCAGAGCAGACTGTTCAACATCTCGATGCTCTTGCAGGTCCAAGAACTTATCATGCACAGACCTCTGCCAGTGCAGCACCCAGTGCCAGAATGATGAGGACTCTAGGAATGACATGTTGCCGACCAGTGACAGTGATGATGATGATGTGTAAAGATTCTGCTATATAACAAAGATTTTGTTATACCACACTTATTTTGTCATGCTATCATGATATTTAAGTTGTCCAAGAAGCTGCCTAGACATGCTGGAGGTTTGACTTGCTACATGTAGAAGTTTTGAGCCATTTAAAAAATGTATTATAATGGAATGAACATGAAAATCTGCTTTCTGGTTATGTTTAGCTGAGTTTACTTTATACCACTGGCTTCCTCACCCCTGAAAATGTATGTTTAGCTTTTAAAATCATTACTCTAGGAAACCTGGATGCTGAGATATTGAGAAACACCAATTTTCGAGGCAGCCATTTTGAAAATCCAAGATGGCCGCTTGGTGGTTATGTTTAGCTTATTTTGCTTTGTACCACTGGCTTCCTCACCCCTGAAAATGTATGTTTAGCCGTTAAAAGCATGACTCTAGGAAACCTGGATGCTGAGATATTGAGAAACACCCATTTTGAAGGCGGCCATTTTGAAAATCCAAGATGGCCGCTTTGTGGTTATGTTTAGCTTATTTTACCTTGTACTACTGGCTTCCTCACCCCTGAAAATGTATGTTTAGCCGTTAAAATCATGACTCTAGGCCACCTGGATGCTGAGATATTGAGAAACACCCATTTTGAAGGCGGCCATTTTGAAAATCCAAGATGGCCGCCATGCATGCTTCCGGCAAATTGTAAACATTGGTTTTCTGATTGCCTGTACCACACAGATTCCAAAAATGTATAGGTTTGCAAATCCCCCAAAAAAGTTAACGAAGTTCAATATCTGGACATAGTGAACTTGACTAACAGTATCAGACATATTTGTTTGTGTGGTTCCATACACGTGAATGTCTGATCCTCAGACGAACCTTTACACGGCTATTTAAGACAACAAAAACTTCCACTAAAATTTGGCGATCTCCGGACGAATGTTACGCTCTAAAAACGTCCGAGTCAAATTGACCCAGAATCCATTTTGGCTCAACCCTTTTCCGGGTAAAAATAAAACTTAGCGGGTCGAAATGACACTTTTCCGAGATATTTTGACCCGGAAAAGTGTTTGTGACCCGGAAAAGTGTCATATATGACCCGGAAAGTGTCAGTTGTGACCCGGAAAAATGTCATTTGTGACCGGGAAAAGGGTCGAGCCAAATATAACCCGGATTCCGAGGTCAATCTGACCCGGATATTTAGAGAGTTACTTTAAAATCGTAAAAAGTACCTTTCAGTTAAATTAGAACGTATATATAGCTAGACATAAAAAGACGCTCAAGATAAATAAACTTTGAACATCAAGTCATATCTTGTTCACAACGCGACTCCCTGATACGCTTTCTGGGTCAGGTGAAACCACTTGATATGAAATATCAAGTTTGGGCTTGCCGTACGTGTACAGATTAAATAGCAACATATCCCTTGAAGTGTTCCTTTGTGATATTATGATTTGGTACAATCTCTGCGGGTCACGATAAAGTGTCAAGTGGCTGCAGTATAGCAAAATGTTGATGACGTCACGCGCACGCAAGTCCGTAATCGATGTATCTATTTCGATACCGAGATTACCTCAATGGAATATTTTAGTGTCTTCATCTTTTATAAGTTATAGGTGATAATGAGTTTGTATCAGACCATATATGGACATTGTGTGTCATCAATAATGACGTGAATTCAGTGACATCTTTCGGCTGGCACTTATTGTTAAATTTCATATGGTGAATTTGAGTCATATCGCCCTATTTCTGGTGCACCACTTGCCTTAGTCCAACTTTTTCTCAGATACGTATACGTTTCGCTCATTTGCAGTATTTAATACATGTATCAGGATACATGTAGGCTAATATCAAAAGCAATTCGAAAGAAGAAACTTTACAAATTACAATTGGTGGAATTCGCAAGTTTATAAATGAACCACCGAAGATTGACCTTGAAATCTTCCAGTCTTGAAGTGCCGTCTACCTTTTCCTACAAAGTCCATTATTTCAAATTATTTTCAAGTTCAACATCAAGCGTATTATCTTTCAACCACGTGTGTTGCGGTCGATGATTTTTTATCTTAAAGCAAAATCTTTGAAACTCAAAAGTTATGGCAATTCAAGGACCACAAGAGAGCAATAAACAGCGTTGCTCGAGGATTGACACGAGTGGTTGCTCAACACATATGTTGTAAAATACGATCGTTGAATGGGTTCGAGTTCCCGGGCCGTGTAGAATGCCCCAGGGTACACATAATAAATCAATAAAAACAATTTTATGTGGTGTATCGAAGATATGCTAATACGACCCCCCAAAAATACAAATTTAAATTCGCCTCGTGAACTTCTACATTCGTGCCGATCATCGCCAGCATTTAAGTTGGTATAAACAGAAAAGGGAAAGTTTGTAACTTACTTCGGCAGAAACTATTGAGTTGCGGATTATTGTTGTAACTTGCATCTTTATAAGTTTATCGCACTCAAAATATTATCCTTTCGGAGGATCGTGAAATTCAATCGCGACAAAAAAAATATTTATTTGAATAAATTTCAAATGTTTAATTTAATTTGTTTTTATTTTTAATTTTGCTCTTCACACTACCGTGACTTCAAAAGCATTGCTCTGTATATGTGCTTGTTGAGAGCTTGTATATGAATTGGAGTAAGTACTCTATTCAATTGATTCAAAATGGCTATTCACTGGGGGCCGGATTTAGCCCATTCATTGGTGTTAAAGTGAAATCCTATACAATAGCACTGCCCGGATCAGGGGAGGCAGTTAGTCAGCGAGTCAGTCAGTAAGTCAGATACGTTTAAAGAGGACACTACAGGGTTAGTAAAAAAAACCGAAACCCAAATGTCGGGACCATTTTTTTAGTGAAGTTCTGCATGTAGCACTTTCAAAATCTACGATATAAAAGCCAAATTCATAAGCTTTTTGTTAGTACAGGAATCATTCAAATCACTCATGTAATTTTTAAGTTACGGAATTTTAAACACAACCACCGTTTTGAAGTTCTGTCCACGGATCACCAAAAAGGCGTGCGTTCTTTCAGCAAAACGAAAACAATTCACACACATCCCTTTGTGATATGTTTTCGTTTTGCTGAAAGAACACTGAACTTTTTTTGTGATCCGTGGACAGAACCTTAAAACGGTGGTTGTGTTTGAAATTCCGTAACTTGAAAAGTACGTGAGTGATTTGAATGATTCTTGTACTACAACAAGGTTTATGAATTGGGCTTTCATATCCTTGATTTTGAAAGTGTGACATGCAGAACTTCACTGAAACAATAGTCCCAACATTTCGGTGTTTTTTTTACTCACCCTGTATAGGCTGGCTGGCCTTTTAGGACCAGCAAAAAAAAAAAAAAAAAAAGCTAGCTTGGTACTCAATTTTACTCGATATTGTGGTCTTGCTTTCCAGTCACGTGAGGCGGCAACCCAATTCCAGAAGCCGAATGGAAAATTTTTACCAGGATCCTCTAACCTAAGTTTACGCAAAAAAAAGGAAAGATTGCATTGAATGAAAACTGATAAATCAGTTAATTGCCAAGTGTGTATACCCGAATAATCTATAAGTTACAAAGTTCAAGACGCGGATCGTTAACGCATGCCAGGTCACTCGGGTGCATTTCCCAAAGCGGTATATTCCATTAAAAGTTGAATCCGATCAAAAGAGAACGAATCATACTGCTCCTGTTATACAAACTGCAAACAGTCGTGCACATTGCACGGGTCCTTATCCGAGGACACACAGAGATAACCGTCGAATCAAATGGCCTAATGGTACCCCCAGAAAAATGCTAATCTTCTTTTGAATAGTTTTGAGGCAATTAAATGGCCCAAGTTGTCTCGTTCTGTTGACGCTGCAACTGAAAGCAAGATATGGTTTTCAAAGAGGGTTGGACGGGTTCAACTAAATGTATAATAAAAGGAATTAGTAATTCCATATTAATTTTGAAACTTTTATGTCATCTGCTTCTCTACTTCAACACACGGACTGAAAGGGCTATGTAATGCAACTTTTTAATGTAGTCCTTGTAAATGCATCTTTGTGTCCCATTTAACCATATTTAAAATTTTCGTTCATTTTAGTGCCTTTTTGGTTTTTAGGCTAATGAAAATTTGCATATTCATATAGCAAAAGTGTGATTACATGCAAAAACTTCAATGTTACAGCTATATTTCAAAACCTACATCATTGCCAGAATTTTGGATATTTTGCCGTCATAAATTTTCTCACAAAAGTGTTCTCACCCATGTTTTCAATGAGCATATTGTGGGATCACAATTGGAACAGAAAACTCCTACACCGAACAGTGTCTTCCTCAAACGACATCACAACTTCTGCCCTCATTTGTCAGGAATAGCATGGAAAATATAAAATGTATAAAGAAGAGCATCTTTCAATAAGATTAACCAAAAAACGGTGTCATATAGTTTTTTATACATTTTAGAGGAGTAGAAAGTTGCATGAAAATATGTTCCTATAAGTAAAATTCATGACATGGGCCCTTTAAATACCTTTTTCCAAACTATCATGCAAAGACGATGACAGTTCTGTGTTCGGTTGTATTGGTCTATGGGAAGGAAGAGGGTCCAAAGTTCATTTAGGCCTACATGTGAAAAAGAAGAAGCCATCACATTTGCAGTGGATGGAGCAAAACCGGGTTTATGAAACTCTGTAAATTCATGAATTTCTAGCCTTTTCTTTTGAATTCTCAATAAAAATTTGGTTCAGCGCTGTCATTATGTGCCTTTGTTCTCATGCCTTTTCTTTAATGGAATTAATTCATTTTAGGGTCATTTTTCGTACAAACTATGGCAAAATATATCCCTACATGTATTCCACTTAATACGGAACGAGCCTTCCTTTCTTTATATTTTGAAGGACGGTAATTCAGTAGTATTTTGCCTAATTAGAGTATTAACAATCTCTCTCTTTTTTAAACTATAACCTATACATGTAGGCATAGGTAGGCCCTACATCGTACAGTTTCCTTCAGTTACAAATCGAGGTCTTCAAACAACAGTGTTAGTTTTTTTGCGAAGCAGCCACGGTACATCCGGGATTTGCACAACCGATACCGGTTGCACAACAGATAATAGATGCATAGTTGTTTTTGTTGAGCCCTTACCAAACACAAAATCAGTATCGTAGAGTCTGTTTGGTGCCCTGACACGTACTATCTACAACCTCTCGTTAGTGGATTCAAGGCCACAGACTCATATGAGGAGCTGTGTTTCCACGCTATTAAAAACATGAATACACGGTACATCATTTCCTCGTTACATAATTCTTTTATTTCCTTATCATATCGTGCTTGAAAGGCGCTTTATCTTACAGCCAATTCATTCCGCACATAATACAAAATCAAATAGAAAAGCAGAGATAAGGGCTAGGAGATATTAAATGTGGAGGTAGGCCACCAGTTGTTAAAAAAATGAGAAGAGGAAACGACATGCGGTAAAGTAAGCAACTGACTGATGTAACCTCGGGACATCAGCCCCTATTAACCTCTCCCTGCCCTTTGATGCCTCAATCCATTGAGTACAGAATTTACTAAGGCCGGCAAGTTTTTAGTCTGACTCGGAGGATCAGACATTGAATTTCACGTGTGCAAAGCAACACTTAACGTCTGATACATCCTAGCATGCACATTTTATGCGACCCCGCATTCAAGCCAATCGGAGTCGACTTTAGAAAGTGTGACGCCATTTCGATCAGAAATGTGAACAATGCTGTTGATTGGTCAATTTGGCTGCCAAGTTTTTGTAATACAACAACGGGTTACGAAAGACCCGATACAAGGCGGCAGCTGAACGGCCAGAATCTTGATGTCAAGACGCAGTCTTGTTTTGCATAATCGCCGAATCTGCGCGAATATAATAGACGCTTGTCTGCAAGCGGCTATTCCATAGACTAACACTTTTTATGCGTCGATCGCAGAAACAAAGTGCTTGATGAAAATTTCAATTTTCAAAATGGCCGCAATTTCTGAAGATGGCCGCTTGCCTTTCCGCCAATTGCAAGACATGTATATAATATTTTTACCAGCAAAATGACTGTCATCTTTCCCAGTCGCGTAATATGTGGAGTTTTCTGTTAATGTATCCCATTGCCATCACTGATAGATACGGTTTATGTAGGGACTTGCCACCGGTGTGGAAAAAGGCTGGGACGGTAAACATGTTTTCTTTAACTTTACATTTAGAAGAAAACTAGTTTGCGGCAAATTTTTGGGTTTTGGTCTTGTTGTCAGGTCACGTGCACTTCATTCATAACCACCTTTATGATGAGTCTACTGCCTCTTTAATCTTGCTAGAGTTCAGAGGGCTTCAGCCTTTACAAATGGTTGAGCCATTATTTCTGCTGTTTTTTTTTTTGTTTTTTTTCAATGTCCAAATATCTGTTTCATATAATACCAAATGATGTTATCAAATGCACGGGCGTACAGGAAATAACTTAGACAAAAAAGGGCTATAAACAAAAGTTTTAGCTAAATATAATACGGACGTCTTCAAAACAGAATTGTTTTACTCAATAATTCTACATCTCTACAGTTACTTTCTATATTAATGCGGAAGCAGCAAGGGCTGGTCGAGGTTTGCACAGGAATTAAAAAGAATATCAACTTGCCCCTCAGATATTCCATGCATTTTGTTTGACGACAATACAAGCTGCTTTCCAAAAAAAAAGAAAAAAAAAGGCAATTTTCAGATTATGTACACTTTAATCTTTCCCGTTCTAGACCTCGATCCTCGCCCAAAATTCGAATCCATTTGCTGTACCTAAGCCTATCTACAAAGCAGTTACATGTTTGACTAGCGTTTTTATTGGCCTTCGTATTTCAGTCAATACCTTTTTTTTTAACATAAAGTCAACAGGTAGTTTTGGGAAGAATAAACACAAGCTGTTCTCGGCGGCATGGCTTTGTAATAAGCATACTGTTCGTGTGACCTCTGCAGTGTAATGGGAAAATACAACCCGCTAACTAACGGTATTTTTGGTAATACTTTTTGACATTTTTCACTATGCAAAAAAAATATATATACAAATTGCTCACAGCATAATACCCAGTTGTCTACCCAGTCACCCCAAACGTCATCATGACGTCGGGGAATTCTAAGAATATAATAAACAGATGGGAAAAAATTGTATACAAATTGACGTAAAATATTTTTGTCTTCTTGAACGAAAAGAACACAAGGACAAGCAGCAAGGAAATTCACCCAACAACCTCTTATTTTAAAAATCGACAAATACCTGCAGGCTGCTGTCAAGTTTGGCAACTGAAAAGTACTGTTCGTATATCTCACAACACGTGATGCAGCATAATTTTCATGCAAAATATGTAGCCTTTTATGAACCAAGTTCAGTTCAAATATCCCAGTTAAGAGGGAAAGCGAATATCCGTCTTCTATATACTTCATCATTTTCTTACATGCATCATCTGGAGACCATCATGTTGTTATTGGTTGTTTTCACACCTCGGGTGACACCATTCATGTGCACCTTGATGTGCTTGGATAGATGGTCCGAGCGGGAAAACCTCTTTTCACAGATGGTGCACTGGTAGGGTTTGACTCCGGAGTGAGAGCGCTTGTGACGGGCCAGCTCATCCGATCGAGAGAAGCGCCACTTGCAGCCCTCCCAGGTGCACACGAAAGGTTTCTCACCGGTGTGACGGCGCAGGTGGGCCTTAAGATGAGAGCTCTTAGAGTACATCTTACCGCAGTTAGGGTAAGTGCACTTGTGGATTTTGAGTTCGTCCGCCACTTTTCCGGTGCCTCTGCTTCTGGATGGTTTGCGGACAGCGGTCGTGGGCTCTGCTGGTGATGTGTTCCCCAGCGCTCCCGTGGGTGTGGTGACGGGGATGTGAGTGATGCGTACACCGGAGGCTGGTAAGAGGGCCATTCTCTGACTGGTCAGGTTTTGAGGGGACACAGGCTCGTTTTTGACCGGTGTCGAGACTTGGATAACCGTCTCACTGACGGACAACCCTTTGGTTACCGAACGGGACGAAGGAACCGCAGGGGGAGAGTGAGAAGCCATCACACCCCGGGGAATCGGTGGCTTGCCGGGTTGGCGTGGACTGTCCAAAGTTGGAAGGTTGACGCCACCTTGACACTGCTGCCATGGAGGATGCGAGTAGTTACCACTCATCGAGTCGGTGCTCATGATGTACGGCAGAGGCTTAAAATAATCATCGCAGGCGATTTTGGGAGGTTCGACCAGGTTGTAGCTGTGGTGCAGCAAAGGGTCCGGTGGGTAGATTGGTGTCGGCTGAGGTGTGTAGTAGACAGGCTCTCCATCGGGGTAAACGCTGTCCGCGACAGCATCAAAGTCAAGTTTATTATGATCAATGCGAACACTGAACAAGGCGTCACGGATTGTGTTACTCATTTCGGTGTCTGCCAGACCCTGTGAGAAGAGATACTCCAGGAAAAGATCGTCTTCGCTTGGGCTGAGGGAGCTGTTGCTGTCAGACATGCACGAGATTTCATCGGAGGAGGAACTATTGGCGTCACTCTCTTCCTCGAGGTCTCCGGCCGAGTTGAGTCTCTGTAGAGTCCAACTCTCCCGTTCAAGGCTGGAGCGTGTACGGTACACGTCGACCATATTAGCAGCCGATCGAAGAGAAAGTAACCGAAACTGGAGCAAGTTAATGGTCTGAAGTGGTGCGCTATCAATGATGACGATGATGCTGATGATGAAGATGAAGATGAGGGTACCCTTTGCTGGTTTTGGCGTTGGTCGGGTTCGAGATGTGACAAGCCACCGACTGCAGCTCACAGCTGATGTGCTGGTGGGTGTTATACCCCCTTGAGTGGTACCAAACTTTTCTGTAGCCCAGGGTAGCGTATTAAACCCTTATCAGTCAGCTACCATGGACTAATAATAGCACTGGGTAACACGGGAATGTCACGGTAGAACAATCTAATACAAGACATCCAAATGGCAGCCAACAGGCACTGATTTGCCGGCCAGAGTTCCGAATCGAAGCATTGAGCCCCTCTCCAGTGTTTACACGTTCAGATTTGTTGACCTTATCAGTTAAATGACCACTTGGGGTATGTGTGTACCTTGTTCGAGGGTACCAACGCGGGTTATTTATCACGGCAATGGGACGGCGGATTATACGGTACCCTAGTCGATTGGCGATAAGTTCTCAGGACCCTGGACCCAGCTAGCTGAATGCACTCACGGGTACATGGCGCGTGAAGTTCCAAGCAAGTTTGAAGGTCGAGACCTAACGCATATACTGGGGAATCGTTCGTAGTTACGGCTACTTGTTAGTCAATACTTGCAATAGTTATTGATTATGATGAGTGTACATGTATGCTTGTCCGGGCAAGCGTGTTGGTACTCCACTCAGGTACCAAGCAATGACCTATAGGCATACTTGCACAAACTCTCCCGTGTTCGTTCTGAGAACCAATCCGTTGGTCTTGGCACTTCCACATGATGATCATCACACGCACACAGAAATGATCCGTACGTTTGGAGAAATTTTCTCAATGAAACTATCGACATGCCCTGGCGGTACTGATTGATTCAACAGCAAGGAGGGTATTAATTCTGGGCGGTTGACGTCACAAAGTTCGCCGAAATATCTGGTTTTTCTATATACGAGAGAGCTATGATGAGAACGCCATAATACGGATACCGGACTCAAGGGCGGATCCAGAAGACAATTGTTTGGGGGCCAAAAAAAATTGGTCCCCCAAAAAGTGGGTCCAAAAATTACGGCGTAAGGTTCGGGGCCCGCTTAAGGGCCCCCAACTTTTGTTGGATTCTAGATAGTCTGTGGTGCGATCTGAGACAATTTCTGACCACTTTGACAAACTTGTTTTGAGGAAAAGATGGTGGTGTACGCAGTGTCTGCTTTTATTGCGGCGTCACTTCAAAAAATAAAAAATAAACAAAATTGGGTTCGTTTTTTTTTGGGGGGGGGTGGCATGGCGCCCGTTGCCCCCCCCCCCCCTGGATCCGCCCTTGACTGGACTTCTCTCTCATTACCGCAGTTTGGTACGATAACATGCATGGCTAAAAGCCAAACTTTCCGGGAAATATAACAACAGACATAGTACATGTTAGTTGTAACCATAAAGGTTACCAATGAAAATATATAGGCCGTAGCGTACACTTTAAAAGTACGCGAGACGTATTTTGTTGAGTTATGAAATTTGCTTACATAATACCGGGTGACCTTATATCGATCGTTGCGCATTATATTTCTGTTTTTGTTTTTGCAGTTTGGTGCGTGGATTTTATTTTCAATTGATTTTTCCGAAGTGCATATTGCTCGCATAGTTTCAGTGGAATGCCCTGTACCGTACGTCCTGGACAAAATGATTAAACTCCTTGGCTCAGTTCATGGGGAAAACATATGACGACCAAATCCGTGTATACTATACGCAACTATAGGAGCAAAAACCAGCTGGGATCCAGTCGTAGTCAATAAACCACGTTGCGGTATAACATATCTAACTGTTTTTGCTAAGTGACTGGTTTTTACGTTTAGCAAATGGGCTTAGCACCTCCACGAAGCTATAATCCTATACTCAGTCTCAAGCTCTCATGAATCATCATTATTGGTAGTCGGGAACGCTTTAGTGAGCTCTTAAATCTTACAGGTGGCTGCCATGGTCATGCACTGCAAAACGAAAGTGGCACAGTCAGACAGCAAAAGCTGAGCATGCACCTATGTCAGATCTTTGATCCTGCGGCGCAGGTACGAGGTGAAAGATGTGCCGTGCGTTCAGTGGGGTAATTTCCAGTTTAATAACGAGCAAACCACCACCACCAGTGCCCGTTACTCTCATCAAAATCAGTTATAATCGGATCCTATTAAAGGCTTAGGGTCAGAGCCTCACATCGCGATGGGCATAGCGCTGTAGATTTGGGAATCCTTAGAGCACACAAGAGCAAAACCATGTGCAAACAACGAGGGTAGCATCATCATGAAGACGGACACTGATTCACGGTGGTTGTTGATACCACTTCTCATGTCAGAGCGTGTGGACTCGGACTCGTATTTACATTTAGGACCTACATGTATACGATTACTAGACATTAACAGGGTGTTGTCAACTTGAAGTTATTGCTGAATTTTCCTTTCACTGTATGTGCACCTCTCAGTAGCTCTCGGTGCACCGCTTGAAGAATTTTCAAAGTTGGTTTGGTTAGGTGAAAAAATAGCAGACCCAATATTCGTATTTTATTATACATATAGAAGTCCAAGTTACGATTTCTGAATTACGTTGTTTAAAAATGAAGTGAATCGATATATGTTCTATTGCTCATAATAAATAGGCCTATACAAGTAGGCCTACATCGAGTTGAAACCGTTCGACTGACGCTACTCAATGGGGTAGGCCCTGCCGCCCTACACGGTGAAAGAAAATGAGTAATACATTCAATTTGGCCCGATCCTTCGTTCTTAAATAAGGGGGAAACATCGAAACGATTTCCTTTCATAAATCGTGGGAAATGACACACAAGAAGTCAAGTACATGGGCCCACTGTTTGCCAAGCGCTTAGTCTGTGGACTTGCTTAGTCTCTCAGAGGTCAATTGCAGATCGTAAAAAAAAAACATCCACAGTTTGACAATTATGACCGTCGAGCTGTCCGAGCTGTCGAACAAAAACGCAATCCACTTGATTTATTTCGTAACCTTGTTACTATAGCGCGGTACACATGTTTACGGTACAAGATCGTACACGATATTACGATCATGAATTTAATGAGAGCAACAAATACCGGAAAGGTCAAGAGTTGCCACGTGGAAGTTGTTAAGGTCATCATGATAAAAGGTGATTCGATATCGAGGTAAGGGTTAAATAGCGCCCTCGTGCGACTTTTGCTTGTTTTAAGAAAGCACTTATAGCTGCCACTGTGACTTCGGTGAAATTATGTAAATAGATGTAATCTTTTTTTTGGGGGGGGGGGAGAAACTTCGGTTTTGAATACGGTCGGCATACGTAGCAGCAAAATGCAGGTTTTAAAAAGTATTTTTTTTATCTCAAACAATTTGACCATAGAAATGACCGGCCTGCCCCCCCCCCTAAAAAAATTCATATTCATAATTTCACCTTCCATCATACAAAAGAAAAACAAGTGGCTCCAAGAAAAAATTCCCCCATTTCTGCTGTTTTGGACAAGCCCTGTAAAACCGTTGGTGTTTTTTCTAACCCGGACTCGCTTCAAACAAGATGTTTAAAGAAAGGCACAACAACAAAATTATTTTTCTACCATTCCATGGAAATTTATATTTATCATAAGAGCACAGTTATTTCTCTTAAATAAGGCAAATGGGACGGATTATTGTGAAACGGCACCTTGCAGGAAGCTAAACCAATTAAAATCATTTATGCTAAAAATAACATCATGCTTGCCTTTGCAATAGACATGTATCTTTATAATACAAAAAGATCTGGACGGATCACAGTAACATAGGAGCTACCTGACCTGAATGCACCAATGTACATCCAATGAAACATTTGAATAACTACCATCATAAAAGGCTTGGAGGAAGAACAGGACTATATGAACAAAACATATAAGATAAGATCCGGCCAAAAAAGCCAAATTTCTGAGGGTTACGTGTGTCTACCAGAGGACACTTGATGCATATATTGGTCTTTGCATGGCACGTTCCAGCTTTTTCAAGCATAACCCTTGCATTTCCTATAACCATATCATGTATTTTACACAAAAATGTGTCATAATTCTTTTCTGTCATTAAACAAAGGGTTCCTCAAAAAGTGTAAAGGCTATGTAGCTCAGCGGTTTGACAAGATCAAGAGAGAGACGACAGTGAGATCTGTACAATCTAGACAATGTGCTTACATCTTAAAAATTATAAGGCCCATTTTGACATCTGAAAAATATATTCACCCCTTAGGGGTGAAGGCACTAAACTTCGGAACCCTTCCCCCAACCTAGCCTTTCCAAAAATCCTTGATCTCTTTCTGATTAGAAAGTGTCAGTTTCAGGCATCACCGTCATCTAGGTGAAGAAATAGGCCATTTCCTCTTCCTCTTTGTCGGCTTTCTGCTTGGACTTGTCCACTTTGCGCTTTGTCTGCGGCGGCTCCGAGCGGAAAACCAACTTGCGACCAGTCTGTGATCGGAACAATAAAAGGAAAGGAAGTTTTATTGATTGATAATTATTACTTCATTAATTAATCCAAACCCACCAAAATCCCGGTTTCAAAATCCACCGGGATGGAGTGGGCTTTAATTGATTTAAGAAAGTGTGGCGCTGCCATTGTTCACTTTACACAGGGCTTGATGCTTCTTGAAGGCAAAGTGCAAAAAAAATGTATATGATGGCTTCTCAGCCTAGTCTCATGGCTTCTCACGCAACCAGTAATTTATTCTGACATTCCGCTTGTTTTTGTGTTTTTGTTTGGATTTTTTAAAGGTATTGCAAACATTTGGGGCTTGATGTTCCCACTTTTTCTTGCACATGTGACATTTTGGAGACTTCAACAGTGTTCGAGGAAAAGAAAATGCCTTGAAGGTTGGAACAGAAACGTCTTAAGAAGCTACACCAGTATTTGATGTCAGACTTTTGTTGAATTCCAATACACAATATTGAATCTCATTCCAATTTAGGCAGGCAGTCAAGCGGTAACAGATTTGGAGGTAAAATGGAAAGCCCTGGGAAATTAAACAACCATTTTTTTTCTCCAATTCTTGCCTTCTTTTTGGGGTCTGCCTGGGCTCTCTCCAAGGCTCGTTTGACCCTCTCCTCCTGGTGGATCCTCTGGGCCTCAATCTTCTCCTCCCGTTGTCGCAGACGTCGCTCCTTCTCCTTTGCCTAGAATAAAAGGGAGTTAGCAAGTAAAAGTCAAGTCCGTCTTTAGCTAATATGGCTCAGAAGGCCAGTTTTCATCTTTGGTGTCCTTGATAAAACACTGGCTGTCATTGTTTCTATTCCCCCTCTCCTCGGTGGGATGCCAGTCCATCTCAGGGTACCTCTCAGCTTATTCCAATACCTGTTTATACTTCTGGTGAATATACTGGCAAGTGGGAGTAAAGTGGCTTGCCAAAGGACACAACAAATGGCCAGCAGGTGGATTTAAACCCCTAACCCTCCAACAACGAATCACCAACCCCTAAAGCACTTGGCCACACTACCATCCAGAAATCAGGGAAGTCAGGAATTTTTTTTACTATTCTACCCTTTTAGGTTTGTGATGAAAAAAAAAAATCCATTTTTATAAGTCCTTTTTTCCATTTTTTTTTACAAGCTGCACAACTTTCAGAACCATTTGAATAAGTCACAATTTGCACAAAAGGTAGTGGAATGCCGACTTTTTTAACAGATTTTTATTTCTTTATTTTCGCAAACTGCAAATAAAGCAATAAGAACATAGCCCTTTTTGTCATCTCAACTGTCAAGTTCCTTTAAAACTTTCTTTAAAATTGTGCAGGATTCTAAAAGCTGGAGAGTTTTAAAGTTGTCCTAACTCATGTATACAGGTATATAAATTCCATTTCTTCCATAAATTCCATAAATAATTACTTCCACTTTAATATCATAATTGTATTTATCAAATCAAAAACTGTATCAGGGGTAGAAAAATAAGACCAACGGAAATTGTCACATCGTTAAAAGTCTTTCAAGCGCCCCTACCTTTTCTGCTGCTTCCACTTTCTCTGGTGGCATGGTCTCTATACTCTCAAACAACTCCTCAAGGCGATTCTCAATGTTGGTCAGCATCTGCAATGTGCTGCATAAAACATAGCGGAGTGAAAGAAAATCGTAAAAAACTCAAAACCCTCCTTTGAATGAATTCGCTCTGTTCAGGCTTTTGATTTATTAATTTAAAAAAATGTAACACTCTGATCAGTGACAATTCTCATCCAGTAAAGTTCAACACACCATCTCTTCAAAGGAGCTACAAATTATCAGTGTGATAAGTCTTTTTCTCTTTTTCAAAGGCCAAAAGGGGGCCATGCCCCCCCCCCCCAAAAAAAACTAATCAATTTTTTTTTTCTTTTTAGATGACTTCGCAATAAAGGCAGGCAATGACCAACCACCATCTTTTCCTCAAAAAACATTGGTTAAAGTGGTCAGAAATTGCCTCAGATCGCACCACAGAGCATCTAGAATCCAAACAATTTTCGGGGCCCTTAAGCGGGACCCGAACCCCACGCCGTAATTTTTTGGGACACACTTTTTGGGGACCATTTTTTTTTGGGGGGGCCCCCCCCCCAAAAAAAAAATTGTGTTCTGGATCCACCCTTAATGGAGCTTGCCCCAAAAGTGGTGCGGCGACGTGGCTTTTTTTTTAATTGTTTTTTCTTCAAATGTCGGGTGATGACTGCAAATGATGCCCAACTAAATTTAGTGCAAAATATATGGAAGTCCAGAGAGGCCACATAAAGCTTATACTCGATAGTAACCCCATCTAAAAATACGTTAAAATTGTGCAGCAGCAGGATTCCAGTCAATAAACATCATCTTACATTGAAAAAAAAAACTTTTTCATTTTGCCGACATGCATGGCTATGGCGACGTGCGCGCATACCAAAAACTTTTTTTTTGGCCTAAATGCCCGACAACACCCCATGAAGCACAACTGATGCTTACCTGATGTAACTTAATTTTAACATCTATTTTCGCATATCATACACAGAGAAGTATAACAATCTACTCAAAGCCAACCTAGGACTAACATTCATATCTGGAGACTTTGAAGCGAAAACGTTATTAGGAAAAGAAAGGATCACTCAATTTTATGGACCTAGATCATCAAATGACTTCACACGATAAAACCTAATACTTGTGTTATATTAAACAAGTGTTTGCAACATACCTAATGTTTGCTTCATTGTCACCAATGCAATTCCCATAGACTTCTTCCACTTTTCTGTTCAGGGTGTCCAGCATAGCTTCCTGTACAATTCAAATTATGAAAAGAATATTATTTGAAATAACAGACGGAATCGTTTGCAGCCTACAATCTGCTTGTTTCCGGTGGCTTTGATGATCAAAGACAGTGCATGTCAGCTTATGAAATGCACACAAGCGTGACTCGGGCTAGGATTGATTTGATATTGGATTTTGCCCTTCGCCGATGTATTCTTTACAGGAGGTCGTGGGTTCGAGTCCCACCCGAGTCAGCTTGTGAATTGTTCTCGCAAGCCCCTGGACAACACTGAGTACACAGTGCTTATAAAATTCGTTGGCAAAGGGCAAAACATGAAATGTACATCCCCCGACACAAATTCCATCTTATACAACTCTATGATAGAGCAGAACTAGGACACATGGACCAACAGTTAACCCTAACTCCCTCCGCCTTTTTGCTAGGATGTAGCCTCAATCCTGCAAAATCCTCCAACTGGCCTAATTTAAAATTAGCATACAGCCTCAATCCTGCAAATTCCTCCATTACTTCTTGAATATGGTCGGTGGAGGGGTGACCACTGCCTGAATCCTGCAAAATCCTGCGGCAGTGACTGTCAATATGTTGAGGCTTGGCCAGTGACATCCTGGAGCAATATGGAGGATTTCAAGCATAATCCAGGCCTATATTCATGCATGGCTGAGCAAAAACAACACAAGGTCCGGCCCAAGACCTTGACAAAGTGCATCCTACGAAATCAGTAACGCACTTTTGCCATGTAACCTCAATCCTCCAAATTCCTCCACTTTGGCAAAGAAGATTTTGAAGGATTCAGGGAGGTTAGGGTAAATGGTGTGACACATTCCGATCAATTACAGGAACTTAAAAAAGTTTGTCTGTTTAGAATTACAAGTCTATGCAGTCATCTGTCAGTCAGTGTTTGGGCCAAGGTGAGACTTAAGCAAGTCTAATTCACAACGGTGCCGGGGAGTCAGTCAGTCAGTCAGTGAGTCAGGTATACTATGGGCTCTGTGCAACAACACAAAAGGGCGCTTTTTTACCACTTTTGAGAGCCCCGTGGACAGGACACACCACGTGTGCATACTGGTTCGCGAGCATATAGCGCCAAGTACGCATGTCTAATTTTATTCTAAATGTGCACAATGTCGGCGTTGGCGATGCATTCAAATGTCTCTTCTGATGGGCTCCCCAACTTTCCCTTTCTTGCCGGTGAGGGGGTACTTGTGCACGGAGCCCATATAGGCTGGTCGTCTTGGACCAGCAAACACCAAACCTTTTTTTACATTTGTTAAACTCTAGCATGAACACCGATTTTGATAATCGATATGCCTCACCTGATCCTCAGCCTTGAATTCACCAAAGGAAAACATCCTGAAAATCAACAACAAAATTATTTTATTACAAACTTGTGAAAAGAGCTTTTACTGACATCTAATGAAGGGTTTACAGAATACATCAGCAATAAACCCTCAGAGAAGAAAATGAGAAGCAACAAAAGTCAAACTGTTTTTCAACATCAGGTTTCTTTGTTTCAGCTTAATAAGGTGACAGGTTTCAAATTTTGGTACAGATTTTGAAATTATGCAAGAATGCTGAAAACACTACACACAATTTTGCAGTACTGCCTTTTCAAGACCTGTGTTAGTGGTTCCTATTATTATTAGTTTTAGTAACCTTCACAAATCTGCCAAAATCTCACCGTGTGCCTTTTTAATCCAACCGCACATTGTTTTGTACTTGAATGAAAGCAAAACACCAAGCCCAATGAATTGTTGGCTAGACCCAAACGTCCAGCATCCGTCATATCTTTCAGCACCAGGCACTGCAATTTGGAGGCTTTGGGGCGAGTTAGACTTCAGCTAAACACTCAGTATTTGGATTTTAAAATTGTTCAATGCAAAGCTTTGCTTCTGACGAGGGCTTTCAGCCTTTCATAGAGTGAGGAAGAACGTCGATGAAAAGCCTCCTGGCTTAGGAGGAAGGAAATTCAAAAAGAGAGGAAATATAGACCGAAGAAGAACAAATGCCCGTCTAAAGTGGACACAGATGAATACCGCGAAAGAAGTAGAATATGTACGAGGAAAACGAACACAAAACAAATGTACACACTCCAAAATAAATGTGGGGTCCTTAAATTACAAACTTGAACGCTACGGAGTGTACCAAAAACATTGCAACATTCAGAAAAGAAATAATCAAAACTATTTTTTCCTTCAATGAAATTATACATACATTAAAGCCTGACTATTTCTCAATCCTCTCCATTTTGACCCCATTCCATTTGGGTCCCTAGATCCAGAAATGCAATCAGTTAAGTGAAAGGGTGTACATTTTGCTTGGGCCACTCTCACCTGTGATGTCACCAACTTCAATGCCTATTCAATGCTTAACCTAGATTCAGCATGTCCAGGTTTTATATAATTGTTGTTCTGAATGTTGCACTTTTTTGGCAAACTCTGCATTTACAATAGTTTAGTCTGTTCTGAATGAGAATCAGATGTGAAAATAAAACAGCAATAAATACAGAATCTATAAGTGCTATAGCTGTGGGAAATATACAAAGTGTGTTAAAATGAAAAATACTGGAGGAATATATTGCGTGCATTTTGCTGCAAAGAAATACCACCATCCCATGTAACCTTTACAGCACAAAGGGATAACACTTTTTAAAATGGCAGACACAGAATTTTGAAAGAGACCATTGTTTGCAAATAAAATTGCACTGCTTCTCAGCAGGGGCGGTGCTAATGCAAGGGAAAAAAAAGAGGGGGGAACACAACTTTCGAAAAGTTTTATTATTACAGAGGGTATGACAGCAGTGTAGTACAGGGTGAGTAAAAAAAAAAGGAAACCCAAATGATGTCTCCCCCCCCCTTTTTTTTTTTCAAAGAAGTTCTGCATGTAGCGCTTTCCAGATCTAGAAAGCCCAATTGATAAGCTTTCTTTTAGTGAAAGAATCATTGAAATCTCTCACGTGCTTTTCCAGTTATGGAATTTTGAATACAAACAGCGTTTTGTAACATTATCCACAGATCACAATAAAGGTAGGTGATATTTCAGCAAAACAAAAACTATTCACATATAAAAAAAACACATCAGAACACTCTTAAAACTATGATAACTTGCACTTATCATAACATTTATTTAAAAGCTTGCTGCTTCCATGTTAAAATAACAAGCTTTACAATGTCAAAGAGTTTTATAGTCTTGCCCTGCCTTCTACTTGGCTGATATCATTTTCAGGATACGACATGGTTTCATTTTTACTGAAATATCACGTACCTTAAATGTGATCCATGGACAAGGTAAAAAATCTGTGTTTGTGTTCAAAATTCTATAACCGGAAAAGTACATGAGCAATTTGAATGATTCTTTCACTAAAAGAAAGCTTATTTAATGGGCTTTTATATCCTAAATTTGGAAAACGCTACATGCAGAAATTCTTTAAAAAATAGGGAGCACTATTTGGGTATCCTTTGTTTTATCTATTTTCCCCCTGCAAGAAGTGCATTAAGGCCCAAGTTTCTTGTAGTGTTGTCATTTCAGTGTAGTGTTGCCCGTCGTCAGTCTCCTGACGATGGGAAGAGCATACTGTCCAAAACGTTGAGTTCTCCACCGGTTCTTTTCAGAACCTCACAAACTCATAAAGAGATTTGTCCCATGGTGCTACTGTAAGTTCTTTATCTTAGTGCTACCTTCACCATGCAAACCTTCAAATCTTATCTCAAATTTTAGTTTAGCTATTCACAATTTGTTACTGATGACAAAATAACAGTGTGTGGTAAAAACAATTTGAGGCTAATTTCACAGCACAAAATTTAATTTGTCATAATCGTTTTGGCATTTGTCTTTCCAAGTTTCAACGGTAATATATGCGAGGATTTGTTAAAGTTGTGAAAAACTTTAAATTTGTCTTGGCCTACTGATCGCAAATCGTTTTCAGGAGAGATACATAAGGCCGGAAAAAAAATAGTTCTGCTTCCCATTACATGCCTTTCAAAAATAGGGTCGGTTGGAAAAAAAAAAAAATTTCCATTTTTTTTATGCAGATTGAATAGGGCATTTAATTCTATGCGAAGTTTTAGCCTGAACTATTTCCATTGCACTACGAAAGCTATACAAAAAATGGTCACAAAAAGTGGATAAAACCTACCTCAATTATTGTCAATATATTTAAGTTCCATAATTCTTTAAAAATAATGCAAAATTCAGGTCGTTTACACCATATGCACAACACTAGTCAAAATGGGAAACTGGCCAAAACTCCGTAGTGTGTGATGCACTGTGCATGTGTGGCGCAAGGCTGACAGACCTCGTTTTTACGTTCGGAAATTTCGGGAAACACGCTGCATGTTTTACTCCAAATACGAGTAGTGCAATCTCAAAATGAACTCTTGAACACGGAAAATACATAAACAGACAAGCTAGATCAATTCTGTGAATTAACTTGCAAAAATGTTCTTTCTCCATCGGTGTTTTCTTGGCATTTTTACGATGTCGAATCAGACCAGTTGACAGTGCACCGGCCTGCAATGCATAGCCATGCTAGCATAGCTATGCACAGACTGGTTACCGCACTTTTATCATGTCTTCTAGACTGGCCCCTGCGCGGCGTGGTGGGAACCAGTCATCACTGCATTGAGCTAGCATTATGCACGTGATTATCGTCACCGTGACATCGAATTGCTAAGTAGTTATATCCCGGCCGAAGTGAATTTGCAAAAATAACAGAGGTTTCTTTTGAAAAAAAAGTAGCGGATGTAAGTAAGAAAACAAATAAATACAAGCATTTTTTATGCAAAAGGGTTGTTGAGAGGTATTTTGTGAAGACAGAAAAGACAACAAGATCTTATTTTTTTTTGCCTAAGCTTACATGGCATGATTACAGACAAGTTAAAACCAATATACGAACCCTTCAACAACTGAACCGCACCTTCAACAATTCAACAGAGGAAAAGGTGAATGGATTAGTAACTACGTGTACTGCAAACCAACTCGTTTACAAAATATGGGTACCAGACAAATCCGGGCACATGATCATTGTATGCACTCACGAGGCCCCCTGCAATGGAGAAACCATTGTGCACGCTATTGTAGTGTGCATAAAAACAACTACTCTGTGACGGATTATCTGAACAATAGCTAGCACAACTTTCGCCATAAAAGAGGGCCTTCGTAACAGAATTTATAACGTACTCGTATTCATGGTCTATAAATTTGCAAGTTACGTTCTGAGAGTTTTTTTTTTTAAATTGCGTGATCTATTGAGCATGTCAACTCCAATAGCAATAATCATTTTCACAGTAAATATATGCACCATCTTGTTTACGAGGCAAATTTCTTCCAAAGGAACAAGCCTTTGCCTGGTGTGAATGCACATTGGAATGAATGCACATTGACCTGGAATTATAAGCGCAAAACTTTTGAACCCTAACTCCCTAGGCCTTTTTTTTCTAGGATGTAGCCTCAATCAAGGCAAAATCCTCCAATTGGCCTCATGGAAAAAAAGCATATAGCCTCAATCCTGCAAATTCCTCCATCATTTCTTTAATATGGTCCGTGGAGGGGTGACCACTGCCTGAATCCTGCAAAGTCCTACGGCAGTAGATGTCAATATGTTGAGGCTCGAGTGGCCAGTGACATTCTGGAGCAGTACCGAGGATTTCATGCGTAATCCAGGCCTATATTTATGCATGGCTGAACAAAAACAACACAAGGTCCAGCCCAAGACCTTGACGAAGTGCATCCTATGAAATCAGTAACACACTTTTGCCATGTAACCTCAATCCTCCAAATTCCACCACTTTGGCAAAGAGGATTTTGAAGGATTCAGGGCGGTTAGGGTTGACTGGTGCATACTTAGCAACGCATGTAAATTAGTCCCACAAGCAAGATGCCTCATACAACCATGAAAGAGCTTATTGTTTAGTAAAGAAACAACATGTGTTGCCCAGTTCTATGAAATTAACCCGAATCCTGGAAAAGGTTGACAGTGATGTTTTATAACACCACTATATAAAAGACCCGTGCGATTCACTGAAACAACTCAGTTTCCAGTACAGTGTGAAAAAGGAGATGTTATGGGGGAGAGGAGGAACTGTTATACAGGGTACATTTATGAGAAACAAAGGACAATCTTAAGAACAGAATGGAGAAAGACTTAAAAGGGGGCGGGGGTGTTGTGAGCAAATTGAACAATTTTTGTATGTCCTCATTTTAGGGTATGGCACCCAATAAAATTATAAGTGGGTCATTCTATAAATGTGGGGTCCACTATTGTCCTGTCACTGTTACATCTGACATCTATGATTTTATATTTGAGGAGAAAATGAAAGAAAAAGAAGAAGAGAACTTTGCCTCCTTACTTTGATTTATGCTCCAAGTCTCTGGCCTTTTCCTCTTCTCGCTCTATCTGGCCATTTAGGGTGTCAATCTGCTGCGTCAGGGTCGCTGTCTCAAGATCCCTGCGAAAGAAAGGAAAGCAGAAAGGAAAATTTGCTAATTCATAAATACCGAGACAATTTACCCATCCTTTTGGTCGAGAGCCGGTAACGTGGTTGGTCTTAAACATGTTAAACTGCCGTAAGTTTGCTATTAAAGAGGTTGTGGAATGCTCGAAGACATTTCCGTCATTTTTCGGGTATATGTAGCCTAAGGTGTGATGAAATAAAAACGACTATTGTTTCTGTCATAAAATGAGTACAAAAAGGTACTGTTGAGAGCTGTTTTTCAAGTCCTGTCATGCCTTTTTCGACCCGAACGTGCAATTTGTGTAAAAGTCGTCGTTGCGGACAGCAAACAAAACACAGTAAATCGTGACGTAATAAACAGGACTCCTGATGCAGAGTAGCATACACGAGTCCTGTTTATTACGTCACAATTTACTGTGTTTTGTTGCTGCCACTAACGACGACACACAAATTGCATGTTCGGGTCGAAACAGGACCTGAAAAATAGCTCTCAAAAGTAACCTTTGTACTCATTTCATGACAGAAACAATAGTCGTTTTTATTTCATCACACCTTAGGCTACATATACCCCAAAAATGACGGAAATGTCTTTGAGCATTCCACAACCTCTTTAAGCAATTGTTTTCTTTTGGCTACACAGCTAAAAACTGCCAGGTCTTACATCTTTCCCTCAGTCGCCATGATGTTCTGTCTGATCTCCTCCAGTGTCTCCTCCGTCTCTTGACTGTTCTGGATCAGTGACAGGTTCTGCTCCTCCAGCTCCGCAAAGATGTCAAGGAGCTGCTGGGGGTCTGCGAAGTACAGCTCGGGCTCCTACGTGACACAGAGAGATGAAGCGAAAGTTTCAACACATTTCAACAGCACAAACAAATAGGTCTCAACCGTAGGATTCGTGGAAGTTGCTGGAGCTGCTTCTCGGATTTAAACACTTTTATTTATACAGGTCCTTAAACAAATCTTGTATAATAGACACTCTACATGTATTCCTTGTAACTCTGGTCATTTGCGCACACGTATTTGTTGATGTTTCTCGAGAAATAAAATAGTAGTAGTATAGTACATACAGCAGCACTCTTCGATGTGTTTCTTTGCTGTGAATGCAATTTAGTATTTTGTAAATGTACAAACGGTCTAACCATGCACATCCCTATGGAATATGAACACAAATAGCTGAATTACTCCAAAGGATCAATGGAAATTACCAGGAACTGTTCACGTTTGAACTCGCAGTAGTCAGAATGTCATCCACAATAATCAAAATGTCAAATTTGAGAGATAAGCATGGCTTATTCAAATGCACAGAAAATGAAAAATTCAAAACCTGTTGAGGCTTTGAAGAGGTCCAGTTACCAATGCAATCTTTGAAACGATGTAAGAAATCGTGGGAATGATCAATAAAATCGTGTGAACAATTTAGTACACAGGATAACTTGTTTTTCATTACTGTCCCTTCCAGGTTTAGTACACAAATAATGAATGTTTGTGAGTGCAATGGTAAGAATAATTTCATGAGGTGACAGATGAAATGTTCTTCGCCTCGTGGAATGGAACATTTCATCTTTCACCGAATGAAATTCTTCTTTCCATTGCACGAACGTGAAACATTCATTATTTGTTTTATATAACACCTGAATAAATCCTCGTCATCTGATTGGTTGACTTTTAATAGCCAATTTATTCAGGTTAAAAACTGTTTAAAAGTTTGACAAGTTCATCATATTTATATTAATATTGCAAACTGTTCAACAGGTTGAGAACAATCATATTCAATTTATCTCGATTTAAAACAGCACAACCACCAGCAGCAGTGACACAGTGCAATGGAAGTTCTATTCACCGTGCAATAGAACTTCCATTGCACTGTGCGCTGCGCGCCACGCACGCGCCGTGCGTTGTTACAAATAATTCAATGACATGTGATCAACGATCCACCAATCAGATGACAGGGATTTATTCAGGTGTTGTATAATAATTAATAACTGCCTCCCATCAAAACAAAAAGGCATTCTTACCTCATCACTCTCATAGTCAGAGTCCACATCTCCTGATTTCATACTGTCAGTTTCTTGCTTGGTGGGAGTCTGGGCCAAAGACCTGCAATAAAAAAAAACATGCCATCATTTATTGGTCTTAGTGATCAGCTTCCTTCTTGAGATATAAGTGACAGCTCTCCCCCCCCCTCCCCTTCACACACAAAAAAAATAGGAAAACACTCCATCCAGTCCATGAATGCCCATTAAATTTGAGTGAGTCTTTACACAATTACTTTATAAATTCACGCTAAATTTGAAATTACCCCAAAAAACTGAAGGTTATCAAATATTGATTGCCTTCTAATATCCATTCCTGAGCCATGTCTTGGTTTTTACCTCTTAGTTGCTGAGCCTGTCTTGCTGGGGACCTGCTTAGCTGAAGCCCTGGAGACACTGCCACGAGAACCCGATCTGGCCTCAGTGCTTGGAGTTCCCACTATGGGTGTGGAGAAAAATAAATCTACCATTGAAAATACATCAATCAAAAATGCAGGCAAGCTCATTTGGCCAAGTTGTAAGACATTATCACAAGTAAGCAGGACAAGGTTGGAGTTCAAACCAATTTAGCAGCTGGGTCAAATTGGCCCCTGGATTTAGGAACAACTTTCCAACTGACCTTTTCTGCGGGTGGCCGAGGTGATCTTTGACAGCGAGTCTCCGCCCTTCTCCCTCTGCTTCTCCCGCCTGCGCTCCTGCCTCCGGGACCGTCGCTCCTCCCTCCACTCCACGGGAGTCAAGGAATCCAAGAACTTCTTGTACAGCTGGTACTCCTTCAGAAGGTCCTCATTCTTGGAAATCTCACTAGATTGAAAGAATTTTTGGTGTGACCAATTTTTATGGTTTTTAAACAATTTTTCAATAAGAGTCGTCCATCACAAGGCCCTCATATAGCCACTCAAGATGAGGGTTACAAAAAGAAGGAATAGAAAAAGACATCTAAGAAAAGGTAGAAAGTAAAGTATTGGTGTTGCACTTAGACAGGGATGAGGTTGTCACTATCAAAAAAATCTGAAAATTGGATGAAAATTCTGAAAGATTTCTTTCTGTACTGCTAATGTCTTTCTCTCAGATTCAAAAAGTCTGAATTCTGAAAAAAATCTGAAAAAATCTCATGCCTGACTTAGATCAAAAGATAGCAAAATATATATTATTTCCACTGTGAGTATGATATATATGCATATTTCTACATTATCAATTAAGAGCCTTCATGACTATAAATATGAGATCCCTCCCACCCCCACTCGCCCACCCCCCCCCCCCCCAAAAAACACCCAAATATACAGGGAGTCAGGTTGACCCCTTTCCACCTTGATTTAGGTTTTCAGTCCCTGCCTGTGTTTGTTACTTTCCCTACAATACTATTCTAGCGTTTCCCCTTTCTAATACCGAACATTCCTCCATCACATTTTCCCTCCAAGTTTCTTTAGGCTTCTGAGCTACATAGTCTGTTCACTTTACTGCGGAACCCTTGGCTTCATAACCAGCGAGATATTTAAATAAATGAGCAAACGTAACAATGAAACAACTACACCTGAACATGCCATTATTAAAGGGAATGTACAACATTTGCTTTTTGCTGCAATTTTTAGAAATAAATGGATTTGGAGGATTAGCATGTTATAGCAAATACTGTTAAAATTACTTGTTTCACAATTTGGGCTTGTAGATGCTGGAAAACCAAGCAAACCAATCATGTTCTTGTAGTCTGGCTCCCTGACCCCACTTACGATGAAACAGGGCAATTTATAGACTTTGGGGAATTGTAAAGTCAGAGAATTAGTCTAGCAGGCTTGTACCCCTTCACAGGTGTGTAATCTACTGCATGAAAACGCGGAATGACTAATAATGAAAAAGTAGGAGAATTTTTTGTTTAAAGCCAGTTTTCTCCAACGCTGGTCGGCCGACCAGTGTTGGAAAAATCCCATTTTTCTTGAAAATGTCAGCACACCAGAGGCCATGATTTTACAGGATGCTTTAGATTGTCATTCCCTAACAATCCAGTCAGGTATTTCGTGATAATTTGATCATTTCGTTTTGTGATGTTTGCAAATGATGTATCTTCCCTTTAACAATTAAAAACCATTAGATTGAAAAATCTTTTACAACATTTGTAATTTTTGTCTTTACCTCCTGATGAGCATGATCTGTGCATTGATCTTCTTTATCTCGGCCACTTTCTCAAGCTTGGCCTTGGTCTCGGCTTCAGCTCTGGAAAGGGATAAACAAAAGTTAACAAAATGAAATTACACAAAATAAGATCACACAAATCACCACACACATATAAAAGAGGTACGATGGCCACTTCTTCATCTTCAAACTGGAGCTCTACAAAAGCAGAGCACTGGTACAACGTTCAAGAGGTTGCAGGTATTCGTTTCGTTCTTGTCAATTTCTTTGTCCCAATGTTTATTCGGATACAACATTCTCAGTGATGTCTGAATGAAATAAACCATACTTCAACCTTGAAGTGTCTGTCCAGAATACTTGGAATGAATAAAACCCACGAGTAGGCTTTCCTAAACGAAATTAAAAGTTCAATGAACTTAAAGGGAGTTTGGGACTTTAATTTTGCAGTGATTCAGTCAGTCAGTGAGTCAGTCAGTCAGAGGATAGTAGGCTCACTTCTGGGTCTCAGAGATGTAGTCAAGTCACTCACAAGTCCAGTCACAAGTCTAGTCACAAGTCCAGTTGCAAGTCCAGTCGCAAATTCAGTCGCAAGTCCAGTCACAAGTCCAGTCACAAGCACCAGGGGATGCACAACAACAAAGGAATGCCTTTGTCAAAGCTCATTTGAATAGCTTGGGAATTGAATTGAGACTGGGGGACTTGTGATGGCTTTGTAGGGACTTGCAGGGACTTGTGATGGACTCGGCGACTACATCCCTGATGGGTCCACCAAAAAAATGTTGGAAAAGAGCGAAGGAATTGAAACTCCACCTACACTTTGATTGCCTCCACCGAGTTCTTATCATTCTCCTTGAGGAACTCATCAAACATGGCAGCGTCTTCCTCCAAGTACTGCTCGGCTAGCTCCAGTTTCCTCTCCTCGGCTTGCGCAATCTCCTCCAGCTTCCGCATCTCGTCTCGCTTGACTCCCAGGGAGTACTGCACCAGGAACATCTCACGCTTCTTGGCGATGTAGTCCGTCAGGCTCTCCTTCTCAATGTGACGATCTATAGGAGAATTTGGGTTGGACTTGATTTTAATTTAGTTAAGTTTTTTTTTTAAGCTGAACAAACAAAATGACTGGAGCGGGGTTTGAACCTGCAACTTCCAGATTGTCGTTCCAGTGCTCTACCAACTGAGCTATTCAGCCTTATGTCGGCCCTTCCCCATTTTGTCAATGTCTTTGTTTGAGGGGCGCCAGTCAGTAGCCAAGTAATTTTAGACGCAGGCTCATTCTCACCTCTTGTTACAGCCAGGGTAAAGCTAGGATCGTCTTTCACAGCCACCGCCTTGTCATCAACCTCCTCTGCTTTCTCCTCCTCTGCATCCAAGTCAGCCAGGGGTTTCCGCATGGACGACCTCATGGCGTTGACCCGGGACGTGTAAGTCGTCTTCTCGTGGACCTTGAGGCCACGCTGCTTAATGCGCTCCTGAATTGGACCAAATTTTAAAATAAATAAAAACTAAAGATTAAAACAAGTTCTAGACAGGCCTTTTAGGTTTTTATTTGAGCTTGCCAAAACTTTCTCCAAATTTTCTTTTTTGACCTATTGAAGGAGCTGATGGATCTTCTAGCATAAACAGTAAGTTGATAAAGACCTACAGCTTTAACTTTTTTCCAGCTTGAAGAGTTAAAAAATGATCAATGATTGACCAGACTTACGGCTTTCTTGCGTTGTCTTTCCTTGTCCCGCAGCATGAAGATGTCGTTGTCAGCCGGCATAGTGAATGGGTTGTGATCTGGTGGAAGCTCTTCATTTTCTGGTTGGAGAGGGAATGTACAATAGTCAGAAATAGAAAAATTGGAATAAATTTTCTGAAATAACTGTGAACATTTAAATAAATTTAATTCAGAAAGAAAAGTACACATTATTTTTTTTATCCAATCTGTGAAAGTTTTTTTTACGGCATCAAGGTTTTTCCTATTTACATCAAAGTTAACTATGAAAAAGTAGAGCAATTTTTGGTCCAATTATTTTCATGTTAGACAAAAGGAATTTTGAGGCAGTGTGATTGTTTTTGGTTGACACATTTTACCTGAAACAATGGATTGCTCTGAAGCAGACTTGACTGAATGTGGAAATGTGACTCTGCCGGACTGACGAGAAGTGTTCTCATCTCCTGCAAAATAAAATATCAATGTATATGAGAAATAAAGAAAAATATTACAAATAAATTAATTTCTAACATGATAGAGATATCAACCTTTTTTTATGATACTTAGAATTGCTGTAAACAAACTAATGAACAGGAGTTTTAACCCCATGTGTACGGGAAGCGGTCATGGCCGCGGCCGCTAATCCTCATTGGAATGCAGTTGCCAGCTGTGGTATGCCGTGGCACACGGCTAGTGGGTAGTTCCACAGCTGCTGCTTTTGTGCAGTCCCACTACCACACAAAGGCTGTGCAGTCATGTGGGCCACTTGCTCTATGTGTGGAGGAATGTCCCCATTACACCCCGTCCTTAAGGGGTTAAACTCACAGTTCCACACAAGATGCACAACAGGTTAGTGTGATGTTTCCCCTGGGATGCTTTACAAACTATATTGTACGAACGTACGTTTATGTTGAATACCTGCTTTTTTTCTTTTGGGGGGGGGGGTAAAATATTTCAAATTCTTCCTCTGAGGTTCATAACCCAATGTTCTCTAATAACATGGAATTTAATAATAATAATAATAGTAATAGTGGTGTTTATAAAGCGGACGTATCCACCAGGACATGTGCTCAAGGCGTTATATCATTATTACCCCTGCTCATTGGGCCTATGAAACATTCCAAATACCATCTCAGCTCCCTGGGGAGTATACAGCTCGATGCTGCCTGTTAGGCGCAAGGAAGCAAAATCAACCACAATAACCATCTCTGCCCTCACAGGTACCCATTTACTCCTGGGTGGAGAGAAGCAATGAGTGACAAAGTGCCTTGCCCAAGGGCACACGTACCATGACCCAAGGCTGGACTCAAACCCAAAACCTGTAGCTTTACTCGCAGACCACAAAGCAAATGCCCTTAACCACAAGGCCACAGCTCGGTATAATACAAGAGCCCTATATTATTCTAGGACAGATTATCTGCAGCAAGAAACGTTTCCACAAAACGTACAAAGGAACTCAATATTAACATTTGAAATAATATACAGTGAATGAATAAATAAAACAATATTAAATAATTTACTTGACTTCTTGTCAGCTGAAGTCACAGAAACAGCAGAAGAGGCAGACTGGGTGGGAGATCCTGCACCAGACATGGTGATAAACTACTGGGGAAGAAATGAAATCAGAAAAATAAATGATCATTCAATCCAGGAAATTTAATTTCCCCATTAAATAGGAAGTCACCTGAGATGAAACGAAGAGTCGTGTTAGGACCATTTAAAGGGACAATCTAGCCCTGATAAAAAAAATTTGCAGACACTATAAACAAGGCAAGTTCCTCTTTTCACGCTCCGCCATTGGGCATGCACAGCCTCGATCTGGCAACTTTACACAATAAAAATAGCCGGTTCAGTGATCTGAACCCCGACACGGGAATCACTGAACCGGCTATGCATTGTGTAAAGTGGCCAGATCGAGGCTGTGCATGCCCACGGCGGAAGTGTGAAAAGAGCGAATATCCCTTTTCCTGACTCCAACTTTAAAACAAAATTAAAGGGTCTTTTAATGAGCAAACAAATAACCGATCCCCATCCTCAAGAAAACACAAGCTGACAAGGAAAATGTACAGAAAAAAGAAACAAGTTTGTAAAAGCAACATATTACTTCAAACATTGCCAAGGACACTGTACAAGAGACCAGAACTGAAAATGCGCAAGCGCGCCATCACGACATTTGCATGAGGTCGAGGTCAGACGCCATTATCATGCAGTTTTGAACATGAGCACAACAACGACAACCTAGGCAGAGGGGGTCTTCAGAATTGAACGGAAAATTTCACTTTTTTCCGGATTGTAAGTAAACTTAAGTACAACCATCTTAATCATCTATATCTACTTGTACCTCAGGTGACATATCTAGTAATTTGGAGGCCGTTTTGAAGGTGAAATCTGATGCTTTTGGTTGGAAAATGTTGGTTTTGGGGACTGTGTTGTCTAGGTCTAGGTATTAGCTTGGACCTTACTATCGCCAGACCATGTCCAAATGTTAAAAAAGGCGATAAGTTGGGTCCAAGTTACTCGGACTAGGCTGGCCTAGTAAAAACTAAAAAGTAAAACTAAAAAAGGACCGAACAAAATAATTTAATAAATAATAAACATTTGAATGAAACAAAACTAAAGTACAACACAACAGGGCAAGAATGAAAATGGAATTCGCCCTCTTCTTTTTGCGTTATTTTAACAGGGCCCTATTTTTGATGAACAATGGCAATGACTGTGTGTGCAGGTGTGCACGCAATAACCGTGTCCGGAAACTGGACACGAGGTGTTCGGTCCACGATCCTGGTTAGAGACCGAGTGAACAAAAAAACGTCCAGTTTCAAATTCTCTTCAGTTTGTAAACCCATCAAAAACCCACCAGATATCTGCTTATTTTTTCTTAATCTCTACTCACCTTGATTTTATTTACAATTTTCAATGAGAAATTTTCCCAGCGACAGTCTTCCGGTAACAAACGTAAACATAGCAACTGTTTGTTATATTTTAGTTGGTAAACGCAGCGCACTTAACTCGAGTAATTTTAGACTGGTATTCTGTCCTTTTTCGGTGTAGCTCCTCGCCAGGGTGACCGTTTTAGCCGATTTTCGGCTGACTTTGACAGATATTTTGTTAAAAAACGAGTTGGACAGAAAATTTGACAGAATGGATATTTTGGGCAGATTTTGGCAGAATTCTGCGAAAATGGTTATTTACAAAAAACCATAGCAAATCTGAAAAAAATGGTACATTTGTTTAAATTTTTTTTCAATCTTTTCAAACAAACCCTTGCATAATGGGACAGGTTGGCTGGTCTAGGTGCTGAGGTTCACTGGGAACCGGACATCACGCCGCAACCGCGTTTTGCCTGAAATTTACGCAACAATTTCATAACATCTTTATTTGACTATAGATTGTTAATAATGTAATTTGAACCTTAAATAAGGCAGTACTACAAATCTGCATGTGATTTTAAGGGTTTTTAGTGTATAACAAGGAAATCTGTGTAATTTGGCAGATTTTTGATCAATCTGACAGATTTTCGAAGCGCATTTAGCAGAATTTTGCCATGACCTTATGGTCACCCTGTCTCCTGCCCAGACAGTGCTGCCAAGTCGAACTATGACAAATGTATGAGGCTATATATATTGTGACGGAATAGGAATTAAGTCACCAACTGTATGTTTTAAATACACTAGCACACTGTGAGTCACCCACACTTTGCATATAAGGGATCCTTGTTTCTGATTGGTCAATTGAGTTTATGCACTGTTGTATGGCAAAGAGAAGTTGTACACTAGCTTATGGGGCTCAGAGTCTATAAAAGGGGTTGCAGGGCTAGGATTTAGTCAGTTGATTGCTTGATTCTCTGATGATTAGACTAATTGCTAAGGCTCTTGATTATGTGGAATGACATGACGGATGATGATGATTAAAGGCTTGACCACCGTACTTGATTACTGTTTCTGTTCACCCATTACTAGTCTGTCTTAGGGTACAGGGTCTACCTAGGATAAGTTGCTCCACCCACATTCCGACTCCGCCGACTCCGCCCACATTCCGACTCCGCCTATTCCACCCATTCTCTACTCCACCCACATTCCGACTCCACCGACTCCGCCGACATTCCGACTCCACTGACATTCCGACTCCGCCTATTCCACCCATTTTCTACTCCACCCACATTCCGACTCCACCGACTCCGCCGACATTCCGACTCCACTGACATTCCGACTCCGCCGACATTCCGACTCCACTGACAGTCCGTCTCCACCCACTTCCGACTCCACATTCCGATTCCCAGTTCCCACTCCCATTCTATTGCCCTGACTACCAGTCTACTGGCTGATCCAACCAACCCAGGAGAGGGGATAGCCTGGTGCTGTGGCCCACCACTGCAGGGATAGGACACCATCGGGACGGCACGCTACCAATCAAACCAGCCTGATGCAGGAGAGCTGGCACGACGACGTCACAATATTCTTTTTATAGCTCATGGTCCCCCCCCCCCCAATACAAGGCCAAAATTCTTGCCAATCTGAGTACTCAGAAGACTGGCCATTTCAATCAAGCTATGAGATTCCATCTCTATAATATGGGTAATAAAATAGCAGCTAATTGGAAAAACCCTAAACGATGAAACCTGCCAGGGTCAATTTTAGGACACCACCAAGAAGATTGAGACATACATCAAATCTTTTTTGTCAACTTGATTCAAATATGAACAATAACTTTATTGAGGCACTTTAATTGAGGTACAAATATCAGTAAGTCAAGTCAGTATTGTAGTTGAGGTCCTTTAAAATCACACAAGAACTTTTCTTTTTGTAACCCCAAATTACTCCATCAGTTCTCAATTTCCCTACCCTAAAATTAAGATGCATAAATAATAATAAAATAAGCCCACACTGTCAATGCCTGAACTAATAATGCTAGCTTTTTTAGATGAGAAATGCTTTTTCATTTGCTTCATGTGTATCATATTAATGCTATAGAGGAAGAATTGATACAAACTTTTTTTTTTTTTTTTTTTTTTAGAGTAAATCGGTCACACTTGTATTTACATTAGATGGCATATGTACCCTGTCTATTTAACAAATACACACGTTTACAAATTAATTCAAACAAAATATACACTAAATGTACAAACAATACTATGGATGAATAAATTTTACATCAAATTTAGGCAATAACGTACAAAAAAGTTATCCAAAATTTTAACAACTTCTTTTTTTTTCAAATGGAATTACAGATTTTTGTGCTTAAATATTGGACGGAATAAACTGAAATGATTTCAAAAATTACAAAATAAATATCATTCTGTACATCAACAATACATAATGCAGGTCAAAGTGTAATATTCACAAAATGCCGTTTTCAATAAGCAAACCTCCCGTAAAAATGCGTACTTGGAAATATAATAAAAATGTGTACTTTAAAATTTAAAGTACAAGAGGTAAAATGCAACGAAATGTTCCTTATGATCTTTAAAATGGGGTCATATTCAAATGAAGGGGGAATGCGGTTGTGCAACTTGTGCATAGTGTCAAAGTTACTTCATGAAACCCCCCCCCCCCACCCCCAACAGTGGAGGGGACATACCTTGATCAGAACTAATGCGAGCGCGAAGCCTTTACGGCGTGGGGTTCGGCGTGGGACGTGGCGTTCGGTGCGATCTGAGGCAATTTCTGACCACTTTAACCAATTTGTTTGAGCGAAAGATCATCATTTAAACATCGTTTTCGAATTTAGAGTCACTGAATCAGCTATTCTGAGCTATTATAGAATATAGAATCAAATATAGGCTACAAGTTTAATTTGGGGACAAAAAAAGTGGGGGGGGGGGGGAAACAGATATGATATCCCCCCCCCCCCCCCACCCACCGCCTGGTACCCCACCACCGATTGACGCCAATGCAGTGTGGCATTGGAGGGGAGTATGTGTTAATTGCCTACATAGACAGTGGGCGGGGCCAGGTAGATTGGTCTATTTTGGGGGAGGAAGCATGCTCCCAAAGGCAACTCCCCCCACTGGTGCACCATGGAGAGCTAAAATACAAAACGAGCCAATAAATAAGCTAACAATTGAATCTTCTATCGACAACCCTTTTACGTTGGATTGAACATCAAAGCATATTATTATAATTCCATCAATAACATATAAAGCAACTGAATCAAAATACACAAAGAATTATGCCAAATCGGTCTGCATCACCATCCTCCGATTGGTGACGTCACGCTGGCAGGGCGTGCTCCAAAACTGCTCCCTGTTGGGGTAGTAGAACTCCGTCCGCAGTGGCTTGGCTTTGATGCTCGGTGACGGCTGTCGGAAGCACTCGTTGCCCGGACGCAGCTTCTGGGTGGAGCTAGCTGAGGCTTCTGCGGCGGTGTCCACGGCTGCCACGGTGCGGAACAGGTGACTGTTCTTATCCTCCTTGGTGAGGGGTTGGATGAAGCGCTTGTGGAGTGCTCCCCGATCTTTGTGGTATAACCTAGAATAATGACGAGAAGAAGTTTGTTGGAAATCTTTTTTTTTAATCATTTCATTAATGCAACTCTTACACATTTGTTGTAACAGCTAGTGGAGTGCAGAATGCATATATCAAACATTTTCCAAACTTGAAAAAAAAGTAAGACTGCTGCAAACTGCTTACTGACTGGATGGACCTGAAATATAGGCCTATAAATCTAAAAATTAATGTGGCCTGACGTTGCGAACTTAGCAAGTTCTTCTTCAGAGGCTAAACCAGAAAAATTTCTGTTTTAGCCTCTGAAGAAGAACTTGCTAAGTTCGCAACGTCAGGCCACATTAATTTTTAGATTTTCCAAACTTTTTACTGTATTTGACAAAACAAAAAATGGACGTGCTCATTCCCTTTCTGCACCGAAAATGAAGTCATTAAGGAATTTGACACTTTAAGGAATTTCATGTTTCAAGCCTAATTGAGTATTTCATTTTGTCTGAACAGACTTTGAGTATAATTGGATTGAAGGAAAATACAATGAGAGTGTTGTAAAAGAATAAAGAGTAGAAAGAGAAGACAGGAGACTTTCATAAACAAGGAGCAACAGTCAACATTCACAATTGAAAAAAAACAGAGGCTTGTTATGAATACTTACTTGAAGTCATATTTCTTCAGTTCAGAAAATTTGGCATGCTCCATGTCGCGTATGGGAATCCTGTTTCCCTCCATCTGCCAACCCTTTTCGTCCTGTGGCCCCGGCATGAACCCACAATGCCTTTCTACTTCCTGCGGTTCAACTGCCGGCACAACCGGGATGCCAGCCTCCCTAGCCGCCGTGTCTACGCTGGGGTCATTCACGACGGCCAGCGCGGGAATCTCACTGATCCCCGCCTGTCGGAGCGCCAGTTTCTTAGGTGGGTCCTTCAGGAGACCCTTCAGCTTTGCCACCTGGTTGCTGGCCCTGGGTCCACGGTAGTACAGCTCCGTGTCCGTCGCGCAACGGTGAAACCTCATGGCCGTGTCCTCCACGACGATCTTGGAGTGCCAGTCGTCTAGTTCCCCGTCCCGCGCTGCCCGCCTCTCACCGTTGAGAGTATCACCGGCAAGGTGGATGGTGATTGGGGGAACAGGCTGGAAGGTTTTTGGAGGACGCTTCCAAACATCCATGTCTTTGTTGCGATCGGACCATTTGTACCCTTCCCTCTCCTCAAGCGTTGGCTTCAGGACATTTGCATGAAGGGTATTCTCCCTCCAAGGCTATTTGGAAAAAATATTAAAAATCTCTTTTTAAATTTCATTTTACATTTTCCCGTTGCGACCAGAACCCACCAAATGAGTCTTAAGGACATTCTAAGTTTTGGTACAAATAGAATGAGAATATTGTGATGTTCATTTTTCGTTTATTACTCTTTTTTGACTTCTTAATATATGATATTATGTCAGCAAAAATGTTGACTCTTCCTTTTGATATCCATTATACAAGGTCCATCACTCAAAACAAGCTCTGGTTCCCTGTGGCCCATTTTGCTGAGTTAGGTCGCATTTATAAGATGGCATTTTTGCGTCGGGGTGATATAAATCAAATTAGGTTTTGCCCTTCACCGACGTATTTAAACACTGTATACTCAGTGTTACTCCGAAGTGAAAGTTGAAAAATCACTTGTGGGTGGTGGGACTCCACGACCTCCTGCTTTCTAGTAGTGATGATGTCTTGCCACTCCACCCCCTAACCAACGGGGGGGGCTTGGTTAACGATGATGTACTTAGCAGCGGGTACCGCATAAACTATTATAAGATGGAATTTTGCGTCGGGGTGATATAAATCAAATTAGGTTTTGCCCTTTACAGATGTTTTTAAGGTCGCATTTACTTCAGATTCCAATTGAAAGAAATCCGGATCCTAATTTTTAATGCACATTTCCTCAATTGTATTACAATCTTTGGTGACAAAACCCTCCACTCAAGTGTCTCCACGTTGCACATTGCCAGAAGCATGGCAAAGTTAACAATTCGACTACTACAGCTTGCTGAGAGTTGTCAGCCATTTTAAAACCCCAGAGCCATGGGATAAATAAATGAAAGTTTACAGCTACAAACATAGTAATACCTGTGTGAGTTCATCTCTCCTCGCCACGTCAGGCTGTCGGGAATGCGTGTTATCGTCTAGGGCTGTCTCCATCCCGGGATAGATGAAACCGTTCTGGGTCTGCCAGGCATCCACGGAATCCTGCTGCTCTTGTTTCCTGACGGCGTCGACGTTGACTGGCACCACCGTGGCCGAGTTATACTCCGGGCAATATGTGAAGCGACGACCTGGCTCCTGCAGATGCAAAGAAGATAGGGATGAAATTGGCAATTTCAGGAAAAGGTCTGAAAAGAAGACAAGGTTTAATGCTTGCTCTCAATGTCATTCTATGCAAAAACATACATCGGTTTTAGATTAACATGTCTGAAGTACAGGAACGTAATTGTACTAATACTCTAAATTCCATGTGTGTAAAAGTAACAGTGGACAGGGGTTTTTCTTCTACAATCCTGCAAAATCTGTGTAACCCTCCAGCTGGATTTGGAAGAATCTGAGAGGGTATGGCTTAACATCCGTTTCAGACTAGCATCGGAAGTAAGGCCAAACCAATTAATTCCAAAGATGAAAGTTTGTCGTTTGAAACAGTTAGGGGACACATCCTCCAAAGATTTTACTACAGCTTTAGTTCAGAAAGTCTTCAGGGTCTAGTCTATGGAAAAGTCATAACTGTCACAAAGTGAATATGAGATAAAATTACTCTTTTAATGAAATAGTTTGAAAAATTTTAATTTGCAAAGTGTCAACGAAGAACGTTCACATTCACTCTTTTAATGAAATAGATTGAAAAATTTTAATTTGCAAAGTGTCAACGAAGAACGTTCACATTGCTTTAAAGCAATGTGAAAGTTCTTCTTTGATGTTTTGCTGTATAGGGTGAGTAAAAAAAAACGAAACCCAAATGTCGGGACTATTGTTTTATTGAAGTTCTGCATGTAGCACTCTCAAAATCTAGGATATGAAAGCCCAATTCATAAGCTTTGTTTTAGTACAAGAATCATTCAAATCACTCATGTACTTTCCAAGTTACAGAATTTTAAACACAACCACCGTTTTAAGATTCTGTCCACGGATCACAAAAAAAGGTGTGCGTTCTTTCAGCAAAACGAAAACAATTCACACACATCCCTATGTGATTTCTTTTTGTTTTGCTGAAAGAACACTGAACTTTTTTGTGATCCGTGGACAGAACCTTAAAACGGTGGTTGTGTTTAAAATTCCGTAACTTGAAAAGTACATAAGTGATTTGAATGATTCTTGTACTAAAAGAAAGCCTATGAATTGGGCTTTCATATCCTTGATTTTGAAAGTGCTACATGCAGAATTTTAATAAAACAATAGTCCAGACATTTGGGTTTTGTATATCTAATCCCAAAATAGAAACAGAATTTTCAGTTCATAAGCCAGTGAACCTTTGGACTCCCACACGGTACTTTTATGTAATTTAGAAAGTTTTGCGGGAAGCGAATTACACTTTCAACATTGGATAATTTTATCACTTGTTGAGCAATTACTTTTTTCTAAGGTCACTTGGGTCATAAACAAGCGTTTTTCAAAGTCACACGATCAATATTTTCACAGGGTGTAGGATGTATTTTGCGTAGAGGAAAAATGTTAGGACTCTTGACATCTGAGATTTTCAGAGGAGAGGGAAAAGCTTTGCGAGCATCAATATTGGAGAATCAGTTTTGCAAATTGCCAGGAAGGATTGCCAGTCTGGAACAAAAACCTCTTTTGTCGCTACTTGGTGTAAGAGTTGCTTTGGTGAGCCAAAGCACTCATAGTCTGACCTTTGCCAGTTCCCGGCGTAGTAATTCTTTAGCCTGTTCGGTGGAGTTCAGCGTCTGCGTGCTGTAATTATGAGCCACGCCGTTGACTGGCTCAGCTCGGATTGTTGCTGGCTTGACTTTCTTGCTCTTGTTTCTGTTGCTGACTTCATGGACCGCATCCTTTCAAATAGATTGCAAAAAGATAGGAAGATATTCAATTGCTTTGCAAGAATGTCTTGACTACAAAGCACCATGTGAAGCCCTTTTGCTGAGGCCTATTAACCCTAACCGCCCTGAATCCTTCAAAATCCTCTTTGCCAAAGTGGAGGAATTTGGAGGATTGAGGTTACATGGCAAAAGTGTGTTACTGATTTCGTAGGATGCACTTTGTCAAGGTCTTGGGCCGGACCTTGTGTTGTTTTTACTGTTTGTTGCACTTCCATTGGACATTCAGTTGACAAGTTATGACTGTTTAAAGTTTGTATTTATCAAAATGTCAAAAAAAGGTAAGGCAATGCCGAGAAACAAGCCTTTAATGTTTTGAGTTTTGTAGTCGTGAAAGTTAAAGATGCCATTATTTTTTCTTAAAAACACTTGTATTACACAATTTTTATACTATTTCTTTAAAACATGTGTAGTAGACATGTCAAAGATAACAAAATCAATAAATCTGAAAATTGAAAAAAAAATCACCCCCATTCATTTTTTTTTTGCATTTTCCTCCACTACGGCCTGTGCCCAGTTCTGTCTCATTTTCCCAGAACGCCTCACAATACACTTTAAATATTTCACCTTTTTTTTAATACTTGAGATTTGAAGGTTTGCATGGTGGAAAGATACTAACACAAGATAAGTTTGCGGTAGCACCATGTGAATAAATCTCTTTTGTGAGTATGTATGGTTCTGAAAAGAACCGGAGGGACTCAACGTTTCGAACAGTATGCTCTGCCCATCGTCAGGAGAATGAGGGATATTCCAATGATGATGTTTTAATACTTACAATGTTGTTCTTGATATGGTCACTCTGCTCAGCGTACAGCCTTCTCTCCTCCAGTAAGTCCAGGTACCTGTCATTGTACAGGTCTAGGGGGGTCCACTCCCTGTGTTTGTGCTGGGCAGGGGCCGTCTGGGCTCTCCATATGTCCACATTCCCGTTCTGATCTACGGGTGGCTCCCCTCGAGATTCAGACAATTCTGTGACGGAGAACAGTTGCGAAGTTTGTCTTTATCCTCGATAAATGTTATGTTTGTTCAAAATGCTCTATTGAAAAATTCACAGTAATGGACAGCGATAATGTGTAACCTTTACACATATAATAATACGTGTAAAGGTACCATTAAGGAGACACATTAATATCGTAATTTCTTCGCACGATGGGAGAAATCGGTCGTTAGGGAGACATTTTCCTAATTTCACAGCCCCCTTTAGAGGCATCAATTTTACTGTCACAATTAGATTATATTTGTTGCTCATGGACTAACTAGTAAACGTTCCAAAATCCGAGGAAAAAGGACAAAGGAATATTGGGTTTGGGCAAATTAGAGTTTGAAAAATTTTGTGCACAAGTCTATCGGAATGTCTCCCAAATGACCCATTTCCCGCAATAATAATAACATTTATTATTATTATTATTATAAACAGGATACAATAAAATTAGGGGGTTTCCAATTCAAAGTTAGCTTGTAACGGGCCAACTTTTGGTGTGATGTCGCATTTGGTGAAAGCATAGTGCTTAGAAAAATCACTTTTCAGTTTAAACATGCGGGGTTTTTTTTGGAATGAGTCAATAAAATTTACCTTCAAAATCAGCAGCAGTCAGCGGCACTCCAAACTCCTTGCTGAGCGAGACGATCATGTCTGCTGAAGGGAAGAGGTCGTTACGAGTGGCGTTTCTCAAGATGTCCTGACAGACCAGCTACAAATGCGAGAAAAATGAGAAATACAGTAGTAAATGTCATGGTTCAGAATTTAATGCGAGATACTGACATGCAAGCAAAATGATTAAAACTTAGTATATTTCCTCAACTGGGAGAGTGTGGCCTGGTGGTTAGGGCTCGTGGCTCATGATCAGAGGGTCAGGGGTTCGATCTCTGTGTGACACAGTTACTTTAATACTTCGTATCCCTTCACCTGAAACTGACCTGCAGGTTTTAAAACAGTAATATGCATTTTCAAATTAGGTGTTCGCCCTCCACCGACGTATAAACACTGTATACTCAGTGTGTTACCTCCCGAGTGAAAGTTGGAAAAAATCACTCGGGTGGGGCTTGAACTCACGACCTCCTGCTTTCTAGTGCAGATGTGTTACCACTCGACCACCGAGCTAACGGGATCGGTTGGCCGGTTCGAATCTGATGTACATAGCAGCGGGTAACGCATTAACTATTCATAAAATGGAATTTTTTTGGCGTCGGGGTGATGTAAATCAAATTAGGTTATTGCCCTTCACCGACGTATTAACACTGTATACTCAGTGTGTTACCTCCCGAGTGAAAGTTGGAAAAAATCACTCAGGTGGGACTCGAACCCACGACCCCCTGAGACAACCGGCCAACCAATCCCGTTATTAGCTCGGTGGTCGAGTGGTAAGACATCTGCACTAGAACATGTAGAAAGCAGGAGGTCGTGGGTTCGAGTCCCACCCGAGTAATTTTTTCCAACTTTCACTCGGGAGGTAACACACTGAGTACACAGTGTTTATACGTCGGTGAAGGGCAAAACTTAATTTACATCAACCCGACGCAAAAATTCCATCTTATGAATAACACAAATTTTGCTCTGAATATTGCCTCTCCACTACTAAATCCTATGTGCTTTACCATGTCTAGCTTGGTGATAGCATCAAGGCACAGCTTGGGCACCATGTCCCTGACATACAGCAGTGGTTGCTGGACTATGGAGGAGAGGGGCTCGTGCAGGCGGATGCGGCACAGATCCACGTCCAGGCTGCCGTAGCGACGCTCGCTGAACATCATGTTGGAATTGTACAGCACCCGGAAGGTCACGTTCTCTGCAAGTACAAACCAGATTTGGCAGGTGTTTCCTAAGACAATTTAACTTTTTTATTAAATGAAGATTGTATTTCCGAAACATGATTAAACACCATTTTGTTAACTTTTAGAATCTTACGTTTCCTGGCTGCCCAAAGTCAGTTTCGACAGCTGTTATGTAGTTAAATACAATTTGAGAATACAATTAACTGAAACATGAAGTTTAGCAACAGCTTTTATATTGTTTTCATTCTTCAAAGTTTCATAACTGTGCAAATCTCCCCCCTTTTTTTCAAATGGATGTATTGGTTTTGGAAATAAACACTTCGAATACAAATGAATGCTGAAGAACGCCATTGTCCAGTGGTTACGGTGTTTGACTCATGTACGAAAGTGCGTGGGTTCGAACCCTGCCAGGAACATGGTGTTTGTGCCCTTGGGTAAGACACTTAACTACAATTGCCTCTCTCCACCAAGGGGAATAAATGGGTACCTGTGAGGGTCGAGGACCAATTGAGCGCTGATATCGGCTGCCGCGTGGTCTCATGGCCTGATGAACGGGGTAATAATTGTAAAGCGCTTTGAGATCGTTGATACAATGGAAAGGGCTATAAGCACAATTATTATTATTTAATTTATGACATGGCTCAAGAATATAAGACTGATGTTGGGGGAAATAAACATGCAGAGCATTTACACAACAATCTTATACATGGATGCAGATACGTTGACACTGATGAAGCGACAATTCCGCATCAAATCCATAAACCACAGACATTTCTGAAACTGTATATCAAACTTCACTGAATGGGATGCTTTCCATATGGTCCAATGTGTCAACAAAGGTGATGCGATCAAGCTAAATCAGTTGTTTGTCGGGAATTTTTATGTGGAGTTACAGGCCAAACTAGGGCCACTTCATCACATCACTTCATCACATCTCTTGGTGTTCTGACTTCCATAATTTTTGAACTAAATACGGCATCAGCATGCGGTTTTCACAGCAGTAATGCTGAGATTGTGCTCTTTTGAAATCTGTAATAAAATGTTTTTTGACCAGGGTCGACAAACAACTCATGTAGCTTGATTGCATCACAAATACTGCTCAAGTACCTTTGGCCTTTGGTCTTGGCAGGGTCTCCCAAATGAGTTGAACGGCCTTCTCTCTCAGGCCTTCCAGGACAAAGATATGCTTCTCTCCATCCATCACCTGAAAGCCGGTCACGATGTCCAACACTCGACTCTCCTGCTGCGCTCTAGAAAATGAAGAAGAAACAATACGTGGAATGTGAGAACAAGGACATATTTCAAATTAGATTTTGCCCTTCACCGACGTTTAAACACTGTATACTCAGTGTGTTACCTCCCGAGTGAAAGTTGGAAAAAATCACTCGTGTGGGACTCGAACCCATGACCTCCTGCTGGCTCTGCTTAACCCCCCCCCCCCTACATGTACCTACAGCAGAGAAGACAGCACTAACGGTAAGCATAGTTTTTATGGGTTACAAACTTTTATTTTGTATATAAAATACACGCAACCTGTGGACTCTTTGATTACGGGGTTACCTCAGAATTTCTGTACTAAAGTGTCATATTAAAAGTGCAAAATGGTGATCTTAAGCACAGTAATTCATCGTTAACAGAGCCATGAAATTGGGCACAGAGTGATTGAACAGATCATATTTAGATCTTTAAAAAGATTTTCTCATTTGTAGACAAATTGATTGACTACAAATAGAAGCAATTACAGAAATAGTGTCCGTCAGATGCCAATGTCACACACTTCGTTAAATTTGCGGCAAGCACACACTGAGGCAACTCAACTGGGACCAATTCAATGAAGCTACTAGGTTCAGAATTTTGTTATGCCCAAATCATATTTGCTTAGCCAAAATGGGTTAGGGGAGAATGCACAATTCAACTAGCGGTAAATCGAGGTTTACCTTAAGGTTTTATGAGGTTTTATGGGGTTAATGAGGTTTTACAAGGTTTAAGGGATTTATGAGGTCTTATGGGGTTTTATGAGGTTCTATGGGGTTTTATGAGGTTTTATGGGGTTTTATGAGGTTCTATGGGGTTTTATGAGGTTTTATGGGGTTTTACGGGTTACCTCAAGGTTCAACCTCCAGTTACCGCTGGTTTAATTTTGCATTCTTCCCTTAGGCCAAAAAAATAAAGTCTCCGGTTTCTGGTATGCGCGCGCGTCGCCGTAGCCATGCGCGTCGGCAAAATGAAAAAGTTTTTTTTTCAATGAAAGATGATGTCTCAAAACCACCAAACTCACTGGTTTGACTGGAATCCTGCTGCTGCACAATTTTAACATGTTTTTAGATGGGGTTATGATCGAGAACAAGCTTTATATGGCCTCTCTGGACTCCCACATATTTGCACTAAGTTTAGTCGGGCACCATTTGCAGTCATCAGCCGACACTTGAAGCAAAAAAGTCAGGTAAAAAAAACAAAAAGCCGCGTCGCCGCACCACTTTTTGGGCAAGCTCCACGCCAGAAACTGGAGACTTTTTTTTTGTGGCCTTACCAGCCAAATGTCATATGATGTCAATTGCATGTGACTCACTGAGCAAAAAAAATCAGGTGAGCAATCTTTTTTCAGCCAAGACAAAACTCTACTTTTGAAAACAAAAACATGGTAAATATAGAGTTGTTGATGGATGCCGACGATACATACTCTGAGAGTTTGTAGGTTGATAATGCTGCTTCAATGATATGCTGTGGCATCTTGTCCAGGTTCAGGGCCGTGGCGTTGATCTCTGTAACCAGTCTCAACAGCCTGTGTAGAAACTCGGTATTCTTGTACTCAAAGATGTACACGATCCTTGCAAATGGACACTGTTTAAAGGGAAGACACAACATTTGCAAACATCAAAAAACGAAATGATCAAATTATCACGAAATACCTTACTGAATTGTTAGGGACTGACAGTCTAAGGCATCCTTTAAAATCGTGGCTCCTGGTGGGCTGACATTTTCAAGAATTTGTTTTCAAAAAGTATTCTTAATTTTTCATATTTAGTTATTCTGACTTTTTTTTGCAATTAATCACACACATGTGAAGGGGTACAAGCCTGCGAGACTGATTCTCTGACCTTACAATTCCCCAAAGTGTATTAATTGCTTCGTTTCATCTTAAGTAGGGTCAGGGAACCAGACTACAAGAACATGATAGGTTTTCTTGGTTTTTCCAGCATCTACAAGCCCAAAACATGAAACAAGTCAGTTTAACAATATTTTATATAACATACTTATCCTCCAAATCCATTTATTTCTGAAAATTGCAGCAAAAGCAAATGTTGTACATTCCCTTTAAACAACAACAACAACATCAACAAAATCTAAAATTTAACAGAAAGTTCCAGAATGTCACAAAATGCATTCAACATGACACACTTATCAATCAAAAAGGCAAGCTTACAATTCACGAAACATGTAACAAAAGAGAGATGTGAGATGTTCACCTCAGATGGCGTTTCAACTTCTGCCTTGAGTTTGACCTCTTGTGAGGTCGTCAGTGGGTATGCCACCTCCACACGGATCTTAAGCTGGCTATGACTCTCCAAGTAATGGCCCATTGCTAACGGCTCGTCCTCTGAGGGAAAAAAATCAATCAATCAATCAGAGAAATGTAAGCTGAGAGAATACAAAGAGACTAGTTAATGAGTTAAGAGAATAAAAAGCGAAACTGTTGTGCATGTGAATATTTTTTTAGATATTGTTAAAAATAAATTTCATGGTCACATGACCCTGACATCCTCTTGGCAAAAGTTTCAGGGTACAAAACTATGGGCGTCAGAGAATAAAAGATTAAATTCCTTAACTTGAAAAGTACAAAGGTGTTTTGAATGATTCTTGTACTAAAAGAAAGCTTATGAATTGGGCTTTTATATCCTAGATTTCGAAAGTGCTACATGCAGAACTTCACTAAAAAAAATGGTCCCGACATTTGGGTTTCGTTTTTTTTACTCACCCTGTATTGAACCAGTATTTATTTTTTTAAACAAATTCCCTAACTTACTTGGTCCGTCAGCCGAGTTTGAATACCCAATCAGTCTGGTGTCCGTCCTGTTACGACCAATCACGTCGGGTATCGGGCAGCTGTGTATGGGGGAGGTCAGGTTCAATACCCGCTCCCCAAGCAGGAGGTCGGACAGGTCAAACTTGGCCATGCCGTAGGGGTCCCACGGCTTGACGTGAGTCACAAACGGGTTGTGCAGGGTGCGCTTGGCTAGAGAGAAACAAAATCGCGGCAAAATTTACTTGTAGTTTCTGACACAGTGGAAGAAAAGTCGATTATATTGGATGGTTACAGGATGGTTGTTTTGTTCACAGAAAAACGTTGTGTTGGTATTCCTGTTGCCAAGAGCGACATTTGGACTTCATGCATACATATGCTTTAAGTGGTTAAAAAAGAAATGCGAAACTTAATGGGTTCTGAGAAACATTTGCGCACCATTAACCACGCTCAAACGCATTAATATTTTTCCCACAGACACTGTTAACCCCCCCCCCCAAAGATCTCGGCCACTGAGTGACGAACATTTGTTAAACTCGGTACATGCATAGAGCAACTCTTCATGAACATACCCAAGAAATTTCATGACTATATGTCAAAGGCTTTTGGAATGATGGCTAATTAATTATGCATATGTACGAATGGTAATTCTGGTCTGTGTATATGGGAAAACTCAGTTTTTCGCTGCAAGGCAACCTGTAGTCCGATTTTTATGTTTTTGGTATCAAAAGATGCGTAAGGCTCGAGGCTAAAAAGTCATAACAGCTCGGGTCGCCAAAAAAAAAATGTCAAGGCTATCGTGGAAAATCCGCCCGGAATCCCCCCCCCCCCCCCCGGCCCTTTTAGGGTTACCCACACAAGAGTACACACTTACTTACAATGAATCCTTTGCCGGATTATACATTTGGCGTGGAAACAAGATACCTGGGACATGGGGCCAACTTCATAGCACCGCTTGTTGTGTTATCTATAGCAGAAAACTATTTCATGGCGTGGATGTACTAACGGTTGTGTGCGCATGGAGATTTCTATTGTTATGTCACTAATTTCAGCTAATTTAACTTTTTCCTCCGAGGTAAGCCTGCCGGCCTTCGTGCATTTACTGAATATGGACTTCATGAAATCAACAAAGGCTGTGCTATCAGAAAATCATGTGCATGGACCTTTTTCACGAGTTGGCCATATTGAATTTAAAGTCTGCTCTAATGAATAACTATAAATTTGTTATTAAACATACCCTTTTGTTTTAAGCCACAAGAAATGACAGTGAGGCTAGAATGTACAAATAGTCTGGCACCATCCCATTCAATAGTTCACAAGTAATAAGATGCATTCCGGGAACCCGACCAAAATGGCTTTCTCGTGAATTAGGTCCATATATAGTGGCGCCATGAAATTGGGTTCTGGTTTAAAGTAATGCAAAAGAAAAAAGAAAAAAAAGAAAAGACAGTGACTCTTTACCTGTCACCATGCCCACATTGCTGATCTTGTCATCTTCAATATCCTCTCCGAACAGCGTGGGTTTCTGCTTGATCTCCTCTGGGCGTCGATCTCGGTCATGCACCTCAATCTCCAACTGGGGGCCCTGCAAGTACTCCACCAGCTCTCCCTTTGGTATCGTGCCTATAAAAAAAAACAAGAAAAACAAAGGCAGTGGATATTTAGCTGGAGACAGCAAACCTTTAGTAAAGGTTAGCTTGCCAGATATGCACTGAACGTGCGCAGTTACTGTTTGTTTGTACTTAGACATTTTCTGGTGACAAATTTTAGTCTGGCTCCATGCCAACATTATCGTTGTAACTTCGTATCCACAAGATGGGAATTAGACCATTTTACAATTTCAGACTTTATTTCCCTTTAAAAAAAAAAACCTCCAGAGCCACAAATCTGAAAAAAAATGTAATACTCTGCAATAAAATGTTTGAGATATGTTAAAATAATATTCTTATTTTTTGGGGATGGGGGAAAAAACCTCAAAAATTTCGCCAGCGGGGATCGAACCCGGATCTTCCCGCTCATGAGATCTGTTGCTTATCCACTAGGCCACAGGTTCTACACAACCGTTGGTGGTAATTTAAGATATCTTATAATTCAGCCCTATCTTAGAGAGTACAGCACCCTCTGTTGATAGGGATTGCCGCCGGCAATATATCCACTATCAAAAACAAACAGGAACATTAATAAAGAACTTACATTTTGAGCAGCAATGGAAAGCGAACAAAACGGAAGTTAGCACAAGTGATACCTTCCTTTCCTTCCATCTTTGGGTTTTCATTTTTTTTTCTCTTGAGATACTGTAGCACTTTTATTTCTGTACACCAAGATAATTTAGTTTCGATCTGGTGTATTTTCTTTGTGAGATTTTCACAGAAAAATGAGAGCCAAAAAAGCTACACCATTCTGTCATTGTAAGCTGAATTCTTATTTATCAATCCTGCATGGTTCACACAGCTCAAGCTCCAGCAATCAGAAGTTCACATGATTTGGTAACAACCTGATTTTTTTTTAATCAGTCAGTCACAACTTGATCACAATTCAACAGTAGGCCACCTGGCCGTGATGTACACATAAATGATGCTGACTGCGCGCGCATTTCGAAGATTGCGCTCGCGTGCTTTGCACCAGAGGTGTGAGTAACCACTGATAAAATGAAGGAAAAAAGAAAAAAAAAAAGGTAAAACTCAACTGAAAATTCCTATAGTTAGTTTTGTAGCAGCAGCAAGTGAGGGAAAAAATCAAAAACAAAAAAAAAAAAGTAGCTTTAGCTTGAGAGCTGAGATTGTGCACGTCACGTCACGTACAATTTTTTTGTTATTCAAAACTTGCGATGCCTGTACGATATGGATTATGGCAGCCTCGTTTTTCGCTAAAAAAAACCTGTATCTCCGGTTGTAAAGGGACGAAAGGGGTACGAACATTTAATACGAATCTTTGCTAAATAACGCAACATCCAAACCTCATGTTTGAAAGGATTGATTCTACGAAATCACAACTTTCAACATTTAAAAGATGGCGTCGGCACGTAAAACGGATAAACTGCAGCCTAATTATCATGTGCCATATTTTGCCACATTTAAATGAGACAAATCCAGGGGTTGAGATCATTCAAGGCATGATGGGAAACAACATGGCGCAGCAAGATCTCGCATACCTTGTTCCCATGGGTACAAGATCTTGCTGCCCGAGATCCAGCAAGATCTCGTACCCATGGGAACGAAGTTGGTATACAACTCTGACTTGAACTAACCTAGTAATTCCACGTTGATGTCCTCCCAGTAGATGTTCTTGCCGTGGGGCTTTCGGCAGCTCTCGTAGGTGGGCTCTCGGAAGAACCTGTAGGCCGTGTAGACGGGCTGGCACCTCCTGGCCAGCTCCCTGTACGTCAGCGGGCTGGAGGGCATGGAGGTGCCTGAACTGACCTTGATGATGAGAGGGTTCAGCTCCCTGCGTAGACTCTCCGACATGAGGGGCCCGTCCAGGGAGAGGGTCAAGAAGACGTCTTCAAGACCGCGCACCGGCGTGGTCAAGCGATTCGTGACGGACCTCAATCCTGTGTTGGGAAATGGTGACAATTGGGCATCAGTGTACAGTGTTGTTGATTCCGTTTCCGGATATATGACAACTTTACTCAATCACAGTTGAGCCTGAGAACCAAACGGTGTGGTTTTAGAACTTGGTTTTCAAATGAGTATTGTGAAAAAAAGGTTTGCTTGATGTCCAAATATTTGCCAAAAAACTCAAGATTCCAGTCTCAGTTAGACAAGTCAATATGAACAAGATTAAAATTGCCTTCAAAATACCGGCTAACATTACGTTTACAGTATCACTTTTTCTGTGTTGAAGTCAAGCCCTTTCCAAGCCCGAATGAGACCTCATTTTTCCAGATCAATTAATGAAAAACTACAGACAAGGGCCCAATCATAAGGCTACATACAGGCTGAGTAAAAAAAAAGCGGAACACTAACCCCAAAAAATATTCTTCATATTTAAAAAAATATGTAGCACCAAACATAATAATGACTGGAAAGCAAATTTCATAAGCTACTTTCAGATGAAAAAATTACTGAAATTGCTCGATCCGTTCAAAGAACATCACCATTTAAACGCAATGACCCTAAAACCTGATTCGTCCCCCAAAAAAGCAGTTTATTGTGTATTCTGACTGTTTGGAACAACAAAGAAAATGACACAGAATACTTGTTTCAACAACTGTCGCCATTTGTAGAACACAATATCTTTATTAACAACCCTGGTTAGGCAAACAATATGATTTATAAAATCCACTTTTTTTTAACGGGACTTCAAAAGGACTTTGATGAATATTTTTAACTTTTAAACTGAGGTTTTATCGCTGGTGATGTTTGAAGACAATTGTGATGATTCTTGAAATCGCATTTTTGGACAAAACGGTTTAGGGTCATTGCGTTTACATGGTGATATTCTTTGAACGGATTGAGCAATTTCAGTATTTTTTTCATCTTAAAGTAGCTCAAGAAATGGGCTTTCCAGTCATTATTATGTTTGGTGCTACATATTTTTTAAAATATGAAATATAATTTTGGGGGTTTGGGTTCCGCTTTTTTTTTACTCAAGCTGTAGTATCATTATTTGAAGAAAACTGATGTTTGAAGTCAACATTCTACTGGAGGTAAGTGTGTCTTCAGAGTCTGGGTATGACTGAGCGAGACCCTTTTTTGAGGTAAATTTGCCCAATACATCTTAGTTTTTAATCCTACTTTTAACTGTAACCCCCTAAGATGTGTGAAAATGATATTTATATTGGAACATTCAGGACTGTTTGGTTATAAACTATGAAACCACTTCAGTTTTTGTATATTCAAAGTCAACGGAGGTCAAATCATTGACAGTCATTCCCAATTTACATTGGACTGAGTTGAATCTGATGTTCCATTTTACAAGCATAAGCATCTGTGTGCGCGTGCTCTCGAAAAAGATTTCCCCTACGACACCATCACGTAACAGTCATGCACTTACCAGCAAACAGAAGCTTCATGCGTATGGGGATGCAGGCGTTACCGTACTGCTTGATGTACATGGCCAAGGCCGCTGCGGCATGCTCGGCCTTGTGGGACTTCCGTCGGGCCTCCCTCTGTTGGGGCGACTCCTTGAACCCTCTGCGTCCTAAATAAAAAAATACAGGGAAACAAATTACATTTCACTAACACAAAATTCTGTCAAAAACTGTCAGTTCATGAGTTATGCAGGAGTTGATCACACACAAAATGGGCGTTTGCCTGCAAAGTGGGCGACATGCTGACAAAGCAGTCAACAGGCTACAATAGCCTCTTCCCTCACGAAGCCAGCGAGGTGAAGCCAGAGGTGTAACTAGGGGTTTAACTTCTAGGGGGGTACCTGGGGGTGCACCTGTCTTTCAAGGGGGGTACTGAAGGCAACTGATTCCTTGTTTTTAGTGCAATTCAAGATTATAAATGGTGGGTGCACCTGGGGGGGGGCACGGACCTCCGCACAGCGCCCCCACCTCTCCCTCTCTCCAGTTACGCCACTGGGTGAAGCTATTAATTAACAGGTGATGAACAGTAGGCCACATCTGAATCCCTCATCTTAAGCTCATTGCCTACGTTTTCTGTGATTGCAACTCCAGTCAATTGTTGACAACAGACATAGACACAGCTCTAGACACTCTTTTTGGACACGGCTGTAATTGTTGAAAAATAACATGCACAAACAAAAAAAGGAATTGCTATTTAACCCATTATTTGTCACTGTGCTCCCCGTTACTCCCTGTACTGCAATAAACTGCCCCAGCACTTTATGGAATAAATCCAATGTAAAACAATGTAGTTCAGGTGCTGCATAACAGGTTACACGAAGTCATCCAAACAAACCAAACTAAACCCGTACCTGGTGTTGGAGCTGAGTTGGAGCCCGTCCGGCTGTCCCCACCCCTACCCTGAGAGGAGTCCCTCCCTTTGCCCGCCGGGTCGGCCTGCCTCTTGGCCCCGTCCCCTTCCTTCTGGGACAGGGCAACGATCTTCTCCTTCTTGAGCTTCTTCTTGATCTCCTTGAGTTCCTCGGGAGGAGGGAGTCCCGCCAAGTGGCCTAGATGGGCGTAGGACCTGGTGGGCAAATGAACAAGAATTTTATTACAGACCGACTAACAAATATTTGTTGGTCAAAACTACGGACTCATGCATTTACTAGTTTGATATTCCCTAGGTGATATCACACCAGGACCAAATTCTGAGTATTTGAAAAAAAGGTATGCTCACATAGTTGAAAATGTCTTGGAAGCCTATAGAAAGATGCCAGCCCATATGAGTCATTCCATAACTTTTTGGTCCAATAGTGTGACATTTTTTGTGTCTCTGTTAATACACTTTACCTGAGTAATTTGTTGTGCAAGTATCATTAAAATTGACCCCACACTATTTCTTATTGGATGGCAGATACTTTGCTTTACATAATCACTCTTGGAGTGTCATGGCCTAGCGGTTAAGAACACTGCACTAGACTCAAGCTCTGGTGTTTAAGAGGCAGCAGAATGTGGGTTTGAGCCTGGGTCTGGACACTTGTGCCCTTAAGCAAGACACTTAACCATTATTGCTTTGCCTTCGGCGAAGCCGTAGGTCCTGTGTGTTGTGTAATGCAATGCATGTAAAAGAATCCAGTGGCACTTATCGCTAAGAGAAGGGGTTTGCCCCGGTGTTTCTGGCCTTCACTTAAAACTTCCCTGCGGAGTCCGTAGGAGAAGAACCAACCAACCAAGTACCAAGTAAGGCATTAAAAATGTGTCCTGAATTCACAAATATATCAGATGTAACGGAGACTTGAACAAAATGGGACACCAACTTGATGGCATGACCTTTATAGATATACTCAAATTCCAAAAGTCAACAGCCTTGGTGCTTATGGTGGATTCCCAAAATACTACCGCTACCATTTAGTATGTGTGCAGGGACTTGGAAAAGAACTCAATTGCAAGCACGGAAATGTAGCCAGTTTCTCAGAGTTTTAAATCAGTCAATCAGATGTCATGCACAAGTCAACTTATGATTCAGTTCCAAAGCAGACTGGGGACGAACAATGGAATGCGGATGCCTTTGTCATGTTTCATTTCAATAGCTTTTCCTTTTGCATGCCAGAGTGAATGACTTTTGAACGACTCATGAGCGACCGGTGATAGTTTCTTTACGACTTGCGACTGCTTACGATTGACTTGAGACAGAATTGAGGCTGACAATGAGATGACTTGTGATGACATGTCGTCACCGTTTTCACGAACAGCCACATACGTCAATAATTACCAATTTTTCTTCGATTTTAATTTTCTTCACTATTTTGCTTTAAAACATTGTACCTAACCATTTTGACATGTTTTTGTAAGCATTACATCATTAATTTTCAAATAACATTACTGATGCAAGGAGCAGATATCTCGAAAACTGAGTTTTACGTTTTCACGAAGAGCCACATACATTTTGGTCCCTTGAATGCGTACAAAACCTATTGAGCAGAAAGGGCCAATATGTAGGAAACTAGAATTTTCGTTTTCACCAAGAGCCACATATCTTTACTAATTAATTTTCACTAATTGACTAATTAATACATTAGTATTAATTCTAATTACTGGGTTCACATAAAAATTAGCTCTCATAGAATCATATGCAGGTTTTTTTACTGCACAAAGTTGTTGCAAAGTAGTATTTCTTGCAGTTTTCAAATATGAGAAACTTCTTTTGCGATTATCTCGAAAACACTTTTCTTCCAAAATCAACATAATATAGTATGTGGCTGTTCGTGAAAACGGTGACGATGTGTTGACCTTTTATTGCAAAGTTGATCTTATGTCTCACTCACTTCATCTCTTCCGACTGCACCTCAGCGCCAGAGGGCACAGCCGAAAATATGTCAAATTTGGACTCTTTGCATGCATCTTGTCCTTCCTCCCCTTCCTCCCCACTGTGTCTCTTCTCCACCTTGATGACTTCTGAAGGAGGGGATTGGCCGGGGGTCTTGGCGTTCTCTGGTGAAGGAGGAACTGGTCTTCCCTTCGCATCTTTGGATTTTGAGAAATAAAAACACACTCAGCATTAGAAGTTCCAGAAAAGGGGCCTTCCTACCACCACGATCCTTCAATGATGGAGAAATTATTCTTGGATAGGTCCACAAAGACATAAACAAAGAAGGAAAATATAGACAGTTGTAAAATATTGCAGTAGGTCTGAGTCACGCATGAGTCTCTTGCCTTAAAATGGATATTTGTTCAACAAATGTTTAAGCTTGAAGTCTGACAACAATTTTTAAGAATACTGGTGTTTTGAGCATAGGTTTATGCCAGGTTTCTGTTGTTGCAAAGTTGCCAAGTAAATTTACAATTTGCTCGTTTATATTTGTTGGAACCTCTTTTTCTGATATTTAGAAGCAGCGGAAATGAAATATTTTACAAGCCAACAATTTACTGAGTGAGGCAGTGTCTGAATCACTTGACTACGGCCAGCAGTAACACTCTTGCCTGTGGAGAGTGGCTTCAGCTGATCCCATAGGCGCATGTATAACTCCAAGCTTTAGCCATGTAATTCTGACGCAGCCTTACTTGTTATTGTTTGTCAGCCGTGTTTTTTTCTCTCAGAGGGGTAGTCCAAGTTCCAGTAACACCGGAACTTTGAAACTCACCTTTCCTTCCAAAATTCTTCATTCCTTTCAGCTCAGCGGGGCCGTGTTGGGGCACGGGCCGGTCAATGAAGGACTTGCGCGGCTGCAGGGACATGTAACTCTCCGACTGCTTCATGACAAGGGACCGGACTCCTCCCACGTCCTCGGCCTCTTCCCCCGGCTTGGCCTGGGGGAGACGGAAGGCCTTAGGCCGGTCAAAGCGGGCCCTGGAGGACACCTTGTCCTTGGAGTCCCAGATGCGCAGCTCCAGGGTGTGATTGAAGAGCTTCAGGAGCAGGTCTTTGGTCACCTTCAGGGTGTGACTGTAAGATAACAGGAAAGAGATCAAGACAAAGTGTTGAGGTCCAGACCTTTTATAAGACCTCTCACAACTTTGTACACAGACAATATTACATTTGAGTCAAATGCTGTCAGATGACATGCGACTGCTTGGAGTCAATGCGAGGGACGCGACGGACAGGGCCAAGTGGAAGAGAGCCATAGCAAGAAAGCAGGCCAACCCAGAACAGACTGGACAACGGCCTTAAAACCGACATGATGATGATGATGATGCTTGATGGGAAACTTCACAAAGCTGTGGCTTTCAATATCCAACATAATTGGTTTGTTTTTTATATTAAAGCAGGCTTTACAATAAACACTTTGGTCTTGCAAAGATATCTCGGCGAGATACTAACTCCAAAAATACCCATATTTTACGGGTTGTTGGATGTTGACTCAAACACAAGATATCTTCTTTCTTTTATCAAATTATGACACCTTATGGGCTCACTAAAAAGACACTTATTTTGCATCTGAAAATCTAAGACGATGACAGGATTGACTTAGTCTAAATATCACCTGTTATCCACGGAGCCAAGTCTCCTGTATAACGCCTGATATGTCTAAACATACGCCAGCCAATCGGAGTCGACTTTACAAAATTGTGACATCATTTCATTCCCAAATCAGGACTCACGGTTTGATTAGACAATTCGAAGGCAGTGCTTTGTAATACAACAACAGCCGGGCGAATATCGCGTAACATGATACAGAGCGCATTGCGCAGGTTTTTTTTGTCCATGTCTATGAAGCTTAACGGGTGAATGACCGAAGACCCGATATAGAAAGCGCCCGCTGATTGGTCAAAATCTGGAGGTCAAGATGTGGTTGTCTTGCATAATTAATCAGTGAATCTGTTCAAATTACATAGACTAGGATTCACTATGATGATGCTTACAAAAAAGCTGCCCATCACTACAATTTGTATGCCACAAATTTACAACAACTGTGGAAGCCATGCCATTCTGTGTCAAGTTGAGAACTTTGGCACTTGAGAACTGTTGCACATTTGCACTCCATTCCTTTGCTGTGCAACAAAATGTTTGGCAAGGAAGCTCACAAAATCAGCGGATCGATGACCCTGTTATGATTTGGCTCCAGACCAACTTAGGATGGGACTCCTGTACCTGTGTGACCAGGCAATCCACGTCTGGTTCTTCTCTTGCCAAGTCTTCAGCACCTTGGAGTCGTGCTCCGTGTAGATCTTGGCAGCCATGCCAAAGGTCACCACGTCCGTCTTGATCGGCTCGCTGTCGTCCGGCAAGAGGAAGTACTGGCAGTGGTAGTAGTTCTGCGCTTTGGGAGCCTCGACGATGCGCTTTTTCTTGCGCATGAGGTCGTCCAGTTTGGGCACATCTTCTTCAGCTGTGGAAAACGAAAAACATGTCTCATGTCAGTTATCACAAAAATAAAAATCTTGATGAGAATGATATCAATTCATGGCAAACAGAAAAACTTTACTTCAAGAGTTAACCAATTGCAACTATGGCTCACCAATTGTTTTCAAAATGCTTTTACTGCAGCATATTTTTTTGAGTCCCTATAAATGCACAGGCTTTCAAGCACACCCATAAAAAGTAGAAAAGTAGGATCCAAAAAAAAAATAGGACAAAAGTAGGACTTTGGAGAATAAAATTAAGACAAAGTAGGCTTTTTGCAGGCTTTCAGTAGTGTTATCGCTGATGCTCACTTATGGCCACAGCATCATAAGTTTCATTTGGTGTGTTTTGTACTCACAACACTTGTGCTCCATCCTCAACTAAGCTCTTGGAAGTACAATTGCAGAACACTATGCCCAAGCCCTTCATCGTGCGATTTTACATACTACAGTGTGTAACGATGTAAGGAGAATTATTCAATGAGATTTCTTTTTTTCGGAGTTGTGGGACAAAAAAAGTAGGAAAAGTAGGAGTTTCAGGAAAAGTAGGAGCAAGCTAAACAAATCTGGGGAAAAGTAGGAATACTTGAAAGCCTGCATGCATTGAACACAACTTGTCTAGGAGAACTTTGAGGACAAAACATTTAAAGTGACTTGCTCGAAACTACAGAGATTTGATTAGAAAAATCAGAGCTGTTAATTTCATCACCGTTTTCACGAAGAGCCACATATGTCGATTTTGAAGAAAAAGTGTTTTCGAGATAATCGCAAAAGAAGTTTCTCATATTTTAAAACTAAAAAAAATACCACTTTGCAACAACTTTGTGAAGCAAGGAAACCATCACACTATTCTGTGTGAGCTGAATTTTTACATGAGCCCAGTAATAAGACTTAATTCAGCAGTTAATTAGTGAAAATTAATTAGTAAAGATATGTGGCTCTTCGTGAAAACGCAAATTCGGGTTTCCGACATATTGGCCCTTTCTGTTCAATGTGTATTTCCATATAGGTGCGCGTGAGTACGCGCGCGCAGCTGAAAATGTAACAAAGATATGTGGCTCTTCGTGAAAACGCAAATCTCATTTGACCGACTTTGACGTATTTCCGTGCAATGGGTTTTGTATGCGTTCAAAGGGCCAAAATGTATGTGGCTCTTCGTGAAAACGCAAAATTCATTTATCAAGATTTTGGCCCCTTGCAACATTAATGTAACTTGGAAATTAATGATGTTTTGCTTACAGAAACATGTCAAAATGGTTAAGTACATTGTTTTAAAGCAAAATACTGAAAAAAATCAAAATCGAAAAAAATGGTAGTTTTTGACATATGTGGCTCTTCGTGAAAACGGTGACGATTTGACACCTACGAAGAAAGATGACACGTACAACATGATGATCAAACGTCAAGTCAATAAACAACTCAGAACCACATCTCTTTTAAAAGTGTATCACTTAACATGATGTAGCCATTAATTCTCCTGAGTTCTACTCTCAATCATGCAAAAGTCTCACATTGCATTAAAAAAACATGTTGAAATCTGCACTGCACTAGAAAGCAGGAGGTCGTGGGTTAGAGTCCCACCCGAGTGATTTTTTTTTTTAACTTTCACTCGGGAGGTAACACACTGAGTATACAGTGTTTATACGTCGGTGAAGGGCAAAACCTAATTTGATTTACATCACCCCGACGCGAAAATTCCATCTTATGAATGTTGAAATTACTATGGCAAAGATGACAGCGTCAGTGACCCTGTGTCACAATGGTGTCACGTCCTTACCTGTTGGAATGGCCTTGGCAATAGTGACCGTCATTGTCACCTTGTGCACATCTTTAGCTTTTTTCTTTTTTCGTTTTGATTTTCCTGATCCTTTCCTCTCTGACAAATTCGCATCTCCCACGGTGACAGATGGCTCCACATTTTCACCGTTCTCTTCATTAAACTATTGAATGGTAGTAACAACAATTTTCAAATAATCAACAATTCAACTCCCAATTAAAAAAGAATGAGTATAAGCACCTTGTTGATCCTAAATTTGCTTTCCAAAATTCCACGTTGAACAATGGCACAGTCTTTTAACCCTAACCCCCCTACATACTGCATATTACTACAAAAATTATGTACATGTATGCAGGTACCAAATACCAATAAATACTATGAGGGCTGTGCCCACTTACATGCTGAAGTACTGCATGATACAAGTAGTACAGGGCATCCTGAAACAAATGGTGCAAGTAAACCCCTCCATTTTTGCTAATTTACAACCAAAATTTTCTGCGGATGTTTACACCATCTTCAAGGTAATAGATTTAGCTTGAGCATGCCGTTTGTTTCATTGAGATTGCTTTTGTTTTAATGACGGCAAAGCCAAGAAACCAATTTTGTGCCACTCTCAGAGAAGCAGTTAAAATCAGTATAGTCCTAGTCTAAAACCAAATCACTTTACTGTTAGTGATTTTAACATTTTTAAGCAGAGTGTTCAATATTTATTTATATTGAATTGAACTGTTTCATTGAAGTTTTGAAGAAGCTGAACTTGCCTGTACTATTAAATTGTTTCAACATAAGAACAAACCCTATATTGTCGTGTAAACGGAATGTTTGTCTTACACCCATAGGGATAATCTTATCAAAAGAGCCATACTGGCATTGTCTGATCTTTGAAGCACTCGCTTCCTAAAAGTGACACAGAATGTTTTTTTTTGGGCTTTGCGGTTATTCAAACATATAGTCTCTGGATTTACAAAAGCAATCTTAATTAAACAAACCGTATTCTCAAGCTAAATCTGTAACCTTGAAGATCGTGTAAACATTTGCAGTAAATTCCGGTTGTAAATTGGCAAAAATGGCGGGGTTTACTTGCACCATCATTTTCAGGACACCCTGCATTTTGTAGCTTAAGGTTAGGTTAGGTTTAATGAACTCACTGTACCAGGGATTTCCCCCCAGATTTTTGGGGACTGACGAAGAAAATTTACAACTCCAGCACCAACCAGAACTACTGACTTTTCAGGAAGCTGAAGATGTAATTTCAAGATCTTCAAATAAAAAATCTTCAGGGCCTTGTCTCAATTCATTTCTGGGACAAGTTCCGAACAAGCTGCGGGGAGGATCGTTCACTCTGAGAAGCTCTGCACTTGTCCCGGACGTGTTGCAGGGAAATTTTAATTTGCAACTGCTCAACTCTCAAAAACTGATAACTTCATTGAGGGAAGATAGTGGAGAAGTTGTTCAGAATCCTGCAACTTATACCTGATACAACGTCGGCAAGTTGTCCGGACCTTGCCCCAGATATGAATTGAGACGTGCCCTAACTGTCTAATAACACATTAGGAATAAACATCAGCCAACTGGCACACCCGAGCGAGCAGGGCATCCCATTCTAACACAATGCCCAACAGACAACCAATCAGAATCCACCAACAAAAGCACTCCCAATCCTTAAACACAGCCTGCTTAAGGACTAGCATCTCCAACCCTCTTCAGTCTCCTGACGATGACTAGAGCAGGCTAGTCGAAATGTTGAGACCAAAGACAAGTTCTTTTAGAACTTAGAGCAGGACTGTTCTTATCAGAACTAAAAAGTACTTGGCGAAAGTTGATAACAAGCAGGACAAGTTCTTTTCAGAACTGAAGATCTTCTATTGTAGTTATTACCACATGGTGCTACCACAAACCGAAACGATAACATTAGCCGTGCAATTTCATTTTTTTTTCATAAAAACATTTCAGCTTACTTGGTCAGCTTTCAGATCAGACTCGATAGTTTTGTTTTCAGAGGTCTCAGTGTCGTCATCCTGTAGTCTCTCTGCATTACTTTCTCCATCCCCAGGAGCACTCTCAAGATTCTCGTCACCTGTGTCTTGGCCCTCCTTCAAGTTCTCCTGTTTATCGTCAGCCGAAGACTGCCGCTCCAGTGATTCAGATTCAATCTCTGCCATTCCAGAAGACTCAGATATGTCATGCGCAGCCCCGTCTGCGGCAAGATCTGCCATGATGACTGACGTACGTACAGATACCACTCACTTCACTTGTCAGTTAGCCATATCATGTGTATTCCTCTGAAAATGAAAACAAATTTTATTCTGGAGGATTCTTTTTAAGAATATTCAACAAAATATTGAATTTAAGCAACGGGAATTTGAATGACAATAGTATAAATATCAAGGTCCGTATACAAATATTGAATGCTTCAGGTGGTGTGGTACAACAAGCCTCGCTTAGTGATCCATGGACATTGCCGAGGGAAATAGAATGCTCCATGGAGTTTTGCTTCAGAGGGTCGCAATTTAAATCCTGTTCCCCTGTACTGCCTTTTAGTTTTACACAGGCTTCTCAACCGCCTGCAAAATGGCCTGTCGAATGCTAGGCATTAACATCCACAAGTCAGTCGCGTTGTTGACAAACGATTTTTTTTTAAATACCAGACGCCATGGCAGCAGTCTAACTTGGACCTAGTTCCATAAATGTGACGGAAATACTGGACTACCTCCGTATTTAACGTCACACATCCCACATGTGGTATGTGCACAGATGGTCCCGTTGCTAGGGGAGCCGAAAATTAATTAAAGATTTTTGGACACTTGAAACGTGCACGCATTAATGATCCAGCGATGATTTTCGGTTCGCTCGGAGCGACACGTTCTAAACAAATTAATGACGTCTCCACCTTGGGTGTGTTCAAAGCCCATACTGTCGTACGGCGCGGATCGGAGCATGTATCATTACACCAAACAGTCGTTGATAAAGCGCGACTTGTTTTTCTTCGCGATCGAGCAATGACGGTGACGTCACGTCAGACGCCCTCATTGACAAGCTAATTCAAGAACTGAGCCTCCATGCAAACACATTGAACTGTAAGTTTTCAGACTATTTTGCTGTTTTTTTTCCAAAATGTTCGCTGTTTGGGAACAATATAAGCATGATAAGGGGTCTCATGGAATGTCAAGAATGTATAGATCAATCCAGGATAACTGTCTCTCTCATTTGTAATCTCTTTACCGGTTTTTGGGGGTCTTTTTGTCCTCGCATGGGTTTGTGACTATGCTACTGTGATGGTGCCCCCAAAGTATGGCGAATCGGTGGAGCGTTGGTATGGAGGGGTACCCGTAATTCAACGCTCCACTGACTCAGTAGAGCTAGTGCGAAAACGGTCATGACTACTCCTAGAACTATGAGGCTCCGCGTGAGCGGAGCCTCATAGATCAAGAAGCCCGCAAAATTGCCTGCAGCACAAAACACTAATAAAGTACAAAAACGTCCATCAAAATGCAGCCATTTCACACAGAACCGCTGCACAGTTTGCCCCTATACTCCGTACTTTTTCTCTTGACATACTCACGTATCTTGTGCGGAACTAACATAGGTGAATTGTGTCGGTTTTTAGGCCAAAATGATGAAAAATATGCCCTTTCCGCACCGAGCCAACCTGACACTTGAAACGTGCACGCATATGATCGACCGATGATTTTCGGAGCGCGCCGCGGGGGGTACGGTACATGTACTTGTACGCATGCACATACTATCATTTCGCTTGTACCGTACCCCCCGCGGCGCGCTCCGAGCAAACCGAAAATCATCGCTCGATCATAATGCGTGCACGTTTCAAGTGTCAGTTTGGCTCAGTGCGGAAAGGGCATAGTTTTCATCATTTTGGCCTAAAAACCGACAGAATCCACCTATGTTAGTTCCGCACAAGATACGTGAGTATGTCATGAGATAAAGTACGGAGTATAGGGGCAAACTGTGCAGCGGTTCTGTGTGAAATGGCTGCATTTTGATGGACGTTTTTGTACTTTATTAGTGTTTTGTGCTGCAGGCAATTTTGCGGGCTTCTTGATCTATACTCATAGTTCTAGGAGTAGGTCATGACGGTTCATGGCAATTAAAACATTTCAAATTTCAACAAATTGACACATACATAAACCGTGAGATTAATGATTTGACATCTAGATCAATCAATGATCAAGTTTGTTGAAATAAGCTCGAATAAAAGCAACCAACAAACCTAGTCTTTACGGCAGGCAACAACTTAGGCCTAGTTCACTTCATCATGTTCATGGAGGCAGCCATGTTTTGTTGACACCGATTTGCTAACTCGCAGTTGATGTATAAAGTCGCCACAAGGAAAAATAGATCGTCAGCAGTTTAAGAAATGTTTTTTTTATTCATTTTTTTTATTCCGTGTAATACTGCAGAGTATTGGCACTACACAAGCAGGAATAAGTGATCAACCCAGAATAGGATACTTTTGAACCGTCTTTAACCAAATAATAAAAGCTAGTTCCGGTATCTAAAGTGAGCAGTAATTTCCACGACCAAAGCGCCTTGTTGCTAAGCGTAGTCTGAACCCCTGACCGCATTGTGCATGTGGCAAACGGCAGGCAAACCCCAAAATGGTACCTATCGATATTAACAACGACAGCTAGAAATTTCAGAACCTCGGCGTCGTTAATGCTTCGGATTCGGCAGAGTAATACGGTTTAATGGCTTCATGTTCTGCATGCTTCAGGAATAGAACATCAACACAAAAATGTTGCGAGGCTAGTTTTGCAATGTTTTCCTCTGTTTTGCCTCTCATCAAATTAAAAATTCTCAATAAAATTATTCTGATGCTAAATGAGTCCATCCGGCGACGAGCCAGCAGGAATGACTCTAAGACTGTACTCCCGTTATATAAAAATCTTATATTTTCTGTTTAGTTTTTTTTTCCACTGATTATCCAATGACGTTTGGGAGAAAATTCCATCAAAGGTGTCGCCCCTAAAAGTAATCCTGTCGTCCATATCGCCATTTTGAAAAAAAAATGATGCCTGCGCTCCATTGCAAAATAGAGCAATTTTAGGGCCCAATTTCAAGCAAACTTGGCAAATATTATACCTCGGATGCCACTAAACCAATCACTTGATAAAATCATGATATTTAGCCCAGCAAACAAAACAAAAACATGGGGGAAAAGGGGGTGTCCGTCAATTGGGCTAAACCTCATAGGCGGCGAAGGGCTTCCCATAACGTATGGGATTAAGTCCCCCACGTTATGCAACTCTTCACCTAATTCGACGGTTTACATTTTTGGCTTTTTCCGCAAAGTTGTAGAAAAGCCTACATTTTTTGTCAAGTTTTCAAGTTCCGGCCTTCACTTTGGGCCTGGTAGTCTTGCTGGAGTGAAACAGGGGAGGAAACGAGGCGACACCCTATGCCTTGCTGCAGAGACAGCAAAAGAGCCCCGTAGCATCGAAGAACATCGGGTAGACCCCCATTCCCTCCGCGATATCTGCAGAATTAAGTAGCGGTGTGCGCCTCTTATCCTTGAATTTGGGTCGGGTAGTGGTTAGGTTAATAATTGATGGAGTGGGGCGCTGAGATCGCCCTTCCCCGTGTTTGCTCGATTGGCCATCCTAAGCCTGCTTTTGTTTATTGTTAACAAAGTATCACCGCCCCTCCTTCTTCTGATTTATGGACCCGCCCCTTACGACATAGTCTGGTTTCCAGACTCGACAATTATTCCCGACGCTCACGTCTAAATAGTAGGTCAGGGGTAAAGGGTATACACGCATGTAAATAGGCCAAAAATCCGTCCGCTGAGCTCATGAATAAAAGTTATACTCTCAAAATATTCTATATTAGAGAGTTTTGAGAGCCATACAATTGGGGAATTGAAGAGATATGGTAATGAACCTCTGGCCCGGACTTGGGGCTTCCAATTCTGAACATTTTGGATGCTATTGGGCTCGAAAGCGGCGCTATTTTGCCATGTTGTGGAGGGATCGTTTTTAAGATGGCTACTTTTCCGCTTTGGGGAAAATAGGGGTCGTCTTCTTTGGGTGAGAATATCTCGAAAAGTCAATGGTCAACCCACCAACAAATAAAAAGAAAATGAAAGATGACACATTGATCATCAATTTTTCTGTGCAGCTTAAATACCTGTGCGAGTTCTGAGTATTTTTAAAAGAATTTTGAAGTATGCGTATTCAGCACTAGTGTCTATGGGATTTTTTTTGTAGGGTAAACCGCAGCTAAACATGATGACATTGACGGCCCTTTTTCAATGCTCGGCTTCGTTTCCGAATTCTATTTATCACTTATAGGTTTCATGTTCCGATACAATTTTTGAATAAATCACTTGCTTCATATTATACCATACAGTTATGATATACAGATTGATATTTCTGTAAGAAAATATTGAGTAATTTTGACCTGGAATCTTCAAAGTTAGGCACCCAAATAGCACTGTTAGCAGGCGGAGCCGAATGGAGACCACGCCGAGTTTTGGAACGAGTTTTGAAATCCCTGTAACGGTCGTCAATTTCAAAATAGCCTGACGCAACAAAAAGTTCGCCCCTCGTATAATATTCGATCCGAGTGCACACTTGATGCGCGATATGCGCAAAATCGTCGTTGAATTTCAAGTTTTCTAAATGCAAGCAATGTATATTAACTATATCAATATTTTAAAGTTTTCATTAAGCAATATTAATAAAACTAAGTTTATTGGAGTACTTATACCAGTAGCTGCGCAATAGCTGCTCAGCAAATCATATCTCTCCGGTTAAGTTAGTTACAAATGTAAACTATTGTCTATGCTCCGACATATTTTGACCGTTTTGAACCAAACTTTATCAAAAGTATCAGTAGCCCAGCCTAATGGGAAGCGGGAGGCCCTTTTTTCCCTCCAAAATGGCCGCCCCACCGGGCTATTTTTCAAAATGACTGCCACGTATTTTTAATGGCCGCCATTGGCCTCAGGAAATGACATACCAGCTTTATATAGGCTAGATGCAACAGACTAAAAGACGCCAAAATTATGTCACTGTTTAAAATTTATCATGGGGGGGGGTGGGGTTGAAATAAACAGAGGCGGGCGAGGACGCTATAAACATGTTTTTTAAAATTATTATTTGGGCTTACAAGCCCCATGGCACATAACGTTTACCTGCGCTGGTGCTCAGCTGATTTCTTTTTTTGGCTATTTAATGCAAAAATTCAGCCTGTTTTGTCCCCTCATGGAAGAGGTCAATGTAAATTGTGCAGTCATGACGATGTACAGTAATTCACGGTCCATCAACTGACGAGCAGTTGGCACGAGGTAGGCATTCAGAATGCGACTGCGTTAAAAGTTTTACCGTAGCAGAAAGATGCAACTGACACACTTTTGTGGGGGCCACTGCGTTTCATATGTGGCTGATTTTCGTAACATACATCCACCTCGAATATAGCACCGCATGCCAGCCAAACACCATGGGTGAAAGCCAACAAGATTCTCCCGCCCTGTGCCCAGAGACAGGTCGTTGGAGTGGGTGGTTGGCCGTCCTCGTACTGTGGACCCACTACTTCATCTGGGTAGGAATCGTCAAATCCCTGGCGATGATGCTGCCTGTGTTGAAGGACCAGTTTGATTCAGAAACCTGGATCATTGGTTGGATGATCGCGATTATACAGGGCATGAATGGAATGACAGGTATGTTTCTTAACTCTTAATACGTGTATTTAATAAATTGGCATTAACATTGTGTTTTACCCTTCACCTGCTTGATGTTGTCCAAGGGCTCGGGCAGAATCCAATATTGTATTTACATCTTCTGATGTCGAAGTCCATCATCATACCGTGCCCCGTACGGCCACCGACCTGGCCTGGGGTATAGCGCGCGGCGGACCGGGGTCCGATTTCAGCAACGGGCACACTGGTATACAGGGTGATTTTTTTGGATGAAATTATGTCCTAAAATGGCTCTTTTTTTGCAATGGAACGTTTAGTTTTTAACTATTTTGAATAGCGGTGCTAAAGGTAATCATCTTTGGACGTAATTTCTCCCAAAAGTCATCGGTTAACGACCCACTTTCCACTAAAAAAATGAACAGAAAATGAAAGATGATGAAATATGCTTCAGTAAGCTTAGATGGGTGTCTCAAACACCTTAGAGAGTCGCGAGTGTTTTAATTATGTTTTTAAATACGGGTGATATCATTGGGGCCTATGGGAGTCGATATACAGGTCTGCGCCCATTATGCATTCGGCAGCCATCTTGAATGTGTGTGTTGTCATCTTGGACAAACATAAAACACACATCTCCAGGGTGCAGACCTGTAAATCGACTCCCATAGACCTCAGTGATAATTACGCGTGCTTCCAAAAAATATTAAAAATACTCACAACTCTCCCAGGTGTTAAAAACACCCATCAAATTAAAGCTTATTTCATCATTCTTTGCTTTTGTGTTCAATATTTGGGTGGTAATGATGACCTTTGGGAGAAAATCCCATCCAAAGATGGTCACTCCTAAAAGTAGTCCTGCGGCCCATTGCCATTTAAAAAAAAGTGATGTTGCGCTCCATTGCAAACTTTTAGGGCCCAATTTCATCCGATATTCCAATTTTCACAGTCCTGTGCACGGTTTCCACCCATCTGGTTTACACACCTTCAAGTTCGTGGCCCACAAAATGCTCTAATAACAAGGAAATTGAGGGCATATATCGTGAATCGGTCCGCGTAGGCAATTCCGAGTCGAATTTTGGTCTGCAACATCCAAGATTGCCGCAATGCGAACAATACGATAAGTCGTTTGAATCATCATATTCATAATTTGTGTCGAAGGTAGTTTTTTTAACCAAATATCCTCGTAATAAATTATTTATTATCGATGATGAGATATATATCAATTAATTTTATGACCAAATTTAATATTAAAATGAGAGCGGTTTATCATTTGCATGTATCCCCTTGGAAGGAATCAGCACCGGTCTGTCATTGGGTAGCGTGACGTGGCGACAGTGCTGATTCCAATCTCCCTTAGTGCTGATTAGCATTTATTACTTAGGCTACACTATTTGAATACACCAGAGACAGAGATTTGAATACACCAGAGACACACACGGAACACGTATAATTATATGGTTTCAATTCTAAACCAGTTCCCTTATTTAACTCAACAAATACTTTTAACCATCTCACTTACATTTAGTTGTCCTAAACCCCGCACCCTTAAATGTGATTGGATTGTTGGACCCTTCCCTTATCCCTGATTGGCTGCAAGTTTCGTGGAGCTAGGTCACTGCACTGTCGAGTCACAAGATTTCATTTTCCACCAGGGGAAAATTGGAGTGACTCGCAGAGAAAATACATGCGCAGTAGGAGCCGTCCACGGTGCTTAATGCCAAGACTTATAATAAACAATGACATCATAACAAGGGACGACTGCAGGTCGTCACATTATCTCTTTTGAGGTTTTTGGTTCTGAGAAGAATCGGTTGCTTTAACTCGACGTTTCGAACACTGAGCTCTGCTGTTTGTCATCAGGAGACTATGACGAACAGAGCACACTGTAACAAATAAAAATTACTGAGCAACTGTTTTATTTAAATCCTTAATCCGAATTTTGTTATGTACGAGTTGAGATTGGGCGAGGTTTGCAGGAATAATGCATAGGCCTAATCCACGTTCAATGATACTGCACCTTTGTATCCCAATTAGTTTAATTTCAATACTCGTATTACCATTTTAAAGGTTGTTTATCGGTACCGGAAATTTGGTTTTTATGGTAGTGCATGTCCATATTCATAAGCAAAACTGTGATTTATTCAATGTAGAAATTGCTGTGCTACAGCCTCTTCAGCACCGAAAGTTGCCAGAATTGTGGACATTTTGCTGTGGTATTTTCTCTTGTTTTTTCCCCTTGTGATTTACCGTTTCAGTCGTTACAGACAATGAGCAAACTTCATGCACAATTTTTCCAAATGAGCTGCACATTTTGGGTGCACAAGTGAAACAGAAAATCCCAAAATAAAATAGTGGGTGCGTTCGTTTAGCTCAGCCGGGTCGACACGGGTCAGCCCCGTGCGGTTCGATTAGCTTTGCATGACGTCAATTTCGGGGCTCACCATCCGGCCACCACAGACCCTGCTCGTGGAGCAGAGTCACCGGTGGAAGTACGTCACGCATGCGCTGTTCGTTCCATGCACGGACATATGGCGGCCGGACAGCGGAAATCTCAAGTTGACTTAAAAGCTGACTTTTAAAAGGTTATCATGTATTGAGTTCATTGCGACTTTTGAGGCTATATAATAAATTCAACCCAACTTTTTTGAGTTTTGGAATTGACCAAAAAGCAATAAATCTCAAACTAAGACCCAATCCGAAACGGGATTTTTGTCGGTGCCTATGGCCACTGCTAAGGGCATCACGTGAGGATCGTGATGGCCCGTGGTTGAACTTTCGATTTAGCCCGGCTCTCGTAGCTGACCCGTCTGCCTTACTCGAACACGCCCAGGGTATGCCTTGAAAACGTCACAGCAATAGCGCCCTCTATGAAATTCCTCTTGGATTGCTTGAACTTCGGTTTAAATAAACAAATAATAAAATATGATCAACAAAACCGGCCCCTTAAAAAAAACCTACCTCATATAATTTCACTAGGTCCATTTTCCACGTCGCTGAGGGACAAGTTTGGAGCAGCCTGGGTGGTCACTGTGTGCGGGGCTATGATAGCGGCGGCCGTTATCACTGGTTCGTTCGTGCAGACTGCACTCCAAGAGGGAATGGTTTATATGCTATTAGCAGGTAAGATCCTAATCAAGTTAATTAGATGGTTAGATGATGAACGTAACTGTGGGACGCAATTCGTTTTTATAGTGAAATCTGTATTTACCCAAATTTAACCAAACTCAATAGCGCCCTCCTAGTGTGCTCGCCACATCTCAAGAAGGATCGATAATTTATTAACTTTTCTGGCTTTCAGTTCGTCTTTCATCGTTTCAAAAACATTATTCATTTGTCAGTCCGTATAAATTTTGAGGTAATATTATGCAATATGCAAATTAAGAGGGGCGCGGTTCGGTATCACAGGGCCGGAGGGAGCACTTTTAGATCTTAAATCTCTGTCAAGCTTCCAGAATCTCCAAGATTTACTACCAAAGCTGACGATGTCTTAGGCTGAATCGCATTAAGTGTGTTTTCTTTTTTCGTGTGGTTTTAAAGGAGCGGGTTATGGTGTGTCCAACGTTCTGACCAAGGATGCTGTCGGCCGTCTGTTTGATAAGAATTACGCGACGGCTGTCGGCGTGGCCCGGACCGGCTACTCGGTGGCCCTCTTCGTGTTTGCGCCGCTCGTCCAGTTATTCCTCGATACGTACGGCTGGAGAGGGACCATGCTACTGTTGGGTGGCATCACCATGCATCTGGTGGCCTGTGGCGCCCTCTTGCGAATTGCTGACAAACCAACCCATCGTGAGGGCTATCAAACGCTCAACTCCTCGCCAGAAACTAGCTCGGGACGCAACAACATTTTGATGTGGTGTGGAAGGTTTCTTAAAAGCATCGTGATGAAGCTGAACTTGGGTTTGTTGAGCAAGTTCAGTTACTGGTCGGCGTATGTCATTTATGTCACCTCCAAGTACGCCTTCGACTCCTGGGTGATCTATTTTGTGTCACTGTCGCAATCGTGTGGGCTGTCGCTGGAGGATGCCGCGACGATTGTGACGGTCGCTGGGGTCGGCAATCTGCTAGCCAAAGTCGGACAAGGGATCGTGACAGACAGAGGCATCCTCCCTTATTGGGTGCTGCTAGCCGTAGCCACTGCCGTTAGCGCAGCTGCATTCTGCGCCACTCCCTGGTTGGCCACGTATTGGACGTTGATGGCGTCTGCCTTGCTCATTCTCATCGCAGACGGTGTTGCTAGCTGTCTGAGTGACGTATTGACCAAGCAAGTTTTTGGCGTGGAGTTGCTGGCTAGCGCTTACGGGTGGATCGGGATCCAAAACACGATCTGCAGATTCACTCTTGGTTTTATTCCTGGTGAGTGACTTGAACCCGAAAATAATTGAGACATTATAGGCCTGAAATGAACATTGTTTGTGTCACGTCGGTGTGATTTTATTCGAGGTGGGGTTTGAACCCCAAACCTTGGTCTTACCTGCTCGAAATTATCCATTTTGGGGCAATCGACGTCTTCCCAGGTTTTGCTTATAAGAGTTGTATCTGCTGCGAAGAGTTGTAGCTGTTAAGAGTAATATTTTTCTCCAACTTCCCATCGTTTCTCCTTACAATATTTCCTTATTTGATAAGTGTTTCACACGTTTTGATAACTAGGATGTCAAAAGTTTTCGACCCCCCCCCTCTAAAATGCGCCCAAGAAAAAGTGCTCCATAATGGTTAGATTCCGTCATTTAATTCTTTTAAAGCTCTGGCAGGAGTTTTTACACATTATCGGTGGTCGGGCTGTCTGTCTGTCTGTCTGTCTGTCGGGCTGTCTGTCTGTCCTCAAAATTTGACCAATAATATTTGACCAAAAACAATTGGCTAATTGACTAAATGCCGTGCCGTGGTAATAAAATGCACGAAAGTTTTCGGAACACGGGTTTTGCTTCGATCGATGCGCATGCGCGTTTATTTTGTGTAAGTCTGTCCCCGAAAATTGACCGAAATAAGCCCCATAAGTGTCCAACAAAATATACCTATACAAAATTGAAATGTTCACAACAAAATAAATGTAATACTTAACCAAATTTGTTCGTATTAATTTGGAAAGATGTTTATGAAAACTTTGTAAGTGGAGGCAAAATATATGCAATAATGTTATAATCACGTGGTATTTTGTGTAGTGTTGGGTGGTATACAGAAGGAGGAAATGTCCCCCAAATTGACCAAAAGCATGGTGTTTCTAATGCCCTATGTGCCATCGGCGTCGCATTTTTCGCCAGAGCTTTAATATTGTGCACTCGCACTTGTTTTTTCCCCCTTCAGGTTTGATCTTTGACACAACCGGAAGTTACAGCGCCGCCTTTGTTTTCATCGGTTGTCTGCAGCTCATATCGTTGAGTCTTCTTTTTGCCCTGCGATATTTTCAACACGTCAAGTGAGCAGGGGACGTCGCTACCAACTTGATTTTGCTTTTGGAGGGGGAGGGGTGAAAACGAATTTGCTGACAGGCCAGCATGGGTCTATGATAATGCCAGCAGACAGTGGGGCGATTGTTATGTTAAACAAGACTTTGCCTTTGATATCCAGATATCCAGTCTTCGGTATATAACCTGTGTAAAACATTGCTGCGAAATTGAGCAATCAACAGCTTAGTCTACTTTCTTAATCGGAACGACGTCACAGGCTCTAAAGTCGACTCCGATTGGCTGGCACGCGGGGGGGGGTCGCATAAAGTGTGACGCAAATCAGACGCTGTTTCAGACGCTGTTTTGTTGGGTTGGGCTGTTAATCTCACTTTTCAAGTTGGGGGATGATTTGAACAATAGTATTATTCTCCGCAATTGTCCTTTGAACGGTTCATATATAGACTTAGACTCAACATCCTGACACAGAGAAGTTATGATATTCCCGTTACGTCGTTGTGACGCCATCAGGTATTACAATAATAGGTTTTTAACGTGATATTCGTTCATTTATAAATCATAAACTAAACGGGAAAAAAATCATGTTAAAGTTGGTATATACATGTACGTGCTATTTCCAAAGTTCGATTTTCTGTTCCAAACGAAACTTTAAAGAACGTAATGCCCTCTAACAAATAAATGTGCTTGTTTGCTTGTTCCCGCCTTCATACATTTTTTAAAGGAGGGTTTTAAATGGCGCGCTCCTGTTCAGAAATTGTGCACACTATTTAGAACGAATTAGGAGCGTCCCACTCTAAATTCAAAAGTTCAATTTGTAATTATTTACTTGTCGTGGGCCGATTTTTGATGTCGTGCGATGTCTCATTGGAATTAAACTCATAACTATTGTAATGCTAGAAAATTATTTGAAAATCTATATTTGGGCCTACAAGGTCACCACAACCCAGAAGTACCAACTTTAATGTTGTCTTATTTGATGTTGTACTAGACATTAAAAGCTTTCCATTAAAATTGCTATTTCAAAATTGTCTTCCGTTACAAAGAGTCATGAGGCCCAAGCTCCAAGTGGAGTGAATTTGATGCAGTTGAGTCCTTGTGCGGTCCTGACAAGCAGCCTTGCTATTTAAGCTTTTGTCCTTGGGCAAGACACATTATCAATATTTGCTTTCTACCAACCCAGTAGCAAATAGGGACCGTACCTGTGCAGGCAGTGATGATCATTGTGTTTGAATTTTCTGTTCGCACTGAAATATTGCTGTTACTAGGTTACATATTATTTAAATTTATTTTTGAGGCCAAGTGTCCTGAGAAAAAAACGTGTGTACATTTTCTGATTATTTGGCTGATGAACCCCCCCCCCCCCTGCGAAAATTCCTGGATCCGCCCCTGAACGGGACTCGAACCCCGGACCCCGGGATCTGTGGGCAATGAGCCTTACCACTAGGCTACTAAGTTATATAGTCTCAAACCACTGAGTCTTAATATAATATAGGTTTTCCCGTCCAATTTCGCACTTAGTGCATGCAAAAGTAAAGATAGGTCATTCAATTTCGCACATAATGCATGAGAAAGTATAAATAGGTCATTCAATTTCGCGGATAGGGCAGCCAAAATAACCAATCGGCATTCAAATTCGCTATAGGGCAGCCAAAATCACCAATCGGCATTCAAATTCGCTACAGTGCAGCCAAGATGGCCAATTGGCATTCATAATCGCTGTAGGGCAACCAAATTCGCCAATCGGCATACGAATTCGTACATAGTGCAACCAAGTTTGCCCTTGAAACCCCCTCGAGCTAAGTTAGAGCATTCTATTTCGCCATAGGGCATCCAATTATACAATTTGTGCATCCAATTTAGCACATGTATTTTTTTTCTATTTTTTTTTATAGCTTTCTAATGTTTATATCTTCTTCCACTTTATGAGCTTACTTTGTCTATATTAAGTCGCCGAATAAAAATCATATTTATCGGATGGCCCAAAGGCATATGAATTAACATGGGGAAAATTTTCTTACATTTTCCTCTGTTAATTTATATGCCTTTTTAACTTTGTAAATTTTCTTTCATAATGTATATTTACTTGTGGTCATTTGCACCATCTCTTCAATTATATGCATTGACTAGAGACATAAAATATAGCATGTATACCTTTCTAAAATTTAACCCAATATACACAGTACATTTGGAGGAAAAGGAATGTGTAACAATTGATGTTAATTGCGTAATGTCTGCCAATGTAAATTCTAAAGCTGCTGATAACTATATGTGGAAACCAAAAGGTGAAATGCAAAGAATGCATTACCAAAGGAGATGAAAGAAATATATATACAATTTGCGCCAAGGCGCTGGTGAGGAACAAAATAACTTGCGCAATATAAGCAGGCCAATGCTTCTATAATTTACATTTCACCTCTAGGAGACAAAACAAATACAATTATCGAAGTCCGGGCATCTGTAAAAAAAAATGTAAATTGTCCAGTGAAGTTTTATGAATGGTCATTGGTGGCACACATATTGCAGGTTGGGAAAAACGCGCAAAGAATATTTGAATATGTATGACTGTATACAAGTCATGTAAATACAGTGCAAAATTTAATGCACTAGTTATGAACATGAATACCCAATGGCGAAATTGAATGCTCTATCTTCAGTCACGTGTCCTTCCGTGCTATCTTGAATGCACTATGGCGAATCTGAATGTTGCTTTTACACTTTTGATTGCTCTATGGCGAATTTGAATGCCAATTATGAATTTTTGGCTGCCGTATGGTGATTCTGAATGACTGTTTTTCTTTTTTGACTGCCCTATGGCGATTTTGAATGACTAGTTTGAATTTTTGGTTGCCCTATAGCAAAATTGAATGAACTATTTATACTTTTGTATGCACTAAGTGCGAAATTGGACGGGAAAACCTATACTTGGAAACACTTGGAGGATTAAGACAAGATAAGTGTGCGGTAGCACCATGTGAATAAATCTCTTTTCTAAAAAAGAATCACACATATGTGTGGTTGTGAAAAGGTTCTGCAAAGTCCCTCCGGTGTTTTTTCCAGAACCACACATACTCACAAAAGAGATTTATTCACATGGTGTTACCGCAAACTTATCTTGTCTTAGTATCTTTCTACCATGCAAACTTCAAATCTCAACTTGGAGGATTGTTAGCTCAATCTGCGCTTTGCCTGTAAACATACATGTAAAATACATGTAAAAAAAAAAAAACCTCTATAAACTTCTGTCATAAACGACGTAAACGACTAACCGTTCCTGTTTCATTAACGTACTTTTGCTGAACTTTGGTATTCGTATATGCTACATACGCCGTATTTTTCCCCGCAATGTATCGGACTATTTCCAATACCTTATACTCTTCAATCCAATAATTTTGTTACTCGGAATTTGGACGTTATCACACTTCTCGGTAAACTATTCATTTCCATCACCCATTGCTTCAAAACCTATTCGAGGGAACCAAGTTATAGTACTCTCCACTGGGGAGGGCTTTCTTTTTTAAGTGACGTCGCAAAAAAGGCAGCCAACGCAAATTGCGCTACCATGCACCAATGAAATGCAAAAAAGTCCCTTTGCTCTTTATATCAAATTTGGGGTGGAACATTTTGGAACCACTTTTTCGGGCAATCAACGAATTGTTGATTGCGAGTAGTGAGTTTGAGAGAGGGGTGGTTCTATCCTCCATCGAGAGTGAAGCTGAATACTGCGATTCGGCTTAACAATGAACGCGCTGAAAATTACGTAACAGAGAGCGTTGTCAATAGTGTAACGCCCGATGCTGAAAGTAAAAGTAAGGTTGTTCGAATTCCATTGGTGCTGTAGTGATTGGAAGGAATTCTATTACCAGGTACATTGTTCAATGACGATTGTTTGTGGCGATATTCTCAATCAATTGAGGGCACTGTTTAAGTTTAACGGTCAAGCCTATCAACGCGTGTTTGGTTTGGGGGTTAAACGTACACAAAGTAGTTAGCTCATATCGTAGCCGTTTCGGTGACGTAGTTCACCGAAACAGCTCCTGTTAATTACAAGTGTTCCATTACTGGACCAAGCCCAGTCTAATGTGGCTTTCTTAGCTGTTGGTAGCTTTCCAGCACTTAACTAGCGCATCACTCATCACTCAAATCTGATGAGAGGCAGGCTGGCTCTAAACAACAGACGCATATACATTGGGGATAGCCTGAGTGCTTATCAAGAACATATTTTATGGTCATCAACTGATTAAATAGCCATTATCTTAGTAGGGGGCTCATGAATACGAACCCGGGATTCACGGGTTCATGAAAGCTCCACATTAGACTGGGCTTGGTCCAGTAATGAAACCAGCACACACACGGAATCTGCAATGTCTTCAGAAATAATGATAGCATCATTTTAATAAAGTTTTATTGTTGCCAAATGTGCGTGGGTGTGGGTGTATGGGTTGTTGGCTGAGCGCATGGGAGCATTTTTATTTTGTTCGCTTGTTTTCTTTGATTTTTTTTAATTATTTAAATATTAAATTCCTTTGTGTGGGGTGGGCGTGGTTATGTTGAAAAGGGTGGGGAGGAAATGTTTCTTGGTCATTGAAGGTTTTACTTAGAAGGCTCATGTTTTTAAAGGATACCCCCATCCACCCCACCCCATCCCCACCCCTAACCAACCACCCACACCGAGTACCCCCTTCAACAATAACAACACCCCCACACCACCACCACCACCATTCCAGTGAGGGTTACGTTTCACAAAGGTTGCCCTCCGTTAGGGTTACGATCCGTTAGGGTTGCCTCCCGTTAGGGTTACGATCCGGTAGGGTTGCCTACCGTTAGGGTTACGGTCCGGTAGGGTTGCCTCCCGTTAGGGTTACGATCCGGTAGGGTTGCCTCCCGTTAGGGTTACGATCCGTTAGGGGTGCTCTCCATTAGGTTTATACCCTCCGTTAGGGTGGAAGTCGGCCTGAGCTAGGGTTATATTACTGTAGCCAGTTAAGTCTGAATATCATGTACATGTACATCAATAATGCACTTTGGATGAGGCTATGCCCTATCCAGGCCTTATATATTCTGTTCACAATCCAGAAAACTGTCTCCCAAAGCTATATTTTGTCTCTCTATCGACTTCTACGACGAACGTAAACAAAAAAAACTGTATTCAAGTCCCCCGCCCGCATGAGTACTGGAGGCCGCCATTTTGAAATATATAGGGTCCACTGTACTAATTCAAGCCCCATTGAAAACAGTGTAAAATCAACAAAGTTCAGGGCCAAGTAACATGCAAGCCAACATCACTGGGGTTTCTGAAACAAAAATTTAATTATTGTCTTAATTGTCTTTCATCTTTTCATTTCTTTTCAATTTTACGTACCGTAGCCAATTACATTTTTAAATATTCACACCCAAATAAAATCACCTGCCGAAAAGTGATAGTTCCCGAGCCTGCATGTAGCCATTTTAAGAGTGGCACCCTTCCACTTTCACAGGCAAATAGGACCCATTTTTTCGTCCGTGATTTTATCAAGCCTTCCCTCAGATGGAAGCCCCAAAACCAAGGAGTTGATCCTTGGGTATATTTAAACAATTCCACCGTTTTTAAAGCCAAACGGTCTCCGTTTTCAAAAGAAATTGTGGGGGCACTTTTTATGCTAATCAGCTGGCGTAGAAATTCTCGCTTGAATTAGGTCTGTGCACCCTATAAACAGATTGATTTTTATTACCTGGCACAACATGAATACTATTAGGATTATAGATAGATAAAGGGGTTCTTTGCTATATTGTGATTAGAAAGAATTGTACATGATTACATAATAATTGTACAGTGTATAATCGGACATCAGTTGTGTGATTACTTTTATGGCGCTATTCAAGTTTAACGGTCAAGCCTGCGCGCATTTTTGGGAGTTAAACGCAGCCGGGAAAAGCAGTTCGCGCATAATTTGCTGTTTTGGTAACGTAGTTCGCCGAAACAGCTGTCCGACGCTCCCAACCAGGAAGAAACAAACCTACTCATTTAGAACCCTATTCACTGCAATGTTACAAATGGGGAAAATAATTGGATTCAGGCAATCAGGCTCTGCGATATTATCTTGAAGTTATTGAAAACGAATATCCATTTACGCGAAGTATACGGTATATTCATGGGCGTCGGAACGCTTTACAAATTTGGGGCAACACCAAAAAATGGGCACTTATCCAGAAAAAGGGGCACCTTCCCTCGGTGTGAAAGTGAGAGCCCTTCGGCCTCCGCCTATGGCGGATCCAGAGCACAATTTTTTGGTGGGGGAACAAATTGGTCCTCCCAAAAATTGTTCCATAAATTCACGGCGTGGGGTTCGGGGCCCACTTACGGGGCCCCAAGATACATTGATTTTAGATGCTCTGGTGGAACGGATCTGAAGCAAATCTGACCACCTTAACCAATATTGGTGAAAAGATGGTGCACGTAGTGGCTGCCTTTGTTTGTGACGTCACCAAAAAAACCCACAATTTGGGTCACAGTCGTGGGGTTTTTTTTTTGGGGGGGGGGGCATGGCCCCGTTGCTCCCCCCCCCCCTGGATCCGCCCTCAAGCCTTGGGTACACACCCCTTGCCGCCCACCCGGCAGCAACCTCTCTGGATCCGCCCATGAATTTGTATGTCGATCGAGAGACTATTTTTTTATCGCGAGAGCTAAAGGGGCACTAGTTGCTTTTGATGACCGGCTCAATTACCATTTTGTTCGCGTGAGGAGGAGCCTTATTATTTTGAAACTTAAGGCCAATTTTCCACGAGAGGGGCACAATTTAATGTTGCGAGCAGGGTACTTATTAATAAGATTGTGCTTACCGAGGGGCAGATTTCCATCGCGAGAATTTATCGCGAGATGCACTATTATGGTGGCCAATTTTCCATCTCGAGAAGGACACAATTATTATATTATTGCGAGAGGGTTATTTGTGCTTTCGGACGGGTGGTTTTCCATCTCGAGAAGGTGCACCATCTTGTTATTGCCGAGAGGGGCACGTGTGTTTTTGAGGTGCACTGCCATTACAAGAGAGGAGACAATTTGTAATGCGGTCATAATGCTTTCATGTGTGCTTTTAAAGGGGGTAGTTTAGTTGTTGGCAAATCTGGGGAGCAAGTGACCATCCCCCCCCCCTGCCCCAGGTTCCGCCGCCCCTGGTTATAACATTGAAAGCAGAGTTTTGAGTTAAGCAGGGTTGTATATCACATTGTTCATACTGTACTGAAGTCAATGGATTCTTTGTTTGACTTGACTGTCGTTTCGAGTTATCAGAGTTTGACTTTACTTCCAGAAGAATTCTTTAGTGTTAAAATGATCATGTGCACAAGTTCACAAGTAACTTGCATTTAGTGGTTAACATAGAGTGAATCAATCCCCTCCACATGCACTACAATTTGTTTTCTTGATATCGTAAAATAGTCTTGACTTTCAAGTTACTATTAACCGAGGCAATTTAGTCCCCGTCCGGAAGTTAAACTCAGTGCCTCAATCATAGTTTTTTCCACTTTGGTGGACTAAGATGCCAGTCTATGGCAGTCTTTAAATTAGCCTGGTACCGAAAGTCATGTGCGTTTTTGTATGTGTTTGATAGCTGAGTCGTCTGGGTAAATTAGCCAGTGGATCGTGCATGCGATGCATGGTTCACGCTCCCAAAAATTGAGCGAGATGTTGAAAGAATTTACTGTGTTTTCTGAAAGACTGGAGCATTTTATTTTGTCATTCAGCGCGAAAACGAACCCGGTGAACGTAACATTTGATTCGAATATTTTGAGATGGAGTAAAAAACCACATCTCGGTGATTTCAGCGTAGCGGCAGCGGTCGTAGAGAGATTACAAATCAAGGTACTGTACTCAGCTGTACTGCTGTACTACTGAGTGGAGCGTTGAATTACGGGCCGGGTACCCCTCCATACAAACGGAGGGGTACCCGTAATTCAACGCTCCACTCAGTAGAGCTAGTAGTACTGCTGTTGTTGTCTGTCATGTCCAGTCGTACATTGTTTGGTGTTTACATCATCTGATCATGGCACATTCTAGTTGAGTACTAGTACATGGAGCTGTACTACACAGTTTGTCAACACTCAACAGTTTTGTAAAATTCATAATTTACAGTAAAATTTAAAAATGAAGTGTTTCAGCATGTAAATAAATATTGACTGAAAGAGCATAAAGACAGAAAGAGGAGGATTGCAGTATCCTGACATGCCTGATGCCAATTTTAAGCTTTATCATACGACAACGTGAGTTAGGAAAGAATGTTGCAACCTGAGGCTACTTCAGCATTCAGCGGTTGTGTACATACAAAGTCTATGAAGATTGAAGAACATTTTCTGGGAAATATTCCCATATCTGGCCATCACTTGTCACCCTTGCGACTGGTCTGACAATTTCTAAGTGTTTTGTCAGTAAATACTTCAATATTTTCCCTGCTAAATTTGACTTTTTTATTTGGCAGTGGATATTTTGCCGGAGACGGCAAACCTTCAGTAAACATTTTATAATTTCGGACTTTATTTCCCTTTAAAAAAAATCCTCCAGAGCCACAAATCTGAAAAAGAAAAAGTAATACTCTGCAATAAAATGTTTGAGACATATTAAAATAATAAAAGAAGAATATTCTTATTTATTTGGGGATGGGAAAAATAAACCTTAAATTGTGGCGGGGATCAGGACTCGAACTCAGGACATCCCACTCTCTAGAGCCATTGCTTAACCACTGCACCAACTGTGCTACACGACTTAAGTGGGAATTTAATACATATTATAATTCAGCCCTATCTTAAAGAGTACAGCGCCCTCTGTTGATATGGATTGCCGCCGGCAAACCTTTAGTAAACGTTAGTTTGCCGGCGTTACCTCCGGCAAAATATACACTACCTTTTTATTTTTAGGACATATATTATCACTTTCTGATGATGGCTATAAATCACTGAAAGGAAAATTAGTGATGGCCAGAAATGGGAATCTTTCCATTTTTTTCTAAGTATTCCAGTCCCAGATTTATGTCTCATCATCATTTTTGCAATGACTGACCTTCATTGAGATGATAATTGATATATATGAAAAAAAGCAGCGTCAGGTTGCAACATTGTTTCCATGAGTTTAATATTGTAAATATGTTGAAACTTGAAAGTAAACAATGAATTTGGATCTGAGAAAAAAAAATTATAATTTCGTTAACCCCCCCCCCCCCCCCAATAAAAACATCATACACATTTCAACAATTCTTCATATACTTAATTAACCACTTTTTGGTCAAGAGAGTTTTTAGTCTACCAAACTTAATTTTTTTAAATAATGTACCTGTAATAATATTTGTTAACATGGTTAGGAAAACAAGATTAACATCATTTAATATTATTTAGAATAACTTACAAATAAGTAGTTTTAAAATATTTTCAGGACAACAAAGTTTTCACAGATGCACTTCTCAAGGAGTGCCTTGACTGGCCGCTGCCCATCGATTCCTGCATCCTGACGGACCAAGGAGGGCTAGGCTTCAAGCTCCACCGCCCCAGCATCTTCAAGAAAGTCCTGAGCGCAGTGCTCACAGAGAGCGACAACTATGGAAGGTTTGCAGCCGTGGGGGTGGATGCGGAGGCTCCTGCAGGAGTGGGCATAGTGAGTGGCCATTTGCCAAGGGTTGAGACGGGTACAACGATAGAGGATAAACAGGACCTGACACTTAGCCAGCTGAGAGGGCTTCTACTGATGGAACATGTGTCCGTGTTGCTGGAGACTGCAGGGTTAGTCAGTGTAACTGTTGGACATTGCTTTCCAAAAGTAACTGACGTAATTATTATTGAAAAATGTACTTCATTGAAAGATAGTTGGGGACTATAAAAACTCCCTGTGAAAATTTTCACAGCATGTGTTAGCAACGGAATCCAGTTATGAGACACCCCCTCCCCCCCTCAAAAAAAAATATGCTTTCTCTGTTTTCTCAGAATGATTCGTGTCCACTGAGCTGAAACTTACACGAATTAGTTATTATGCACCCCTTCTTAAGATTTTGAGCAAGTTTGGTGCTTCAAACAAAACAGAGCCCACAAAAAGCGAATGATCCTATAATAATAACTGTTTTTTATTGTTTTTATTTATGCAAACAGGTTTCAAGTAAGTCATCTGACACCAACTACATGCTCATCCGACATTCTGGACTGCTTTGGAATTAAAGCATTCAAATCCTCCAAGAATGGAGCAAGGTCGTCAAAGGAATCTGTCAAAGAAACGGAAGAAAGATTAGTCAGAACTGCCTCCTGTTGTAAATTCAGAACTTCTGGCCCAGGGGATCTGACCTCGTCGGGTCAGAGGTCAAGTGAGGATGACCCCAGCTCACCAAAGCCTGCAGAAATCAATCTTGATTTGCATGGTTTCATTGTGGAGGAAAAGCTGCCGCTGGGAAAGTCGGGATATGACAAGAACCTGCAGAGAGTCAAAGGTAGTTTGTCCTGTAAAATGTGACTTACTGAGGCAAAATGAGGAATGTCTCCCAAAGCCTTTATTTTGAGTAATCAACGCCTTAAGTCGGATATAGTAGAAAAATCTGTTTTGTGTCTTTGAGTAGTCAAAGTATCCAGGATTTACACCATGCATTTTTGTTGGGAAAAATATACCCTAATAAGTGTGAAAAGTGAAGAACGTTTATCACTGCTGTTGGCGGCGCAATGCGTATCTTTATTTTTCAAAGCCGTTTTTCTCGAAATGAGTTGGGTGAAAGATTGGCACTGTTGAAGTTCCTGCGGCATGTCTTTGGAAGAAATTCAGCTACAGAAATAAATTTGGTATCATTAGAAAGCCAGTGATTTGCGCTTTAACATGATGTACGTAACTTGAAAAGTCAAAGGTGGGGGTTATTCCTCATTATACTATGGCAGGTCACAAATGTTACCAACTCTAGTTGCTTGTGAGCAGAACTTTTTTTTTTTTGCTAGGAATCTTCCTGAATCCTACACTTTCTCACACTCTGCAGGAACCATTGGAACTGAATTTGCACTGTAAAATGCAGAGGGGAATCGTATTCGGTGGAAACTTTGTTTTTTGTTTGCTCCGCCTTAAATCTTGGAAAATACTGTGGTGGATTTTGATGGATCTAAGAAAGTTCTGGACAATAATAAAAACAGGGTTTTTGTGTACAATATATATGCATAAATTTGGGTCCACGTTTCCCTGTCCCTATTACATCTGACCTCTATGAATTTGTAATTGTTGATGCACTCCTCAATGCAGTCATCCAGAGTGATTAACCAACGAAAACAAAAGAGTTTGAAGTCATTCTCAATGACAAATTAAGGGGTATCGGGGACAGAATGACCCGTAAATAAACACATGAAATCTGTTTTTTGTTCAGCATACTAAGATCATAGCATGTTTACAGTTATTTCTTTATGAACATTCATGTTTAGGCCAAAAAAAAAAAGTCTCCGTTTTCTGGTATGGAGCTTGTCCAAAAAGTGGTGCGGCGACGCGGCTTTTTTTTTTCTTTACCTGACTTTTTTGCTTCAAATGTCGACTGGTGACTGCAAATGGTGCCCGACTAAACTTAGTGCAAATATATGGGAGTTCAGAGAGGCTACATTAAGCTTATTCTCGATCATAACCACATCTAAAAACAGGCTAAAATTGTGCAGCAGCAGAATTCCAGTCAAACCAGTGAGTTTGGCAGTTTTGAGACATCATCTTTCATTGAATAAAAAACTTTTTCATTTTGCCGACGCGCATGGCAACGGCGACGCGCGCGCATACCAGAAACCGGAGACTTTTTTTTTTTGGCCTTATTTCTGATTTTTTTTTTAATTTGTCTTTTTTGTTTTTTTTTAAATAGTTGTCTTGCCAGATGGCTCACCCTCTCCAGTATTGGCACAGTGCTGCTTGATAGAAGAGGGTCTCAATCACATGTATCCACTGGTAAATTCCCCTCAAAAGTTGTTATAGTTTGACTCACAGATTTCTGTCCATCATGTACCCTGTAAGCGACACTTTGACCTGATGGAGAATAGTGCTGAGCCATGGGCATCGCCAAACCAGTTGAACAGGAGGGGGCATGATTACAATTTGCCAATGAGGAAACTGGAGGGGGGGTGGCTGTGGATATAATATGTTGGGGGGAGGGGCTGTTTAAAGTGGGTGGGACATGGACACTATCGAACACTAGGTGGCAAAATATACAGATGAGGTGTGACACTTCCACTTTCCCTATTGCTACATCCCTGTTCTCAATGAATTTTATCCCCCTGAATCATCCATTTTATGTAAAAATCTGGTTAGAATTCCATTAGCTCTCTGCACTTTTGCATTAATAGAGAGGTAACAGGGTCATTCTTATGCAAAAACTGGGTAAGCACACAAAAATAGTTGTGCAATTACATTCTCAGTTTTGTGTGACAAAGCAGTTAGTTCATAGACCGATCGATTAGGAACTGTGCACTATGGCCAATGCCACACTGCTCATATTGGCCTCATGCGTCATACGCATGTGCATGCATGTCGGACCTTTCTGGAGGCTTTTCTGACATTAATCTTGACATTAAACACCATAGGACAGGCCTGAAGGATTAGTCTGTTAGCTGGCAATTCAGAAGCAGTTACATTCATATTCTTCATTGTCAGTAAGAATATTCTTTTTACCGTGCGCATAATTGTTGTAACCTGAAACTCTTTTACTTTTCCTTCCCATAATGCAGCCCTCTCGTCTTATCCACGTTGCAAGCCAAGGGGCGTGTTTCCAGCAACAGCAAGTAGATCTCACCTGGCAACTTTGCTCGACGAGACCCACGCCGGGAACCATCTGTCTGTACCATCTGACCCACGGCCCTGTCGCAACACGAAGGGCGGAATCAAAAGAAAAAAAGGACGTCAGTGCAGCTGAGCTGCTTCGAATACGGGAAGCGCAGACCAGAGAAGCGTCGGTCTTGAAGTATGGGGAGGAGGTACAAGGTAAAAAACAAAGCTCTAGAAGAAATGTGCTTTTTTGATGGTTATTTTTTTTTTTTATCATGGACCAATTTTTCACGGTAATGCTAAACACATTCAGAATCTTCATCTGATGCAGAGAGACCATAAATAGTAAACTCATATGGGTTTGTGCACAGATGAACATTGGTTGTGCAAACATGTGTGCCATATTTAAGTGAGCCATTACACGCATGCGTAGTGCCTTTCATCACTGGCATTTATGATGAGTAGGAGGTCTCATAGCAATATCCACTGATCTGCACAGAGTAAATAGTTAGCACAACCTTTCTTTAACACTAATTCCCTAGGCATTTTGCTTGGATGCTAGTCATGCTACCTCAATCCTGAAAAATCCTTCAACTGCCTCCATGTAAACATTGCATACAGCCTCAATCCTGCAAAATCCTCCGTTGCTTCTTGAATGCGGTCTTTGGAGGGGTGACCACTGCCTCAATCCTGCAGAATCCTCCAGCAATCACTGTCAGTATGTTGAGGCAGAGCCAGTGACATCCTGGAGCAGTGCGGTGGATTTAAAGTATAATATGCCTAAATTTATGTACGGCTGAGCATAAACAACACAAGGTGCGGCCCAAGACCTGGACACAGTGCATCCTGCAAATTAGCCACACATTTTTTGCCATATAGCCTCAATCTTGCAAAATCCTCCATTTTGCAAAGAGGATTTTGAAGGATTTTGGAAGGTTAGGGTTAAACTGTTAAAGCTATAGTCCATCATTTGCAGCAAGCCGAAAAAGTAACTGGCGTATTATTGTTGAAAAACATACTTGGTTGAAAGACAGTAAGTGGACTAAACTCCCTGTGAAATTAATCTTTCTGGCAAGCTATCATTTTGAAGTAATCAACGAAAGAAGGCCTTTCCAACGGTGCTTCTTAAGACGCACCATAGAAAAATTTTAATTAGTAGTTCGTTTTGTTATTCGGCGCAGCGCGCACAAGCATTGGCACGACGCAAAGGCGCGCGCGGTTGATATAATTCGTCAGATCAGTGCGCGACTTCGCATATAGCTGGAATTCAAAACAATTCAAAACATGATTCAGCAACTTTTGATTTGAAATCAAGATCCTAGAATGCTGTTTTTCTCGGAATATACAGCTGAAGCTGAGCTGAAACTTCATCAGGTTAGTTGTTCAGTATCCTTCATGAGATTTTGAACACTTTTGTTGCTTCAAACAAACAAAATGCACAAATTACAAATGATGGACTATATCTTTAAGTAGCTCCATGAAAACAGGGTTCCTTTTTTTTCAGGGAAAAGCACTCAGACTATCCAATTTCTGTTCTGTTTGAATAGCTTCATGTCACTTTGTTAACAGAAGATTGTGTTGTGCTTTACTGTCTTCGTCAGGCGAAGGTTGGGAACAGCTCATCAGAAGACTGACGATAGCTGGGCTGAAGTTTGAAATGTTGGGAAAGCAGTGTGGTCACATGGTGAGGGATGCAACTTGAAAAACTTAGAACCTTTTGGAGACTCAACTAACGTGTGCATTCCTAAGCAAGCTTTTTTTTTAACGTGCCCCTGAAGCCCTTTTTTTTAAAGGGGAAACCTACATAAATATTCTCAAGTTTGAACGCTAGATGTTGCCAGACTGATCCCAATATTGATTCAAAAAAGTAGTGTTCCATCCAAGTGCTGCTAGTTTTAAGAGTAGTTCTTTAATTGAACGTCTTGTTTTGCCTGCTCAAACGAAAAGTCACTTTGCCAAATTGTATTTTCTAAGAATAGTGTCTGTTCACTATTCAGTGCAGTAATCACCAATATGTGACAGTTGTGTTGAGATGATTGTTTTGTGCTTGCAGTATGTTTCATAGTGCTGCTCAAAGATATAGTCCATCATTTGTAATTTGTGCATTTTGTTCGTTTGAAGCAACAAAAGTGCTCAAGATCTAAAGAAGGTGCTGAACAACTAACCTGATGAAGTTTTTGCTCAGCTTCAGCTGTATATTCTGAGAAAAACAGCATTCTAGGATCTCAATTTCAAATCAAAAGTTGCTAAAAACTGTTTTGAATTGGGCCTGAATTCAGCATCCGAGACGCGTTTTCACTGAGCCGATTGCAGCTATGCGATGTCGCGCACTGATCTGTTGAATAATAGCAACCGCGCGTGCGCCGTGCCAATGCTTGTGCGTGCTTCGCCGAATAACAAAACGAACTACTAATTTAAATTTCCTACGGTGCGTCTTAAGAAGCACCGTTGGAAAGGCCTTCTTTCGTTGATTTCTTCAAAATGACAGCTTGCCAGAAAGAATAATTTCACAGGGAGTTTAGTCCCCTTACTATCTTTCAACCAAGTATGTTTTTCAGCAATAATTATGCCAGTTACTTTTCGGATAGCTGCAAATGATGGACTATAGCTTTAACAGATAATTTTGTGCCGTAAGCAGCAAGCACAGCAAAAGCACGCTTAACGCCAGGTTTTTTACCACTGCTTCTTCTCAGAACTCTCTGTTTCAGTGATGGTCACTTCACATGGTGTATCTGCAAGACTGCAAAATTAAATCAAATTTAGCATTTCGGCCTCTGTTTACCCAAGTCTTCATTTCAGAGTTGGTAGTTGTCAGTTGCTCATCCTTTTTTATTTACTTATTTATTTCGTGTTATTTTACCAGGGTAGCCCCGTTAGTTGTCAATGAACTGTTCTCCCTTTTGTTTTCCATTTCATCCAGCTGAAGTTAGAACTGTCCAACTCTCGTAACAGCAGTACATGGCCTGACAGCAGGGATGGAGTGTTTGTCATGTACAACTATGCGAGGCTCTGCACCCTGTTCAGTCATTTTGAAGAGGAGGTCACAAAAGGTAACACTATTAGATTTTAAATGTCTCTTTTGCTCTGACACTTCAACTTTGTTCCTTTAACTCTAATCCTCCGGGGTACATGTATGTTTGCTAGAACCCTGCCAAACGTAGCATCATGCCACACTTCACTAAGTGACAAGCCTGCCAAATGTAGCAAGATCCATCAGGGGAAAAGTCTCAAGGCCACACTGCCTCAGAGTCCGTGGTCACCGCAGGCAGCAGGATCATTGCTTCAGCGCAGGCCATTCGTGCACTGGTGTTGGCAAATGTAGCACGATATGAGATGGAGGAAACCTCCCCCACCCCTCCCCCCCCCCATTGTGTTACCAGAATCTCAAGAATTCTTTTGAGATATCTAGGGGAGTGTGTTAGGTAACAATAGTCTAGGGTGTGTATAGGGTATAGGGAAAAGGGGGGGGGGGGTGTACCTCTCCATCTCATATCGTGCTGGGTATAGTTGTTGGTAGCTGAATGCAGCAAAGTGCACCAGTTCTTTTCCACCTGATGCACTGTGTTGAGTCTGGCAGGGTTAGGGTTAATCTTGACTCACAAAAAAGCTGATGATTCAGCCATGACCGATTTCTCATAGTGACTGATTCAGAATGACGGCATAGTATCCTGATGAATTCAGGACTGGAGTAGCTATTGGGCTCGCTCAATGATGGCCATCTCTGTAAGAGAACTGCAACTGCGTATTTTACGCAATCAAGCAGGCATTGCGCAGTGTTGAAAATGTTCCGATGTACGTTATGCAAATTGACACTCAAAATGCCAACGCAAGTGGATGGTCTGTAGGAAATGACGTCATTTGAACGAGACCTTTTGTGTTTTAAGGCAATGGACGTCATTTTGCAAACGTTAAAAAAAAAAGCTGTCAAAATATCATGAAGTATCCTATGACATCATTGCGCCTAGTATGCTGTCATTTTCGAGAAAAGAGAAATGACCATTGTCTCCTCGCAAAATCGCGCTCTGAATGGAAACCTTTGCTTTGTGTCAAGAAAAATGAAGATACAGTTTTCTCAAAAGTATGATATCTACTGAGCTGAAATTCCATCAAGTTATTGTATTGTTCCTTCAATCGGCAAAAATATGTTTCTTGTAAACGGTGTACATTAACTTTATATAGTTGGCATGAAATGAAAGTTTAGAAAATGAAAGTTTTTGTTGTTCAGAATGTCCTGAGCAGAAGGTTGAACCCTTTAAAATGTAATCCACCCAATATTGAAATAGCATTTAGGGGAAGTTTACACCAACATGGTGTGTCTGGAATCGTCTGACAATTTGCAGTCTCAGTTAAGCAAAGCCTCACACCACATTTGAAGTAATGTTGTCGTAGATTATAATAATAATAATAATGATAATAATCGGCATTTAAGAACGCTCTGATTAGTAAACTAAATCACAGCACTTACAGTATTATTATTACCCCGGATCATTGGCCCATTATTAAAACATTCCAAATGCCATCTCAGCTCCCTGGGGAGTATACAGCTCGATGCTGCCTGTTAGGCGCAAGCAAGCTTATTCAACCACAATAACCATCTCTGCCCTCACAGGTTCCCATTTGCTCCTGGGTGGAGAGAATTAGCAATGAGTGACAAAGTGCCTTGCTCAAGGGCACACGCACCATGACCCCGGCTGGACTCGAACCCACAACCTGCAGCTTTACCCACAGACCACGAATTTAGTGCCCTTAACCACGAGGCCACAGCACTCCACGAGGCCACAGCAGTTTCTCAGTTTCTTTATTATCAGTTTCTTTATTTATCATAATGGGCAGCATGGGGGCTAGTGTGTAAAGCACTTGCCTCTCATCACTGTGGCCCTGGTTCATTCCTGGCTAGGACCAGAGTGAGTAGAGTTGTGCGTTGGTTCTCTCCTGTGCCACGAGGGTTTTTCCTCAAACCAAATCAAATACTTTTGATCTCTGGCTCTGCTCTGTAGTCATGTATGGGTCGATGTGGCTGGCTGCAAAATGTGCCTTTACATGCCTGTGGCTTGACCACGTTGTAGCCGCAAGCTTCGCAATTCAGCTTCTCAGCTGCGAGTATAAGGATGATTAGCCTCCAAATTATCCCAATGTGCCTTTCTTCTTCCAATTTGTTTTCAGGCACATACCCTCCCCTGCCGGATATCGCAAGCCTGGACTTCAGTCTCCTTCGTGAGGATCAGGAATGGGGGCTACTCTTCAACTACATTTTGCAGTATCCAGTCATGCTGTCCGAGTGTGTCGCTGACTTGCTGCAGACCAAAGGGCCACACATCAATATCCATACACATAGGGTAAGTCAACCCTAAAACTGTGTTTCTGTGTGGGTTTATCAGATCTTTTACACAGCGGTTTTAAAGCTATAGTCCATCAGTTGCAGCTATCCAAAAAGTAACTGACGTAATTATTGTAGAAAAACATACTTGGTTGAAAGATAGTAAGGGTACTAAACTCCCTGTAAAGTTATTCTTTGTGGCAAGCTGTCATTTTGAAGAAATCAACGAAAGAAGGCCTTTCCAACGATGCGTCTAAAGACGCATCGTTGGAAATTTTCGTTAGTAATTCGTTTTTTTATTCGGCGAAGCACGCGCAAGCATTGACACAATGGACGCGCGCGGGCGTGATTGCTATAATTCGTCGGATCAGTGCGCGACATCGCGTAGCTGCAATCGGCTCAGTGAGAGCGTGTCTCGGACGCTGAATTCAGGCCCAATTTAAAACATGATTCAGCAACTTTTGATTTGAAATCGAGATCCTAGAATGTTGTTTTTCTCAAAATATACAGCTGAAGCTGAGCTGAAACTTCATCAGGTTAGTTGTTCAGCACCCTTCTTTAGATTTTGAGAACTTTTGTTGCTCCAAACGAACAAAATGCACAAATTACAAATGATAGACTGTACCTTTAAATGCAAATGCAGATATGCAAGTAGCTGCACAAATTTTGAGTTTTCCATTGGTTTGTACATCAACATTGATGTGCCGAGCAGGCTACATTGTTTACAGTGATCTGAGACATCTCTCCAGTTATTTAACCCTAACTCCCCGGCATAATTTACTAGGAACCGTACCCATTCAGGCAAATTCCAAGACCCACATGGGAAATCGTACACACACACTGTTGGACTTGGTTTCTGGAGGTATGCCAAACCCAGTGCAAAAAAAACATCAGTTTAGGGGTACTGTACCTATCCCAACAGATTTAAACAAAACCTGCTGTTGAACTTTGATGGGTTGAGTTCGGTTAGGGTTAATGTAGCTCAATATTGATTCACAATGTTATCACAGTTTTTGTGCTGTGGTCTTGTAGTGCACAAGTACCCCCTCAACGATAAAAGAAAGGGAGAGATATGAACATTGGGTGCCGTCCATGCAAACATGCTATGAGTTTGAGTAGAGTGGTATGAAAGTTGGTTGTATTTCTTCTGAAAGCTCTTTAACTCTTCCAAGACCCATTTTCATAAAACTGAATGGTTCTTGAGTCTGGAGTGCTTAATGGTAACACACAACAACTGATGAAAATGCATGTGCTTATGAAAAGATGTTTTCACCGGTTGACGTTAATGCAGCGCCATCCTATACGCTGTTTGCACCTCATGTGCACAAGCTGAAGCTACTGTGTGCATACAATGTCATTCACATAGCAGTGCAAGCTAATTCCTAACTTATTGTCTTACTGAACAGGTGTGCAGTTTTCTTGTGAGTCTTTGCAGAGATCTCAGCTCGTACTACAGCCATACCCATGTTTTAGGGGTAAGTACATTTGATTCTTTTTCTCCTAATGGGCTCTGTGCACAAGTACCCCATCAATGGCCAGAAAAGGAGAGTTGGGGGAGACCTAGACTGGTTTCCGGTCCACCCACTGCGTATTTTGAATGATCCAAAGTTATTGGGGGCGGGGATTAGTCTGGGAGACCATCACAAGATAAATTTGAATGTATTCGCGCCCGTGGCGTCTGATGCTCACGCGAAGATGCTGTGGCTGATAACTTTGGCACATTCAGGAAGTCGTCCATACTCGCGTGGGAACTAGTACAGTACGCACACGCTGTGTGTCCCGTCCACTGTGCTGTCAAAAGTTTTTAAAACGCGCCCTCTTTTGGTTGGCGCACTGAGCCCATAGTGGATTTAATAGTGCTTACAGGTTAACAATAACATGAAGTACGAGCTGGCTTTAGTAAATCAAACTTTCTTATCAAAAAAAATACCAAAAGTGGTACCCCATCAACTGGAACATCCACATTTGTGTACTAATAACCCGTGAAAATTGAAAATGGTAGAATTTTCTTTAAAAAGTAGATGAGGAGCCAATATAAAGCCACTCTTTAATTTAACAATAAGTCATGTAAGTAGGAAAAGTACTTACACCCTAAGCATATTTCATGGTGCATTGAACTTTACAATACTTGCATGTATATGGAGACTTCCATTGTGTCATTTAAGAAAAAAAATGGAAATGGTCTTAGATTTGCTGTGTTTGCAGTCTCTGTTAACCCTAACCTTCCCAACTCCACCAAAATCCATACCCCCATTTTGGTGGATGTTGGGGGACTTGGTCCAGAAGGCCTGGTGTGACTAAAAATTGATGAAGTGTGATGGACTTGGGCCTAATGGCCTGAAGCAGTGCTAGGGGTATCCGATTTGATTTTGCCTAGCTTCCTGTACTGCTATTGTGATCAAAGCCATGTGTAGCAAGTCCATTAATGTCAACCAGTGCGTCAGTGGTGGATTCCATTATGCCATGTATAGTTTGGTATTCAGTGATTGATGGATTTTGATGGACTTGGTCCAGTTCCTAGTAAAGGACACTACGGAGTTAAGGTTTGGACTGAGGCTCTCCGAGTGTAAAATTGCATTACCAGCATCAGGAAATAGGCCACAGATTCTAAAGTGGAAGCTGTGAAGCATTGCACACCATCAAAATCATGTCCTTGGTGGTAAGATAAATCATCTCTGACGATCTCTTGGAAATATCATGGGAATATTGGAGGGAATTGTTACATTCATTCTAATGATATGACTTTTTTTTTTATCTGTTAGGAGCCGAGGCCCCATCTCATTGCCGTCATGTTTGCTCGTCTGCATCTCTTGAAAGGCGTTCAACAGGTCCTCAAGAATGGCCTGTCCCTTCTCAACGTCCAGCCACTGACGCAGATGTAATGCCATCTTCCCTCCGTTTCCCCTGTCGTGAACATCTCAAACAGAACAGCCTAGAGGACAATCTGCACCTTCAGAACCCAATAGAAGCGTCTTATGTCAAGTGTCTTGCATCTACAGACTCTACTGAGTCTTGTGTCAGGATTTGAATTTCATCAGCCGTTAAAAAAAAAAATTGAAAATATCTATAGACAGTGATGACATATTTTTTTTAAGTTTTATTTATTATGCATATTGCGTTTAGATTCCCAGGAAAGTGGAATTAAAGCATCAGGTATTTGAACAAAAATCTGTCTTTTTAATTGCTTTTATGAGCATTTTGTTGGTTTGTTTTGATAGAAAATTAATCAAAAGACTTATGCGAAATTAAAATTTTCAGTACAGATGAAAAATAAATTGTGAAATTCAACATTTTATTTCAAGTTGTTCCTAATTGTGTTTTTTGCGACTTGAACTATAAATTGACCCATTACTTCATTTTGAATTCTTAATGGGTGAAGATCAAGCCAGGAAGCGGTCATCCCCGGCCGCGAATTGTTTTTTCCCAAACAACATCCGTTTCCCATCTTCTTGGTTCTCCACAACACAAACCCAAGATGGGCTTTACGTCTTGTGAGAAGAAGGTATAATGAGAAGTGAAAAATGCTCGCTGGGGTTCGAACTCGGATCACTTGATTAGAAGTCGGGACTACTTTCAACCAGTCCACGAATCGGCTGCCAATCGTCGGTGAATTAAACACCATTATTCCTTGTTATATATAAACTGAGGCCGTGTCCGAAACGGGCTTCGAGAGCTACGGCTACGTCTATTGTCAGCGCGTCCCTGAGTATTTTCAATGGGCGCAGACCTAGACATAGCTCTAGATAGCTGATTCAGATGCAGCCTTATTCTCTAAAGCCCCGGACATCATGAATATGCATAATGCAGAGAGAGAGAGAGAGAGAGAGAGCGCCCTCATTTGATATTGTTGGATCTCGTTTGAGAAAAATAATTCGCCACCCGGCCATGGTTGCAAACTTCATCGGTTGATACTGTTAATCGGGCACAATTTTATGGCAGAAGCACGGCAGCGAGAGAATACAGAAACCAACAATTTGTTTCTTATTTCAATGGCTTGGCTTTTAGTTTCAGGAAAACAAACCATGAAACTGTTTTTGGACTATTGTCTCGTCTGCTGAAAAGTAAGAGGCCCCGTTTTCAACTATAAAAATTGTGAGTGTTGCACCACCCACTCGAAAATCTAATCAGCCGTCAATTCTTCTCAATTGATTCACGGAGCAAGCATAACAAAACTCTTGGAATTATGGAAAATAGGAAGTCACTTGTAGTTTGTACATCCTACTTTCCCTCCTGATTTCTTGTGAGAGTTCCAACTCTGTGAAGGGACATGCTAGTCAGACTATGTCCCAGTCCTATTCTACACCAAACTTTTACATCACCCCTCGTCAAATTTCCTTAAAATATTTGATTCTATGCCAACCTATTATGGTATTGTTACATTCTTACTCTTCCAATCCTAATTGGTGTTACGATTGAAATAGATGTTCTGTGAGTCTGTCTCATTTGACCTCATTTCACAGGCTTTACGGGCCTTCTGATCATAGGAGGTCTCATTGCAGCCTGCCTCTGCTCCTTACTGGCAAACTTCATCACAATCTTCTTTGGCTTCTTCAGTGTCCTGAGGTGCATGGCCTGTTCTCGGAGCGAGCGGTTGTGCGCCAGGTACTGGGGCGGTATCTCAAACACCGAGAACGTGAAAGCAGATGTGAGGGGTAGGAAGTTGAGAGCCACCATCCGTTCAAGTTTCTGCAGCTCCGAGGTGTGCCTCCGCCAGACCTCGCTGACAGACTCCCAGACACTCTCCGCAGGCGAGCTTTCCTGGGACGACTCGCTGGCAGACGGATAGACGCCGGTACGCTTGCCGGAAGCCCGGGACGGCGTGCGAGCTGACTTGTCATAGAAATCACGGCTGCTGTGTTGTACCACGGTGGATTGCTTCATCAGTTTGGCATCCAGAAGTTCGTCTGTCATTTGTTGGTTGAGGTTTCCAGCAAGTCCCATATGTGGTGGGGATGGTGTTTGTCTGCTCTTTAGCGGGGGTTGCCTGGGAGTGTCCCAGTCAAAGGTTTTTGGCAGGGTGGAGTAAGTCATTCGGAAAGATTTGTCCGTAGAGACGGGAGGCAGAGAGCCGGCTGGAGGTGGGGAGAGACTCAACTCGAAATTGTCGAACTGACTGAACAGAGACTTCATCTGGGGTGATTTAATTTCCCGTTCTCGCAATTCCTGTTGATCAGAGATTTCCTTGCTCATTAGTTCTCCCTTTGTGGGTGCAATTGATGGCAGAAATCGGTCGGTTAATTCCGGTGACAATTTCTCACCTTTTTGCTTTGTGACAAGCTGCTCGGCAATATCATCTTGAGCTTTTTGTTTGTCAATCTTTTGAGAGCGTTCTGTCAGTTGCCTTGGAAGGATTTTTCCCTTGGATTCACCTTCCTCCCTTTCTCGAGGAACAGGTTGTCTTTTACCTGGTCTCGATGTGTACCTTTGTTCCTCATCGATCTCTCTTGCGATGGGTACGTCCTCTTGCCCCTGTTGTCTGTCGACAAGCTCCTGCAGTGCATGGTCGGTTCTGGGTAGCCCAAGGGATCGTTTCCTGTCTCTGGCTTTAGACCTTTGCTCCGTATCATGGACTCCCATTGAAGGCAGCTGTCTTGGCATTGTGTTCAGAGGTGGAAGCGCCGCGGCTGCAGCGTTAGACTCCCGACGAGGGGCTGGGGCATTGGAACCAGAGTCCTGTGTGAGATACCCGCGATGTTGGCTTTGTTTGTTGGTATCATTTGCCAGACCCTCCCCCGATGGTTTGGGGACCATGCCCAGAGCGTTCGTCTGGGCAAGGGTTTCCCTTGGAGTCGCAAACACGTGCCGCTCCAGGTTTCCTGGCCTAGTGTCTGGCTTTCCTGTCACATTTCGAACGGCAGGGTTCCTGATAGGAGCTGTCATCTGATCTCTAGACGCTGACATGTTCCCCCTGCCAATATTCCCATGGCTCCCTCGAGAAGTAGCACCCTCTTCAGCTGATGATGAGGTGCCTCTATTTTGGTTCTCCTCGCTGTCTTGCATCACACCCATGTAATTGACACTGCTCTCGCGCCGGTTTTTCTCCAAGGCCGAACCCTTCCCCGAATGTTGTTTCGAGCTTGGGATCTTTCGACCATTGGCCCTTTCTTGACCAGCTGGTTGTTCAGAGTCCCCATTGCCATGGCGACCGAGACTACTTCTGGCCGACTTAGCTTCCTGTCTCTCAGGTGTTGCGAATTGTTCCCCCTTGTCCGGATCCTCTGCATCATTGATAAGCTTCTCAAATGATTTGTTGGACTTGCCATCATCGGCACCCGCAGAATTATTAAACGAAGCCGTTCCGTAGGACAGATTCTGCAGAAGTCCATTTCTAGTGACTGTAACCTTTGAGATTGCATGAGCCGGTTTCTCTTCTTCGGACAAATATTCTCTGTCCTGAAACGCATCACCTTTAGATATCATATCTCGGTCTACTTCGCAGGTTTGTGTGTTATCTGTGTTGGAAATTCCCCCTCCATTTTCTTTGAGTCTCTCATCATCCATCACGTTCGGGGAGATATTCATTAAGTGCTCTTCGGGTAGCCCAATTTCATCATCAACAGGAAATTCATTTGCTGGAAGTAGACTTTTTTCTTCATTCCGTTGTTTGTGACTATCGGGAACGCCTTTGTCACCAAGCCTTGTTTCGTTTGACCAGGGATCATCAGTTCTGGGACTCGCACAATTTGAATAACATGCTTGGTCACCAACCAGCTCTTGATTGTCTTCAACAAGCTTTGTTGCTACTGCTGCATCACATTTCTGAGGGCTCAGGCCTTTGTCCAGGTCAACAAGATGATTCGAAGAAATACTTGACGCTTGCTCAGCAATGGAATTCATCAGATCTGCAGTACAATTTTCATGAAACTTGAAAGTCACGTTTGAAAAATATAACATTTTTAAAGTTATAACCGACAGATAAGAGAACAGATTTGGACTTTATTCTCGATGCGATGGTAGCTTACAAAGACATTATTGGACACCACTTTGGTAAATGAACTGTAAAACACAGATAATGCCGTAAGTCATAACATCATTAAATCAAACATACTTAAATAAATCACACCTGGTTGTTTGGACACCTATGTCTTACCTCTTTTCGTGTTGTTAGTTGTACCGAACAAGCAGGGATCTGTTCCTGTTGTTAAAGGGCGGGAATCGGCACCTTGCTTGGTGTCGCCTTCATCAATGTTGTCGTTATCTTCCCTATTGCGCCTTCCATCGTGTTCATCTTCCCGGGAGGAGTACTTGGCACTTTCTCGATTTCTTCTCAATTTTAAGGATTGCGATACAGCGTTTTGCAATACCGCAGTATCTTGTGGTCTGTCTGGTGTTGGATCTCGATTCATCGAAATGGTGCTGTCAGATTCACTTGCCACGTGCACAGGTTGACTCTGGATAGTGCGAACTTCCAATATCAAGAAATGACGATAATCAAAATTTTGAATCAAAACGACTGCTTCTTCTCATAGCAATCTCTTTAAAGAGTTATGTGGTGAAAACGTATATGCTACATAATTACATTCGACCATTAATGGGTACCATTTCCTCTACTGAGTTTCAATATTTGAATCATTGTCTTTCGACAGAGAAGGTTGTCTCTGTAAAAGACATTGTTTACTTACAAAGGGGAGAGTGCAAAAAAAAAAATGCATCAGAAATGGACGAAACGAAGTAGTGGATAAAATGAGTTTGTATTGTCATGCACCGTTTCTCAGGAGATGGAGATGCAATACCTGTCTTATCCGCCTCATCCCCCATCCCTGTCACCGACATCTTCACATGCCCCGTTCCAGGCATCCACATTTTGTCGCACTCATGAGACACGGAGGGGCAATGGCTGTTCTCGCCTCTTGGGGGCGGGATTGTCAGAGCCTGAATGGCCTCGAGGAAGCATTGCTTGTCGACTGGTGTCAGCCGAGTGAACTTCTGATGAATCAAAATGTCAAGGCCAAGTATGCATGAGGTCAATTTCAAGGAGCTTTCTCGATGGAAATCATTTGCAGAATGAAGACAACTTCCGAGAGCAGAAGCAGGTTTCTAGATTTTTTTTCTTTGATGCGAATGTTGTTTCAGGGAATAGGAACCAGTTGTAGTAATCACAAGCTAATTACAAGTCATCAAATGACGAGCTATTCGCCTGAGATGTTGATGAGACTTTCCTTTGTCGTGTTTACGTGTCATCTGACTCGTGATTTCACGTGATCCACTGGGTGGCGTCGATGTCACCGAGTTTCTCCCAAATAGCTCAGTACAGTGAAATGAAGTGTTTGCTTACGGATTTTGTACTATTTACTCTGATTGTCAGTATTTCATAATTCAATTCATTTAAACTTTAATGCAGTTGAAATCAACAACATAATTATACTGCATATAATACAAACATACAGAAACAGGGGAATTACTTCATCTGGGATAGCACAAAAAAAGGTTATTGCCATTGAGGACTTTGAGGTTCCATGTTACATGTATATTGTTCTGCCATTAATCTGTGACCGCGATGATGAGACACGACTTCTTGGGAAAACTAGGCCTGATAAACCAGACGATATGATGAAAATATGATGTGAATAAGAGGTGGGTTGGAAAGTCTGGATCATGAATATTTTTTGGAAAAATCCAGCCGGTTGGGATACAGCACTACGGCAACCTGTCTCTGGAACACTGATTTCCCCTGAACAACTGATCAAGGTACCACGCTCGAACAAGCCATTAATGTACCTGTAGTATTTCCTGACTTCGACTTGTGATGGCAAAGCTAGGGCCGCTCACGCGTGCTTCGGGCTCATTACAGTTGGGTGGCAGTCGGCCGTAATCCGCCCAGTGTTTCAGGCACCTGTTGCAGTGAAACACCGGCTGTGCTAGTCCGCCACTGTCACCTCGTCGTCTGGTGATCTAGAGTGAACGATGTAGAGATAAACCAGTAAGGTACGACCTTTACTCTCCTTATATAAAATACAATTTGCTGGGGTAGTAGCTACATCTGCGTTTGATCACACCCATCCATGACGTATTCCTCATTGAATACGGTCCGTTGTGAGTCCTCTGTGGGTGTTTTAGGATAAGGTAATTTATAGCACATTATCTCTGTCACACCATTCAGGTGTTCTTTTGAGGTACGCGGGCAGGTGACTCCTGGGCCTTTCTTTGTTCTTTAGCAGCCCCTTGTACCTTGAGTTGCTTCCAGCCTTGCAATAGCCAATGGATGACTTCGATTTTTAAGAAAAGTTTATTTCTCGGAACAAATTAAGGTCCGGCGTTTGTGCGTTCACATTTGATCATCACGCTGTAGCATAATATTTTATCTATCAAAACGTTGAGGTGTTAATCAATAGGCGTGTTCGTCATCTTAGATACATAATTATGACAACATCTACGGTTAGTTGTGGAGGTCGACGACTTTCAAGTTTGAGGTGAAACCATGTGACGGCAATTTTGTGAATTAGACCGATGCTTGGCACTGAGGAGAACCATTTTTAACTCAACATTTCGAAAAAGATGCTCTGTTTGTTGTCAGGAGCCAAGTTTACTTTTAGCAGTTCTTCTCAAAACATACATAACCCACAAGAAATTGAGAAAAATGGTTTCACCACAAACTTTCAAATTCGTAGACCTCATGCCAACCTGCAATTGATCAAAGATATCACCGCTAATATCGCACAAGAAGATGTCACATGGTATCACCAAAGTCTTTTTGGTGGCATCTTGAATCATTTGTCATTACCATCGCTATTGTAATTGTCATTTAGTCACTGTTTGTGTCGTATTATTACATCACAGTACATCCCCCCAAGTACCGCAACCAACGATTACTCGCAAACTTTAAGTTGCTAGCGCTTGCCTGAATGATGACGCCCATGGACTGACACAGCAGCAGCTTCTTCAAACTCTCTTCTAAGGATCGGATGTCATCACCATGGAAACGGCTTGGAGGAAAACCCAACTCGCTCGCGACCCGGACAGCATTCGGTCGATGTCTCGATTTCTGTCCACAGTAAAAAAAAAAATCATTAGGTGGCTGTGGCGGAACATGGACGAATCACAAAGCGTTGGAGGCAAGTTTTATACGGGGTCGAAATCAGAGTTTAACCTGATCCCCATCCCTTGTAAACCATCCACTAATTATAACCCAAAAGCAGGCCCTATGCATGGAGAATGCACAATGTCAATATTTTCCGGGAATTTAGCATTCCCCGCTAACTGAAAAAGGGTGTACCTTCGGTACCTGTTTCCAGTAAATATTACCCTAACCAGATCTGTCCCTGTAAATTACCTCGTGCTCTCGTCTGGCACCCGTTCGGGTCCGGGGAGGGGGCAGTTTCAGGTCCTGGCCCTCGATTGACAACAAGACGTCAATGGCACTTGCTGCTCCTTCTCTTTGATGAGTCGCAGTGGGGAGGTCTTGAGGATGGTTGCTCACTTTGAGCTGGAGTAATTTCATGACAAGGAAATGCTATTGAAGAAATTCTGTACTGTCTATAACCTTACTCTGTGTATGAACAACAGATGAAGCTCTGTGGTGTGACCAGTCGTGCGCGCATGTGTTCTCGGCTCACTAAGATCCAGTCAGCACTAGATATCATTATACACCGCAATGCGCTCAAGAGCCCCGCATGACCCTCTTTGAAAGATAACGAAACACCTTCGTAGTAAAATTGTTTTCAATATGGGGCAATATTTAATTCTTCCAATTGAAAATGACTATCAAATGGGTATGAGATAATTCTTTTGGGCATTGCTTTTCTTCAACTGGCACTATGATTATGAGAGTGAAATATATTGAAAGTGTAAAGGGTGAGTTCGTGATCACCTTGGTAGTTTTCTTGGAGCGCGGGAGTGTTGGTAGTTGGCCTGGCGTTAGACAGTGGAATCGTCGGACGTCCTCTACTCGCGCATGCGCCCTAGTAGTGTCTATGGCTGGTAAACACACACTGGTGTCTTTACTGAGATCGTAGGGAGAGACGAACTGTATGGGTACTGGCCGCCGAGCACCAGCAGGCTGAAGGTCAACGTAGGTCAGAAGTGGAACTGGAGGGAGTGGTGCCGAGATTGGGCTTATAGCTCCATGGTTTGATGGAGTATCGGCTTGCCTTCGGACTGAGCTGGTTAGTTCCTTGTAAGTGGAGAGTAAGAAAACATCAACTCGTTTGAGTACTGGGTGGATGACAAAAGGATGTCTCGATAGTCCGGAGTACCATTGGTCCGAAGTCCCATTGGTCCGACGTCGATTGGTCCGACGTCCCATTGGTCCGACGTCCCATTGGTCCGACGTCCCATTGGTCCGACGTCCCATTGGTCCGACGACATAATACGGTGTAGTTCGACTGGTTCAGGTTGACTGACCCTAATTACCCTAACCCTAATGCTATGAGGCGTCGGACCATGGGACTTCGGACCAATGGGATTTTGGACCAATGGGACTTCGGACCAATGGGACTTCGGACCAATGGGACTTGGGACAAGGGACGTCGGACCAATGGGACGTTTATACCAATGGAATGTAAAGAGCACTGGGCCGTCGGACCAATCGAATTTCAGACTAATCGGACGTCGGACCAATGGGACGTTTATACCAATGGAACGTATAGAGCAAAGGGCCGTCGGACCAATGGGACTTCGGACCAATGGGACTTGGACCAATGGGACGTCCGACCAATGGGACGTCGGACCAATGGGACTTCGGACTAATGGTACTTCGGACGATAGAGACGTTCCCACCTTCTCTAGCCCAGGCGGACTCCCGTACCTCCCTACAGTACAGTCGTAATGCAATGAAGAAGCCGTCCAACCTGGGCTAGAACCTTCTCGTGCGCTGCCTGTGCTGGTATTTACGCAGTTATTTAGCCCAAGCTTACTACGAGCTTTTCGATTAGAACAGATATAAATTATAATTATAGGCTTAGGCCCACTAGTCTTTTTTTTTTTTTTACACAATATCCGCTCAGATGACTGGCCTAGGCCTACTTAAAATCGCACAAGATTTAATTGGATGTCATGTGGCATACATCTTCACAAACGTCCACTAAAATATTATAATCTCACCTTGAAAACCGTTTTCTCTGCAACATGTCAAGCAAAAGTTAAAAACTTGGCTGCCCTTTTGATGTTTCCTTCTTTAAGTCGGACCCTCTATTAGTCTTTACTGTATATGGGCTGAGCAGGTCCAGTTTTCAAGAAAAAGGCGGCTTTTATAACCCATCGCTTGACTCTGGTCCATCTTACCCTTGTGTCAAGAACATCCACAGCCAGGCTAGGTCCGTTTGACACGGTAGACTCGGCATCGTCTGGCCCCACCAGGACATCACCAGGGTTGACACTGACAGCAACTTGAGCCAGTCTTATCGCAGACATCCTGCTTCTGTTGAAGACTGAAGCATGGTCTTTCACGACATTTTGTCCATTATCACTCAGCCGACCGGTCAGCACATCATCATGGTTGGCAAATATGGCTAATTCTAATTCTAGAGGGAGTCTCAGCTAGTACAATGATCATGAAATTTCTGAAAATGCAGCGGATGCACGCGTTTTGGCCTAGAATACTAGTGCGCGGTAGGCCGGAAGCTTGCTCGAATCGCGCGCCACTTTGCGTCTGCGCACAGATACGCCCACTGGCGAGCGCAGCTAATCAACCTCGTGCCCTGTGGGTACGATCTTGCAGCGCAATGTTGTTTCCCATCATGCCTTGCGCGATCGTAACCCCTGGAATTGTGTAATTTAAATATACCAAAATACGGTATATTATAATTAGGGCTGCAGTTTATCCGTGTTACGTGCCGACGCCATCTTTAAAATGTTAAAAGTTGTGATTTTGAAGAATAAATCCTTTCAAACACAACGTTTGGACGTTGTGTTAATTAGCAAAGATTTGTATTAAATGTACGTACCCCTTTCGTGCCTTTACAACCACAGATACAGGTTTTTTGTAGCGAAAAACGCGGCTGACATAATCCATATCGTACAGGCATCGCGACTTTTGAATCATAATATTTTTTTTCGTACGTGACGTTACGTGCAAAGCTAAGCACGCGAGCGCGATCGCATTATGGGCGCGCCCGGCGTGCAATCTTCGAAATGCCCGCGCAGTACGCTGTGAATAGCCATTCAGCGTCATTTACGTCATCATCACAGCCAGGGGTTAGTGTAAGGAACGTGCACGCGCCCCTGGAGTCGAGGCTGGCAGCTAATGGGCGTAGCGAAAGTAATTTTCTTGTGGGGGATATTTAGAACTTATTGGTCTCTATTAGAAAGACTAAATTAATGGAGATCATTGGTTGAACTCAATTCGACTTTGAGTTGTTATTCAAAATATGGGGCCAAGAAGCAAAGGTTTGCTCAGTCGCCCATTGAAGTCATATTGAGCTATAATAAAATACATTTGAATTGTGTTGAGGTCAGTAAATTTTCAGGTAGGCCTACTGAGGTATGGTGGACCTGCAGGGACATATGGAGGGGCATAACATATCCTTTGATATTTCCTTTGATATTTCCTTTGCACCGTCGTGAATTTATTCACGACTAGTGGTGAATATTTTTGCGACGTCTTGAATATTTTCGCAACGTCGTAAACAAATTTGGGACTAGTCGTGAATTTCTTCACGACCAATCGGGAACATTTTTTTGGACGTGGTGAATATTTTTTTTGGACGTGGTGAATACTTTTGTGACTTGTCGTGAATTTATTCACGACGTCGCAACAAAATATTTACGACGTCGCAACAAAATATTCGCTAGCGGTCACGAATAAATTCTTGACGTCGCACTTAAAATATTCACGACGTCGCGAAAATATTCGTGAGTGGTTGTGAATAAATTCACGATTTGTAGCAAAAATATTCACGACGTCGCGAAAATATTCACGACTAATCGTGAATATATTCACAACGTCGCAAAAACAAACAAAAATCACGACATTTTATGTCCCTTCAGGGCCACCATACTGAGAGTGATCTGCTGCTGTCCATCATAAGAAGGCATTATAAGGGTCACGGCCAGAGCTCAGGGAATACAATGAATTTCACGGGACACTGCACAGCTAGTACACGGGTCATAAACGCTGGCAATATATGCAGCGTCATTCCATGGAGGAATATAAAACGAACAATCATCCATGCGTCAACTTATAGCGTCACTGTACTCTCTAAATGCAGAATAATCTGTTCTAACGAGTGTGAAAACCCGGAACGTACACACTGAATCTAGGCCTACTTCTGCACTTTCTTCCTGTCTACTCAATATGGCAGCCAACACTGCACTTTTGAGTTTCATTGACAACCCAGTGTTCCTGTTGTATGCGACTTATGCAGCAGTCGTCACCCTAAAGATGATGTTTCTGTCGGCTTGGACTATGAGGTACAGATTATCTCGAAAGGTTGGTATACGGATATCAGAATTCTTCCAGCGGGCGATAGTGCTCTGTAAGCTTGCTCTCAGTCTATGGTTGAACTTTGTTCTCTGTAAAGCACAGTTGAAATGAGTTCAGTTGAAATAAGTTCGTGTGATCAGTGTCATGACTAAAGATGTGGGGCTAAATTTTAAGATTCACTATAAATAACTGGCATTGTATAGACTTATTTGCAGGTATGTATAATGTCGATGGTGGTTTACGCATAGAGATGAATGCATGGAAGGTTAAGTCATGTGTATCCAAACAAACAAAATTCCGCTATAACATAAACATGCCATCAGGTTGCATATTTGTATTACATGTACACTGGAGTACGTGTCATGTCCGAGCGGTTGAGACTAATAAGAGCACCGGACTCAACCTCCATGGGACGTGTTTCTGATTAGCAGAGTGCAGTATTCTAGTCCCGATCTCGACACTTGTGTCCTTAGGCAAGACACTTAACCATTAATGCTTCGTCCTTCGGATGGACGTAAAACCCTTCTCTTATCGCTAAGAGAAGGGGTTTGCCCCAGACTTTCTGGCAGTGATGACTGCTTAGTAGTGCGCCGCAGCACCTTGTAAACCTTAAGACTCCGGTATGGGTGCACGCTTGTAAGGCCTAAAGCCATCCGCCGAGCAGTTAATATGCTCTCAAACTATTCTTTTTAACATTAAGAATGTTTTTTTTCTCGACAACTGAGGGCGCTGTTGCTGTGATGTCAGTTATGGAAGACACTGAGTTTAGGCCGGGTTTTCTGTCCAAACTGTGAACTCCAATTGAAAACTTATGTGAGAAAGGGTTGCTCATTGGCTTACTGATGTACTTACACAACAGCGAATCACCGGAGATAAGAAAAAAAACAGCAAAATATCCAAAATTCTGGCAACTTAATGTGCTGAAATAGAGCTTTAAAGGGGGTCTCTCGTGGAGCTTTTTTTTGGTTTCTAAATCACTCTTATAAGGACACAGCAGACCCCACACTGTGAAACACTGTTCTATCAATCAACAGTCAGATCAGATACTCGACCACAAAGTCCCCAGTGGTCAGCAGCCTGGCTGCTGTCAGACAGCCTGGCTGCTGTCAGACAGCCTGGCTGCTGTCAGACAGCCTGGCTGCTGTCAGACAGCCTGGCTGCTGTCAGACAGCCTGGCTGCTGTCAGACAGCCTGGCTGCTGTCAGACAGCCTGGCTGCTGTCAGACAGCCTGGCTGCTGTCAGACAGCCTGGCTGCTGTCAGACAGCCTGGCTGCTGTCAGACAGCCTGGCTGCTGTCAGACAGCCTGGCTGCTGTCAGACAGCCTGGCTGCTGTCAGACAGCCTGGCTGCTGTCAGACAGCCACTGGTCGTAAAATTGATGGTTCCCATAATGGCCTGGAGGCTTTCCTTGTAATAGTCTTAGGTACTACAGCATACCAAAATTGTGATTTCACCGTTGTATAGGGAATAATGACATCATAAAGGTACTTAGGTCAGTCTAAGTTTACTAAGAAATGATGTCATCCAACAGGTATGTTTACCTTTATGGCATCATATCCTATTTTCCCCCTCAGTTGCCCCTCTGAAACGGTATATAAGTTTACATATTTTCCCATTTCTGTCAATCCAGTCCCCATCTTTCTCTGTGTTCACCTTCTCCTTGGCCACAGCTACTTTAGGAATATTTTATAGTACAATAGACACAATAGTTTTCATGTTACAAAAAAAGTTGTAGCGCTTGTGATCCGTGTCCAAAAGACATAAATTAAAAGCTTGACAATGGCTGACGACTCCACACCATCAACTTCTGCTCATCAAAGTCTCACAAAAAGTAGAAGTGGACTCGGCAGTCGCCTTGGTATATCGCCACCGGCTGTCAAGAAAAGAAAGGCTGCCCAGAATAAGAAATACAAAATTGGAAAACACCGGATCAGTTTCGGGACGGTCTTCGAAGATTGGTTACGGTACAAGCAGCAAAATTCATTGTTTCTGCCCGGAATGGACATCACTGTTTTTGCTCAGGAATATGGAAATTTGCATCAGCATAACAATTAAAAAGGCACTAAAATTCCGTTCAAAGTGACAAACGAAAATTTAAAATGTGCATTTTAAGGGGCAGTATAAAGAATATTGCATGGTATCATAAAATATCATAAATGAGTCCAGCATGCCTGAAAACATAGATATTGATACCAGGATCATCCAAGTCGACCATATAGAAGCATTTCCATGAGAGAAATCGTTCTTAACGGGTCATGTTGGCGGCCACCTTGAAAAATGGCCGCCATCTTGGATTTTCAAGTGGCCAATCGGGCAGATTTGTGAAGTATGTACCCTTGCGAATCATTGAGCCGAATTTAGTGCTTGTATCACCATTTGCACGATTCCACTGCAAAATTGATCTTGTCTGCTACACTATGGGCCCTTTGGGTTTTCGAAGCAGCAACAAGCGCTAAAGGCAATGGATAAAAGTAGTGTATGGAGGGGAATATACAGTGATCAAAATGATTCGTTCTTAATCTGATGACCTTTGAAATTTATGAAAATATTTGTTTTGATTGAATCACATTTGTTTTCTAGGTATTCATGAACCTTGAGGACGCAAAGGGTAAGAAGGAGAGAGTCAGAGAGGACGAAGATATTGAACGAATTCGCAGGTATTATTATGATGATGCTTTCGGATTTAAACAAAAATGTCGACAACGTTTTCGACTTGGCCGGGAAGCGATACGAGATTAAATGAACGATTTCACGATGGATTTGAATTTTTTCACGTAAGCGCTCAGCGAATTAAAAAAGAATTGTTAATAAAGTTAAAATATGCAGAGGCGTTGCCGGGGGGATAAGGGGGTATTTGTTTAAGAAAAAAAGTGCCCTTTATACCAGCGGCCTTTTATTATTGCCCTTTTTGGAATTTCGTGCGACTGTCGGCAGTTGTGCCGCCCCGAAAAGCGCCACCTATTGTCTGATATTGTGCATAAGCGTCCGGTTTGAATAGCCCCCCCCCCCCCTCCATTGGAGGATGGAACCTGCCTCCCCTATTTTTTGTTTTTTACGAGACAAAGTGTCCGGAGAAAAACCTTTCAGCACGGATGTGCGAGTGCCGTTTTAACAAACTGTTTACCACCCCCTCCCCCCCAAAAAACTGACCTTACTAGGATTCTGTGATGTTGGTACATGTATTTAGATATTAGAAGAAACAAAGTTGCTTGCAGAACTTGTCCCTAAAGGACAACAGAATTGGTTTTTATTCCCGAAATTATATAGTAAAATGATACTGACTCAGCGCAAAGCTGTTTGCGATACTGTTTTCACATTCTAGATACTTGCTGCATTGTAGCAATCATCCATTGCTGACATGCAGGAAGACATACAACTTGCATTTTTCTCTTTCACAACTCTAAATATATAGAATGAATCTTCAGAAATCTCAATATCGTCGCACTTAAACCCAGAACTCTCCTATTTACAAAGAGTGGACATTAGTTTATTCGAGTGACAATTAATTTTACTCCTACTCTTTAGGCCCAATAAAAATATGTTAAGCGTCCAGACTTTTTCAAAAAAAGGAAGGAGGAGGCCCTTTCTTTCCCCAAAATGGCCGCCCGACCCATTTTCTAAAACGACATGCCGGGCTATTTTTCAACTGCGCAATAGCCGTAGCCTTGTTGCCATTTTGTGATTGGACGATGAACGACGTTCATTTGATGGTGTATTCATATCTCCAGTACGGGCAGCTGCGAGCGCTTTCGCAAGCAGCGCTGTCTCAGATCTCCGTGTACGCGTGAATACGGAATTGAAGTGTTAATTAATTAGTTCTTTCGGTCGCAAGCATGAATATAGAGGAATAAAATAATTTTTTTTTAAGAGAGAGGTACTCATTTCCAAAGTTTATGCACAAAATGTCCAACGAATCATTGCAGATAGTTTGCAATGTTCATTAATAATTAAGATCACTCGATCCATATTTCTATTTTCATGATTTTACATCGAAATGTCGAGATATACACAGTACGGTTTTGTGATATGATAATGAGTTTTTCCCTTTCCTATATCCGTATCATTATTTTATGCGAACTAAATGTACATGTGTTACCTACAGAAAAACCTGCCAAACTGGTCTTGTACGGTGAACATGTACACGCAGCGCCCGTACGTCCAAGATACGTCCATGCATGTGTACATGTGGTACCGTACGTCGAACTATACTGGCGTTGATCAACGCCGTCATTATTACTGTCCAATCACAAAATGGCAACAAGGCTACGACTATTGCGCAGTATTTTTTTCAAGATGGCGCCATTTTTTTTTAATTGCCGCCATTTGGACTCAGGAGATCATATACCAGCTTTTAGAGTCCAACAGTACGACTTTTTTTTCCGAAAAATCATTAAATTTTTAATTTTTCGGGGTTTTTTTCTATTTAAAAAAGGAGGAGGACGCTTAACATTTTTTTGGCCTTAGAGTGAAATCCATTAATTTAATTAAATAGATTAAATTTCCCTTCGAGTCAGTTTCATAAGATTGGTTAATTTCTTTCGGGGCATTTGAATAAATATAAAATGAGAGTGATTTTCACTGTAAATCGTCTGGTTCCTAGTTTCACTCTTCGGAATTTAGAGAGCACAATAAAGGCCCTACATCTTTATATCTTTTCACCCCTTAATTACAGGTGTCACCGTAACGACTTGGAGAACATCGTTCCGTTTCTGGTCCTGGGCCTGCTGTACGTTCTGACCGGACCGAGCGTGTACGCAGCCGCCTGGCACTTCCGCGCGTTCGCGGCGTCTCGTTTCGCCCACACCGTGGTCTACCTGATGCACGTGCCTCAGCCGACTCGCTTCCTCGCCTTCTTGGTAGGGTACGGCGTCAACGTGTCGTTTGCGGTGCAGGTGATCCTGAACGGCCAACTGTAGGTTTTGGGATTCGACAAAACACGAGGCGAATCCAACAACAGGAGGTCGGCTTGGGGATAAGATGTCAAGGAGGGGGAAAGTTTGGATATACAGGGCGAGTCAAAAAAATAGCAAACCCCAAATGTCGGGACTATTGTTTTGGTGACGTTCTGCATGTAGCACTTTCAAAATCTATGATATAAAGGCCCAATTCATAAGCTTTCGTTTAGTACAAGAATCATTCAAATCATCTATGTACTTTTCAAGTTATGAAATTTTAAACACAACCACCGTTTAAAGGTCTGTCCACGGATCACAAAAAAATATGCGTTCTTAAACGAAACAATTCACACACATGTGATTTGTTTTCATTTTGCTGAAAGAACACTCATCTTCTTGTGATCGGTGGACAGAACTTTAAAATGGTGGTTGTGTTTAAAATTCTGTAACTTGAAAAGTACGTGAGTTATTTGAACGATTCTTTTAAAAGAAAGCTTATGAATTGGGCTTTCATATCCTAGGTTTTGAAAGTGCTACATGCTGAACTTCACTAAAACAATGGTCCCGACATTTGGGTTTCGGTTTTTTACGCACCCTGTACGTCAAGGGGGCGGGCCGCAAATGTTCTTTTCCCAAACGACATTTACATTGGGTGTACGCTATGGTATTTTGGACTTTACGTCTCTAAAAACATGAGAAGAAAATATACCATTAGAAAAAAAAAAGTGAATTCGAACGTAATGAAATTCGGACTTAATTTCCCTTGAAGAAATAAAAGAACTTCTGGAAATACCTGCGTATGTATCATAAAAGTATCGTAGAGGGCGCTAAACAACCATGTGTAATCATGGATGTAGTTTGGGAAAAGAAAATTCGCGGGCGGACCTTACAGGCACGTAATTTCCTACTTTTGGGGCCATGATGCACTCCTTTTTCGTCATCCAACGTCTTTAAAATCAGCCAACAATCTGCGGAGATTTTGTGCTATCACCAGTCAACGTTTTAAAGCTATTCACTAAGTTGGGCCTCGATCGGCGACCATCAGAATTCTAGTACGAGAACTGAACTTTAATACACTCAATAATCGTACATAGCCAAGAGTGAATCTATAACTCGGCAAAGTTGATCAATACTTAAAGCTAAGACAATATTTACTGCATGTCGTGACTTTAGTTTCGTTTAACATAGGGCCGATAGTTGAACATCACCAAGTTCTGCTGTCTTGTCATCTTTTGATATGAACTTGAAGATTATGGATGGAAACATTTTCCTGCATAACATGATTTTTGTGCTTACTTATGAAGCATATGCAACAATGTCTGCTCCAGCATGATTTTCTATAATTCAAGGTCATTAACACATTTAAGTTAATTACATTTTAGTGAAACCAAAGATTGCAAGGAAGAAAACTAGAACAGAAAAATGAAAATCAACCAAATGTTGATTAATCATGATCCAACAATTTAATGAAAATTTCAATCCATTTTAGGTTTGGCAAAGGTTTTTTTTAATTTTTTTGTCAAATGTGGTATGTCTTAAATATTGCAAGAACATCCTTTTGGCTATACATGATGTCAACACTTTCTTAACACTTGGCAATGGGTAAAGGGGTAACTGAACAGTTGTTTTAACATTTTTAAAGGGTTACTCCAACACTTTCCTACACTGTCAAATTGGTGAAAGGGTAATAAAATGATTATTCTAACATTTTCAAAGTGCTGGCAGTAGTCGGGCGTTTTTTTCCGAGTACCGAGCACCGTCGGGTACTGAGGTTGCCGAGTACGAGTACGAGTAGTGCTACTTCTAACTCCGAGTACAAGTAATTTCAAAACAGCCGGGATGCTCTTACCTTCCTTATTCGGCCCCTCCTTCCCCGTAATTTTGGCTTGCCGACTGCTCGTCTGACAAAAACACGCCCTTCTGAATCTCGCCACGCGGTGGCGCTTTCACAATCACTTTAACCAAAAAATATAACCCTAACACTCACTTTTTAACTCAATAAGTTTTAACCCACAATATCAACCCAGAGAAATGGGCAGATTTAACCAAACGTGTGTTATTCGTGATTGCTTTACCCCAAAATATAACCCAAATTCCGGTACCCAAAATTTGGGCTAAATTTGACCCAGGTAATTTTCAGTGCACCCTTTGCGACCGGCATGTTTATGAAATGCCCACACGTTAAGTGTGAGCCAGTAGCCAAGTCGGTAGGGTGTCGTTCTCAAAACAACAACCTTGGTGTTGGAGGTTCGAACCCCAGGTTGTCACAACCGACATTTTTTTGTTTCTAGAGAGCAGTGCTAGTGGGAGGGGGGCGGCTGACAACATGAACCACACGTAACTTTTGACCTCACCCCCTTTGCGACCTGCATGTTTATATCATGCAAAAAAATATTTTAAAAGAGCTGCGAAGTGATATTGCTGTTAATTTAATCGGTTGAGTGGATATAATTATGTCCACCTGCCCACCCTCTAAAACATGATAAGAGAATATGCTTGAAAAGTACAGGGATTTGGGGAGGGAATGTGATTTCCCCCTTCCGAAAAAAAACTTTGCGACGCCCGTGGTATTAAGTATTAATCGGGTGCCCGGCAGAAGGGCATATGAGCGGTCTGATGCAAAAATCATTTTCAAGAAAATTGCATTGAAAGGTTCCATTGTTCCCTCGCACGCATTATGTATCTAATGTTCTCCCACACGTAATATAAATCGTACGAATTTAAAATTTGTCACACGTATGAATCACAAGTTTTGGAACAACTTGTATTAATTTCTGATGAATATGTTTAAATTTCATTCAAATGGAGGCAGTTTTCTGCATTTGCCCTTTTGCTGGGAACATTTTGGTCATTACGGGCTATTGCATAAGGGCATATGCACATATGCCCTTCTGCCGGGCACACGACGTAATGTAGCCGGTCAATAGGGTGTCGAGAGCAAAGGTTTGCTTAATAATGATCTGTCAGGGACAAGCGACCCATCGTGCTGATGTCACTGAATTTTTAGGTCAGCCTACTTCAGTATCATTATCTCTTTGTACAAAGGGATCAGGGTCCACCCTCGCATACACGTATCACAAGGAGTCAATCACGGTTCACAAGATAAAAAAATCTGCAGTTTCATTCCAATAGCCACAACACTAATATAGCGGACGGCGTGTGACGGACATGGTTAGTAGTCTACTGTATTTTCTTCCTGACGAATCGATATGGCGGGCTACAGCGAACTTTTGAGTTTTATGGACAGCCCGGTGTTTCGGTTGTATGCGACTTACGCGGCCGCCGTCACCCTAAAGATGATGTTTCTGTCGGCTTGGACTGCGAGGTTCAGACTCTCTCGAAAGGTTGGTTTGGAAAGTGTACCGAGTTGAACTTCTGCTCAGTACTCTGACCATGACCGGGAGGCTACTCATTTCAACTGTACTCACGGCCATGGTCAGAGTATCCAAGGACTCCCCCCCCCCCCCTGTTCGACGCCCAGTTAATGTAAGCCGATGTGATCAAAGTTGAAATTTTTACAAAGCCAAGCACCTCTCTTTATTAAACTTGTTAAGTCAGTGGTCTCGCTAAAGTTTGCGATACATACGGCATACTGCGTTCACTGTTATTTACTTACACTTATGATTTAATGGGAATAAGTAGCCTATCAGACTTCATAAGCCTTTTTGACCCCCATATCTCGTCCAGCACTCACCAAGCTCATGTTTGAAAGAATTTGTAGTCTTGGCATTCACAACATGACTTGGTAGATCGTTCCAGGTGTTGACTACTCTCCGGGAGAAAAAAAATCTTGTTTTCATCTCAGGGCTTTGTTCATCCCAGTCTTAAAGATCTTCATAAGTAAGATTTGAGGCTTTGCATGGTGGAGATACTAAATAATGAAAGGTTTGCGGAAACACCATGCGCGAATAATTTCTCAACTAAGAGAATGGTTCTGTACTAGGGTCCGGTTGACCGATGACTTGATGCTGGGGTGATGAAACGACGGTTGGTGGAGATAGCGGTCGGTGTGGGTTGATTTCCTGAAGACGCTGTGTCCCAGGGTACCATCCGGTTTCCTGGAGATCATGACGTCCAGGAAAGGTATGTTCTTGTTCCATGGTGAAGCTGATGCTGGTGTGTTGCTGGTTGAGGTACTGGAGGAAGTCTTGGAGTTTGTCCGGGCCATGGGGGCACACTACGAAGGTGTCATCAACGTAGCGTAGCCACAGGCTCGGCCGAAGATCCGCTGTGATGAAGGAGGAAGCTTTCGCTTCTGCTACACAAGTGTTTTCCTTCTTAGAGTTTAGGCACTCTCCTGAAGACGGTCAGAGCATATTGACCGGAACGTCGAGTTTATAACTCTGGTTCTGTTCAGAACCATTCTCTTTATAGTTGAGAAATTATTCGCACATGGTGTTTCCGCAAACCTTTCATTATTTAAAGATCTTCATGTTGTGTCATCTCGTTTCTGTTGTGTTGGAGATTTTACCTAAATATGCTTTGCAGGTCATGATCTCGATCCGAAGGTGTTCTTGAATTGTTGGGGGTTCGGGTACGACCCGATCACCTTTTTGAAATGGTACATATTAATATGTCTTCCTTTGTTGGGTGTAGAATGGTTCGAATAATGATCTTCTTTATTTATTTTTTTTCAAGACAATAATACTCCGCGGGTTTTATCTGCAACTGTTTTTGGTATAAACTTGTAACTTTGAACATATGGACCAAGATACCGTGTAATACTCTGACGTCGGGTTGATATCATCAGTTAGCAAGTAACATGCGATGTTAGTTGAAACAACTTCTTTCACTTGTAACTCTTGAACAAAATAATCAGTGATCTTCGTATTTTGCAATCAGATATATCATTAATTGTTTCCGAAGGTCAACATATATAGGTGAATTAAAAACACAGACAGAATCCTCGAAATCAAAACGAAACTATTTCCTTTCAAACGATTCACGGGATGATGATAAAACCTGGTATGTGACGTCATCATTACGTCATCAGGTATCAATTAAATTACAAAAGATTTGGGGTCAAAATTTGAAGAATTGCTTTGAACTATAACTTTTCAAATGAATGCTAAGCGTGATCTTTGTAAATTGCATTATGCTTGTATAAGATCAGCACTATAGACTATGCCTGCATGCCAAGTGTACCATGGTGGCCTGACAGTAGCACAATCTAATCTTCTTGAGTCCATTCAAAGACGTGCAATGAAAATCATCCTATGGAAAAATTCAATATTCAATCTCTATCAGCGCGAAGGAAAGATATATGTAATCCTGACCACAGTCTTAGTCATCTCTTGCCTAAACCAAGGGCAGTCACCATGACATACAACTTAAGAAATGCAAACACCTTATGTCCTCCTTTGTGCAAAACAAATAGAATGAAGAACAGTTTTATCCCCTGGTGTTTATATAACTTGCAGTAATTTTAATCACACACTTTTTAACTTCAGAGATGTGCAATGAAAATCATTCGAACTATCGATCATATGCTATTTAAGTTTTACCCATGGTGTTTTTATAACTTGGAAGTATTTTTTGGGCCCTTTAGGTTTATTGAAGCAGTAACAAGCACTAAAGGCAATAAATAAAAGTAGTGTATGGAGGGGAACATACAATGATCAAAATGTTTCGTTCTTAATCTGATGACCTTTGAAATTTATGAAAATATTTGTTTTGATTGAATGATTTGTTTTCTAGGTATTCATGAACCTTGAGGACGCAAAGGGTAAGAAGGAGAGAGTCAGAGAGGACGAAGATATTGAACGAATTCGCAGGTATTATTATGATGATGCTTTCGGATTTAAACAAAAATGTCGACAACGTTTTCGACTTGGCCGGGAAGCGATACGAGATTAAATGAACGATTTCACGATGGATTTGAATTTTTTTCACGTGAACGTTCAGCGAATTGAAACAAAACAAATGTTAATAAAGTTAAAATATGCAGAGGCGTAGCCGGGGGGATAAGGGGGTATTTGTTTAAGAAAAAAGTGCCCTTTATAGCAGCGGCCTTTTATTATTGCCCTTTTTGGAATTTCGTGCGACTGTCTGCAGTTGTGCCGCCCCGAAAAGCGCCACCTATTGTCCGATAGTGTGCATAATCGTCCGGTTTGAACAGCCCCCCCCCCCTCCATTGGAGGATGGAACCTGCCTCCCCCATTGTTTTTATTTTACGAAGGCAAAGTGTCCGGAGAGAAAAACCTTTGAGAACGGATGTGCGAGTGCCGTTTTAACAAACTTTTTACCACCCCCCAATAAAATGACCTTACTAGGATTATGTCGTTGGATCAAAGCAGAAAGGACTTATACCGTGCTTAAGGTCAATTTTTGTTTTTTTGATGGTAACTGTTTACTCTCAGTACAGTCTTTATCCCAAAGAGGTTTTATGTTAATTATTCATCCAATTAAGGAGTAATTAATAAATTTTAAAAGGACTTATACGGATCTTGGCATACAACTGGGAGAAAAAAGCCCTTATAAGCTCATAAGCCTTTTCCCCTTTAAACAGGCAGTCATTACAGGGCCTTAATAACTGATAATGTTGGGAAATGCAAAAAGGGCTTAGCTTGTAGGACCTTTTTGCACGCACCTTTTGTCCTTTTGTCATTTCTTTCAGTGTAATATTGGGATGCAACAAAAGGTCTTATTTTTTTAATAAGCTGTAATTAAATAATTAGGTTACAAAAAATGGCAAGTACTACTTAACTGTTAAGTTAAAGAACCCCCTTTAAAAATATGCATAATTTAAACTATTTAAATAACATTTTGCAATTTTCAAAGCAGTGTGAATCTTCAAACTCGATTATCTTGAAATACTGGAAAATGCTGAATAGGGCTTATAAGTCCTTTCTGCTTTGACCCGACGATGTGATGTTGTTGTTACATTATTTAGATATTAGAAGGAGCAATGTTGCTTGCAGAACTTGGTCCTAAAGGACAACGGAATTGGTTTTTAGTCCCGAAATTATATAGTAAATGATACTGACTCAGCGCAAAGCTGTTTGCGATATTGTTTTCACATTCTAGATATTTGCTGCATTGTAGCAATCATCCATTGTTGACATTCAGGAAGACATATACAACTTGCATGTTTCTCTTTCACAACTCGAAATATATAAAGGATTCTTCAGAACTCTCAATTTTGTTGCACCGAAACCCAAACTGTCCTATTTACAAAGAGTGACATTTAGTTTCATCGAGTGACAATTTACACCTACCATTTAGAGTGAAATTCATTCAGCTACCTAGATTGAGTTTTCCTTCGAGTTTCCATGAGATTGGTTCATTTTGTTTCAGGGCATTTGAATATAAAATGAGAGTGATTTTCACTCTAAATCGTCTGGTTCCTAGTTTCACTCTTCGGAATTTAGAGAGCACAATAAAGGCCCTACATCTTTATATCTTTTCACCCCTTAATTACAGGTGTCACCGTAACGACTTGGAGAACATCGTTCCGTTTCTGGTCCTGGGCCTGCTGTACGTTCTGACCGGACCGAGCGTGTACGCAGCCGCCTGGCACTTCCGCGCGTTCGTGGCGTCTCGTTTCGCCCACACCGTGGTCTACCTGATGCACGTGCCTCAGCCGACTCGCTTCCTCGCCTGCTTGGTAGGGTACGGCGTCAACGTGTCGTTTGCGGTGCAGGTGATCATGAACGGCCAACTGTAGGTTTGGGGAATCCACTAAAACACGAGGCGAATCCAACAACAGGAGGTCGGCTTGGGGATTAGATATCACGGAGGGGGAAAGGTTTGTTTATAGATGTCAAGTAATTTCCTACTTTTGGAGGCCATGGCATGATGCACTCCCTTTTGCGTCATTTAAAGTCTTGGAGATTAGCCAACAATCTGCGGAGAACTTGTGCTGTCATCAGTGAACATTTTAAAGCTAGGCAGTTAGTTACAGACGTGACTTGAGTGGCCCTCGATCTGCGACCATCAGAAATCGCGAACGGGAACTGAATTTTAAAGCACTAAATAATCATACATAGTCGAGAGTGAATCCAACTCGACAAATTTAATCAATATTTAAAACAATATTTACTGCATGTCATGACCAGCAGGGGCGGCGGAACGCTTTTCAAACTGGGGGAAACACCAAAAAGGGGCACTTGCTCAGAAAAAGGGGCACCGTCGGTGTGAAAGTGACGGAAAAAGAATATGGTCCCGTTCATTTTGCTATATAAACATATATGACGAGGAACAAAATAATTATGAATATGTTGTCCATCTTTCTCTTTGTGTTTCTTTTACTTAGCTGTAGACAGACCATTTTTTGTTCGCGCGAGAGGCAACCTCGTTCCCCATGGGTACGATCTTGCTGCGCCATCTTGTTTCCCATCATGCCTTGAGCGATCTGAACGAGCACGCGCCCATGGAGACGAGGCCGCGAGAGGGGCACTATTGACCTATCGATATCGCCGTTTGCAAGTAGCCACACCCCTTAGAAAAACCCTATGCAGTTTTTGTACACTAAGTATTGTTTGTCTCAAATTTTGCGCGTTCCGCGTCCATTTGTTTATCATGTAATTGGACAATATCTATGGACAATATTTTACAAGTTGCGTTTACGCGATTCATAACGCGAATCTACCGCGATAGGTCCATTGCTGGCCAGTTCAGCGACCGTTTTGTTCGCGTGAAGAGCACTATTATTTTGGGGGGCCAGTTTTCCATCTTGAGAAGGCGCACAATAATTTTAATGTTGCGAGCGGGGAACTAATTGTGCTTTCGAGGGGCAGTTTTCCGTCTCGAGAAGGTGCACTACCTTGTTAATGCGCGAGGGAAACCTGTTTTTGTGGGCAGTTTTGCATTACAAGAGAGGAGACAATTTTATTTGTAGCGCGATCACATGCTTTCATGATGCGTGTGCGTTTGAGGGGCAGTTTTGTTTTCATCTCGAGGGGCACATTTATAACCGCGAGAGGGGCACTTTTGTTGTCCTGGGAACCCCCCCCCCCCCTCGGTTTCGCCGCCCCTTGACATGACTTTAGTGCAACGTTATATTGATGATCACCACCTTCTGCAATAATGGTTTTCTGTCACTGTGTTTTGGTGGTTTGTTACCAACCTTCTGTTGATAAAGGGCCACTTCTCGTTTTCCATCAAAGTAAACACTACTGACATTTACTTCCCAATCGGATTTCTATGCGTCATTTTACTGGTGTCGATGTCGTTTCCTTTCTCTTGTGACAACTTTGTGATCATAGTTAGTTACCGCTGTCTTGTCATCTTTTGATGTTAACTTGAAGATTATGGATGACAAACAGGATTTATGTGCTTACTTATGAAGTACACACTATACAATAATAGCGTGATTTTCTTTAATGCAATGTAATTAAAATATTTTTAAGAATATGTAGGCCTAATCTGAATATGTGAAACTTGTTAAGAAAACTGTCCATAGCTACTTTGCATAAAAAAGGAAAACCAGAGAAAACATTGCAAGGAAGAAAACTAGAACAGAAAAAAACGAAAACCAACCAAAATTACGTGTTGATTCATCACGACTCAACTTTTTTTAATGACAGTTTCAATGTATTTTTAGTTTTTTTCAATCTGGTAGGTCTTAAATATTGCCAGAGCATCCTTTTTAGCCTATTCAGAACTTCATATTCAAAGGGTTTTTTAATTCACTACCAGTGGCGAAGCCAGTTTTGTCATCGTACGGCTGCGAGTGGCTGTCCACCACATATTATTCACCGTTCTACGAACCGATGAATGCCTATTGAGTACAATGAAACGTGTAATCTATGCTACTCAGCTCAACTAATGGCATTCCATGGACAGCCATACAAATTGGTTCTTTTAATAACAAGTTCAGAACTCCTGGTAGCATGGGTCAATTTCAGTAGTTCTTGTTTGTTAGATAAGTGGAAGAAGATGCTCTTTTCAAGTATACCGTATATTCTTCAGAAAGTAAAATCAGAAACTTTGCACTGAGCTATGGAGCTATTATTTCACTTCCACATTGTTTAAAGTTGATATTTGGAAAAAAAATTAAATCACTTTGTACTTATTTTTTTTTACAATTTTCTAATAATAATATTGACAGTTCTATCAAAATGGACATCAAATTTACGGCTGTTTTGTTCAACGTCAGCGATACGGAAACTATACATTGCATTGCCGCCGATTGCCACCTAAATTCTAACTTGTTCTAATAGGTAAACCTTTTTGCATCATTTTGGTGCCAAATTTAGTTGAGAAAACCTGCGAGACAAAATTTCAGGGCAGTCACTGTACGTTTTGGTCCCTTTTCTGAAATCTGCTGTGGCGCGCTCCATTAAGAAACACGACATCTTTATTTTGGCAATTTCCGCTCTCTGAGAAAATCGGTGTTTTGCAATATTAGGGCCTGTACCCTTAGATGTTTTATTGCGCAGTTGAAATTACTGTTAGTGTGTAAATATAAGTTGTGAAGGGTCAGTAATACTGCCGTTAATAGTCAAGTTTGGACGTCTTTTTTTAAGTAGTATATACCTTGCGCATTATGGCGTCCTTACCAAGAAAGCCATTATTATTTCAAGTGGTCTCCTCTATCGGTCATGTATCAAACATTAAAAACTCCTGTCATATTGCTTAGAATTATGATCGGACATGTTCAAAGTACAGCAAATTGAGGAAATTAAGGATAGTTAAAATCCAGGAGTTTGACTTTTTGGCTGTAGAGAGTACAGAACCTTTGGCAAACCTGCAAGACCAAGATGCTATTGGAACCAGCGGAGGAAATCCTCCAATTTGGATAGCTGACTGTCTGTTTCTTGTCTTTGTTTCTTTCTCTGTTCTGTTATATTCCATCTGAAGTAAAAAGACAATTGAAAGTACACTTTGTAATCCCTGACTCAGCTTTTGCTGAAAAGTCTACGTTAAGCTCTTTATAAATGTGTCACCTTGTTATCCTTCAGATTTCCAGAACTGGGCTATAAGCATCACTTATTAATTTAAATGTCAGAATTCCTTAAACACGTTCATAAACACAGTGTGCAAGTATATCATCGTGGTAAGCTATTTTACATAAAAGGGAAAACAGTTCAGACTCAAGCTATCACTTAACTACGGAGCTCTACAGTCGTGCACGTGACCATGACCAAAATTGGCCATAGTTTTATTCTATAGCAATATGGATAAGATATTGTCATATGTACTTTACTTCCTGCTTCTTTTGGTGACATTTTCACTGGATTATAGTTTTCATGCATGATGACTCATGTGCACACTGCATGAGACAAAGGGGTCGGGTGAAATCTGACTTGCGCCAACTGGTCAGGGCTGGATAAGAATGAGTTAAAAAAATACAACCATTGTCTTGGTTCTGGTCATGGAATGTATATCAGCTCAGGACTAAGACACCGTGGAATTTAATTGCCTTTTTAATTTGATTTAAATGTTTTAAATAAACACGAAGTTTAAAAGCTAACAAAATCCTGTTTTGTCTCTTTGTTAGACAAATGGTTGTGTTCTTTTAAATGGTCTCAAGAATATAGCGAAAGTTGTTTTCGTCGCACGCAGATTGGCTGCACGTCTGCGATTGATTCCCGCCTGTCGAGAACATGTCGCAGGTTTAAATGTTTCTACTATTGCGACTGTTGATTTTCTTTTTGAGCGCCGACTGATGCCGATCGTTTAAATCTCATCGTAGTTATACTCAGGTTGCACAAAATTGGCGACTAGTTAGTTCTCGACGGTCGTAGCTCAGGCACAGCTTGATCCTGCAGTCAGTCGCCGACTGATCTGTGTCATCATAAGATCGACAAAATGATGGTACATGAAGATGACACATCAATGGAAAACGACGCCCCGAGATTAGGATGTCGACAACCTGACTGTTATGACGGGATGAGGACACCCTGAAAATAGAATTGCTTTCTTATCACTCCTCCTAACAATTAACATTCGAAAGTATCTTAGGATGCCAACATTTTCACGTGTAAGATGGTATCTCATTCCGCGCTAATTTGTGCGAGGATCTCGACATCTTGAATGGCACCTCCAGAACTCCGTACAACATCAGCCATGATGGGATTGAGTCCGGACCACCACTCTTGTACAGTTTCACCTTCTTCAATTCGTAAATCACATCTTGTGGAGACGCGGTTGGCACGAGTATCTGGTGATAAGTGCCGGTAGACTTCTGGTATCAAGACAGGGGATATCACATGTAACGGACAGAAAATGTTCTTTGATGATCTGCGAAGCAAGTTGATGTAATCACCGTGAGATGGTTCAATCGAACAGAGGCAGAGGCTATTCTTAATCATGTATGGCAGCCGATAAGATCCCATGTACACGACATCAACCAATTGAAGGCAAATTTTAATATTTTTAATAATTTTTAATATAGCGGCATTGCATCTACATGAATAGACTATCCAGCGACCTCATAAGCCATAAATGAGGTTAACGAGCGCAAAACAGATGGAAAATCCCGGTTGGAAGACCTTGGAAGGAGCTGAATACGTGTACATCCACGTTATGTGTAGCAAGTCCTATACCAGAATACTGACGAGGCAGACATGTCTCGTGTCGACTCGGGTAATCTGCCTCCCACCTTGGAGGTCTTGGTGTTGTGTATAGGTGCATCACCACACCGGGGATGGTTCCACGCCGGAGTTGCATAGGGAAAAACTTCCTGAGAGCAATGGGGAGGGGGGGGGGGCTGACGACGACGACACGTGATTTTTTACGTCACCACCCTTTGCAACCGGTGTCATATAAAAAATCGGACTCGTATCAAAATCGGACTCTTTTCTCGTTCCGAAAAGACAAAAATGGAATACAAACAATTAGATTAGAAATACATTTTGTGAAAACAAATACAATTTCCGAAACACAGAAAATTCTCAATAACGGGGATTTATCATTCATTATCATAATCAGTTGGCAATCATCTCAATTATACATGTTTTCCCGGCTATTTTTGTTTATCATTCGAATTCACTGTTTCTAAAATTCAAATTCGCCCATCAACATCGATAGTTCACTTCCAATGTTCAATTTCGTCCTTTATCAGACAATTTCAAATTCAGTGCAAGCAAATTCAAACAATGAGCAAACGTTTTCGTCCCGGAGTATTCGATTTCGTCTCGTCTACACCAAACCTTATTATTCGGAAATCAAATTCGTCTAATCGATTTATATGAGACGAATTTGATCCCTGAATGGTGCCATTCGGCAACAGCTTAGACGAATTTGATCTCTAATGCCGAATATTCTCCACCCGTTGACTAAAAAATTCCTGGCGACACCCATGGTATCCAGTATACTGTAGCGGGTCATTAGACTGGGGGGCGTCGCGAGAGCAATAGTTTGCTCAATCTATATTTTACAAGCGATCCATCGTGCTGATGTCACTGAATTTTCAGGTCGGCCTATTTCATTAGCATTATCTCTTTGTAAAAAGGGATCAGGGTCCACCCTCTCGTACACGTATCACAAGGAGTCGATCGCGGGTCACAGGATAGGAATCTGCAGTTTCATTCCTATATAGCTACAACACTAATATAGCAAACGGCGGGAGATCGTTGGTAGTCTACTGCATTTTCTTCCTGACGAATCGATATGGCGGGCTACAGCGAACTTTTGAGTTTTATGGACAGCCCCGTGTTTCGGTTGTATGCGACTTACGCGGCTGCCGTCACCCTGAAGATGATGTTTCTGTCTGCTTGGACTGCGAAGTTCAGATTATCTCAAAAGGTTAGTTTGGAAAGTGTACCGAGTTCAACTTCTGCTGAGTACTAACGTGACCGTGAGGCTACTTATTTCAACTGTGCTCTCACGGTCATCGGTCATGGTCAGAGTATCCAAGGACTTGTCCTCCCGTTCCCCAACGATTGACGCCCATGCAGTTAATGTAAGCCGATGAGAATAAAGTCAGGGTGACCGTAAGGTTGTAGCAAAATTTTGCTAAATGAACTTCAAAAATTTGTCAGATTTATCAATAATCTGCCAAATTTTCCAGAATTACACGAAATTCACTATAAACACTTTAAATTACATGCAGAATTGTAGTATTGTCTTAATTAGGGCTCACATTACATTATAAACAATCTATAGTCACGTACAGATGTCATCATGAAATTGCAAAATTTCAGAAAAAACGCGGTTGCTTCACGACGAAGTCCGATCCAAGTGAACCTCAGCACCTAGACCAGCCAACCTGTCCCATTATGCAAGGGTTTGTTCGAAAACAATTGAAGCTTTTTGAAGATTGCTATGTTTTTCTATCAAATAACCATTTTTGCAGAATTCTGCCAGAAATCTGCCCAAAAAATCCGTTCTGTCAAATTTTCTGTCAAACTCGGTTTTTTTTTACACAAAAGTCTGTCAAAGTTAGCCAAAAATCGGCTAAACGGCCATCGGTGCATGTGGCCATCAGTGCATGTGATCAGTGTTGATGTATAAGCCGATGTGATCACAAATTATAATCCCATAAACCGTTTAGGAGAAAACCCGCGGAGCATTATTGTCCGGAAACAAAAAGAAACAATATGTTAGCGTTGGTTGAGTTACAAACGCAGGGTGATTGGGCCGACATTCTAATAGAAAACGAAATTCAACCTTTCTAGTAGTACTCACAATCACTTTAACCCAAAAAAAATATAACCGAAAATATTTCACTCAGAAATTTAACCAAGTCAGTTTGAACCAGAATTTCAAAGCAATTAGAGTCAAAGCCAAGAAGTAAAACCATTGCAGGGAGGGGGAATACAGAATAAAATAATGAAAAATATTTCCTTTCATAATATCTGACGACCTATGAAATTTATGAAAACGTTATTTCTTATTGAATCATGGTTTTGTAGGTATTCATAAACCCTGAGGACGCACCTGCAGGGAAGAAGGAATTGGTCCGAAGGCATGACGATGTCGAACGAGTTCGGAGGTATTATTAGCATAATTTTTATTGGGTTTATATAAATGTCGACAACTTTTTCCAAATGTCAAAACTTTTGGATGGGGGAAGCAATAAATTGCATCAAGGAATTCACGTTGGGTTTGAATTTATTTCACATGAGGGTGCAGTGAATACCTTTTAAATGGTGTTTTTGTTCAGAAATTGCCCCAAAAAAAGTCGAGTGGAAATTTTGCCTACAGACCAACGGAAAATGTTTTTTTTTTTAGTTCCAAATAAGTAAAGTAGGGCCTATACTGAGTCTGCACTTTACTCAGTGTTTTGTTTTTCTAGGCCTTTACTGCATTTATACATCATTTATTCCAGAGTTGCATGCAGATACCATGTAGGCCTATAAAACTGACATTAAACACTTGAACTACTTTCATGGGCGTCGCCGTCGCGGGGAAGGGGCGCCAAGGGGGAGAGCTCCCCCCCCCCCCCAGTTGAAAAGTAAAAAAAAAGAGGTCCGACATCATATTGCTATTAATTTTAAACACATTTAATGGGCACCTGCAGGGACATGGGGTTGGGTGGGAAAATGGCTCCGTTTACCCTCGAAAATGATAAATTGAGAACATGCTAGAGAAAGTACAAGGATTTGGGGATGTGCTTTCCCCCGTCTAAACAAATCCCGGCGACGCCCATGACTACTTCATATTCTAAGGCCGTGTCCGAAACGGGCTTCCAGAGCTACGGCCACGTCTAATGTCAGCGCGTCCCCGCGTATTTTCAATGGGCGCAGACCTAGACCTAGCTCTAGACAACTGATTCGGATAAATACCTCAGACAGTTTAGCCATTCCTATTGGTCGAGAGCCCGTCACTTGGCCGGTCTTAAACGGATGATAAAGACATGGCTAGCTGGTCTTAAACACTTTTTCAGTGTCGCAATAAATGTAGACCCCTAAAAATCCAGTGCCTCTTACCGTTTCATTGGTTGAACGTTCACAATCCTCACGTAGGCATGCGCAACACTACCAGCGAGTCAGAATTTTATAGTTCTAAATTCAAAACGCAACGCGCCAGGTGCGTTCTGCGCGACATCGCTCAGAACAAGCCACGCGCGCGTCAATCTCCATAAAAGGGCTGTTTACATCTTACTCGCGAGGTGAACACTCCATTATTTTGCTAGAGGGATGTTTCAAAAAGCATGAAGTGAACTTGTTGAACAAATCGGTATTTTTTGAACGAATTATTTGATATTTTTTTACCAAAAAGGTATTTATGAATGGGAAAAAAATATGTGCTCGGTCGGTATTTATCACTCTGTTTAAGACCACTTAGAGTCTGGCTGCTGAAAATTACCCTCGCCTCCGCCTCGGGTAATTATCAGCACCCAGACTCTAAGTGGTCTTAAACAGAGTGATAAAAACCTCCAGAGTACACATTTATTCCCTTAATAATGACTTCTCATGAACTGGGCGTGGCACCGAGGTCCACACCATAGAATAAAAGACCTGACATCTTCACGTACTCATATGCATTCTTCTACCCACACAGATGCCACCGTAACGACTTGGAGAACATCGTTCCGTTTCTGGTCCTGGGCCTGCTGTACGTTCTGACCGGACCCAGCGTGTACGCAGCCGCCTGGCACTTTCGAGCGTTCGTGGCGTCTCGTTTCGCCTACATGGTATGCTACCTGTTGCCCCTGCCTCAACCGACTCGCTTCCTCGCCTGCTTCGTAGGGTACGGCGTCAACGTGTCGTTTGCGGTGCAGGTGATCATGAACGGCCAACTGTAGGTTTTGGGATTCGACAACGAACGGGGCGAATCTAGCTTTGGCTTGGGGTATGATGTCAAGGAGGGGGAAAGGTTGGTTAGATGTCGAAAGGGGAAGGGGGCTAACAGGCACGTACAATTTCCTAAATTTGGGGCCATGATGAACTCCATTTTTGCGTCATTTGACGTCTTGGAATTCAGCCAACAATCTGCAGAGAACTTATGTTGTATCCAATGAACGTTGTAAAGCTGCTGTAATCGTGCTTTTTCAAAATTGTAATGTTCTTTTCCGAACGAAATTTAAAGGCATATAATGTCCTGTAACAAATAAACTTGCTTGTTTGCATTCGCAGAGCTTTACAAAATTTTAAAAGTAGTTTTTAAATGACGCGCTGCAGCTCAGAGAGTTTTGAGCGAAATGCTATAAAATATTCATAACTTGTGACGTATCTGCTCAAACAGAATACATTTTGGAATCACGCGTTCTGTAGTACATGTTGTCTGACCCGATCCTAGCTATGCGATGATCGCGGCTGCATGGGCCTGTTGGCCGTGTGAAAGTAGTTTTGTTTATAGACTAAGCTGAAATAAGTTGACCAATGCTGCATTGTAGTTTAATTGATCTCTTTAAGGTGGGCATAGTTTTTAGAGGAACTGACGCATGAATTTACTCTTTCAAATCAAGATGTTGCTAATACTCTGCTATAAATAATCATCTTGCGTACAAAGAAATCGATGCCGAAAACCTGGGGTTAAAATTACAAGTTCCGGAACTAAAACACTGCTGTTAAGAAATGTGCAGCGTGTCCCAGTAAACATTGTGCATAAAGAAGTCGCTGATTTGCTCAAAAGGTGGTCAAACTAGCTTATCAAGTTTTATGGTGAAAATTGGTGAAAATATCAAGAAAATCCATCAATGCTAACCGGAGATATTGTTGATTTTGTGAGGCTATATTATTTTCCTCCTGCACAATTAGAATCCTGTATAAGATGGAATTTTTGCGCCGGGGTGATATAAATCAAATTAGGTTTGTGAAGGGCAAAACGTCGGTGAAGGGCAAAACCTAAGTTGATTTAGAATCCTGTAGTTAAGCTTAGGCCAATACATTTCAGCTGTCAAAGAAGATTGTTATCTGTGCTCACCCTTAGGGGTCATTCAGAATTTTCAATGTTTTAAAATTTCGATCTTTTTTCCAAATTGTGGGTGGGTGGGTCAAGCTAAATAATTGAAAATCGAAATTCACTTTCCACGGAAAAAAGATAAAAAAAACAAAGAAAGATAGATCTTTTGACTTGCCTGAACTACGCGCAAACGTTCCGATATCGCGATGCGTGTTTCTTTTCCAACTTCGTCCCCTGTATGTACTGTCAGTGGCGTAGCCAGGAAATTTTCAGTGGGGGGCGCCGGGGGGGGGGGGGCTGGAACATCTCATAGGGAGGGGGCGTCATGTAGATCAATGATAATTTTTTTAGAAACTCAACATCTCAGTGGGGGTGGCGACTGGGGGGGGGGCGCCAAGGTTTCATGGGGGAGGGCTGTCGCCCCCACGCCCTCCCCGTGGCTACGCCAATGCAAGTCATACAGTTAAAGTTTAGGTAAACTTGTATGAAAGTCAAAGAAAAGTAATCTATTTGACACCAAGTTTGTGTTAACTTGCCGGTAACGCCCTAAAAAATTATCCAGACAAATATGTTTATTTTGTAACATTTTATGTTCGTCTGTCGGTCTTCTATGCTGTTATGTTTACTTTTAGGTACCTTCAATGGTACTATGTTTAATTAACCAGTTCATTTGTTTAATTAAACTAATAACGCACATATAGTTGCCAAATATGGCACTAACAAGTTTGAGGTCGGCAATTTCGTCTTTAAAAATCTGGGTACACACAATTGTCCTGGAAACAACAGTACCAAAGTACAGAAAGTCGTACGCAAGAGCTCCCCAGCAAGTATCGCTGACGCCATTATGATTCCAAAATTTCTCACTGTGTCATACATTGAAATAACTAAACAGCGTCGTTGTATTGTGAACACATAAAAGCATTCAAGTCGCGTTCTTGCACACTTTCTGCAAGTCGACATAGATATCCTTGAACCACTGCCCCTGCTTTGCATAACAAGTGCATATGAATGAACGATTCGACTTTTATTATGTACAGCTGCAGACTCTATTCAGTAAAGTCCCCGTCAAAACGAAAGTAAACAATCCACGTGCAAAACGCAGGCTACACCATCGTACAGTGTGGCAGGGACACCAACAAGTAACACAACTAAAATTTTTTTACAAAATTGATAAATATTCTGATTGAATTTCGTTAAAAGATACTTGTTGGTGAGGTATCACATATTTTATCACAAAAAAGAGGAAGACCGACAACTTCACGCCGTCACTGAACTAGACACACATGTACACGGTGTTCAAGTAAATGTACATGTACATGCAAGTGCATGTACATGTACATGTTCAGTTTTTTATTAATCGAAATTAGGGGTGGGTGGGTGGGTCAAAATAATTTGGACAAAAAGTCGAAATTTTAAAACATTGAAAATTCTGAATGGCCCCTTATCCAAATGCAACATCAAGGCCATGCAATATTTCAAGCACTACTCAACACACACCAATAACCCTATAATTAGCAAAATAACACTTAATGTGGAAATTACATTGTGCAGGTCAAAAAATACATAGCCTTACTAAATCAAAGATTTCTCTGCTCTGCATCGTTCGATTTTGGGGTGTTTTTTTTTCACCATATAAACAAGACCATAGGCTTGAAAATGCTATAAAATGTGATTAGCTAGTCTGACCAACTTTTGAGAAAATCAGCGATTTCTTCATGCACAATGTTTATTAGGACACGCTGTACTGAGACGCCAGTATACAGTAGACCTATTGATAACATTTTCTACTTTGTTATTGAACTTTAAGGTTTAGGTAGAATGTGCGGTGACACATCACGGAAAATCTCTTTGATAGCAGCGTGGTCCATTCCATGTAATGGTACATATAAATATACGGATTCACTGGCCTCTTACAAAAAGGAATAACTCAAAATTTACAACTGGATTAAGGATCAAGGAGTGCTTTTATTCTAATTTTGCTGCAGCTGATTTCTCTTGACTTTAAATATTGTTTTTTATTATACATTTAAATTAAAGATCATTTAATTGCTATTTTTAAAGAACGAATATAAAAAAATGATTATTGTCTTGCTTTCTGTTTACATAGTTTAAACTCGCCTTTAACAGTTTGACACACTTTTCTTGCTTTTTTATTAAAGGAGTTTGTTGACAACCAGTGTTGAATTAATATAACCTGTCCCTTGAAATCTAAAAAAGCTACATTCATTTTCTACAACCATGGAGGAATAAAAACTGTGTTCCTATTCCTCCATGATACAACATAAAGTCCATAAATAATTCCTATGCTTTTTTTGCGCTTTACTTAATCAATGGATAGAAGTAAGCATTAAGGCCCCTTAAACCCTGTACAGTAATTTCATAAGTGGGAGTGGAGGTGGTGAAATGTTGTCTGTCCAGTCTTTTCAAGATGGCGGTACCTTGCTAGAAATGAAATCTCACACCACGCTTTGCTTCCCTTGCCGTTTGTGTGTTTGTGTTCTTATTCCGGATTAACTAAATGGTAATATATTCACATCGGACTTGTTGTTGTGACTCGAACTCGAGACTCGACTCGAGTCTCATATTCCATGACTCCGCATGCACCAGTCTCAGAAATTCTTCGAGGTGATAAAACCTTGATGAGTCGAGCGACGGTGCCGAGGAATGCCCTCTTTCCTGCGCATTAGTGCAACAATTATTACAATCCGATCCTCAAAATAAACTCGGGTACTGAGGCCAGTGTCGAATGAGCGAAAAATAGTTTCAGACACGAAATCAAGTCTAGGGTTTCGCACTCTTGTCGCAGACAACAACTTTTCCAGGGTCAGTAACCATTCTAAACTAAATGTTAGAGGTCACGACAATCTCATAAAATTCCCAAATGCCTGCAGTTTGCGCAATACGAGGAAATAGGTTGCCAAAAATCCACGTACCGTTTGTGCCTTGCTTTCGATTTTATAATGAAATGTAGCCCTATGTGTGGGCTATTGTAAAGACTGCAACACATCCATTTTGAGGAGCTGACGTACCGCACCGACACACACCATACCAGCGCACAAGAGGGGTCGACACTGGTTATATTAAGGCTTTCGATCGTCGATTTTCCACTGTGAAGCTCTTCTCTCGTCCTCTGAACATGGAAAACTTGCCGCCGAATGTAATGGTGATGATCTTCTCTTATTTAGAAGTGAAAGACAAGTGCAGAGTTGCAGGGTAAGTGGATTCTGATTTTGGTAATTTTAGGGACATAACTTCTGGTACCACCATCTTACCAGGAAAGAGAGAAGGTCTATGTATAAGCCAATATAGTTATGCACTTTGCCACAAAGTGAAATTTAATCACCGCGAGATGGTCGAATCGAACAGATGCTGTTCCTAATATGCATGGAAGCCGATGGGATTCCCTGTACACGACGTCCACTAGTTAGAGGCTGACGACATTGCATCTAAATGTATATCAAACAACGTCAAAAGCCACAATTGAGGTTTGCTTGCGCACATCCTCGCGCTTTTTAAAATTCAGTTTGAGACGCCCGTGTCATTGCTTGAGCATTTAGCGCCCGGGAATCAATTCCGTTTCGGCTCGGTACACTTCAGTAATGGCTTACTATGGCCACTGGAATACCTCTTCTCCATGCTGATTTAATTTCATTAAAAAAATCAGATTGAGTAACAAGGTCTGTCCCGAGTCTGTATTGTGGTCGTAGATTTTTTTTTTATTATTTCCACATCGAGTGGTCCTATATTCTTCCTTTTTTTAACCCTAGAGTTTGCAAGTCTTGGCGAGAACTCGTCGGTGAGAAGAAACTGTGGAAGAACGTGAACTTCTTTCCCTGCCGAGTTGACCTCCCCACCCACTGGAGGGCGCTCCGTAGGTACTTCACCGACGGCCTGCACACGCTGCATCTTCGCGGCTTCGTGTACACCAGTAATGAGACGGCCAGGTGCCTCAACGACGCCATCTTGGAGGATATCAGCCATAGGTGCCCAAATATCGTGGAGCTCCACGTCGACGAGGCAAACCTGTCTGGTGTCGACTCGGGTAATCTGCCGCCCACATTGCAGGAGTTGGTGTTGAACAGGTGCATTACCACGCCGGGATGGTTCCAAACTGGCATTGCAAGGGGAAAACTTGACCAGCTGCGAATCCTCAACTTGAAGAGGTCCAAAGAGATCTGCGACGGGGATTTGGAAGATCTTGCCTGTCTTCCCAACGGAGGTAAGCTTGAATGCCTTAACATCGCTTACTGCCACAGAGTCGCGCGACGCGGTTTCAAAAGTTTGGCTGAGCTTATTAATTTATGGAAACTGGACGTAAGCGGTACAAACATCGAGGACCAGGACGTCGACATCATCTGCAGCAAACTGTGGAAATTAAGAATTGTTAAATTCGAGGAATGCGATTTGCTTACTTCAGAGAGTGCACAAGCTTTTGCACACCTACAATTCCTAGATTGTCTCATTGCTAATACATCGCCATGCCAGATGATGGAGACGCCACGCTCACATGTACGTTCGTATAGTCGGAGGCAAATTAATAGGGGACTTTTCCAATTGAATTGTTAGGTGATGTAGCTCTTAGTGCTACTCTGTGCGCACATTATCATGCACGTATATACGGCATATTACCGATACTACTCCTTCTGTTTGAAAAGAAACACTTCATAAACTGTCCATTCAGCAAACTGAACAGAAACGTACAAACGTAATAGCATTCCGAGGGTGTATTTACAATGTAATACGGTTGAAAACTTGTTGAGAATTCAGTTCTTAAAAAAAACGTATATTTCTCGGGGGGGGGGGGACACGTGGAATTCCTCGCCACTAAAATATGATTTATTTGTGTATAAGAATTAGAACTTGCAGTGCACCTCCAGCTTAAATGAATGTTCGGGGCCTACTTACGAGTTCCAAATTGTTCCACGATTGGTTCTTTATTTATTCCATTTCTTTACCCAGGGTATGCCCAAACAATTTAAAACTGGTTTCCATTGGGCCCTGCACACAATAAATAATGACTTCAAACATGTATAATTATACCAGTGTTGGAGCAAAGGCTTTGACCAACAAGGCCAAGGCCAAGGCCAAGGCTTTGACCCTCAAGCCTCGAGGCCAAGGCCAAGGCTTAACCCTCAAGGCCAAGGCCAAGGCCAAGGCCAAGGCCCTGTTTTATAAAAGGACCACTGATATAGAACTAATTATAGTTATATGAGTGACACATCATCACACAAGGGCGGATCCAGAACACAATTTGGGGGGAGGGCAAAGAAATTTTGGTCCCCCCCCCCAAAAAAAAAGTGGGTCAAAAAATTACGGCTTGGGCTTCGGGGCCCGCTTAAGGGCCCCGAAAAAATTTTGGATTCGAGATGCTCTGTGGTGCGATTTGAGGCAATTTCTGACCATTTTAACCGATGTTTTTTTAGGAAAAGATGGTGGTGTACTCATTGCCTGCCTTTATTACGACGTCACATAAAAAAAAAAAATGGTTTCGTGGTTTTGTTTTTTTTTTTGGGGGGGGGGGGGTTTGGCCCCCTGGATCCGCCCTTATCATCACGAATTGCTCGTTACGAAGAACAGCATTTCTTTAATTGCAATCAACATGCTCGCATAGGCCTACACCGTTTTATGACTGCACTGTATCTATTAAAGTATAAGTTCAGGTCTTCAATATGGTTTAACTAAACAAAATAATGATTTACTTCTATATTGACACACAATTCTCCCAAGTGTAACAAAAGGGGATCTAAGAAACTGATTTGGGAAATTTTTATTTGCTGGCCCAACATGGTCAGAAATATCAGCATTATCTAAAACAGATACATGCAAATCTTTAGCACTTATCAGGGAGACATGTACAACCAACCAGATCTATTCCATAGTTATATTAAAGTGATCATCTCATTAGCCCCACGAGTGTACGGAATATTTTTGCAGCAAATCTACTACAATGGTAACAAAATATGATGCTACAAAAGTGGAAGTGTGCCCAACACACAAATCTATAGGGTGCTTCCCTCCTCCATGGTAATACGATTAAAATGGTAACAGCAACATTTCGAACAGATTTATATGGAAACTGCAAAAATCTATGGGCCTTAAAGAGCCTTGACTCAAAATTGCAAGGCCCTGAACCCTCAAGGCCAAGGCCAAGGCCAAGGCTTTTGCCCTCAAGCCTCGAGGCCAAGGCCAAGGCCCTAAAATCCAGCCTTAAGGCAGCCTAAAGGCCAAGGCCCAGCATCAAGGCACTACATAACTGAATTATACAACACATTACAAATACAATACAATTCAATACAGTGAGATAAAACATTATTTGAATAATGTATAGGTGTTAAACAAATATTATAAATACAATGTATTTTAAAACTATTATAACTACATGTACAGTATGAATGCTTTAATTTAAAGTTGATTCAGTGAACACGAAAATTTGGATCTATCTTGTGGTGACTGCACTATGTTCCGACACCCCTATGTTCCGACAACCTAGATTGTGTTACTCCCGGTTAGGGTTAGGGATAGTAATAGGAATATGTGCAGTCGAAACATAGGAGTGTCGGAACATAGAGGTGTAACCTATCTTGTAACATCAAGAAAAGAAAAAAAATACTGCTGTAACTATATTCGCTGATTACGGGATGGGCGAAAAACCCGCGAAAACCCTTTTGGGAGAAAACACGGGGAAATTCCCATCCGGCTCCTTATTATCTTCTTATTATTATGGCAACCAAGTTTGTAAACTCCGTAGATCAGCACATATCTAGATTTGTATAATCAGAGAAGACAGCGGCAAATACACAAATAATAATTCGCAGAAATATTATTACTGACTGAACGTTTTACGTAGTTCAGATTTGAATGAGGCTAGTGGAGTCATGGTTCTCAACTGCACGTGTAAATGATTCCGGATGATTGTACCAGTTACAGCAAAGCTTGAGGCATAACATTGTTTTTTTGCAAAAGGAATCATCAATGCCATATCAGTGGATTGTCTCGTTTCATGAATCTGAATAAGTGGTGTAAACATATTTGTCATACACAAAGGAGTAATTTTGTTTATACATTTGTAAACAAGAATAGTCTTTTTATACTCTACTCTTTCAGCAAATGACATCCAATTAAGACTAGCAAACATATCGGCTGAAGGCGTTAAGAATGCACACTTCAGGATTATCCGCGCGGCTCTTTTCAAACATTTATTAAGAATATTGTCGTGTGATGTGTACCTTCCTCCCCATACAGTACTACAATAATCTAAAGATGGCAAAACTAAGCTAACAAAAAGAGAGTGCAGACTGCTATGGGGAACATAGTCGCGGATTATATTTAGCATACCTAGTTTAGAGGAAACTGTTTTCTTCACGTATTCAATGTGTGGGCCCCAACTGAAAGTGTCATCAATAATAACACCTAGACACTTACAAGAGTTCACCTTTACAACTGGACTACCAACAATAGTGACATTAAGGTCAGTACTGCAGACTTTTATTTTAGGTCCAATAAACAATAAAATTCTCGCTAGGGCTGTATTCAAGTTGTTTTTTACTTCATCAACACTGGTAGAACTACACGTTAATGTGGAGTCTTGCAATTCTGATTGGTGTAAATAACAGTAAAAATGTGTACATGCTTGTATATGCAGAGGTATTTACCCGTACAGAACATTGCTGAAACGGAACTTAAAATACTTAGAATTACGACTCGTTTTCATCATACTATTCACTAAGACTAAGAATGACTAATTCTCGAGTATGTTCATAATTTATTATGATTTATATTAGTGAATGGTTTTTTTTGGGGGGGGGGGTTCTTAGCGAAAAAAACTTCTATATTCGATTCGGTTCGATTTGAAACTATTTATTGAAAATATTCATTGTGCTATGGTCATATACCAAATTGCTGAACACTTTGATTAAGAAATTAAGATATAACAAAAAGTATTCGTGAAGTCGTAATATTTTCCACTTGACACCACATTTCAGTGCATGATTCGCTCAGTCGATTGCAATTGACTGATAATTGGATCGCTGTGTTTCTCCTCTACATGTGTTGTTATCGTTAACTTTGTATAAATGTATTAAAATCATCGAACAATGGTCTGTCGAATAAAAACGTGATTTGTGTTGTGCTAATCTTAATTTTAATTAAACGCGGTTTTAACCTCATTTCATGATCATTTTTCCAATCATGCTTTTCTTGTACGTTTTTATATGTGCGATTGTCTGCTGGACTGTCGCTGCCAGTCGAAACACAGAGGAGTACATGTACATTCCTCGGCTGTCAGGTAATTCATTACAGTTTGTTGAACTTGTATCGTACATCATTTTCTACTCTCCCCAAAACAAGAGATGAAATTGTGTTTGCGTTACTTATTCATCACTAATGCGATAAGTAACTTTGCATGTCAATATTAATACGTGTCACTGGTTGGCACTGGTTGGCATTTAAAAAAGGATAAATGTTTTTGTGAAGAGTCCAAAATCATTAGCAGGACCGTTAAAGTACCAGTGTGACGGGGGTTTAGTTTGCAAGGGGAGGTACACTTATTTCCCGGAGGGAGGGGTAGGTCTATATGCAATGGGTTAAAAAGCTACTTTTTGCTACGAATACTGCATGAGCATGGAGGGCAGTGGGACAGGCAGAGTTCTTGAGCCGAGATTGGGGACGTGCCTCGTCCCCCCAAATGCCTCGTCCCTTTGACACCTTCGACAAATATCCTTATAGGGTTCAGGCCAGTACATCGATTTTTCAGTATTATAGAGCATTTTGAAGGCCGTGAACTTTATGATTTGTAAAAAAGAAGGTTGGAAGCCGTGCGCGCTCTTAATTGTGGATGATGTTAAATGTGGATTTAAACTGGCTCTATTTTGCAATGGAGCGTAGGCGTCCATTTTCAAAATGGCGATGGGCCTCGGGACTGCTATTAGGGGTGATCATCTTTGGATTAACCCCCAGAAAATTGAACAGAAAATGAAAAATGATGAAATAGAATTTAATGTACAGCTTGAACACCTCAGAGAGTTGTGAGAATTTTTCCTGTATTTCTAAAGTGGGGGCATTTATCATTGGGGTCTAAAATGAAATTTATTTACAGGTCTGCAACCTTAAGGTGGCTTTTGTGAGGCACCTGCCCGTATCATCACTTGTGTACACGAAGCTTCAAGGATGGGTGCACACCGGTAAACAGGCCTAAACCCATCCTCCGAACTCATGAATAAAAGTTATGCCCTCAAAATATATTCTATCTTAGGGAGTACTGAGAGCAATAATATAGCCAGAGCCAAAAAATAAGGCAAGATTACCATATGCGAAGTTCACTAATTTTCCTCTGTATTGACTAACAAGCCCCCAGATAGCAATTTCATGTCATCAAAGTCAATTTGAGCAGTGAGAAAAAAACAAGCATTTTCTTAGAAAACACTTAGAATTTTTCAGTCCACTCTCATAGGGTTTGTACACAGAGTATTGAGTGAACTTCGTATATGGAAATCTTTCCAAAAATAAAATGGAACTTGGGTTGCAAATTAAAACTCTGTCCGCCAGGCAAACTTGTCCTGGCTAAAGAAATAACGCTTGTGAAACTTTCTGAGGGTTTCCAATTTCAGACATCAAGTCTACGGTTTAGTTTTCTGAAAAAGAAATTCAGCAGTCTTCACTTTGTTATATTCAAAGGTCATAGATGACAATCTTAAAAAAAATCCCAAATACGAGCAACAATTAAAAAAAAAAAAAAAGGTGTGCTAAAGTCTAAAGTCTACAAATTGTTTGCAATGAGACATGTTAAAAGTAGCCATTTTGTTAAAACGACGGCACATAATTTTGTTATAACTATTGATTTATTTCAAAAAGGTGACGCAACGCACAGGAGCATTCACACACTCGCGCTCAAGAGAGACAAGGTTTTGTAAGGATTTCGATCGTCAGGATTGTTTTCTCACTGCAAAGTTCAACTCTCGTCCGTAGTATGGAAAAATTGCCGTCGGAAGTGCTGGTGCACATCTTCTCTTTTTTAGAAGTGGAAGACAAATGCAGAGTTGCAGGGTACGTGATTTTGAATTTGGTTTAGGGTGTAACATTGTAATGCCACATAGGCAGAAGTTCAACTTGGCCACTCTACCATAGAATGTCACGATTTAATAATTAAAATTAAAGCATACGCTTTCGTGGTTACAGTGACTTCATCAGATGTAGTCTAGCTGTTGTTATTCTTTTAATAACAACAGTCATTCATTCAAATAGCTAATGTACTTTTCCAGTTACGGAATTTTGAACATAAACAGTTTTAAAACCGCACCACATTTAAGGTACGTTATATTTACTATTAGGGAGACACGTTAGCGTAGAAAATTCGGTAGTAGGGAGACACGGGCTTAATAGGGAGGCACCTAGGTGTCTCCCTATTGGCGCAGCCCCCTTTAGAGACAAAATGTTTCTGTCGCAATTGGGTTATATTTGTTGCTCGTGGTCTAATTAGTAAAAATACCGAAATTCGTGGAAAAAGGACCAGGGAATATTGGGTTAGGTCACATTTAAGTCGGAAATTTTTTGTGCACAATCCTATGGGAAAGCCTCCCTATTACCCCATTGCCGGTAATTATTATTATTATCATTATTAAATGAAGCCACGTCATATCATGAACACGACATCAGAATAATCCCATAAGTCTCTGGGGTTGCATAGTAAAAGGCAGAGCAAGACTTTTAACCCTTGACAATATGAAGCCTGTTGTTTTAACATTGGAAGCAGGAAGGTGTTAAAATAAAGATTATGATAAGAGCCAGTTATCATGGTTACGAGAGTGTTTTGCTGTGTTTTTTCATATGTGAATTGTTTTTGCTTTGCTTAAATATCATTTACCTTTATTGTGACCCGTGGACAAAATTATAAAACTGTATTTGTGTTTAAAAGTCCGTAACTAGAGAAGTACATGAACGATATGAATGATTCTTTCACAAGTTTATTCAGCCTTGCGGTTGGATCTAGCGTTGTTAAGCGAATTGCGTCCAGAGTTGTTTAGTAAATTTAATCAGATTACGTAAAGTGATTCTACAAACAGCAGTGAAATCAATGCACCCGAAAACATGGCTTTTAACGTTCTGTTTTTTTACAGAAAATATGCTCACGAAACCAGCACACACACAGAATCTGCAATGTCTTCAGAAATAATGATAGCATCATTTTAATAAAGTTCTATTGTTGCCAAATGTGCGTGGTTGTGGGTGTATGGGTTGTTGGCTGAGCGCATGGGAGCATTTTTATTTTGTTTGCTTGTTTTCTTTGGATTTTTTTTTTATTATTTAAATATTAAATTCCTTTGTGTGGGGTGGGCGTGGTTATCTTGAAAAGGGTGGGGAGGAAATGTTTCTTGGTCATTGAAGGTTTTACTTAGAAGGCTCATGTCTTTAAAGGATACCCCCATCCACCCCCACCCCATCCCCACCCCTAACCAACCACCCACACCGAGTACCCCCTTCAACAACAACAACCCCCCCCCCCCCACCACCACCACCACCACCATTCCAGTAAGGGTTACGTTTCACAAAGGTTGCCTCCCGTTAGGGTTACGATCCGTTAGGGGTGCTCTCCATTAGGTTTATACCCTCCGTTAGGGTTGAAGTCGGCCTGAGCTAGGGTTATTTTACTGTAGCCAGTTAAGTCTGAATATCATGTACATGTACATCAATAATGCACTTTGGATGAGGCTATGCCCTATCCAGGCCTTATTCTGTTCACAATCCAGAAAACTGTCTCCCAAAGCTAGTTTTTGTCTCTCTATCGACTTCTACGACGAACGTAAACAAAAAAACTGTATTCAAGTCCCCCGCCCGCATGAGTACTGGAGGCCGCCATTTTGAAATATATATATAGGGTCCACTGTACTAATTCAAGCCCCATTGAAAACAGTGTAAAATCAACAAAGTTCAGGGCCAAGTAACATGCAAGCCAACATCACTGGGGTTTCTGAAACAAAAATTTAATTATTGTCTTGTCTTTCATCTTTTCATTTCTTTTCAATTTTACGTACCGTAGCCAATTACATTTTTAAATATTCACACCCAAATAAAATCACCTGCCGAAAAGTGATAGTTCCGAGCCTGCATGTAGCCATTTTAAGAGTGGCACCCTTCCACTTTCACAGGCAAATAGGACCCATTTTTTCGTCCGTGATTTTATCAAGCCTTCCCTCAGATGGAAGCCCCAAAACCAGGGAGTTGATCCTTGGGTATATTTAAACAATTCCACCGTTTTTAAAGCCAAACGGTCTCCGTTTTCAAAAGAAATTGTGGGGGGCACTTTTTATGCTAATCAGCTGGCGTAGAAATTCTCGCTTGAATTAGGACTGTGCACCCTATAAACAGATTGATTTTTATTACCTGACACAAAATGAATACATTACTGGACCAAGCCCAGTCTAAAGTGGCTTTCTTAGCTGTTGGTAGCTTTCCAGCACTTAACTAGCGCATCACTCATCACTCAAATCTGATGAGAGGCAGGCTGGCTCTAAACAACAGACGCATATACATTGGGGATAGCCTGAGTGCTTATCCAGAACATATTTTATGGTCATCAACTGATTAAATAGCCATTATCTTAGTAGGGGGCTCATGAATACGAACCCGGGATTCACGGGTTCGCGAAAGCCACATTAGACTGGGCTTGGTCCAGTAATGGTATGATTTAAATGTTAAACAGTAACAGATGAAGAAATTCTAAACTTCATATCAGTGAAAAATCGCCGTTATTGATGCCGAAACGTCAATACTGCAAAAGATTTGGAGACTTTTTCAAACGATTTGTCCACGATTTTATAGGTCACATTTTACCAATGACCATGGTCATTGGTAAAATGTGACCTATAAAATCGCGGACAAATCGTTTGAAAAAGTCTCCAAATCTTTTGTTTTTTTTATCTCAATAAGCCATTTGCGAGTTAAATTTGAATAATATCTGGAACGCTGACTTAATCCAATCCTTTGCACGTTTTAGCTTTGCATCTCCCGACCAAAGAGACTGTATGTCACGTGATTCCGGGCAAGTCTTATGCCAGCAACCCCCAGCTCCGGCATGGACTGGACTTGTCTTTTTGCCATTCTCACCCATTGCAAACAATAAAAAATTATCGGTGCTGAGCGTCTCTTACGTAACTATGAAAGAGATTGTCTCAAATCATGCGATAAGCAACAGTGTTTTGGTCTGGAGAATTCAAGGTTAAAATGTGCCAAGCATTCTGGGCATTCCCAAGTCAGTGTACCAGATGTTTTTTTCAAATATATATCCCAAAGAGTGTAGGTCTCTCGCAAATGGCTTATTTCTAGAAAAATCTTCACAGTTTGTCATTGTACGAGTAGTTGAACACTAATATGAGATTTTGTCACAATGCATGTATGTTGACAATATTTGAGTAGGCCTACATTCCGAATTTCAGCTCAATCTGTTTTTGCAAACGCTAGTGTTACACCTTGAACTATCTCCAAGACAAATTTTGCTGGACTAGAATACTCTACCGACCAAAACAACACATGTACATGGTACTCAGGTTAGCCGATTTTGTCGCAACGCTGACAAGGCCCCTTTATTAGCATATTCATTAGCGTGACTCGGCCTGACTTCGCGTGGGTCTCGATATCGACCAATGGAAATTGGGGAAAAGGGTAATAATTATTTATTAAGGATTTAAAAGATTGACATATAACAAACACCACTGTTACAGCTTTGAAAAATACACGTACCCAAGCTTATTTTTCCAATTTCAAAGAAAAATACTGAAAATAGCAAAATTATGATTATTAAAAGAAAAGCAAACCCCGTAAGTTGCATGAAGATACGGTCTTCCGAACAAGAGAAACTGATTTTCAAAGAATTCGCCCACGAACATCAACATGTCTGTGTGCATGTCGTTTCATTCCGAAATACAGTTTTACCTTTAGAAATCGGCCTCCGCAACCTCATGGCTGTATCGTTGAGCTTTTAGATCCTAGATCTAGAACACGCTGCATGTAGTTCTATTTAAAAAAAAAAGTTTTCCTTTTGTTTTACTCGCCCTGTATGACTATTTCCATGAAGCAGCGTTCGGTCAGGTCTGATTGTGTTGCTACACTTTAATTTTCCTTATCAACCCAACAGAGTGTGCAAGTCTTGGCGAGAACTCGTCGATGAGAAAAGATATTGGAAGAACGTGAACTTTTTCCCCTTCCGAGTCGACCTCTCCACCCTTTGGAGGGCGCTCCGTAGGAACTTCACCGACAGCCTGCTCACGCTGCATCTGCGCGGCTTCGTGTACACCAGTAATAAGACAGCCAGGTGCCTCACCAACGCGATCTTGAAGGACATCTGCCAAAGATGCCCGAACATCGTGGAGCTCCACATCGACGAGGCAGACCTGTCTGGCGTCGACTCGGGTAATCTGCCGCCCACCTTAAAGGTCTTGGCGTTGCACAGGTGCATCACCACGCCGGGATGGTTCTACGCCGGAGTTGCTAGGGGAAGACTAGACCGGTTGCGGACTCTCAACTTGAGGAGGTCCAAAAACATCTGCGACGAGGATTTGGAAGATCTCACCTTTCTTCCAAAGGGAGGCAATCTTAAACGCCTCGAAATCGCCTACTGCCACAGCGTCACGCGTCGAGGCTTTAGAAGTTTGGCTAAGCTTATCACTTTGGAAGAATTGGACATTAGCGGTACAAACATCGAGGACCAGGAGTTCAAGTCCATCTGCAGGAATTTGAGGGAGGAATTACGCATTTTGAACTTCGCTAAGTGCGATTTGTTGACTGACGAGAGTGCAGACTCTTTGCTCTACCTTCGACGATTGAATATGTCCTATACCGGGGCAAAAGTTGAAATTAGACGCCCAGCTCTTACTCTCACTTATTTGTATTACCGGAGGCGCATTCACATGGGACTTTTCCGTTCGTATAGGTGCTTGCGACGATGGTCACTCAATTTAATAACTGTTTACTTGTACCTGGGTGATTACACCTTTTAATCCCGGACTGAGCTAGCCATTCACATAAAGGGCAAGTAATAGAAAGACTGGCAAAGCTGCGGTAATTTTATTAATCTGAAACACTCGCGGTGTTTCTTTCCACCCAAATTATTCAATAGGCCTAGGCGTATATTCACTTAAACGACGAGCACGTCACACGCGCGTTTTTGAGAAAAGTTTTCAAAAGTATGCGACTGGAATCACGACTGAAACAGTTCGAATTTTCCGAGTCAACATTTTGACCCCCGAAATTCGTTCTCGCGCGCCATCGCAAGATAACACAAAACGCCTAGGTTTTAAAGCGTGTGTGGATGTTTATACGTGTATCCTACTTTTAAATGTTTTTTTTTCAAATAACATAATTTCGTTGAAAACGCGATGTGTAGCCCAATTAGGCGCATTCCATGACGTGATGTCCCATAAAAAAATCACGTGTTACACGTGTATACGTTAACAATTGCTCAACAAATACAGTTCACAGTGTTTAAAGTTTACGAAGTTTGAAAGCAAAGATAAACCCCTCAACAAAACCCAGTCATGCGACCTAAATCACACAAGTGTTTTTAGATAATTTTTAAGCTGCAGTTATGTCGTATACTTTGTCCAGGATTTACGAAAAGGAAGTTACTAAAATTGGCAAGAAAAGGCAAGGAAAAATTAGATGGATATCAACTTCCACCACAAACACAAAAACTAACGCTTAGTAGAACGTTCTATCGCCCAGCCCCGAACAATAGGCCCCCACACTTAATGTATGCGTGCAAATTTAATAGGCAGGTCAATCGCATGCAAATAAGATTCAGGTCAAAAACGACAATGTAACAGGTTAAAGGTGAATACACGTATGAACTAATAATGAGGATAGATCATGGAAACTTCCTGTTGGCCTTGGCGAACTTAGTCCCGGTATGACTTTGTGCAACATACTTCCACTCTTGTTTTCAATTAGAAATCACAGTCAGGTTTTATTCATTAATTCCTCTTGTAAATAAAATCGTTGTCATTGTCTTTACTCTTCAGTAAAAAAGTACATGTACAAAAGTTAGCATTCCCATAATGTATTTATGATTTCAGTTCAATGAAAATCCCTATTTTGTGTGTGTAAACAACAGCAAACATTTACGTGTGTGTGCGTGTATATATTACTCGTACAGCCGTATAGGCATTGGTTACACGGAACTTCAAATAATGTTATAAACACGTCTCGTTTTCAAATACTTTCAACAAGTATATTCGAGTATACTCATGATTTATCATGATTTCGGATGTTGTTGTTTTTTCGTAGCAAGAAATAAATATTTCGATATACATTTAGTGATATAATTTCCACCTTGACATCAAATTTCCAGAGCACGATTCGTTCAATAGATTGCAATTGACTCATAATTGAATCGCTCTAATTCTCCTCGAAATGTATTGTCATCGTTTACTTTGTAACCGATATTAAAATCATATAAATGTATTGAAATTGTTAAACAATGGTCTATGGAAAGCAAATAAAATTGAAATTTCGTGATTTGTGTTGTGTTTTTACCTATTCCTTAAAAAACAACTACTTAGTTTTGATTAAAGGGAATATACATCATTTGCTTTTGCTGTAATTTTCAGAAATGGATGGAATTGGGGGGGTTGGAAATACATAGCAAATATTGTTACACTGACTTTTTCGAAGTTTCGGGTTCGAGAATGCTATAAAAACCCAGAAAAACAACACTTTTCCTGTAGTCTGGTTCCCTGACTCCATTTAAGAAGAAACAGAGCAGTTTATGTACATTGGGGAATTGTAAGGTTAGGGAACCAGTCTAGCTGGCTTGTACCCGTTCATAGGTGTATAATCGATTGCAAACAAATGTGATGGTCAATTGGGGCCAGTATTTAAAAAAAAAGCCTGTTTTTTTCCAACGCTGGTCGGCCGACCAGCGTTGGAAATTGATAAAAAAAATACCACTTTTCTTGAAAATGACAGTATACCAGGTGCCATGATTTTACAGGATGCTTTACACTGTCATTCACTAACAGTTCAGCAAGGTATTTCAAAATGATTTGGTAGTTTTATTTTTTGATGTTTGCAAATGTTGTATTTTCCCTTTAAGCGTGACTCTCTTCTTCTTCTTTTTTAACTCATTTCATCATCGTTTTTCTGATCATTCTTATGTAAGCTTTTATATGTTGGATTGTCTGCTGGACTGTTGCTAGTCTACCGAAACACATAGGAGCCATGGCCGGGCATTCAGCGGATGCTTGTAATTCATTGCAGTCTGTTGAATTTGTATCGTAATTATGTCATTTCCCACGCTCTCCCAATAAATAGAGTTTTTTTGTTTTATTCATCACTAATGCGACAAATAACTTTGCGTGTCAACATCAATACTTGTCATTGGATCGCATTTTAACAAGGGGCTACGTTCTTGTGAAGAATCCAACATCATAAGAAGGGCCTCAAAAGTACGGGTGTAATACGGGGGTTCATTTTGCAAGGGGAAGGGCACTCATTTCCTGAAAGGGGGTGTAAGGCAATGGGTTATCAACAATAAAAGCTTGTTTTTGCCGTCAACGAATGCTGAGCATCATGGAGCACAATGGGGAAGAGCCCAGTTCTTGAGCGGAGGATGGTGACGTGCCCACTCCCCACCCCCTCCCCTTACCCGTGTCCCCACACCCACCTCCACTGTCCCCATGCATGTTGTTAGGCCACCAATTATGGAAACTATCTTTTTTTTACGAAGGTGCCCCCTTCAGTGGTGAAAGTATTGTCTTATGGATTTTGCGTCGGTGAATGGCAAAAACTAATATTGAGTCCCAAGTATTGTTCAGCGGGACAGTTGCTTAATAGTGTGGACAAAGGTTTTCCGTTGAAGGGGGCCCCTTGAGTGCACTGTACAGTATCACGTGCCATGATTCGTCTGAAGCTAAAGGTTGCAGACCAGTAAATCGGTCCGAAATTGCCTACGCCGGCAAAATCACGATTTGCATGCTCTCCAAATCTTCAGTTTTTGGGCATGCTGTGGGCCATGAACTTGAGGGTTTGTAAAAAAAAAAATATGGGTGGAAGCCGTGCTCAGGACTGTGAGATTGTAGTTCCGTTCAGTTTGGAAAAATTTGGGGCCCTTAATGCGCTCTATTTTGCAATGGAGAGTAGTCATCGTTTTTCAGAATGGTGATGGGCTTCAGGACTATTTTCCGGGGTGATCATCTTCGGATAGAAATTTCTCCTAAAAGTCATCAGTTGACACCCCAAAAAATTTGGAAAAGAAAATGAGAGATGATGAAATAAGCTTTAATTTGATGTGTGTCCCGAACACCTTGGAGAGTTGTGAGTTTTTTCCCCGAATTTCTGAACTGGGAGCATTTACCATTGGGGTGTATGGAAGTTTATTTACTGGTCTGCAACCATAAGGCAGTCGCACAACAACAATCCATAAATCAACATAGCGCCCTCTAAAGTTCTGCGAACCCAGATTAAATAGCAATCAATTTACAGACGACAAACGACAGGTGTGTAGAGGGCGCACTCCAGTCAGACTGCTTTGATGTGACCGCACCCAAGCGTGGAGGGTCACGGTTCAACACACCTGTACCCATTGTTACGAGGAGGGCGCAGTGGAATGCACGTATTGTGTTGCGTTGTGGAGAATTAAGGCTTCGGTCCAAGTGGTGTCGGGTTTTGTGATGTCAAACTGAACGAATTTCGGTACGTCAAAGTGTATGGGATTGTACACAAAACACAGGTTCTCGATGCGTAAAGGGACAGATAAATCTAGAGGATTTTGACGAAGTGGCGTGAGAATTACTCGGGTGATTTTCCCGCTTGGAAGTTGGAATTGGGAATACCAAACTAGTCAACAAAATGGCCAACTCGTCTAAGGAAGACACGTACGCCTACTACTATCACACGAACTACATCCGGAATGCCCGGGCTATCGCAATCGCATGGGCCCTGTTCACCTTCTGCTTCGCCATCATCATGTGCGTGGTGCTGGTCCAGCCCTACTGGCTAGGGGACGGGCCTGACGCTCAGGGCATAGGCTACTTCGGGCTGTACCGCTTCTGTGTCAGCTTCAACCTGGCTGGTCAGCTGGTCTGCCAGAACGCTCTACTGGACATATCTCTGGCCACCCAGGTCATCCCCGTCACCATGTTTGTGGCCACCATCTTCGTGGCCTTGGCCGTGGCGTTCCTGCTGCTGTCCATCATCTTCATGCTGTTGTTTCTCTGCAAGAAGCCCAGCACGGCCACGGTGTTCAAATTGTGCGGAGTGTTGCAGATTGCGACAGGTGAGATTTGGATTGAGTTGTATTTTTGGCAGTGGAGTGGTGTTCCCAGATTGGTGTGGGGGGGGAGGAGGGGGGTGTCACACACCCCCTTAAAAAGTGGGGGCAAGATTACCATATGCCCCCATTTTCCCACTCGCCCACCCTTGCCATTTCATGTAGTCATAGTCAATTTGAGCAGTGAGAAACTACAAGCATTTTCTTAGAAAAACACTTAATTTTTCAGTCCACTCTCATAGGGTTTTTACACACAGGGTGTTGAGAGAACTTCGATATGGAAAATTTCCAAAGTGGTTAACGGCTTAACAGAAATTGGGTGTCCCCCACCTATAACAACATTCAACCCCCCCCCCAAGTTATTTTGGGGGCATGTTATCAACAAAGTTCTGTCAATTTCCTAGGTGATTTATGGGGATGTGATTAAATTACATGATGCATTACTAACTTCATGGTTATATCCCCAAATACAGGATGATTTTACTACACAATAGTAGAACAATAATTAAATGAGTCTCACATTTTCTGAAAAATCTTGTTCTTTGTAAACATGTAGGAAAAAATGTTGCAAAAAATGTCTTGACTCTCCATAGACTTTGTACATAATTGCAGAAGTGGCCCGTCAGTTTGCAACATTTTTTCAGTTTTTTTCAACCAAAGTTGGTCAGGATTGTTACATCTTTTCTTTGAAGGGTACCATGGGATATCAGTGTAAATCTTACAGCTTTTGGCTTGATGTCCCAATATAATTTGTATAATTACAAAGTGAGGGTGCTTAGTTATAATGTGTACAACCTCAGTAAGGTTCCAGCAAAAAACACTGAATTAGGCCATCAGCCTCAGTCAAAAATTTCGGCCACCGGTATCAAATGAGGGGAATAATCCTCATAGCGATTTTTGGCAAGGTATACACCTCCGGAGTTGGAAAATATGTGATAGCATTGCAGCGGTGGCAGCTTTTTGGGTGTTTATCACCCTTTTTCTCAAAATGTCCATCAAAATGCTTGTTACCACTCTAGGGGCGGTACACCTTGCGCATGCTCACTATAATCATTTATGCCCTGATCTGATACCGACCAAACCCTCAGGCTTTTGGCTTGATGTCCCAATGTAATTTGTATAATTACAAAGTGAGGGTGCTTAGTTATAATGTGTACAACCTCAGTACGGTTCCAGCAAAAAACACTGTATAAGGCCATCAGCCTCGGTCCAGCTCAGACACCGGATTATGAAATGAGGGAATAAAGCTGTCAGTATCCATTTTTGGCAAGGTTTAATTAGACACTACTTACGCCGCGTTCCCACTTAAGTTGGAAAATATGTGATAGCATTGCAGCGGTGGCATTTTGGGTGATCGTTATCTTACCGCAACGAAACCGCAAGACGCGTTCCCACTTATGCACCCTTTTTCTCAAAATGTCCATCAAAATGCTTGTTAACACTCTAAGGGTGGTACACCTTGCGCATGCTCACTATAATCATTTATGCCCTGATTTGATACCGACCAAACCCCCAGGCTGATGGCCTAAATGAATTCATAGGGAGGGGGGAGGGAATATGAACCTACCACTTCACAGACACAGCACATGACCACAAATGGGATAAGCTGATTTGTATTACCTCTACCTGCCCAGCTCAGACACTGGATTATGAGATTAAGAGGGTTTAAAGCTGTCAGTATCCATTATGAGTGAATGGTTTAATTAGACACTACTTAGGGTCTATGGTTTCCTGTGTTAGTTTGATCATGGAGGAATGATTTGATAAACCCTTTTTAATTTGATTTATCTTTTCCATTTAAGAGGGGGGGGGCTGAACACCACATTACACTTGGGGGCGCTCTTCAGGATATAGATGTACATCAATATGTACAGTATAATCGTGCTTACATCAAAACTGTGCCTTGTTATAGCTTTTTTACTATGTTTCTCCACTTTTCAGTGCTATGGAATACATTTTGGTTTTTGGGATACTTTTTCGAAAAATACCTCGAAATCAGCATTTTTTTCTTTTCATCACGAAAAAGTGGGGGGATGATTCAATAGCCCATCCCCCAGTCAAAAAGTGGGGGGGGGGGGGGATATATATGCGCATGGCTACGGTGATGCACGCGCATACAAGAAACCGGAGACTTTTTGATTTGGGCTTTATCTGTAAAATTTAACACGACCAATTATGTGAAAAAGGGAAAATTCAATATCACATAGACCTACTATATAGGCCTATATGTACATTGACAACACAGAAAATTCACATGTACATTGATAACACTGTGCATGTTAGGAGACGTTCAAGTCATCTCATAAAAAACAGAATAATACATGTACACGAGCTGCAAAAATATGCAGTAAATTTGGTAACAGGATTGGACTTGACTATCAGCATAAGTCCAATAGTGGGCCTAATGTAGGACGGGACTTTATGAAAGTTCACACAGATCTTATCAGCCCATTCAACCTAAAGTGGCATCGAACTGAAGTAGTTTGGTTTGGAATAAGGCATAATTTACCGATTGATTCTCAGTTCGCTCATGACAAAATTTTGAGACCGAAACTATTAGGAAGGGTCAAGTATGTCCAAAACCTGCTGGAGTGGACTATTGAAAAAATGGGCAAGATGGGTGCCATTGTGACACGTACTTGAATCTGAACTGGGCTACTTCAAAGGAGAGAAGTGTCAATATTGTTTTTAGCGAAAAAGGAATTTCAGGAAGAACTTGCGAGATCCAAGTTTCAAATGACTCTGCTTGTCCCTCAGGCCAAAAAAAATACTTCTGCTTCCGGTTTCCCTACCTACATTTAACGCTATTCGGACAGCCCCTACCCTAATTTTTATGGGAGAAAAATGAGGAAAAAAACCCCCAAAACCATCAATTATTACCTTTTACCCATGACTACAGGCAGACACCTCCATATGATTGTACACAAAAAATTGCCCCCCCCCCTAAAAAAAACCCAACAAATTTTCCCTGCCTACCTACCTTATTTTCGAATGCCACGTAATCGGAAGCAAAAATATAATTCTTTTATTTTGGCCTTATTACGAAATTAAAAAGAGTGCATGACAAATACATGACAAATAAACATTTCTGTAAATTATTGAGACTTTTGGCAAAGAAATATTTCGTTGTGGCCCTTCTCCTAAAAAAACATCCCTTTTCTAACTGTCATCATGTCCAATCCTAGATAACTTGAGTCCGTCTTTTGTCCTTTATTGAAATGGGAAAAAGGCTCTTAGAATGAGTCAAAATGATTGGTAAGAGGCTCTTCATACGCAACACAGACGCGCATGCACATCGATCAAAACAACGTCGGTTTTCCGAAAACTTTCTGCAAGAGTGCATTTATTATTTGACACACCATCAGGCATGGCATTTTATTTGTATTTTCTCGTCAATTTCGGGACAGACAGATAACAGACAGATAACCAAACCAACAGTGACATGTACATCCTGCTAGGGCTGCTGCTGGCTAAAATATAAAAATATTTAAGTAAACAGGGAAAGAATAATTGAAAGGTATGCCACACAGGACGGACTTGATGGGTAATTTAAACAAAAATTGTGAAGTACAAATATGGGCAATTCCAGTATTACAAAAGGAAGTGTATAATGTCCGTGACAGAGCTAACCATATCTAATAAATGATTCAGAGAAATGATCCAAAACTCCTAGTCTGTAATCTCCTTGACCATTACTAGATGATGGATGTACAAGATTTAAAAAATACATTTTCAGGTTTATTGACTGAGCTCTTAAAAGTTCTTATAGCGAGCTGTCACGGACATTACTGTACATAACCCAGGAATTGCCCATTAACATTCACGGCATGTTTCTAATAATGCACACACCATGGACAAATTTGAGTGAAAAAAAGGTTAGTTAATGTTAAAGCCAGTTTTGTGTGCTTCAATGCAATTACAAGGCTACCGGTACGTATCCTTTATTCATGGGAAATACTAGATCCTGCCTATCCCATGCCATGGAAACAATGCATTGTTACCAGTAGCAATAGCTCACAGCCCCATAGGTATTTTGTTACCAAGCCTATTATATTTGCTCTTTGAAGTACAGTGCTCAAGACCGAAGGCGACAATTTGATACTTTGTAAATACATGTAGTAGTCTTTGTGATGTAGACTTCAAAAAGTAAACTGTTGACATTTTTTCTTGCAGAAAAAAATAGCATTGCCATCCTTGAACATCCCAGACTCACTTTTAATTTACTCCTTTATAAATAGACTTATAGTGGAATAATTTCTTTTCATATAATTTGTATCAATGTGGCATAAGAGGAAGTTAACCTTCTTGGAAAAAAATAAGCACAGCTGTCGGAAGGGTTTACTTGCAATCCTTCAGTGCTTCAACCATGATTGTCACTGGAGTGGACATTTTGGGATTTTGAGATACAGACAGTTATATGTAGCCTACATGCATGTACCAGCACAGTGAAGATTTAAGACAAAATCTCACTGAAATTTCAAAACAATTGAGGTACAAAAGGGGGCCCAGTACAATTGCAATCCACTTCCTAATTTACAAATCCTTTACTACAGAAAGCCCATTTTTGTGCATTGAATAATTTTAAGAGTGACATTGACATTGAATGTTCACAAGTGACTGTCAGTCAGTCAGTGAGATAGCTAGGACACAAGTCCGGCTCTCTGGGATTAGCAAAGACTTGATCGTCCTCAAAACTGTTTCTGACCGTAGTTTAACGGCCATATACATGTAGACCCTGACTTGTATAGATCTTTCAATTTGTCAAAAACGAGTCCTAAATTTACATGTACTTTCTGATTCTTACAAAACATATCAAATTTAGACAGATTTTGCGCTCCTTATAGGGTCATCATGCCCCATGGCAAGTAGTGGTGACGGAGCTGTACCTTCCTATTAATTCATATTAATTAGCCCTTGTACCACCCCAAACCGCCCGCCTGTTACTCCTCATACTGTCCCAAACTGCCCCAGCATGCTATGGTTTTATTGATTCATGGAGGAATAAATAATACAATGTAATTAATACATGCAAAGTGCTGAAGGAGGATCTAGAGCCTTGATTTAATTCCATGACGCTTTTCCAGTAATGGTAATGAACTAAAATAACAAAACAACCTTGTTCTGTTGGTACTTCATCAAACGTTGAAACAAAATATTCAAATTTGACATTAATTACAATTATTTTTCCCACTTCTTTGATTCCATCAGGGTTGTTCCTGTTGATCGGCATCCTCATCTACCCAGCCAGCTGGTCACAACTCCCGGAGTTTGTCACTGTCTGCGGGCCGGAGGTTTCCTACGGCAACACCGGCAAGTGCCAGCTGCGGTGGGTCTTCTATCTGGCCATCATTGGTGTCTTCGATGCCATCGTCCTGGGTGTCCTGGCCTTCATTCTGGCCAGCAAGCAGGACAAACTGGCCACTGATATGCAGTTTTCTGACTACTATCCGCCCTCAAAAGGTACAGTATAGATGAGACCTGCTGATTGATTGAATAGTGGTCAATTATGAAGGCAACTCAACTAGTTTAGTTTATCACTGCGCATGAAATTTGTTTTACAAAGGGACAAACGTAGCAAACCTACACCAGCATGAAGGGAAATTACAAATCTGCCTTTTACAAAATTTCATGCGCTCAGAAAGAATATGCAAACTTTGATATGTCACAAAAGTTTGTGAAAACTGTAATACAATAGTGCAGGCCAGAGTTTCTGGAATGTTTGAACAGGTTGAGTCCGAATGATCTGGAGCCAAATTAAAGAAAATATTGAAAATATGTAGCAATTATCAACACAAGTGCAAATGAGATATAGGCTGGTAAATTTGTGACAAATTTGGTGAAAGTTTCATGTGTATCCATTGAAACATTTTGACAAAAGCACTAGCTAAGAACACACACTAAAAAACACTCTGATCACGGTTTCAATATGGTTCAAAAAATTTGTTTGATTCCTGTACTTATGTAACTGTATTGTTTAATGCAGTCACATCAAATAACCATATGTGTCCAAAAAACCATCCTACTTGTATAACACATACTCATTTGTACTTTGTTTTGATAATTGCTACATATTTTTAATATCTTCTTTAATTATCTTGTTTAAACCCCACTTTTTTGGTAGGCAGATATTGTCATGATAGTAAAAATTAAACTTAGGACAATGTCTACCAATGCAGTAAAGATAGGGCATAACATATGTGGATCAAAAGTGTTTTTAACCCTAATTAGGCCGGGGGGATAGCCATTAAAAAAATTGTTCGCGACCTGAGCTGTTATGACTTTTTAGCCTCGAGCCTTGCGCATCTTTTGACACCCAAAATATAAAAATCGGACCAGGGGTTGTCGCGCAGCGAAAATTTTCAAGTGCTACGTGCCGTGAAAACTTTATTTTCCCATATACGTCGTGTACAAGACCAGAATTACATGTACCATTCGTACATATGAATAATTAATTAGCCATAATTCCAAAACTCTTTGACCTATAGTCCTGAAATTTCTTGGGTATGTTAAGGAAGAGTTGCTCTATGCATGTACCGAGTTTCAAAATGTTCTCATCACTCCGAGCCGAGATCTTACGGGGGAATCCAATATGAGGCATAAAAAAACCCAATAACCCGGCCCTTTTAGGGCTAAGGAAAAAAAATTCGCATCTTTTATTTTTCACATGAGTACAAAACTCAAAACTAATGTCCTTTTTCACAGCATAAACTTTTTTGACATGTTGATAAATGCAAACTTTAAACAGCCATAACTTGCCAACGGAATGACCGATTGAAGTGCAACAAACAGTATTGTATTCTCTTTTTTAATACCAACAAACCCTCATTTCTACCTCTGCCCAGTTCTGTCTCATTTTGCCAGAACGCCTCGCAAATTTGGTTGTGGCAAAGTAAGTCATATTCCCATGAACAAATTCTCGTACATACAATAGACAGACACAAGCATGTCAAAAGGTACACAAGTACGCCAACGCATTTTGCTACTGCCACGCAGTGTCAGGATACCATTCCTTCTGCATTCTATCGGTCCCATCCGTACCACTCTTTACAAATGCTTTCATACGGCCATCCTATTGTGTGACCCAACCTATTATCAACATGCTATTTATTCAGATCAGTACTTCCCTTTACATTGCAACCATACAGTTCTACATGGCAAGTGAAGTGAACCATAAATCAAGTAGGGGAAAAAATGGGGGGAAAATTTGTGTTTACACTTTATGTAGGCTTACTACTGGAGATTGTTACTAAATAGTATTCTACAACTTTCACTTTCCTGACTATAACCTTGTTGTTTACGTAGGAAAGAAAAGGGAACAAAAGAAAGAAATTGCAGTGTTTGAGATTGTAGAAATATAGTACAGCTGTTCTACATGCACAATATGTTTAAAATGTGTATATGTTGACGTTAGTAATTCAAACATTGCTACAGGTTTATTTGGGGTTTCGTGAAATAAGGATAAAATATTGGAATATGATGCATAATTTGCAGATGTATGGTAAATGTGTTTGTTTAGATAATGCAAACATTACTTAAACTCTGTATATACCTGTTGAAATTTTGTTGACTTTCGGTCTTTTTTTCGGGGCGGGGGAGTTTAAAGTCTCTTGCATCATTATTACAAATTACATTGAGACAAAAGGGCACCATCAGGGTTAGCAAAACATGTATAGATTAGAGGGCTGATTTTGCTATAAGGCATTAGGCCTATAGAAAATTTTTCCTCGTATACATGGCTACAATGTACATTTTGAGGCAATGTACTTCATGTACCGTTCGTGTGCGCCAGTTGTGACCGCAATCTTCCTTACATGTACTTCTATGCAAACAAGTCTCATTTTTCTCAAATTAATCATCCTTTTTTCAGGCTGAATATGTCGATTTTTGGATGATGAATGACTCAAAACACAACGGCATCCGAAAGAAAAAACATTCACTGTTCTATTTATTCTAAATAAATAAGAAAAACGAAAACAATCAAACAATGTAATTTGGTCTTCCCATTGTTCACCCTTACCCTGTTAGCCTTGAAACGTGTTGAATTATTGACGCACAAATCCAAAAACGTGACCTTAAATGTGAACGCCGTTACTCACTGTCCCTTGCTTGATATGAAAATGGGTTGGGGCGGAAAATGTCAATTGAAATGCAAATTATTTAAAAGCATTGACTCAGGTTTCCATGGTCAAATGGAGCACAGCTGCTGGGAAAATATACATGTACGTGTCTTATAGGGTTCGGTGTACCATGTAAAATAGGCGGAAAACAATTATATCTGAGACTGATAAATCACTCGTTGTGATCCTGTGTAGGCCTTGCAATTTGGGCAGTTCCACACTAATGGGCCAACTAGATAAGTTTAAGGATGTTGCATATACATGTAGAGGGTAAAAGATGAGCTAGTATTTTCTTCTGTTTTTTTTCCTATACCTCGCTGAGTTGAAAGTGACTAGGACAAGACAAGACAAAAGATGTTATCTTTTGGGGGGGGGAGAAAATAACAGGCATCTTTTTTGTGTGATATGTATGTAACATGGACAGACACACTGCAAGGAAAAGGGTGCTTAGGACAAATTCAACTTCTGATAGGCACTTCCAGTGACATTATTAAGCCATTTTACATCGTAAAAATAACATCATGAAATATAACAGTTTTCACACTTGCTTCAAATTTATGATGTGATTAGGGTTATGTACGACAGGGACAGACATTTTGTGACAAATGTCCAGTCTGTTTAATAATATCAAATACATGTAATTCTTCACATGGACTCCGAATTTTCTAGGTTTTGACTGATAGCATTCCTCCAGGGTACATCATCTTAAATAAGCCAACATTAGGGGATCATGACATTTTATGCTTACTTTGTGACTCTATCTAAAGTGTCTGTCCTTCGTTACGTACGTTACACTTTTTATCCACTATATTTTTCTAAAATACAAAACCAGTTATATCCTTTGCTGGTGAGGATATTTGTTCGAAGCTTGCAATGTTTACAGCCAAAATTGAGAGACAAAGATCGTACTTTTATCCTCAAAACTTAAAGGTCTCTTCAAATGTCACACGTTTGGGCCCAAATGTCACACTTTGAAACATGAATACAGCTTCTTCTTCTTGTTAAAGGCGTGCAGGAACACCCATGTTTACGTAACATACTATTGTTTACATTTTTTTGCTTACATTTTGTTGCTTCCAAGGAAACTAATGCACAAAAAGAGCAAGTGATCCTGTGTACCTTTAAAATTCAATGGAAAAGCATGAAACGGACAAGTTAGCTGTCACCTTGATGACACACACTAAGGAATGACATATTGTTGTCCACCCTTATTGGAACAGGATTTGGTGATCATGGATACATTTGTTGCCAATAATAATTTTTAAAAACCCTAAAAACCCAAGATGTAAAACGAGTCATGGTCAAGCAAATCATTTAACAAACAATTTTTAAAATGTATATTTCTGGGTTCACTGAATCAAAAAAATGTGAAAGTGCTGCATGACAGCTACTTGTACATGAGGCATAATGAAACAAGATTGTGGAATAAATCTGTTCTGTTTACACAAATGTTTTAACTTATCAAACGTTCAAAGGTCAAGAATTCAATTTTGTGTTTCTAGGAGGGAACTTCTCCAATGGCAAGAAGAAGACCTCAGTCAGCGGCTACCCAACCGCCTCCGGGCAGACCGGTTACCCCTCCACGACCCGACAGAACGGAGCAGCAGGCTCCATGGACCGGCGCAGCAACCACAGCGGCACGACCTCATCGGAACGAGACGCCAACCGGTCCAACGGGGGCAGCTCTGTCAACCGGAGGGGCACGGACTCCTCCGATCCCCTGTACTCGTCTGTCAAGCCACGCAGGGAGCGTGGCGGTCCTTCAAGCAGTGGGACGGGTGGGGCTGAGGGAGATGACGAGGCGGGGAGCACGCGGAGCGGCATCTCCAGCAAGTCCGGCAAGTCTAGCAAGTCCAGTAAATCGGGCAAGCACACGCACGATGTCATCCTGTAGGCGGTCGCGCCTCTTTTTCGTTATTTGCACAGAATTGTGGAACATGACAAAAATGCACAAAAGCACATTGAATGTGTTCATGTGCTGTTTGAATTGATGTACACAAAAAATAAAGGGTAAATACTACAAAATTCAAGACTTCATTACCTTCGTAAACACTGAATAAACCTTTGTATTATTCAATGTTTGTAAGAAGTGAATGTTTCAAACAAATTCAGTCTGTCAGTTTATCCCGCACTCGCCATTGTTGAGGGTTTTAGTTACTTGTCATTCTACATGTATGTATCTAGTTAATCACACCTACAAAACTTTTTGAATTATTACCTTATGAACTTCCAGTTTTTTCTTTTAAAAAATGACGGAAAAATTGAAAATAATAAGAATTGTACAACCATGGACATTAATTAAAGCTCTTTTAAGTGTGTGGTACAATTTGTGCTGTGGGAGAAAGTGAATTAAGTACATGTGCCAAACATCAGTGCACTCCAATAGACCTTGTGCATTAAGGCAGAATTAGAGGCCAGTGGATTGGTAAGGCTAGGTTAGGTATGAGTAAACCCTCTGTGCATACATTGTAGCAAAATTAAAATAGCCAAGAACACTCTCTGAGGTACCCGCTGTGCATAAGGTCTATGCTGAATACATTTGTACGTAACTGAGTGGATAGAAAATATTTAAAGTCATATACAGGTCAAAAATATTTCATATTTATGAAGCCCAGGAAGGGACAGGGTGGATTTTTTTTTTTGGAATTTCCTAATTCGTTCGCACAAATTCCTAATTCGTTCGCACGAATTGCTATTTCGTTCGCACGAATTGCTATTTCGTTCGCATGAATTCCTAATTCGTTCGCACGAATTGCTATTTCGTTTGCACGAATTAGTAATTCGTTCCCACGAATTACTAATTCGTGGGAACGAATTAGTAATTCGTTCGAACGAATTAGTAATTCGTTCCCACGAATTACGAATAGGAATTCGTGCGAACGAATTACTTATTCGTTCCACGAATTACTAATTCGTGCGAACGAATTACTAATTCGTGCGAACGAATTACTAATTCGTTCCCACGAATTAGTAATTCGTGCGAACGAATTAGTAATTCGTGCAAACGAATTAGCAAACTCCCAAAAAAAAATTCTACCCTGTCCCTTCCCGGGCTTCATACATATTTGTTCATCTTTTGTGTTGGTAAAATATGCATGTTAAAGATCACTCTTCAATTTTTTTATGTAACTTTGTTTTGTTTTTTATTATGATTTGAATTTCAAAAGAAGGATTTTCTCATTCCAATTTTCATTGAAGAATGCTCCCTGTTGTATGAAAAGATCCAGTATTTGAAGTTGTTGATTCCAAATCTTGCTTCAGTTTAGCTTGTACATGTACGTTAAACGTTTGTCTCGGTCTGTTGGACAGCAAAGCAAACATACAGAATAGTTTGGGAAGGAGAAATGCTTGGTTGTAAAAATGAGGCAAATAATTGCATGTACATGTATTTATAAAACCAACTTGAAACATTTCTTCTAAAGAAAGGAATTGTGTCAAAATAGAAAAAGTCTAATGCAATAATTGGCACTGGTAGCTTTTGCATTTAACACATGTACATTGGACTCCGCTCAGAATTATCAAAATTTGAGAGCACTTGACAAAAATCATAAATTTAAAGCTCAATGTGCCTTCACGCATGCATTCCATGTGACATTCTTTTAAAAGAGTACTGTTTGAGAAATGATGGTCACAATTTTCATGATTGTGTGAACAACTAAAGGCTGAATTTTCTGTACAGTACTTGTAATGTACATACTTGATGGATATTGATATGACCGGTTGTGGGGAAACATTCGTTCTAATAATATTCTAATTATTTTATATTAAACAGATATTAAGCCTTAAAATGCAGAAAAATGATTCTGTTCAAATAATCTCGGTTTTGACTACATTTAAACCAAACAAAACTTTAAAAACTAATAATTTTTCAATTGAACTGTATTGTCGTGAAACAAAATTATGCACATGTTCCACATTATTTGACTTTTTTGAATGACATGTTTTGTAACTAGTTATGTACATAGTTACTATTTTTAACAGCCTAGAAGAAAAGGGTACTTGTATGTAATGCATTTATTAATTACTGGGATAGGACGGTCAATACTGAAGTTTTTATTCAGTGAGTTTGATTAATTTTTAGGTAGGAATTTATGCATGAGTCATGGTACATCTACTTGCTTAGAACTTAGAGGATTGAGAACGGAGGTGAACATTAACCTTTTGGTTTCCTGCACGTTAGATTTTTGAGGAAATCAAAAAGTTTCGTAGGAAAAATGCATAGGGGTCCACTCAATCTTTCTTGGGTTTGTGACTCGTGATCAGAGTGTCAGGGGTTCGAATCCAGCTGCTGGCCATGTGTTTGTGTCCTTGGGCAAGCCGCTTCACCCCCACTTGCCTCTCTCCACCCAGGAGTATAAATGGGTACCGGCATTAGCCGGGGAGTAACCTGCGATGGACTAGCATCCCATCAAGAGTGAATAAAAATATTACATGTATTCTCAGTCATGTCATGCCAAGGAAACTAGAGATAAACACCAGCCTGCTTGGCCATATTGGCTCATTAAAAAAACATCCCTGGGAAATTTGTGGCATTTTTTCCCCTGGAATTAATGGGAGAAGGAAATTTCCCCACTGACAATCGTGCGCTGACTGAGATCCGATAAAATAACTGTATGTTCTTTTTGCATTTTGTAACTGTTATATCACAGTTCAAAGTCTTCAGCAGTATAATAGAAATGCATGCTGGCAAATTTGCCGTGCATTAATCACACATGGCCAAATCTGTTTACTGTAAAGATCAATAATAATCGGTCTCTGCAAAATTGGAGTGATATGACATGACCAAACGCCCAGATGTGGTGCGTGTATTGACCAATAAAGCCAGATTTACTTGTCAGAATAAAATGTTCATGTACACGGTCTGCTATTGTGCTAGAATTTATTTTCTGGGTGGGCATCATGTGCATGTATGTTGCGGATGCGAACCTGTGTTCCGGTTTTCAGATAGAGCTTATTATTTGCATATCAAGGATGTTGGTTACCCACTCGACCGTTGGACTTTTAGCACCATGCGCTACCACCCAAAACGATTTGATAAACTGATTGCAGTACATGTATTCCGCTTTCGAAATGCCAGAGTTTTAATCAATGTATTTTGGGCTATAATTAAAGCAGATACTTTTGCAGGTATATGTACGCACATATATCATGTGGGTAAAAACAGTAAAAAATGACTAATTACCGAGAATGGTGTCTTAGGCATGTGAGGAGACATTCCCATAGGGTTGTTCACAAATGTTTTCAAACTTTTGTAACAGTTACCCCTAAGTTTACTCCTCCAAAAACATTGGTATATTTATGTTTTGGGCCACAAGCAATCCATCTAGCCTATTTATGACGGAAAGATTTCCATATAAGAAGTTCACTAATTTTCCTCTGTATTGACTAACAAGCCCCCAGATAGCAATTTCATGTCATCAAAGTCAATTTGAGCAGTGAGAAAATACGAGCATTTTCTTAGAAAACACTTAGAATTTTTCAGTCCACTCTCATAGGGTTTGTACACAGGGTGTTGAGTGAACTTCTTATATGGAAATCTTTCCTTTATGACCGTGAAATCTTGCATCTTAGGAGTTGTGACATTAGGAGACAATCTCTTTTGTCTCCCTCAGGTATAACTTCTGAAGGAAAAAAAGGTCTCCTTATTAAAGGGTACATTAACAGGAATTAAAAAGGAAGAAGAAATTCAAGCCAGCAATATGATGATGGGCCTGTTTGATATCTACAATGGTAATGGAGGGTTTCCGTTGTGGAGAGCTTTAAATGACAAACAATGTGCTTCATTTACATGCATGATTGTGTTTGAATGTACATGTATGTACATATGCAGTATGTACATCACAGTAAAAGGGAAAACTCACTGCTGGCAGTTGTATAGGCTATAAAAACAAAATCCAACTGGGTCATTCTATACATTTGGGGTCAACATTTTTCGTGTCTCGGACTGTTAATGTTAGACCTGAGTTGAATGTTTGGTTGTTGTATGTATCTTTGTTTGATATTTTCTTTAATTCTGGACGCACTTCTGAAAGCAGTCAGTTTTCAAGAGAGACTATGAATCACAAACTACCTACCCTAAAAATAGTTGGAAGTAATTTTTAATGATACTTGAATGGCAAATGACAAAGTTTAGAGGTAACAGGAACAGAAAAATGTCAGACTTTGGACGCTCAATTTCAAGAATGACCCAACTTCATTGTGGAGTATTACACACTCGGTAACCATTTCACAGAAACTGTGAGCTCTGAGAAGTATTAAGCAAAGTGAAAAATATGCTGTATGTTACTTAAGAGGTAGAATTTGCTAAAAGCAGCATCATCACAATATGAATCTCTGTGCAGGGGAAGTGCCGTCATGTCTAGCTTAATATTTTCACACGAGAGGGAAGTCAAGTGATTTCTCATCCAGTGTCATTAGTCTGGTGGCTGACCATAGAGAAATGTGTAGTAAATAGAGAGTAGTTTCCGGTTCATGCCACATGTTTCTTTTGGCACAGTTGATTGATCATGTTGATGCAGTACTGAAGAGTTGTTGGACTGGTTGTGTCATGTGCCAGTCTATTTTCTTGTATCCCATGTTTTCAGTACCTTAAGTCTTGGGACTCTCATACACAGTATTGAAAGTCCCAAGTTTTGGACTTGTCTAGGCCATGATATAACCATACAGTTATTAAAGTAACACTTAATTCTTTTCAGCAATCCTAGCATTATGAAGCAGCTTGATGAATTTGTTCCTATAGGCCTTACAGTGTTCTTATCATAAAATGTCACGAGCAAGAAGATCTGATAATTGAAAACTTGTGAACATCTATTTCTACTGGACTTGGGACATTGTAAAACAATCCATGGCCACTTGCTGGGTATTTGTTTGGACAGGATCATGCATATTTTGTCACCTATTGTACTGCCACTTTTATTGCTCAGTTTTTTTTTTTTTGTGGTTTGGAATCATGCATGTTTTGTTACTTATTGTTCTGCCACTTTTATTGCTCATTTATTTTTTATTTTTTTTATGGTTTTGGTGTTTGCATTATCAAACAGATTAAATATTGACATAAATACAGAAACATTATTTCAAAGTAATTTTTTTGCAAAGGAAATCAAACGATTTTGAATATGAATGCCAGTATATTTAACATGTGTACATTCAAAATCTCTCAAATTCTCAAGGAATCTTATGTTAAAGAGAAAGGGTATATTCGTGAATGTAAATATATACATTTGACCGTAGTGCCAAAAGAAAAGTAAACAATGTCGATCTTAAAATTCTATATTTTCATAAAGATATGTAAATTATTCTAAAGGAAAAGGGATTCTTACATTTTTAGGAGTCACCATGTAAATTCTCTAAATGTGGAATGTAAACGTGTAGAATTGTGGGCTCACTAATGAGGTTTTTACTTAAGGGAAATTCGTGGGTGAAATTATGTGCACATAAATTAAAAATGACTTTTTTTTAACTAGCTTTAAATACATAGAGTATAATTATGTATTGAAAGCAATCACACACATGTTAAGTTTATTGGAAGCACTTTTGTGCCTTAGAGTAAAAGATAACATAAATTAAAGTTTTGTGTAAAATGAAGCTTGCATATTCACATTGTGTATAGTTTGAAGAAAAATGTATGTGTATATTCTATTTTAGGGTGAACTTACAATGTATATTTACTCACTTGTATGCATTTTGTATTGTGACTGTTTTCTTCACTATGCACCAGTAATGTATGCGTGCCTTTTGTGTAAGATGCCCGTATCTGTTCCATCTTATCTGTTCTGATAAACAGGCCTTTTTCACAAGGTGTAGATATCTTTCTTTTTCTGCTCGTCAACTGTTGGGATTGAATTAGTTTTCTACTCTCTCTTTTCACTTAATTTATTAATCACAGTTAGTGCTAGAGGCACAGTATTCACAGAAATAATGCAAATTATGTTCTGAAGTGGGAGATTTATTCATTGGAAAACAACGAAATCATGTGAGGTTTTAATTGTGAGGGTCACATAGTGGCTGTAAATAAATACAAAAAAAATAATAGCTTAATTCAAAAGCAGTTTTTGATATTTTGTTTTGTTGTCTCAGTTTCATGTTAGGCTCAAGTTGTACAAAAAGTTTATTTCAAATAATTTTAACTTGATTCCCGATTTGCAGCATTGATAATGTTGGTAGCTTGTGACTTTGGGCGTGATTTCTGGCTACATGGCATATATGGGTTTATGGCTTCTGACTAGCGCCCCTTGATAATTGAACATTACAAAGACATTAACAAAATAGGGAAATGCCAACATAGGGCTGGATAGCTCAGTTGGTAGAGCACCGGAACGGCAATCCAGAGGTTGTAAGTTTAAAACCTGCTCCAGTAAATTTCTTCAAATAACGTTGAAATGAATTTACGTATAAATTATATATTTATCACTCCGAATTTACATTTAATGTGAAAATCAGTTTTTAAATGTTTCCAATTAGGGGCTTTCGTGGATTTTTATACCTAAAACAAACGGGGTTCAAAACCAAATTCAAATGATGTAATAGACGACTTGACACAAAAATGTAAACCACCAGCACATAATTTCTTTTCTGAAGTTAACAAGTGTTGTAATCATTTATTAAAATTTCTAATTCACACCCAAGCTGGAAGGCACACAATTATTTTATTCATATCTCAACCACATCCATATATTGTGATAAGGGCTGGTTCGTGCTTTACGCAATCAAACGTGAAGAGTAATTCCAGCGTTACGTGATGTCTGTGACAAAGCTTTTAAGAGCTCAGTGAATAAACCTGAAAACATTATGTTCAAATCTCATACATACATCATCTAGTTAATGGTCAAACAGATTACTAGGAGTTTTGGATCATTTCTCTGAATCATTAATTAGATATGGTTAACTGGCTCTGTCACAGACTTCACATTTCCTTTCATAACGCTGGAATTGACCAGGAGCAAGTTTCACCACAAGGTCAGAGATCATTGTGACGTTAGTCTGAACCTTAAAAGTACTGGCTTTGCTGTAAATTGAAATGAAATATGAGCTGGCCTTGAAGTACTTAACTAACTGATAGTTGTTTTATTGTTATAAATAGCACACCTACTGGTCTTAAATAATATAAATAGGGTTTGCTACTTTAACTTAAATATATCATATTCCATCAACCCGACTGATTTTGTTCCTAGATGATCTACCCAACACCAATAAAATCAAGCTCCTATAAAGAAGCTGGAATGGCAATATTCAGACTATGAATTGTTAAAATCCTAAACCACGCCCTGAAACATGTCCATGTGGCCCTCCCCAGTCACCTGAGCACATCTCGCAGGAGCGTGTAATTTACAATCCTCCCACAGAACCCAGCGGCATCAGCACCCTCGATGCAGATTTTATCACATGACTCAACAGAATTGTTCTGAGGACCCTCTCCCGTCCCCTCCCTAAATGAGTGTCAAAGACATAGCCCCTTCCCTCCTCCCAATAAGCCATTTGCGAATAGCCTATACCCTTTGCGAGTTACATTTGAATAACATCTGGTACACTGACTTGCTCAGAATGCTTGGCACATTTTAACTTTGAATTCTCCAGACCAAAGACACTGTTGCTATATCACATGATTTGGGGCAAGCTCTTGCATAGTTACATAAGAGACGCTGAGCATCAATACATTGCTCACAATGGGTGAGAATGGCACAATGACACCAGACCATGCTGGAGCTGGGGGTTGCTAGCTCAAGGCTTGCCCCGAATCACGTGACATACAAAATGCAGTAACAGTCTCTTTGGTCTAGAGAATTCAAAGTTAAAATGTGCTAAGCATTCGCGCAAGTCAGGGTACCAGATGTTAATCAAATTTAATTCGCAAATGGCTTATTGAATCAAGACCACCATCATCCTAAATTTCATGTCATCAAATATTCAAGTATCATGATCACGCTTTTGAATTGCTACATGTACAATGTCCACGCAGACAGCTGGAGTGACCATTGATTGGGACAGTTGAAGTGGTACTCCAATGATACACGTACATGTCATCAAGCACTCGTAACAACTAGCTCCTCCAAAGGCAATATTGGCCCACGGGTCTACATACACATATTGACAACTGGTCAATATATGCAATATAAGCAGAAACTGATACGAGTGAATTATATCAGTAGCAATTACTAACAAACTAATATCTATGCATAGGAGGGAACTGTGCATCGGGAAGACGTATATTTTGCATTGGGTTTTGCCCTTCACTGATATATATGTACTTCGTGAACACAAGCTTACTCGGGTGGGACTCAAAGTTACTAGTTACAAAAAAAAAGGACATGAATAAAAAAAACTTTAATGATAAATGTTTTGACATGTAACATTTCTCCATTTCCCTCATCAACTTAAAGCATTGCCACCAAATCTTGTTTAGTTACGTTACAGTTTGTTACGTTACAGTTTGTCCGTCCACCTTTTGTCCAAGTAACAACACATAAGAAACTAATAAACAAAAAACCTGTGTGGCATAAAATATGAACCTTTTCTCTCCGTCTTTAAAACCAAAAATCACAATAATGCTTGCACTTTGCATGTTAAAACAAGGTGCAAGAATGACTACCGAAAATCCACAATTTTAGTCCCCCCCCCCAAAAAAAGCGTGGTTTTTAAACATAAAAATCACAAACTCATTCCATTTTACTGGGACACAACTCAAATGAAAGGTCTGATATCCCCTTTAATTTGATACAATGTACCACATTTAAGGGTGTGATACTTGTTGTTCTAAAGATTTCTTACATTGTCCACTTTTCAGCCATGTGAATTTTCCCCTGGATTTGCCCGTTAGCACCATTCCCCTTCTAATTCATATACACATCAACCCCTCCCCTCCCTCCCTCCTTATAGTCACTCTAAAAAAAAGACACTAAAATCTCAACCAACGCAGTGCCATCACTGCAAATAAATTACACTTCAACCTAAACACAAATATTCTGAGTATAACAGTTATTTCTGTAAAACTTTAGAATTATAACTTTCATCCGATCAATTGTTTAAACGTAATAAGGTTTGAAATACTGTCAAATTCCAGAAAGACAATTTGAAACAGTTTTCTGTATCCAACTGCTGCTTTTTCTCCAATTGCACAACAGACAAAACTCATATTTAACCAGACAATATTAATCTATCCCTTTGAATTAAAAGTGAAGTAAAACTTAAACTCTACTTCATTAAATTTTCTTAGACCTTATCCCTTACAATAGTTTCTATGGATTCTATTAGTAATCCATGGTTCTCCAAGTCACTTATGTATTGTCAATACACACTGGCATTTTTGACAATGGCCCCAGCAAAATTTTAAAATGTTCATTGGCTGCAGATAATGTTTTTTAATACTTCTTAAATAATGGCTTCATGCAAGACAATTCCTTGGACAAAGACAGAAAACATTACTGTTACGATGAGTGCCTTGTGGGCCTTGTGGGCAGTTCCAGCGTTATGGTCATGTCCATGACAGAGCTTTTAAGAGCTCAGTGGAAAAACCTGAACATGTGTTTTTCGAATCTCATACATCCATCATCTAGTGATGGTCAAGGAGATTACACACTAGGAGTTTGGATCATTTCTCTGAATCATTAATTAGATATCACGGTTAAATGGCTCTGTCACGGACATAACACTTCCTTTCATAGCGCTGGAATTGCCCATATTTGCACTGCACTGAAATATTTTTATGGGTTGGCAGTGTCTTGATATTTTTGAATGATTACCTCAATTTGAGTCACACTGCCCCGCATCAATTCAGCTCCTCACATAATTTGGTGACTCGTCAATTTCAGCATTTTTCACTTGAGAACTGGGCATGTGCATTTCAATGCAAACATTGCATCTGTGTTTAGCTTCTGCATGAATACAGTACAGATGGCAGTTATATTTTCAAACAAGTCTTTCATTTGAAACTCCCTTCGTTGGACAAATTACTTGATGAATAAATAGTTTCCAAAATAGCTGAGAATGAGCACTCCTACAGGTAAGTTAATCAACATTAATAGAAAGTAACTTACAAAACTACTTAAAATATTTTCAGGCTACAAATAGTAATTTTCTTGATCATGGCAAGAACGTTATAATGGAAGGAAAATAAAGGTACAAAAACTATATTTTCTGAAATGCAATTGTTAATATTTATAATGCACCACCAGAATGTACCCGTAACCATATATGTTTTTCTGTCTATGGACTCCCTGCACAAACAAGAGAGGGCGCTTTCTGACCACTTTCGAGAGCCCCGTGGACAGACAAACCCCATGTGCGTACTGGTTTGCGCGCATAGAGCACAGAGTACGCACGACTTACTTTATTCTGAATGTGCACAAAGCCATGGCGTCCTCGTTTGAGTGTCAGGCGCCGTCAGCAATGCGTTCAGATGTCTCTCCCAGTGGTCCCCCCCAACTCTCCCTTTCTTACCATTGAGGGGGTACTTGTGCACTGAGCACATAACGATTTAACTTACAATGCAAGCATGCTTCTCTGACAATGGAATATATAAATAAAATGAAACAAAAGAAGCAGCAATACAACCAGGCAAGACAAAGTTAACTGAGGCATGTGAAACAATGCAAACAGCAGCACTGCCATTTGTTTTCAACCTCAGTAACGCAAAAAAAAGGGGAAGACCATTTGAGACCTGCTCCCACGAACCCTGGACAAAGTTACAGATGTGTTTTTACACAAAGGGCATGTGCAGTCATTTTGATTTGGAACTGCCCTTTAGATGTTTAGAGATTTTCTGAATCAGTAAAGTAATTTACAACCTTTCAAACTATGAATTTAATCCATCAAGCAGATGTGTGGTGTTTTTTTGTCGATTTCGTGACAAAAATGTGTATAGAAATTTACAAACCCCCCCCCCCCCAAAGCATTTCAGTACACGTTTATTACCGCCAAGGAGTGTCTTCACCGGTGTCCGTTTGTGTGTTGATTGGTTGGTTAGTTAGTGTGTTTGTCTGTGAACAAGATAGCTCAAAAAGCTCTGGACGGATTTTCATGAAAATATTTTTTGAGGGGCGGTCCTTCAAAGCCAATTAAGAACATTTCAATGCAGATTTACAAAAGCTGCTTATAATAGCACAGAATATTGCTCAGCATAGTAACCCCAGCAGAAATCAGCATGGGAACCAGTCGCAGCCAATGCACAGCATACGTTATTTTGGCTGGTAGCCACACAGCCTATTTCAGCAAAACCCCGTGCTTAGTATCTTTGTGTGCTGGGCAGCCCCACAAAATAAGCCAGTGGCTGGACCCACCCTGATGATACTTTTATCACCTAATTAAAGTTGGATTAAAGAAAAGGGTTTAGTAGGCTAACTTGGGCAGTCAGGATTGGCGTAATGGTTCTTTCCGCGCACTCCTTCTCTGATGGCCCCCATTCAAACCCTGCCTGGACCGAGATAGGGATCGAGTTGCCTTAACCTGATTGCATTGTCATTGTTTTTAACCTATCTTTTCCAGTTCTCCTTTCTACTTGTAGAAAATGTCTTCCTCTCTCACTTAGGATGAGATTGGTGTTAAGGCTCATACAGGGATACCCTTCATTGGTAAGTAGCTATTAAATAAATACATTAAGTTTATACAATGCTTAGGAAAGACAAATAAGACTACGGTGTACAACATCTCGTTAACCCTAACCCCCTTGCGTGATTTACTAGGAACCTTCCTCACTCTTGCAAAATCCAACACTATTATGGTAAATACACCCAAACTGTTGCACTCTGATTATGGTGGCATGCCTAACCCCATGTAAATCAGTTTACTAGTGCAGTACTCACTCCAACAGAATCAAAGAAACATGTAGTTGGATTTTCAAGGGTTGGGTGGTTAGGGTTAATAATTTTATAAATACTAGTTTTAAGTTTTGAGGTAGCATATAACGTAAATGATTTTTCCTGCTTAATAGATAATGTGCGTGCGTTAGCTCATACTTAATTAGAATAGCCACCGTGTGTTTTTTTGCGGTATAGAATTTAAACAAGTCTTATTTCCTGCAATTATCTCCATATTCAATGATACACTTTCCCAGCTGTTCTTACTGACACGTCTGAACATTTTAATCCATAGAAGGTTGAAAGCATGCAAAAGCCAGGTGACTGTTGCCCAATGGGGGTATACGTCGTAAGGCCAAAAATCCATGTGTCTGTTTTCCATTTACGCAGTGCATTTTCCACTTGCGTATCCATGATCTGTAAATCCACATGAACTTGCAAGAAGGAAAAGTCTCAATCAAATTTGGATTAGCTTTGGCAAAGTACATATTTTATGACATAAGCATTGACCAGATTATAACTTCTCAAAAAAAACCCAAAGGGTATGAATGCCCATGTTTTATATCAAAGGAGGATTTGAAATCAAAATAGAGGCAGGCCCTAGTTTGTTTTAATGAGATTCACATATAAACTGCTTTGTTTTTAAAGCAAACAATAAATATTTATCTTTCTACCCCGCCACAACATTTTTCTTTAAGTTGCGGGCAACAAATCCATGTGTATTGTATGCGTCATCCATTTCAACCACTACAAAATTTCAACAGATAGCGCAGTATACAATGACATATGCACGTTGCTTTTCTGATTTTCACGCAGTATGCACTATGCTTAATGCATGACGGACGCATGGATTTTTCAGCCTAACTCCATTAAATCCAGAGAAATTAGATAAGATACAATTAAAAACTTAATGCAAGACACATCGCACAGTGCTTAAAACCATGGCAAGCTTGAACATTTCAGTTATCAGGAAACTCTTAGCCCACTTCTGCGACGGTCTAAAAAACAAGACCTTAAAAAAGGCAATTTCAAAAATGGTCCCACCCTTTTATTTCATTTCAGTTACCCTCCTTTTTTGTTTGTTTCAGTTACACATGGCTTGGGTGTGAACCAAGGGCAAGAATTTATGTCTAAACTAAACTATTTGTCTTATTTCAACACGCATGCTTCTTTTAAAATACTGGGTTAGTAATAAATGCTTACAGCTTAACGTAGGGTTTAAGTGCTGTCATGCAGGTTAGTTTAGAAGGCTTTTACTGCCTTACCTAATTAACTGAAAAGGACTTTCTTCAGACTTTTATCCCAAATAAATCCTGATAGCATTAGTGATGGGCACTTTGGACGAAGGAGGCAAATTGGCTGTCTTCTTGGGCCAGCAGGTTCTGCGGCGTGTCGTACTCTACAATAGCGCCCTCGTTCAGCACCAAGATGCGATCGGCGTCGAGGATGGTTGTCACTCGGTGCTGTAAGAAAAAAGAAGGGGACAGATGGTCGATAGTTCACTGATGGTTGACAAGGATTATTTTCTTTAAACTCATTTTAACAAGAAATTTGATAAAAAAGACAAACCCCTCAGCCAAGGGTCTGCATATCTTCCAATGACCAACCAACTGATACCATAACTATCGAAAATTCAATAACTGGTTTTTTCTTTAATGATTTAATGCATCCAGTGTAATAGAGCAGGGTTCCCAGCACTTTATTAAAAAAAAATCCCCAAGTTTTCCTGGACATTCCCTGAAAAATTTCCAAAATTCCATGAGAAATATTTTCACTTCAACGAGGAATTTGAGAGGTGGTTGCAGCAAAGCAACTAAGATTTATATTCACACTGCATGAACACCAAAAAGCCACCATAGCCAGTCAGTTGTTGGACACAACTTGGACAAATGGCACAAGACGCACATGCGCCAAACTGGCGAAAACCTTTCCCTGCAGCTGGGTCACTGTAAAATTCCCTGGGTTTTCCCTGATTTTTGGTGTGTTTTCCCCCAAAATTCTCTGAGCTTTCCCAGACTGGAAAAATGCAAACTCCCTTTCCAGGTTTTCCCTAATTTCCAGATTGGCTGGAAATCTGGAGTCAAAAAAATCTGGAGTCTGGAGAAATGGCTGGAGTCAATTTTGTTTTGAATTACAAGAATATGCCATTTGGTTTCTGCAGAGTTGGATTTTGCCTGATTCAAGAAGGTTCCCTGTTAAATTGCCACAGGGGTCAGGCATTAGACAGACACAGAAAAAAACAGACATCAGGATTTGCTCAAACTAGCGTTAGCATTTCTAAGCCATAAAATGTGCTTACGGTAAGCACTTTTTCCTTGTAAATACTAAGCATGATACCTTTCTTAATTATGAACTCAAGCTGATTATAAAAATACCACAAATTTGGGGGTAAATATCAGGGTTATGTTTATCATATTTGAAGAATCTCTAAGATGAGTGGTAGAACATTTTGCGGTAAGGGTGCGACGTAGGCATCTGCATCTGTCTGTATCTGTAAGGCTGCGTTGCAGAAACCTATTCAGGCATTATCGCAACGGAGTACTGAGGTACTCAAGGCACTGGGAGTTATGTCTATTATTAGATGAATGAAGTACATGAGAAATATGGGACCAGGACACCGGGGCGAACCCCTTCTCTTAGCGACAAGTGCTACTGGGTTCTTTAACGTGCATTACACAACACACGGGACCTTTACATCCCATCCGATGGATGAAGCAATAGTGGTAAAGTGCCTTGCTCAAGAGCACAAACACCATCTTACCACGGTCAGGATTCGAACCCATGTACCACGGCAGACGAGTCGAACACCGTAACCATTGGGCCACAGCACCCCGCATGATATTAAACATACTTACAGCAATGACGAGAATGGTGCGGTCGCTGAATTCCTCCGCCAGCACTTTCTGCACAATGTCATCCTGCACACAGACAAAGGAGACACTTATTCAAGTATTTCACGACAAGGACATTTTTGAGGCAGGTTTTTTTTCAATCATTATCCAATTACTGTGTAATATTCCCAAGGCTCCATACACGAACTATAAGGGACACCCACGCAACCCAGCAAGGGGATCGTAGCGGTGCATTGGTTTACGCTGCAAAGCTATCGAGATACAGAATATCCAAAATATTGTGTTTGCTCAAAATATACAACATTCACAAAGTTAAAAGTTGTTAAGCATCCGTCTTTAGACTTTGAGCACATTTGTTGCTTCAAACAAAAAATTGCACAAATGACAGATAGTCCATTCTACCTTGCGTATCAAGGCATTTTGGTGTGTGGGCACTCAAGCATCCAATTGAGCTATCGCGGGAGAATCCCATCAATGCAGCTTGTGAAATATTGTCCAAGTACATGATATACAAATGGATGCGGAACGCGCAAAATCTGAGACAAACAAAACTTAGTGTACAAAAATTCCATAGGGTTGTCCAAGGGCGTGGCTAACTTGCAAACGGCGACACGTCAATTACATGTACAAGGGTGTCTATGACTACAGGAATGCTTAACGCAAAATTTCTGCATTAGCATGAAAGGTAATAGTGATCATAAGCAAAGCATCATGGAATTTGGCCCTACTCTCATGTTTGGAAAATCAGTAAAATAAATTTCTTACATATGAAGAATTCTAGCAGTTTCTTAACCTACCGTTTCCATGTCGATGGATGCGGTGGCCTCATCTAGGATGAGGATGCGTGATTTCCTCAGGAAGGCGCGAGCCAGGCAGAACAGCTGACGCTGCCCCATGCTGAAGTTGTCTCCTCCTTCTGCTACCTTGGAATCTAAATGCCGAACAACAAAACAGGCTTAAAAAAACGAAACCCAAATGTCGGGACCATTGTTTTTATAGTGAAGTTCTGCATGTAGTACTTTCAAAATCTAGGATATGAAAGCCCAATTCATAAGCTTTCTTTAAGTGTAAGAATCATTCAAAGCACTTGTGTACTCTTCAAGGTACGGAGTTTTAAACACAACGACCATTTTGAAGTTCTGTCCACTGATCACAAGAAGGTAAGTGTTCTTTCAGCAAAACTAAAATAAATCACATAGGATGTGTGTGAATTGTTTTCGTTTTGCTGAAAGAACGTACATTATTTTTGGTGATCCTTGGACCCTTTTACCCTACATCATTGTTACTTGTGACCGGACATGGGATGGACCTGTGATGGTCATAGCACTCACCTAGGCCAGTGTCCAGCTCACTGACCACTGCCTTGAGCTGGGCAATGTCCAGTGCTGTCCACAATTCATCCTCGCTGCATTTACCATGAGGGTCCAGATTAAACCTATGAAACATCAAATAGGATGGGCAGATAAGTGTAAGTATAGGTAAGTGTGGAGTGCTGTGGCTTCGTGGTTAAGGGCACTGGATTTGTGGTCTGTGGGTAAAGCTGCAGGTTGTGGGTTCGAGTGCAGCCGGGGTCATGGTGCGTGTGCCCTTGAGCAAGGCGCTTTGTCACTCATTGCTTCTCCCCACCCAGGAGTAAATGGGTACCTGTGAGGGCAGAGATGGTTATTGTGATGGAATTAGCTTCCTTGCGCCTAACAGGCTGCATCGGGCTGTATACTCCCCAGGGAGCTGAGGTGGTATTTGGAATGTTTAATTGGCCCAATGATCACGGGTCATAATAACGTAAAGCGCTTTGATCTAAGTTAAAGCCCAATATTAGAACCTATTATTATTATTAAGTATGATTTGTTCAAAACCTAACCTGTTGATGTTTCAGCTCAGTGGATATTACACTTTTGAAGAAAACCATGCATAACCTTTTGATCACAGAACACGATTTTGTCTATAGCACTCTTTATTTCCAAAAATCAGTCAATTGCCTGATTGTTGGAAATCACCTACATTTCTTGATTTCTTCTAAATGACAGCAAGCCAGATGGAATAATTTCATAGGATGTTTGGTACCAGTACGATCTTTAATCAAAGTAAACTTTTTGATAATAATTCGGTAGGATACTTCTGGGATATATGCAAATGATCCTATATGCCTTTAACCCTCCGACGCAGAAACTAGCCCTTTTGGGGACCCAATTTGGTTAATTACCTCAATTAAAAAAAAAATTTTTAAACCAATTCTGGTGATCTTCCATCTAATCCTAGCCAGAGACACCCACTACGGATATATGCAGTCACCTTTAGTGTGTGACCCCGGGTCAGGCATATCTGAGCCCGACAACCTGGGCTAAGGACCGACGCAATTTCTGCCCACCCGGGGACCCACCATATACACATGCACAAACAAGGTCACTTGCGGGTAGACAGTGCACGGCTTGACCACAGACTATGTATACAATACACCTCCTTAGTCCACAGACATGGCAAGATTGTGTTCATGTGGATACAGTGTTGTGTAGCCTCAAACCGTGGCGCTAAATATTTGGGTTCCCGGGGGACCCCTTACTGTAAGCGTGTTAGTAAACGGGCTTTCTGCGTCGGAGGGTTAAGCCAGACAGACAAGTGGATTGGGTCCAAGCTCTTGGGCTTTTGATAATGGGGGGAAAAAACAAGGTATTTGTACCAACCTGATCGAGCCACTGAACAAGATAGGGTCTTGAGGAATGATGGAGAGTTTCAATCGGAGGTGATCCAACGGTAACGACGCAATGTCAACATTGTCAATTAAGACTTTACCTGGCAAGAAATTAGGTTATAAATATCGTTTATTTTTGCTTACATTGTTTTTCTGTTAATTTACCCCCCCAAAAAAATCTCAACAATAGTAATCAATGAAGAACGAAACCCCTGAAAATACATAGATTCATATTACTTGTCAAAAAGTTATGTGGGGATGTTTAATATTTTCCCTTTTTTTTCCTTTTTTTTTTTTTTTTTGGTGTGAAGTGTTTTTCGATAAGCCAGTTCAGTATTTCAATGACCCGAGGTCATTCGGGATAACATCGCTGACGTGATGTTACGCGATGATACGCGCACGCCCATTCTGCTGGTAATTTACGTGCGAGCGTCGTGCACCGGCATTCATGCGCCTTCGAAACATTCGATTATCCCGAATGACTCGTGACCCATAGCACTGTGCACATGCGCAGTTGAAATACCTAACTGGCTTATTGGAAAGTCAAATTTTCAAATCCCCTGCAAAGAAGAGCTATTGCAAAAAAGAAAGAAGGCCCAAAAATATACCTGATTTGTGTTAGGGGCAAGCTGCGCCCCTTCTTGACTAAAAACCAATCATTGAAATGATTCTGCAAACGGGTACAAATTCAGAGCAGGACCGAACAATCTGAGAACTGACCTTTAAATGTGTCTACAATTCTGAATAGCGCTAGAGTGAGGGAGGACTTGCCACTGCCTGTACGCCCACATATACCAATCTAAAGGAGTGTAGAAAGATAAAAGGAGGGGGAAAAAAGACATTTATACACATATTTGGTCAATATTTTGAGAAAAAAAAAGACACACTATTGCTTCCAGGCATATCCTTACTTTTTCCTTTTCATGTTTTTTTGAAAAATTCAAATTTGACCTATGAGCAATTTTGTTCCCATCTTTCTATGTACAAATGACTTTCAATGTACAAACACATATGCTCAGTGATGTCAAAGAGATTGTGAGAAGAAATACACAGGCTTCATCGGGACTCCAACTCCCGACCTCCTGTTTACGTGTGCAGATGTTCTGACCTCTCGACAACTTGCCAGGGTCAGTTGGCTAATTTGAATCTGACGTGTTCAATCCAAGACCCATTGATGGAATTTTGGGTCAAATTTGTGTCAAATTCTTTAACGAGTCAACAAGACTAGGTAAGTCTAGTAAAGCTGGTCACAGACCACTTAATTTGGTCTGAGGATTCTAGTCATCTGAGTCATATTTCTGGGCCATGGCGAGGCTTAAGGAAGACTAATTCACAAGTGATCAGTCAGTCAGTCGGTCTGTCAGGCACAAAGAAGACTCAAGGCTGGCCCTCTGGGTCCAGCAACTCTAAATCACAAGTGATCGACCTTGCAACGTCACAGAACAGTCGGCAATGGACTTTCCAGGATCAAGGTTCGCCTGAGCTACAACCATCAGGAACATTTCAGTTGCTGATTTTTCGAGACCTGAGACGCTCGGCATCAGTTGAAGCTTAAGAAAAAAATCAACAGTCGCAAGAGTAGAAAAATTTTGACTTCTGCGCCATTACGGAACGTGGTCTCGACAAGCGGGAATCATTGCAGTCAAGCTGTGAGAAGTTACGACGTCGTGCGCGCATCTGGATCATCTAATTCTATGTCTAGCTTGGTCAACAACAATCACACGATTTCTGTAACCAATTTTGTGACCTGTGCATGTCATTTGTGCTTGATGCTGATCGATGGTTCTTTCCCAGCGCAAGCAAATCGTACATCGATCTGAGGCCCGCTTTAGTGACAAATCTGAATGGGTCAAAATGATATTTTCTATAAAAAAAAAAATGTGCATGATGAGTCTTTACCTTCTGTCCTGGCTGTATATTCACAGAGATATTGTGAAGAACAGGATCCAGTTTCTCGGCATAGCGCACAGATATATTATCCACCGACACTGCTCCCTGGTCAGGCCACTCAGACTTGGGTAATTCACCTGTGTGACAAAGCAATGAGAAATGAGCTCAACAATCTGTGGTACTAGACAAGATGTGCCCCAGCTCCTCGTAATCAATGGCTAGAAATAATGTCGTGTGATAATATTGGCTTTTATCCAGTCATTTTTTAGATGAGCTAAAAACGCAAGGACTTCTGAGGAGTTGTGATGGACTTGTGAATTGTAATTGACCTGTGATGAAGTAATGTTTGATAACTATCCTAGTTGAGTGCAAGATGTCCTTTTAGGTATGTTCTTCCATTTTTTTTGGAGACACTTATGATTCGTACCTTGGTAATTTTCTGTCGGGATTTCACTGTAGTACTTAATCCTCTCGACAGCGTTCATCTGCATCTCAATCAGCGAGGTCTGACGAATGAACCAATTCAGCATGTTGGCAGCCTGGAAGATTTCAAATAAATAGACAACACTTTGTTTCATTGGTTCTCCTTTTCAGGTTGGTACCTACTCAGGTGAAACATTGATAGGTGGCACAAGTATCAGCCACACATTTTGAATTCTTAAGCACGTGTGGTCCAGCGGTAGGGCACAGGATTCATGATCGTGAGATTGTGGGTTCGAGCTCCACCGTGGCCATGCGTGTTGGGCCCTTGAGTAAGGCGCTTCACCTCAATTACTCCTCTCAACCCAGGTGTTAAATGGGTACCGGCATTATTCAATGCTGGGAAGGTAACAGACTCGCTGTGGAGGAGGTGTAGCGATCCCCCACAGCAGCATTTCATGGACTCGAGTCTGGCCCAACCTCTTTGAAAGAGAGATGGGCACTCCATTCCTGTGAACACTGGTTTGTCCCCCTCTACCTTTACGTTTATACTGGACTTCACTTGTAAAAAGCTACCATGAGTGTTCGCTAACATTCCATTGAGGTTATTCTACCATGCTTCTGCATTGGATTGATTCTGGCCTGCAGAATGTCATTCGTTGCGTCAACGTTACTGTACCGTGCTCTGTCAGAAATTGAGGGCGCCCTGCGATTGCCTTTTAACCTAACACCAGATGTGGTTGTGAAAAAAAACAAGCCAAATAATATCGTAGAACACAGAAGAGGAACTGTGAAATCTCACGCACAGCATGTAGGCTGAGGCATGTGAATTACACAGCTCAATATAGGTGACCCATCCGGAAGTCAGGTGATCATAAAGTGAGTTTTACAGTGATGTAAAACTAACAATGTAATTCTTCTGCAACCCAGTTGGCCCCGTAAAACGTCTACTGTGAACACAGCTTTGAAAAATTAACTTCAACCAGGGACGAGAAATGTTTTATTCATTTTTTTTTTTGGTACGATAGTAATGAACAGTTGAAACTTACAGACAAGGAGTAGGCTAATGCCAGGCCGACATAGCTGGGTTCGAGGTCAGAGGTGACAGCCACAATGAGTGCAGTCAGACCGGCTAGAAACACGGTCAGGTTACCCACTGCATCCTGAAAAGAGATGGGAAGTATTTAAGGAAGAGACAATCAGTTGGTTTAGAAGAACCTCTCTACAGGGAGAATCAAAAAAATGAAACCCACAGGTTTTAGTGAAGCTCTGCATGTAGCACTTTCAAAATGTAGGATATAAAAACCCAATTCGTAAGCTTTCTTTTTGTAAAAGAATCATTCAAATCACTCATGTACTTTTCAAGTTACGGTATTTTAAACCTAACCATCGTTTTTAAAGTTCTGTCCACGGATCACCAAAAAAGATGTGCGTTCTTTCAGCAAAATGAAAACAATTCACACACATCCCTATGTGATTTGTTTTCGTTTTGCTGAAAGAACACTTACCTTTTTTGTGATCCTTGGACAGAACTTTAAAACTGTGGTTGTGTTTAAAATTCCGTAACTTGAAAATTAGAAGTTCCTACCAGAGCATAAAGAGTATTCTAGACAGCACTGTGGAGTTAAAACAAAGTTCTCAGTCCAAAATTGCTAATAGCATTTTTCACGGGACCCGCATTGCAAACTCCTTATTTTTTTGTCCTTTACAAGCAGATCTTGGAATCAGTACCTTTGCAGATGAGATGGGCACTATGTTGTAGTATATAACTGACACACTGATCCTAGTCATTTGATTGGCGGAACTCACATCACGTGGCATTCATTATTGTTCCCATTCATGGGGGGATCAAAAAGTCCCATACACCAAAGGTGAATTCAACAGTTAGGATCCTCCTTGTTCCATGGCGCGGTATTTTTGTGCAAATGCATGCTGGTGTGAATGTTGAGCATAGCGCGTAGCGTGTATTGTCCCAAAGAGCCAGTAGCTACAGGGTTGGGTTCAAACATTTCGTGAAGGGGTGGTTTGGAAGAGAGAAATACCGTACATTGCCCACCAATTTTGTATTGAAATGAAAGTTGAAACAAATATTGAGTGGCTTTAAATTGTGAAATGGGAGGAATATTATCGCTCGGTAAAATAATTCCACTCTGAGCCACTCAATATTTGTATATTATTCGAGTACTAACAAAAGGGTTAGGTAAGCGGTGGAATAGAAACAAAGATACTAACCAATCGTATTCCCAGCCAGCGGTTACAGGTGTTTGCATACAGGTGCGCTAAGGTGTTGTTATCAATGGAGTCAAGGAGATGGTTTTTGAACCTCTTCTCATCTCTGGGAACAAAAAGAGCAAGTTGGCACAAGAGCTGTGGTTAAAGATGCATTTTGAGTTTCACCCTGAAAAATAATTCGGCTCGTGCAGGGAGGGTTGATTTGTGCGCAAAATATAAAAATGAAAGCCCTTTTTTTTTCAAAGAAAAATTTGAGAAAAAGTAGTGTTTTTTTCATGAAAACAAAACATACAAATTGAAATTTCATTACGAGGATTTTTTTTATTATTTTGAGGAGGACAGGGCATGATCTTTAACACTGACGAGGACTAACTAGCACTGGACCATGTCAGGCTAATATCATGGTCTATTTGGAATTGACCTACTTGTTTGGTTGTAACACCACTTATCATGGTCTTGTAAGTTCTGATATTCAGCAGAGTGCCAGGGCACAGTTAACTTGAGCTGAGAGTTGACTTTTGTTTGAGTTTACTTTTTTTTTAATTTTAGGCACAAGCTGAGAATTCCAGCACAGTAAAACAAGCCAAACAGAATCACACTGAATGTGGCTTGACATTTTTTTTGCAAAGCTATGTAGAGCATTCGTTTAACTACCAATAAAAAAAATCAGCACTTGTTTTTTTCTTTATAAAGGAGAAAAGACAAGGGCATCATCTGTTCCCACAGTCGTGAATTTCTATATGCCCGAGGACAATGCTTTGTGTTTCCCTTTGTTCCTGAAATATAACACTCTCCCATAGACTAAGCACATAACAGTACGATCAAGGACCGTTTTCAACAAAAGACCCAACGCTCGAGGACTGAGAGGATCTACATGTATAGTTCTTCCTTTGTGTGTCTGTCCTCTATCCTAAAGCCATACATTTACACCAGTGTTTTGTATCAAAACAGTTGTTTTTGCTGGATTTGGTGTCTGTACAATATTTGTACATTGATTCATTCTGTGCACGAATAACAGCAGATATTTCACTTTGTTGCCTGCCACTGTCTCAAAGACACCAAGAGAGGGCAGTATATAACAAATGGTTTCCGTTAATTTACCTATATGCACGTATGGTTGACAGCCCGGTCAAGCTTTCTGAGAAGTGAGCGTAGATGGGTGACTTGGTGATGCTATCCAGCCGCTGTAACTCCCTGTTCAAAATGGACAGATACTTCAGGATTGACTCCGTGCATGAAGAGTAGCCGTTGTTATAACACCTCACCCTCAGATTCTGCATCTTGATTGGCCGAGGGCGAGTCACATGGCATTCGCTATTTTTGCTATCTTGCTGTGCGTGGCTATAAGGACTATACCTGTAGCAACCCAAGTACTGTACATACATGTAGTGTGCAAATGCATACGGGTGTGCACACTGCGCATATTGTTCGCAAGCGCTAGCGCTACAGAGCTGGATTCAAACATTTCGTTACGGGGTAGTTTGGAAAAGTGCAAATATAAAATTTTCAACTAATTTCATATTCAATTAGGAGTACATTTAATAGTATTCAGATCAAATGAATCAGATATTGCTTAAAATCAAGCAGAATCTCTGGGTGAGGTGTTATGAAACAAATACTGAATGCTTTATATCGGTGACCTCGTTGAGCATTCCATTTGCCCTCGGCCTCGCCTCGAGGAAAAATAGAATGCTTCATGGATCACCTCGGGAGGCTAGTTTTACTACACCACTCGAAGCATTTGTATACTAAGACGATTCACTCCAGTGTCCAGGACTTGTGTTTGCAAAATAGTTTGTGCGTGCATTGTGAGAATTAAGCACCAGCAACATGACTATTGGCCTTTTCACACCATATTCTTGCATACCCGTGTTGGAATCAACACGGCTTCACCATATTGGCAACTGGGTCCCACCGAACACGGGCAGGCCAGGCATACCATTCATACTGAATCCAGTGTGCACCCGCGTCGAATGCAGATTTTGCATTTTCTACCCAGATAGAGCCTCTCAACCCTGGTTCCGACCAGAGTTGGATTTTACCTCTGTAGAATGCCTGCACCCGATTTCACGAAGCGCTGCGACGCGTCACAACTTGAGTTACGACGTGTAACACGTAGCAACTCGCGACGCGTCGCATCATCCATTTCACGAAAGTTGCGATGTGTTGAACGCGTCGTAAGTTCCTTGACAACTGCTTAAAACACGTCGCAAGTTACAACGTATCTAGTGGTCATCCCAAAATAAGAAGAGTCATTTTCTAAGCCAGTTTTATGCCATAAACATTACATAAACGAGATTATAATACCGAGGCAATGTGTGTGAAGTTGTAAATAGAAAATTCATTGACTAATTATGAATTAGACCGAAATATTAGAGTTAAAATTTGAAAGTTGCTGTACAATCCAATGAGAGCTTGTTTTCCTTCAAAATTGCATCGCACGGCCGCCATTTTGTTTCACGTTTTAACCAATTTCGAGCTGAGATCCGGCGACTCTTTGTTGAATATCAGATGACTATTTACTGTACGCTGACATGATACATAAAACAGTCACCGAGTTGTGCTATAAATACACCTACGACACGTCGCACTTACGACGTGTCTTGTGAAATGGATCGCAGGACGCGTCGAAGCTGCACGACGTATCGTAGAGATACGACGCGTCGCATCGCTGCGATGCATCGTAAGTTACGAAGAGTTTGATGAAATTGGTGCAGACCCGTGTTGAAACCTTTAGATTCTGGCTAGTTTGATTCTAGTGTGAAAGGGGTTCCTGAAATCTCCGTAATGGACCCAGGCTCAACACACAGATTTGGATTGTGTGTAAGGCCCTGGCACCTGGCATGTGGAAGCAATGTCATTCAAGAGTATATCAAGCTCCGCTGTGCATGGAATTCACTTTGTCTTATCTGAAAGTGCCTAATATCAGACAAATCCACTCAAGAACGAGTGGCATATTTAGGAAGTTGGGGGGGGGGGGCATGATGCCATCCCCCCCCCCCCATCACCCGAAAAGTAAAACGAACAAAAAATAGGTGATTCACAGCTTTTTGTACTTCCTGCAACAAAGAGCGCCAACAATTGTCCAATGTCGTCTGCTTTGAATGGCACCGCCAATAGCTTTTTCAGGGCAAGTCCAGTCATTTTTTTAGGAAAAAGCCATTGGAACTGTACACTGTGATGCAAAATTCCAATAAAAGCCACTACCTGCAGTACCTGTTAATGTGTCGGATTCAAATTGGCCTGCTTGGTGGTCAAGTAGCGAAATTTCAACACTAGTGAGTCCCACCAAGTAAGCTTGTAAACATTCTCTCTGGAAGCTCTTATTAAGCATGGAGCATTTTTTTAATGTTTTTTTCTTGCTTGGTGAATGCATTTGCTGTGGGCGAGCTTTTTTACCTGGATGTAGTGATGTAGTAGCGCTGTAAGAGAATGTAGCAGATGAAGACAGGTAGCATGACTAGGATGAAAATGGGACTAACTATGCTGTTGACTAGCATCGCCGTCAGGCACTTAAAGGTGGACTCCAGCAAAAACATCACGTTGTTGATCAAGGCCTGAGGAAAAAAGAAGAGCTTTGACATTTTAACTCTTTATATTAACCCGCTAGTCTTCTGTATTTCACAACCCTTCAAGTTTTACAAAACCACACAGTTAGCGCTCACACTTCAAATTCCTTGGAGGTAATCTTCTGTGGAGTATGGATAACACTTCAAATCCCTGCACAATTCTTTCGTGTGATTAAGCTCTGGGCAAGCAGGCAGATTCACGCGTCACTGCTCTCCACAGTGCTGTTTTTGCGCAGTGACTCTCTGTGTGACACTTTTTGTGTCGTACCTTCACTTGAAACGAGTCCCAGACAAGTTCCGGACACCGTATCGGGTATAAGTTGCAGGATTCTGAACAACTTCCCCGCAATCTTCCGGCAATGAAGTTATCAGTATTGGTGAGTCAAGCAGTTGCTTTTCGGATGGGGGGGGGGAGTCATTTTTTTCTTCATACATGTATATCATCTTAATGAAGGTCACTCATTGCAAAAATGATGATAAGACAGGAATCTGGTACTGAGAAATATTTCCAATTTTGTTAAGAAATTTTTTTCTTGACTCTCCATAGACTTTGTACACAATTGCGGAAATGGCGTCAGGTTGCAACATTTTTCCCAGGCTGCATCCGAATCAATTAACTGACTAGAGCACGTCCACGCCCAGTGAAAATACGCGGGGGCGCGCTGACAATAATTCGTAGCCGTAGCCCCGTGCATAGAGCTACATAGGGTTTGTAGCTCTATGCTCCGTGGAAGCCAGTTTCAGACACGGCCTGAGGCGCCGGCCCGCTGGACGTTGCATGGCCTTATGGGATACTTACCCAAGTGACCGGCTCGGCGAGTCGGTTACTTGGGCCAGGCTCGAGTAAGCACAAGAAGTCACGTGAGAGGTAAATCGAACGCTGTCGCGCTTGCACGAGTAAGCGCAGGGGGAGTAATCGAACACACTGAGTGGGAGTGACTCAATGGATCGGTTATTTGGGTCTGGATTCCAGATTTCAAAGGAATTGTTTAAAAATCCTGACAAGAAAAATCTGGAAATCACAAAAAAAATCCGACCAAAAAAATCCTTAGTTCAGGAAAAATCCTGATAAATCTCTCCCCTCAATGAAGGGTGTCGACTTTGAATTCACAAACTGGCCTCTTCCTGACAAACGCCCTTGTGGCTCAGAGTATTTTGCATCTCTCTAATTTCTGAAGCTTATGGTCAGGTCTTGCATCTATCACGACATCAAATAATGAAAGCAAATAATATTAAGAAAAAACAAAACACTTACAGAATCGATGACATTGGTGTCCGACGAGAAACGGTTGAGGATCCTCCCGACGGGCGTGGTGTCAAAGAAACGCATGGGGGCCTTGGAGATGACACCCAGCATGCAGGAATGCAGGTGCCTGGCAGCCACCATGCCTGATAGGAACAACACTAAGGTAGCGATGAAGGACAACAAGGCAGCAGCGATGATCATGGCGGTGTAGCTGTAGACGTAGTAATGCTGGATGCTCTGCCTCTCCGCCTGTATTAATACCAAGGACAAATCTCCATGAGGATCAGGATCAAGATTAGGATCAACAGTTAGGTTTCACTGAGCCGCCTAAGTGATGACTTCTAATGGGAGACTTTTGAGACGTTGGTGGCAGCAAACACACCGGTCCTTCTTTAATTGTTTATGTCATGTTTCTGCTAAGGGGGCGCATACTCAATATGACGCAAACAATGGAAAGAGGACCGATGTGTTTGCCGCCACCAACGTCTCAAAAGTCTCCCATCGTGGTTGCAAGATTAAAACTCTTGCAGTCATCTCCAAAACAAGACCATCATAAGTTTGGCATGGGTGAGGTTTGGGGAATATAAAAATCTCTATGAAAAACATTTGGCAGGGCCCCAGGGCAACATAGGGCATATCCATGGTACTCTTATAGGCACTCCTAAAAACTGCCCATTGTAATTATTTCAAATGATTTTTTGACCCCTAGAGAAAAAATACACAGATGCAAACTCCTCATTTAAGCTTTTCATAATACATGGATCTGGAAAAATCCGGAAAAATTCCCATCTCTGGTTCGGGGACATTAAATCACAAGTCCGTTCACAAGGCCAGTCACTTGTAACTTGGAGAGGGACTTTGAGCGATTTACTAGGAACCTTCCTCATTCTTGCAAAATCCAACACCATGTGGTAAACTCTACACCCAAGCTGTTGGACTCTGATTATGGTGGTATGCTTGACCCCATGTAAAGCATAATCAGTTTACTAGTGCAGTCCTCGCTTCAACAGATTCCAACAAAACAAGCAGTTGTATTTGAAGGCGTGGGGTGGTTATGGTTAGAGCAATGATTTTTTTCAGAAAACTTAGGTGGACTTGTGATGGACCTAACTGCAACACTGCGGAGTAGTCTGCAGATTCCATTTTTTCATCTCTCAACCAAGAAGCTGATCTTTCAGATTCTTTTTGTCAAGTTTTCCGTGTCCCAAGTTTTTGGATGGTTACAGATATCTACTGTTTTGTGTCAATGTGAAAAGAAAAACAAACAAAAACACGCAGTGGCCAAACAGCTGCTTTGGAAGCAGCCAAAACCTATTCATGCAAATAGGAAAGTGAGGGTAATAAAACATTCTCTCAACAATTTGATGAAATTGTATTTATTACATTGTTTTTAACCCTTTCATTACCACATTGTTTATTGACTTGGCTCTCCCCAGGACCAAATTGTTTGCTCAGTCATGCGGAAATCACTACACCATTAGAATGATCCAAAAACACTCTTTCAGCTGGTATATGGTTGATGTATGGGCGGCCAAACATATCAACATACCGACTATCTGTGTTGAGGGTGTTCTGTGTGTGGTTTCTTGGTCGACTAAAGTCGCCCATGGGAATCAGCAGGGGGTAGTTCTTGTCGACAAAAGTCGCCCATGGTAAGGAAAGGGTTAACTCTTGGGTGAATCCATAAAACAAACAGTGCATCGGTGATTTTGAGTGTTTTACAGGGAGTAACAGACAGGGCAGTTTTGGGTGGTAAAGGAACTAATGAGTTAAACGTCAGCACCTCGGTGGCGTTTTCCACGGCAAGTCTGTCGCCGGCCTCGGACCATCTGGACAGCCAGAAGTCTCTGCCCACCAGGAGCCCATGCTGCAGGACGGTCAGTACCAGCACCAGGCAGGCTAGCGGGTACTTCATGGCTCGCAGGTAAAAGACCACCACCTTCCAGGAGAGGGAGCCGGTGTTGCGCTCCTCTTTCTCGATCAGCCGGCCCTCCTCCTCCGACACTTTCTTGCCTGATTGATGAGATTATTAATGGTAAGATATTTCATCTAGTCACTTCTCTCTCTTATGGTTTACTCGGTCATTTGAACTACAAGACTATGGGCTGCTTGTTTCGTGCAGATCCAGATCGCGATCAGTGTTTCGACGCGTTGATACAGCTGCTCCATATCATGTTTTAACAGATCATGCTCGCAAGATGGATTTGCAAGATCAAAGATGGCGACGTGCGAGACGGATGGAGAGAAAAATTGGTATTTTTTAGTAGATTTGAAGCATCAAATAAGCTTTTGCGACAATTAATCTTCATAATTCTGTTTCAATGAATTTTCGTGATTAACAATAGTACAACTGATTTACTTTTTCTGGAAATTATAGATAGCTTATCACAAATATAGCCCTTCTGCCTACAAAATCCGAAGCAGAGAACATTCGGGTGCGCCCTAAAGGATTTGACACGCGAGAGTAGTTCTGATTGTTTTCACACGGTGCTGGATCACATGATCTCAATCAGGATCTGGAATGAAACAAATAGGCCTTGTATCTTCTTTAAGTGATACCTATGGGCTACGTGCACAACTACCCCCTCAACGGTAAGAAAGGGAGAGTTGGGGGAGACCACTGAGAGGGACATTCAAATGCATTGCCGAAGATGCCTGACGCTCAAGTAAAAATTAGTCAATGTCTGTTTTTCAAGGGGCGCTAGTCAGAAGCCATAAACCCATATATGGGTTTATGCCATGTAGTCAGGACCATGCCCAAAGTCACGAAGCTGGCAACATTAGCAATGTTGCAAACCTGGGAAATAGCAAATGGGGATCATTAAAAGAGGATACGGCTTTTTATTACAAATTAAGAAATCTCAATTTCAATTCAAAAAGAACAATGTACAACATTTGAGATACCTTTCTCTTCCTCTTTTTTCTTCTCTTCCACAAGTTTCAGCAGCATCTCTCGTTCCTTCGCCGCCTCCTCATCCCCAGACTCCACCTCTGACTTGCTGGCGGCCTCAGCGAGGTGCTTGGAGGTGATCTGGAGGTCCGGGTCAGCTGCCCAGACCTCGCTGGGTGTGCCCTGGAGACTGACACGCCCATCCTTCATCACCAGGACCTAGGCGAGGTCAAAAAATATGATTTTTTTTGTAAGACAGGGTTTCAGTGATGACTGCCTGTAGACTGCAGAGTCTGCAGGCACAACCAATAAAGGGAAGATACAAATTTGCAAACATCAAAAAGCAAAATGATCAAATTATCACGAAATACCATACTGGATTGTGAAGGAATGACAGTCTAAAGCATACTATAAAATCGTGTCTCCTGGTGTGCTGACATTTTCCAACTCTGGTCGGCTGACCGGCGTTGGAGAAAACTGGCTTTTTAAAAAAAATAGCTCCGAAGTCCTCATAACATTTGTTCAGCATTTTCTTTGCAATTGATTACACACCTGTGAAGGGGTACAAGCCTGCTTGACTGATTCTCTGACTTTACAGTTCCCCAAAGTCTATATATTTCTCTGTTTCATCTTAAGTGGGGTCAGGGAACAGACTACAAGAACATGATTGGTTTTCTTGGTTTTACCAGCATCTACAAGCCCAAAACGTGCAACAAATATGTTTTAACAATATTTGCTACAACATACTAATCCTCCAAATCCGTTTATTTCTGAAAATTGCAGCAAAAGCAAATGTTGTACATTCCCTTTAAATACTTCCTCCGTTAACACTTGGCTTCCTTACTTACCACTGTTTTAACAAAGGGTCTGTACATTTGCGTAGTTAGTTGAGTAGGCAGAGTATGCAGCCCTGATAGACCTAGCCAGTTTGTGTTTGTCCAACTGGTCTAGCTCAAGTTAGTCAGAGGATCAGACCTTCTCGTGTGCAGAGCCACGCTACAAACGTCTGATATATCCTAGCATGCACATTTATATGCAACCCTGCACCCCAGCCAATTGTAGCTGCCTTTAGAAGTTGTAAGGTCATTTGGAGCAGACATTCCGCCAAAGCTGTTGATTGGTCACTAGCTACCATGTATTTGTCATACAATGTTGGTTTACCGAAGACACGATAGAAGGCACCCGCTGAATGGTCAAAATCTGGAGGTCAAGTCGCAGTGTTGTTTTGTATAATATGCACGCATATCACAGACACTTGCCGTGTAAGCATCTATTCCGTAGCTCCAGTAGAATGCTAGAGTGAATTTGGAAAGCTAGGAAGACACGATGTGACAATAAGGTTTGCATGGTGAAGTCATCAACAAGCGCAAGTTTGTGGTTGTGTGTCTCTTGATAACGGGCAGAGTACATTGTCTGAAACTTTGAGCTTCCACTGGCTCTTCTCCAACCACAGTCACAAAAGAGATTGCCTCTGATAAGGTTCTGCTGCAAACTCACACTTACAATGTCCCTCACTTGCTTTTGTGATAGCCACATGGCACTATCTAAAGTTCCTACTACTTGAAAGCATTGCTGCTTACCTTGTGTGCATATTTCATGTACTGCAGCTGATGAGTGACCAGCACCACGGTCCGTTTGCTCTCCAGTAGTAGGTCTATTATGCCGTCTTGGAAGAGCTGGCTACCGACATGGACATCTAAGGCAGATAGCGGATCATCCTTGAAGTAAAATTGAATTTAATCTTAAACAGTGACAGAAGATCCCCCCAAAAATGGAAAAACATTCAATCACGAAAACGACTGAAAACCACAAGATAAATTTATTTTTTTGGTCCTCGGGCACGTGTGGTCGAGCGGTAGGGCACAGGATTCAAGATCGTGAGATTGTGGGTTCGAGCTCCGCCGTGGCCGTGCATGTTGTGCCCTAGTGAGTAAGGCGCTTTACATCAATAACCAGTGTTGTAGTCGAGTCCTCCTCATCCTCATCCGAGTCCGAGTCCGAGTCCTTGAGCAAAGGACTCGAGTCCGAGTCCGAGTCCTTGTCAATTTTTGATGTCCGAGTCCGAGTCCGAGTCCGAGTCCTTGAAAAAAGGACTCGAGTCCGAGTCCGAGTCCTTATGTATCAAATTCAAGTCGCGGTTCACCAATACTATATTAACGTTTTCAAAATGTCACTATCAAATGTCAGGTGATAGAGAAGGAGTAATGGTTTTGGCTGTATGCACTATGCAATGCATTCATTATGTTTATAATGTACATTAAAAAAAACTTGCATTAACTTTCGCCCAAACACCCCAAACCCGGAAGTTGTATCGTACATGCAATACGCGGCACGTTGGGCGATATTGATCATATTGGGCGTGTAAAAGCACCCACGTGCGCTAAATGGGTATGAATTTGAGCCCAATTGTATGGCGTTGATTCCATGCGGCTGAGATAGCTCCTTGTCATTGTGTCAACCATGTTAGTAATATTGAACAAAAAGTCCAACACATCGGCAAGCAACTGAATAACTGATGAATCGATTTATTTGGTGGGCAATTGGCTAGGTTAGGTTGGAATGAATCAATTGATCATTGATCAATCGGCAAGTTATTTTTGTGAGCGGCAGAACTGCGGAATTCAGTTCCACAGCAAAACCAAATCAAGGTGAAAGACATAAAATAATTGAAATAAAACACCTAAAAAGACCCGATTTTGCCGGACTCGAGCCGGACTCAAAGCCGAGTCATCGAGTCCTTGGGGTCCGAGTCCGAGTCCGAGTCCGAGTCCGAGTCCTTGAGCAAAGGACTCGAGTCCAAGTCCGAGTCCTTGAAAAAAGGACTCGAGTCCGGACTCGAGTCCGAGTCCCGAGTCCGAGTCCTACAACACTGTCAATAACTCCTCTCAACCCAGGTGTTAAATGGGTACCCGCATTAATCAATGCTGGGAAGGTAACAGACTCGCTGTGGAGGAGGTGTGGCGATCCCCCCACAGCAGCATACATGGAGGAGTCTGGCTTAATCACTTTGAACGAGAGATGAGCACGCCATTCCTGTGAACACAGGTTCGTCCCCTTGTTTGGGAGAAATACAATTAGCTTGGTATTTTTTTGTTTTTGGAAAATTGTTTGAGGTCTTTCCTCTTACCAATATGACAAGGTCACTGTGACTGTAGATAGCTCTGGCTACGCTGACTCGTTGTTTCTGACCCCCGCTCAGATTGATTCCTTTTTCACCAATCTCTGTCTGATCACCGGCCGGCAGGATGTCGATGTCTGGCTGCAGGGAACAGGCTGATACTACGGCCTGGTACCTGAAACAAATTATGGTAAGTTGCCTGGTTGTAGGGCTGTGTCGAATATATCGAATATCCAAATATTGAATGTTCCACCAAATATCCAAATCATAGCATTTTTCCGAATAGAATATTGAAAGAATGTGAGCGATCTCGACAAGATGACGAAAAAGTTTGTTATGTTATTCTTATTTGAATATTAGTTGTGCGCTTTTATTGTTTGTAAAATATCACATTTTTGTGGACAGTCATTTTACACGCAGGATTTAGAGCGTCCATGAGAAATTTGGTGCAAATTTTTCGTCTTTAAAATCTGTCATCAGCTAGGCAGCCACCTCATATAAAATATATTGATACCTACATGTACATGAGGTTCTTAATATTTTCTTTAGCTCAGTGTCAATGTTCGAATATTTGAATATTCAGTCAGATCAAAGTTTGAAAAATCGAATTCTAAATAATTTTAAAATGTCACAGCACTAGCTGGTTGCTTTCATGAGGTATGTTTTTGTGTGTGCTTGAAAAGGCAACATGTAAAATCTTTCGTCTGATTCATTCACAAACTAATCTGGATTTCTGTTGCTTGTTCTCAAATTTCAACTAAAAAAGGAAAAATTGTTTCATTATTGGAAAAAAATGTTACTATTTACAAGTCTTTCACGCAAGCAATACTGCAAGTTTCCTGCTTGTGGCAAGCTTTCAGAATGTCAAGCGTGTATCGTGACATCGAACTTCGCCTTGCATTAAAGCATTCATGTGAGGTATGCACTGCACTAAATGCATATTCTTAGACAGAAAGTTAAATTCCTGTGAGATCTTACTTGTCTTGTTCAAACTCTTGGCCGAAGAGAATGTTGTTTCTGAGAGACGCATTCAGGAGCCAGGCACGTTGGGCAGAGTACGCGATGCCTCTGTGCTTCCTGTCAAGAAACAAAAACAAAACTTCATGCGAACAGCGAAAAACAAATATTCCATGACGGTACTTCTGGTCAAACATAGTTTTGTTTTGATATATTTTGTTTTGGATAAAATTGTTGCTCAGGTTAATGACTCATGATGTTTGTGTTCAAATTTGTTTTGAATTTTCTTGATAAACTTTTCAGTCTCCTCTTAGGTTAGTTTGTATTAACTAGAACTCCTGACTAATAATGTGAACATACATGTACGATCATGGTGCACAACTTTAGTACTTTGCACAGAAATGACAATTTGGTTTTTTAGTTTATTGTAATTTCTTGCTCCACAATATTGATTTTGATTTTGGTTTTCTCCTTTACACTGTTTGGTGAAATAAAACACTATGTGGCCTCCTGATGAAAATTCCAGTTTGTGGAACACATGGCATATATTTGCATAGGCACATACTGTCATACACTACCATTGCTTCAAGGACTTCAGAGTTTTCTTTTGTTCCTATACAACACTCTAACATTGTGTAAGCACACAAATGTACAGGCCATGACTGTTTTGATCACAAGATCTCCCTCTGCATGAAGACAGCAATGAATCTTCTATTCTCTCCATCTGGCTGTCATCAGTGTTTTTATAATACACTACAGCACCCTGAATTGACAAGGGTTCATTATACAGGGTGTTTCAAAAAAAAGGGAACCGAGCTTATTTTGTTGATTTCTCAGGTATGACTAATTATTTAGGAAAATGGTACTCACCATCTGTTACATAACCATGTCTTCTTTTTGTTAACACCACAAACTCCATTTTACTGTCATGGATGACTGAGCACCAAGTGATGTAACTGACATGCCAGAAATGGCCTTGTACCACATGCACCATAAGACCAATTGACAGTTATCAGAGAGAGAGACGTTATCAGGAATGCGTTCACAGCAATGAGAACCAGAGATTTGCATTGAAAGGAATGGGGGGGGGGCATGTTGAAGGACAGTGGGGTTAACGGGGACAGTGATAAACCTTGATATGTTTTAGCAATTGAATAAATGACTTTGATAATGTACATCCTGGATTTTGTTATTTTCAATATGTTGAAAACTGTCAATTGGTCTTGTGGTGCATGTGGTACAAGGCCATTTCTGGCATGTCAGTTACATCACTTGGTGCTCAGTCATCCGTGACGGTAAAATGGAGTTCATGGTGTCAAGAAAAAGAAGACATGGTTATGTAACAGATGGTGGTTACCATTTTCCTAAATAAGTAGTCACACCCGAGAAATCAACAAAATAAAATTGGTTTCTTTTTTTTTTATTATTATTATTATTATTATTACTGGTTTATTAAAATCTGTTCATTGCAGCCAAAAGGCTGAATTGTGACACAGATGAACATTAAAAATGAAACTACACAATTTTTTTTTATACAATTAAGGCATTAAATTTAAGTGTTCAGGATAAAACCAATAAACCAACCAGCAGTAAGAGAGAGATTTTAAAAGAAGATTACACAGAAAACAGGGCAAGACAAGCTTAGCACACAAAAAACCCAAGCCAAACTAGTTTACAAACAAGGAACAAAAACACACACCCAAAAAACAAGACCAAAAACCATACAAGATATACAAAGGATAAACAAACAAACAAACACCCCAACACCCCCAACAACCCCAACAAACAAACAAACAAACAAACACCCCCACAGAACAAGCCAAAACACACAAAAAAACAACCAACCAAACAAACACAAAACAAAAACAAAACCAAAGAGGCAAGAGAGAATCAGTAAAAACACACAACCAGGCATAAAAGGGGTTAAAAAAAAAAACAGGTGCTAGTGAGCAGAACGTTTACAAAAACAGAAGAGAGAGGCATACCTTTACATGTTCAAAATGTTGGTAAGGTAAGGAATCGGGCTACTTTTGTATCGGTTGGTTCTGCACCTGATAGTAGTCAAAGAGTCCGAATTCCTAAGGTTATTATTCCTAGATGGAGGCAACCAGTCCCTATGCTCGGTTGAAGACAATAGCCTAATACCAAAGTTCAGAGAAAGCTGTTCAAGTCTCTCAATGAGGGGCGGAATGTTAAGAATCTCACAAATATCTGAGTACGATTTAAATTTACAAAAATCACAAGTAAGAATAATTTTGAATGCCTTCCGTTGCATTTTCTCGAGGCACTCTCTCTGGGATTTAGTGAGACCACAAAACCAGGCTGGTGAGGCGTATTCAAAAGTTGGTCTAACATATTGCGAGTACACAGTTCTCAAGTCGTTAACAGGAATGTTACATTGTTTAAGTTGACGTAAAAAGTACAGTTTTTGTTAAATGCTTTACACATGTGATCAACCTGAGTATCTCATTTAAGGTTTTCTTGCACATGAATGCCCAAAAGTTTAACACAGTTTGTTTGATTGATGACATTATTACCAATGTGAAAACTAGGCACAACAGGTTGGTGTCTTTGAAAGCAAGAAATCATGACCTGACATTTTTGGGGATTAAGTCTCATGTGCTTTTTAAATGACCAGGAATGCAGACAATCAAGCTGCTGTTGCATACAGCTTGTTTGGTCATTTTTACGATATGTTTGAACCAACGACATATCGTCTACGTATTTGTAGTGGGAAACCTCAGGGGAGCCAGAAACAAAGTCATTTATCATTGCTAAAAAAGCCACCGGCCCTAATTTAGTACCTTGAAGGACTCCAGCATTTGTTAATTCCCAACTAGAAACACTACCATTGTAACGCACAGCTTGACTTCTGTTGGATAAAAAACTACACACCCACGGAATAATTGAGGTACGAACACCAAGGTTAAGGAATTTTTCAACAACAATCTGATGGTCAACCCTGTCAAAGGCTTTAGAAAAATCAGTTGCCACTAGCACAGCAGAATGTTGGGGTCTGTCGGTTCCCTTAAAAATATCATCTAAAAATTTGACTAGACAATGAGTTGTGGAGAGTCCTTTAAGTGACCCGAATTGACGAATATCAATACAATGTTTGATATCATCTAAAATCCAATTAACAACAAAATCCTCATAAACCTTGGAAAACAAACAAGTGAGCGAAATAGGACGCAGATTATTGATGCTAGGGGGATTGCATTTAGGAACAGGTATAACAAAAGCTTTTTTCCAAATGTCTGGTACAATACCCTCTTGCAATGAACAGTTGATTATTTGGCAGAGAGGGAAGCACAGTTCATAAGAAAATTCTTTTATCACACGTGGCGGAATACAGTCAGGACCACCACTCTTGTTGATGTTTAATTTATTGAGTTTCACCCTGTATACGGTCAGGTTTTGAACACCCTGTATACGGTCAGGTTTTGAAATGTATGTACATTTTTAAGTGTTTTCACAGAGATAATGTAGAAATAGTTAACTATTTAAAGTCTCAAAGAAGCAAATTTGCCAAAAAAGCAAAACAAAACAAACATATTTTTTTTCCTGAAATCGGGGCATATATATGCAACCATGGAGCTAGAAAATATAAATAAGCCTCTCCATAAACCCTGGCATTTTGTGTTCCCGCATACTTCTTAGGCCTTTTACCAAAAAAAGGTGACACACAGACATCAGACAGACAGACCGACCGACCGACATTAGACAGACAGACAGACATCAGACAGACCGCGTAGGATCTTTTAATATAGGATGCACACTGGCTCATGAATGATATAGCAATGAGTATGCGCAAGTAAGTATCATCTTTATCAAGTGCTGTGGGCATGTTAGCAATGGCATCTGTCTATTTGTCACCATTGAGGGGGTATACTTGTGCACAACAGTCTATAGGCTCGTGACCTGCGTACCTGTTGAACTGGATGGACCCAGCCACGGTGTGCATCTCACCCAGTATGGCAGACAGCATTGAAGATTTACCCATACCGACCTGGCCAACTATCATAGTCAGACAACCTGTGCAAGAAATGAAGAAAAAAACAGTGTATAACATCCAATGTCAACGTAATAAATGAAACAGCAAAAAAAAAATATCATCTGATAAAAAAGATTTGAACACATGCAGTGTGTTTAAATCTCCTTACGATAAATTTCTTTGTTCATTCTTATGTTATTTGAATGGGGACCTCTGATTGTGTTTATTTGATGGTTTGTTGAATAGCTGGATCATCTCTGAGTGATTCCCATTTGCTATTTCCCAGGTTTGCAGCATTACTAATGTTGCTGGCAGTGTGACTTTGGCTGTGATCTGTGGCAACATGGCGCATACATATTTATGACAACTGACTCTTGTGCCCCATGATCAAAGACACTGACATTTTCTAATTTTCATGTCAACATAACATTTTAGGAATCAGCATGCCCCCTTAAAGGTATAGTCCATCATTTAAAATTTGTGCATTTTATTCGTTTGAAGCAACAATTTTAAGTACTCAAGATCTAAAGAAGGGTGCTGGGCAACTAACCTGATGAAGTTTCAGCTCAGGTTTAGCTGTATATTTCGAGAAAAACAACATTCTAGGATCTCAATTTCAAATCAAACGTTGCTGAATCATGTTTTGAATTGGGCCTGAATTCAGCGTCCGAGACACGTTCTCACTGAGATGATTGCAGCTATACGCGATGTCGCGCACTGATCCGACGAATTATAGCAACCGCGCGCATGTGTGCGTCGTGCCAATGCTTGCACGCTTCGCTGAATAACAAAACAAACTACTAATTTGAATTTCTTACAGTGCTTCTTTTGTTGATTTCTTCAAAATGACAGCTTGCCAGAAAGAATAATTTCACAGGGAGTTTTGTCCCCTTACTACCTTTCAACCAAGTATGTTTTTCAACAATAATTACGCCAGTTACTTTTTGGATAGCTGCAAATGATGGACTCTGGCTTTAAAGGTAATATACATGTACAACATTTGCTTTTGCTGCAATTTTCTGAAGTGGATGGCTTTGGGGATTAGTATTTTATAGCAAATATTGTTACATTGACCTGTTTCAGGTTTTGTGTTTGTAGATGCTGGAAAAACCAAGAAAAAAAATTGTGTTCACGAAGTCTGAATCCCTGACCCTACTTCAGACGAAACAGAGCAATCTATAGACATCGGTGAATTGTCAGGTCAGGGAACCAGACTAGCTGGCTTGCAACCGATCACGGATATGTAACCAATTGCAAACAAAATGTGGACAACTAATTTTGGTAAACTGGGGGCAGTATTTGAAAAAAGGTCAGTGTTTTTTCAACAATGGTCAGCCGACCATCATCATGAAGATTGATACAAATTCTACTTTTCTTTAATAAAAATAACAGCACACCAGGTGCCATGATTTCACAGGATGCTTGAGACTATTATTGACTTACAGTCAGGTAAGGTATGTCATAAGAATTTAGTAGTTTTTGTTTTTTGATTTTTGCAAATGTTGTATATTACTTTTAAAGACACTCTTCCACTTTGTATCCAATAATACGATTGTTCATGAAAAACATTCCACAGATCCAGTGAGTTAAAAAAATGCAGTTTACAAATGTCTGTTACATACCTGCTGGAAATTCAACGTCAATGTCTAATAATGTACTTGAACTGGACTCTGGATCCCAAGAAAAGTTGCCGTTCTCAATCTGGGGGGAAAAAAATCATGAAAAACTGAGGAAATCTGATTCTTCTGCACACTTTTGTTGTTCTCCAAATGAAATCAGTCTTGCGCTGACAATTGTTGTCTGTTGTAACGTATTCATAAGATGGAATTTGCTTTGGGGTGATGTAAATCAATATTAGGTTTTGCCCTTCACCGACGTATAAACACTGTATACTCAGTGTGTTACCTCCCGAGTGAAAGTTGAGTGTACATCAGATTCGAACCGGCCAACCGATCCCGCAAGCTCGGTGGACGAGTGGTAAGACATCTGCACTAGAAAGCAGGAGGTCGTGGGTTCGAGTCCCACCCGAGTGATTTTTTCCAACTTTAACTCGGGAGGTAACACACTGAGTATACAGTGTTTATACTGTTAACATAGTCCATGGCAAGTGTGTACAAAACCTATAGACTGTATAGCACATAACTGTTCTCTATATACCATGATGTTATGTGGATAACATTACATGACAAATAACATGGAACACATTGCGTTTGATCCCACTCAGGGGCTGAACATTTTCCTTAAGTCAAAACCAGAGATTAGGGATGTCAAGAACGGTTCCAGTTTATTGGATCAGGAACCCGTAACCAGCATTACAAATTATTTAATAACTTCACAGACAATGAAAAAGAAGGGTTTTGAATGTCATTTGTGAGGAATTTTCAAAATGAAAACCAGGCTACATAGAAAAACCAAACAGATTTCCACTGATGACGCTCAAAAAGGTTGCAGTTTTCACCACAAAGCTATAAAGCTCACTGCACACCCTTGTATCTTGCTGAAATGATGTACCGATGTGGTAGTATTATCGTGCAGACCTTTAAGAACAACCTGAACAGCAGCTTTCTGAGATTTGAATTTTGGGGCTGGGTTTCTTTAACAGGTGCCAGTCTTGTTTCATGGAGTGTCATGGCCTAGCAGTTAAGAGCACCGGACTCCTGTTCTGGTGTTTCAGAGGCAACAGTGACGTGGGTTCGAGCCCGCCGGCGGACACTTGTGCTCTTAAGCAAGGCACTTAACCATTATTGCTTCGTCCTTCGGATGGGACGTTAAGCCGTAGGTCCCGTGTGTTGCATAAATGCACGTAAAAGAACCCAGTAAAACACTTATCGCTAAGAGAAGGGGTTTGCCCCTGTGTTGCTAGCCTCCTGTATAAACTCCCACGTGGAGTATTTAGGAGAAGAACCAACCAAGAACCAACCAAGTTTGGGTTTTTTTCAATCGAGTACCCGATTCCTGTACTACCAGCAAATGCACACCTCAAACAGAGATCAACCTGAGGCTTTCAAGTTAACCCCTATTCCCCTCCTATTGAAACAAATAACTGCAGCTGGGCAAACCTTGATGGCGATATCCTCCGGCAAGTCTGGCCGGGGAGCACGCTCTGTGTCATCCGGCCCTGACTTCAGTGCCGTGTAATCCGCACCCTCCCCCGCTATGTCCCCGTTTGGACCTGGATTGTGATTGGCCACTTGCTCCTGGCTGGGAATCCTGTGAAACTTTGCCTTGCCGTGTGACATGACCTGAACCTCAACATTTGAAATCTGGGGGAAAAAAACCCAAACCAACCAACATTTGACAGAAAAAAGTATATTATTCGGAATATTATAAACATCTCAGTTCTCTTCTGGTTTTGACCTCTCTAGTCTTTGACGATCTTTTCATTCCGTTTTTGTTTCTCATTTGCAAAACTCCTTTATTTCTCAAATACTTAGTACTGTTTTGTGTTATTTTTTCTTTCCATGTGTGTGTCTGTTTCGCTGCCTTTGTTTCACTTCCTGTTATGTTGTTGTTTTAGTATTACCTCTCCTGTTCCCATAATCATGATTCCCCCCCCCCCCATTTTAATTTTAGTTAGGCATTTTCGAAGGGCTCCAGCTTTTTCATAATTTTTAATTATGGAAGTAAACTTCATGTTGAATTGAGTTCAAAATATCTTGGATGCCCATGTCCCTTTAATTACCAGAAAACCTAAAAACAAAACATCATTTGTCACATTTCTTAGTTGTTTTCTCATCACAGGTTTCTTCAGGTCAGCGAGCTATGTTGCCATAGGAATGCTTGGTTTCATAATTAGAAATAACTAATTACTGATCTTCTTCTTAGCGTGTCCACAATCATCAAATGTACTTCAGCCATCGTTGGACGCATTTTTGGGCTATATCATTGTAGACTGCAAGGTCGTCTGCTGTGCACACTTGCTGCAAAAGGAGGAGATGCTGCATGGTCTGGGGTGCATTTCTACAGTCGCAGATGATAATCTGATAACAAAAGTGTAATTGTTTTCAAAGTTTATCTCACCTCGTTGTGGTTGAGGGCCATCATCTCCTTCTCCTTGTCACGAATGTCGTCTTCCTCCTCCTCCAAGAAGTCTCCGCCCATCTCATCCTTCTCAATCTCCTTGGCGGTGAAGAACTTATTGAGTCTCCCCACGCTGACATGGTTGTTGATGACATGTTTGATCATCCCGGAAAACACTGGCACCAAGGAGAAGATAGAAATGATCAAAAAGCAAATCACTCCAGGGAGGATTACATCATTTATTTACTAAGACAAGGTAAGTTTGCGGCAGCACCATGTGAATAAATCTCTTTTGTGAGTACGTGTGGTTCTGAAAAGAACCGGAGGGACTCAACGTTTTGAACAGTATGCTCTGCCCGTGATCAGGAGAAACCACATATACTCACAAAAGAGATTTATTCACATGGTGCTACCGCAAACTTATCTTGTCTTAGTATCTTTCCACCATGCAAACCTTCAAATCTCATCATTTATTTAGCTTTCATTACATTTTGGCACTTTCTCTAGGAAACACGATAATTTCTTGTCTCTCTGAGATCTACTGACAGGGGTTCCAGATACAAATCTCATGAGATGTCTCTTTAGACTGCAAAACTTTCATTACATTTGGCAATAACTCTAACCCTGCCAGACGCAACACACAGTGCATCGGGTGTATTAAGGTCTGGTGCACTTGGATGCATTCAGTTGATGCAACACCAGTGCTTATTAAACGGCCGCTTCTGAAACAACGAGAGCTAAGTCCCATTGAACAATGCCACAGTTGTATCCTGCTGCATTCGGTGATCACAGACTCTGAGGCAATTTTGCCTCGAGACTTTTGACCTGATGGATCTTGCTACACTTGGTAGGCTTGTCATTTAGACAAGTGTTGCATGTTGTTGCGTTTGGCAGCCTTTTTAGCCAAAATACCCTGGAGGGTTCGGGATTATAAAAGCATATTTGGTAAATAGTGAGTTAAAAAGAAAATCAAAGTAGGATCACGTTTGGCAGATTTTGAATGATCTCTAAGGTTTTGGTAATAAAAGACTTACTTCTGACCGGAAACCTCAGTTGGTTGACAATGGTGAGAGTTGTGAAGGCAATGGCAGGAGTCAGCGACGATCCGGTGAAGGAAGTGAACAGTATGAAGCTCTGAGGAATTGATAAAATAATCCAAGACATATCAACAACATTTCAATTCATTAACCCTAACCCCCTAGGCCCTTTATTCTATGAACCATCCTCAATCCTCCAAAATCCTCCTCATCCCAACATTTTGCACTCATGTTAGAAATGAAGGATAACCAGCGCCTCAATCCTTCAAAATCATCAGACAGTCCTGCCTCAAAATGCATTCATCCTCAATCCTCCAAAATCATCCTAATCTTCAAACACCATTCATCCTCAATCCTCCAAAATCCTCATGTGCTTAAACACCATTCATTCTCAATCCTCCAAAATCCTTGTGTTCCTCAAACACAATTCATCCTTAATCCTCCAAAATCCTCCTAAACCGCATTGAGGATTTTGGAGGATTGAGGTGGGTTAGGGTAAAAAGAAATTACAGAGCTTTACTCTACATTTTTGTGACGAATAAACCAAACTTGATTCTTCTGAATGTGGCCAAAACAAAGTGATATCCTAAACAGTCTTCTTGGATGCATCTTATTCCCCACAGTATCATATGGACAAATGGTAATGCATTGTGCAATATCAGATTCAAACCAGCCAGCCGACCCCAGCAAGCTCGGTGGTCAAGTGGTAAGACATTTTCACCAGTAAGCAGATGGTCTTGGGTTCGAATCCCACCCGAGTAGTTTGTTTATGTGTTTCTTTCAATCACTCGAGGCAACACTGAGTATACAGTGTTTATAAAAATACGTCGGCGAAGGGTAAAACCCAATAGCGAATTAACATCACCCTCTTGCAAATCTTTGCATAATTGGCCGTAATCAGATAATACAAAACGCTCGGATTGGTCGCCTTGAAACCCAAACAGGGCCCAATTTACACAGCTCTACTAACCACAGATTTCCGCGCTTACGATCACCATTCTGTGCTAACAGCACTAGCAGAAAATTCTGCGCTAACCCTGTAAGCACAGAATTATTAGTTACGGGATGTATGCACGTGCAGAAGCCAAAATCCCTCGCTAACCCGTGAAATATGCTTACTGTACGCATGGAGTTTTCTGCGACAGTAAGCAGGGATTTTCGCTAACGGTAAGCAGAGCCATGAAATTGGGCCCTGGGCCCAATTTCATAGAGCTGTTTAAGCACAACATTTTGTTAAGCACGAAAAAACATTGCTTAGTAAAATTAGGTTACCGGCCAAAACTCCATGCGATGTACATTGCTTGTGACTGGTATTTAGCGGTTGTTTACTTAGCATAACAATCGCATGGAGTTTTGGCCGGTAACCTGATTTTATTAAGCAAGACGTTTTTGTGCTTAAGCAAATTTTGTGCTTAAGCAAATTTTGAGCTTAAGCAGCTCTATGAAATTGGCCCCTGGTCTCAATACTTGTGACCAACTGTTCCAAACTTACCAATAGGGTGACAAAAGCAGGAACAAAGTAGCTTGTAAGAACTGTTGACAAAGAAAAAAGGAAACTTTTTCACAAATGTGCAATGCAGCCATGAGATGTAGTTGTGAGATCCTTTCAGTCCAAACAGGAAATCTCTCAGATAGGCAGGGGTGACTGACAGGTGCATTCGATATAAACAACATTTCTTTAATGAATGCTGTCACCAGGCCAAATTTACTTCAATAAGGGAATAACAGTGTCACGGAGCAGTTACATGTTACGTGTGGTTTAACACCTGTTAAGGGCCTGGCCACCGATAACAACCAGGCACTTAATCAGCTTGAACTATTTTTGAAAAATTGAACAAAAAACTTGACTAGAGCGGGGTTTGAACCTGCGACCTCCGGATTAATCAGTCTGGTGCTCTACCAACTGAGCTATCCAGCCCTATGTTGGTGGTTCCCCAATTCGTCAATATCTTTGTTCTAGGGGCGCTAGTCAGAAACCTGTATATGCCATGCAGCCAGGGACCATGCCCAAAGTCATGATGCAGACCTGGTACAAAGCAATTCGCCTTGTCAGTTTCACTGTGTGGTTCACTTGTAACTTTGCAATAAAAAGCCACATCCTCTCTGAGTGATACCTGTTTGCTATTTCCAATTTCCAATTGCTATTGTTATTTCTATGCACGGCAGGTTTTCATGAAAGTCAGTTTAAAACCAACCATGTGACGCGTGATCCACCAATAGAATTGTTAAAACTGTCCCAGTTAGTTATTGAATATGTTTCCCAGGCACAACAAAATGCAATCTTTGTCAACTAGTCGGACTACCGGACGAAAACCTTATCAAGGCAACCGACAGAATGTCAGAAGTAGTAGCCCACATCGCTATTTTAAAGAAAAATATTAAGAGATGATCTGCATCTTGGACCAAAAGTTCAACTCACTTGAGATGCAGAAGAAGATGACGGCTTTCATCAGCTTCTTGATCTCCCGGTACCGCACGCTGGAGATCTCACTGCAGAAGATGCTCTCCCAGCCGTACAGCTTGATGAGCTTCATTCCTTGCAGCATCTCGTGGGTCTGCTTCAGCCGCTCGTCAGAAATTCTCTGTGAAGGAGAAGAGAGGGGATCGAATTGGAATGTGGTAGGAGAATTTGGTTTTAATCAGATACCCTAGCAGTTTACTGCAATTTTGCCGTTAGACGAAAACTTGCTTAAAATCTTAAGAACGATGCGCAACAACTATTAAACCTGTTGAAGTTTCAGCTCAGTGGATACTACACATTTTGAGAAAACAGAGAAAACGTTTGCACAGTTTTAGGGGCAACACACATAAAACACTGTGCCTGCAGGCACACTTTCTGAAACCACTTTCAACCATGGATTTCTTTCCAAATGATACCATTTCAGGCAGAATAAATTCACAGGGTATTAGGTCCCACTCCTATCTTCACTTTGAGCAAGGATTTTCATGTTAAATCCGGAGTTACGGTTCAGGGTTATTGCAAATGTTCTGGCGTGTGTTAAATGCTGGAGGGCCGGTTCACATGCAGGACCCATTGCAATAATGAGCCAGTTACTCAACAGCCACTGTTTAAACATTGACCATTCCACTTGTGCCAAAGCTTCAAAATTTGTACATACTTTTTGTTGAGTTTAGGGCAAATCTAATCAGGAAAACTCATCACCTGTGCTGCGAGACCTCATGCTGCCACCATTTCTATGCAAATCAGTTGGACCCAATCTAGCGCCTTGGTTCAATCGTCGGAAAAAGCTTATGTTTTTCTTTATTTTGCGCTGGATTTCTAGCGCACGACCTCGTATGCGAATACAGATAAGTGTAGGCGGGGCTTATATGTGGAGTGTCCAATCACACCTTGGTAAATCCGGACGTCATCAAATTATTTGCAGCTATTCGCCTTTTGCGGACGTGACAGGAACCACAGTTTTTGTGCATTGGTGTCGTGTGCAGAGACACACAACGTGTACGTGTATGGATTATATGTACGGTGCCACGTTTCACTATGCAAGTTTCCACGCAACGATCGACCAATAAGAAAACGACATTTAAGGTCAGCTAAGGCTGTTAACATAATGAGCACCACCCCCAAAACCTCACATGGACGATTGAACCAAGGCGCTAGATTGGGTCCAACTGATTTACATAAAAATCATGGCCGCGAGAGGTCGCTGTTCGCGCTGTATTTTTAATGCACTGCATGCATAGACATATGACTGCATGCATAGCGCTAGCGAAGATATCGTTTACCGCGTTACGGCCGGATGAATAACAACTAGCGCCTTGACCAGTGATAATCTGATAACCTGATAAGACAAAATGCAATCAGTTCTGGTGAAAATAGTCAACTGGTCCCAACCACTGACTTGAGTCACATCAGCAGAGACTCAGACTCGGACTTGGACTCGACCAGCATGACTCAGATTTGACACTAATGACTTGCAACTCACGATTCAGTTTGTTATCAAATCCCCATTCCCTATTTTCTGTGGCAGCACATAACTTACATATCGTTATAGGTGTGCCCATGTCCATGCGCATCCATTTCATAGAAATGTGACTCGGACCCGGACTCAAACCAAATGACTCAAGACTCACTCTCTGACTCGACGTAAGTGACTCAAGACTCACACTCGACTCAAGTGACCTGACAACAACACTGATACTTACCAGTGCATGCTTCTGGACCCTGGCTTGGAACTGAGCCAGCTTATACTGGATCGGGATAGCGATGACGAAACAGACAGACGCAATGAGGGCAGCCACGCCCAGAAGGTGGACAAGCATGGCCATCAACACAATGATCTGTAAGAGTTAACATCACAAATGCAACAATGTTCAAACAATCTGCAATGTGGTATCAAGTAGACGTTATTAAAGGTAGATAGCGCATTGCTTTCCTTTGAGGCAACAAAAGTGCTCAAAATCTGAGGACGGGTGCTTAACAACTAACCTGATGAAGGTTTAGCTCAGTGAATGCTGAATATTCCGAGAAAAAATATATTAAGATCTCGATTTCAATTCCAAAATTGTTGAGTAGTCATGTTTTGAATTGCGCCTGTTCTCATTCAGCCGATTACAGCTACGCAATGTCACTGAACTGACGAATAATAGCGCATGCGAGTGTGTCATTTCAACGCTTGCCACACCCATGGATCGGTCGAATGAGGGCAACACAACTACTTGTTTTAGGCCTAATCTTTGGCCTATATTAAACAGAATTTGATTTTAAGAAGAACAGGGACCTATATTGTGCTCGATTCGCCAAAGTAGAGAGGCGAGGTTTGGATTATGTTCACTGACCATTAGGGGTAAGGAGTAGGCGTACTGTCCGTACTGGTAGAACATCATGAGGTGAAAGGCATCGATGGACATCAAGTTGGTGATCTGCCCGGTAGTCATGGCTCCACTGGTAACCGTCCAGCCAGACAGGCGTAGGGTCTTGTTGTACACTGCGGCCTAGGAATAGAAACAAAACGAAGCTATGTGCAGTGTCACAAAATGGCTCCCAGAAAAGAAGAAAGGTAGTACAAGTAGGCAAGGCATCGAGGGTAACAAATTCCTGATTGGAAATTGATTGCATGCACTCTGGGTCACTGCGCAAACCAGAGTGGACAACTTTTGTTCACGAGTCCACACCTAGTGTGGACATTCTTTTGTTTCCGTATAGTTACAAAAAAACGGAGGAAAAAACTCATTTTACTCGCACCGTGATAACTCTTTCAAACCAAATTTTTTATCATGATTTTCTTGAGTTTTCCTCTTCATTCTTTGGCACATAACCCTAAACCAAAATACCTCCGAAATTATTTTTCAGAGATGGGAGAAACATCGTGTGGATGTGGGCAAGTCCACACAACGTCTTCACTATCTGCACTATGTGGACATCCTTTGTTCAGAGGTCCACACAGTGATTGCACTGCCTTTACACATAGTGCAGGTAATGAAGACGCAAAATGAAGAGGAACACTCGACGAAAATCATGATCAAATATTTGGGTTGAAAGAGTTTTCACAGTGGGAGTAAAATAATTTTTTTCTTCAGTTTTTCTGAACAACATGCAAACAAAGGAATGTTCACAACTGGGTAATGTAACGTTCCCATAGAGCTATACTAAAGTACTAGAGCGCTGACTCGATGTACAAAGTGATGCCTGCTGGGCGCATCCATTTTTGTGCACAAACCTTTGGAAAACGTGAAATTTCGTATGGCTTTTGTATGGCTTTTTGCATATCCGAGTTTGTATGCTATACAGGTGCGTTATCGAAGTCAATATGCCCAAAACCGAAATGCACGATCTGTTAATTAGCGTTTCATGTTGATCTGCACAAACAACGCAAACGCGTGTGCGTATCCGCTGCAGAGCCTTTTGCCGTGACATTTTTTTAACTGTCATGACGCACTTAATTTGTTTGCATATGTTGTACTTGTGCATTGCATTTAGAGTACACTTTCAAAATTCAATCCATTTAATTTCATTATGTTCCACAAACACGCACATGAATTCAAAATGTCTGCGCCCAGGACAGCTTCAAAGTTTCTCCCCGCATTAGAATGTGGAGTTAGCACTCTAGTAATTTAACCCCAACTCCCCAGCATAATTTACTAGGAACCGTACCCATTCTGGCAAATTCCAACACCCACATGGGAAATCGTACACACACACTGTTGGACTTAGTTTCTGGAGGTATGCCAACCCCAGTGTAAAAGACCATCAGTTTAGGGGTACTGTACCTATCCCAACAGATTTAAACAAAACCTGCTGTTGAACGTTGATGGGTTGAGTTCGGTTCGGGTAAATATAGCTCTACGGTCCTTCCTCAGCCTCCTTACAACACCACACTGCAAGAAAAGTACAACCAATATCTTAAGACATTCCCTACCTGTACTCCAGCTCGGACATGAATGCTAGATAAGATCAGGGAGTGGTAGTTGCTATGTAGTATGACCACCCTCAACAGCCCAACGGCACCCATGATGAACAGTAGAACAAAACCATCACTGAAGAATTCATTCGCGGTAACAAAGTCGGATAGCTGTTCAGACAAAAAAAGATAACACTAATAATTGCCATCTTCATGTTCGTGATTTTGTTTTAATGAAAACGACTGCAACTTAACATGTATGACTTATTTAATTTGCATAAACACCGAGTATACGGTGTTTATACGTCGGTGAAGGGCAAAACCTAATTTGATTTATATAGGATCCATACGATGACTTTTTCTTAGGAACATATTTTGTGCAACTAACTCCTCGTGAATGTATGAAAACTATTTGATATCCCTTTTTGTTCAATTTTAATGAAAAGTGCACTATGGTTAAAATTTTCCATGCTTTTCTGGACAACTGAGAGCGCTGTTGCTGTGATTTCATTTCAGGAAGACAATGTTTAGTTTAGGAGTTTTCTGTTCAAATTGTGAATCAAAAAAATATGCTCATTGAAAACCTTTGAGAGAAAGGTTTGCGCACTACTGGCTCATTATCATGTACTGAGATAACAACGAATCACCAAAATTTACGGCAAATTTAGCAACTGTTTGTGCTAAAATAGCTGTAACATTGAAATTTCTTTCGGGAATGACACTTTACAATTTTGCTCATGAATATGGAAATTTGCATTTGCATACACACCAAAAAGGCACCAAAATACCCTTGAAAATGGCAAAACGAAAATTGAAAATAAGGTTAAATGGGACACAAAGGTGCATTTTCAAGGTTTGTCAAAATTACATTGCATGGACCCTTTATGGAGATTGACGTGATTTATCTACGTCGTTTCCTGAATCCTCCAAAATCCTCCACTATGAGAAAATCAAAGCCACATTTTTGTACTGTACTTTCTCTAGTGTGGTTAATAGTCGAGTACATCTCCATGAGAATTAGTACAAGGCAAATTGCTTTTCCCCCCATGAGAACGAATACAAGTATGAGTACTTTCCATTACAAAGACCATAATTCAATGGGTAAACATATTTTCAAGGTCGGGTAAACCTTTTCAAGGTTTTTTTGCTGTCAAACTACGCATTAGACAAGTGCACAAGCCGCCCAAACAGTAGAATAGACAAAAGACCTGATGATGTCACACTTTGTTTACATGTGTGCTTTACTAGGCGCGTCCCACTTGGCTCTCATAGGAAAGCACACATGTAAACAAAGCATGACGTCAATAGCGGTCTTAGGAATATTTGTTCTTTTCACTGTTTGGTCTTCATGAAAAAAAAAAATTCTTGTGGGAGAACAATTGCATGAGTACAAGTATGAGTATAAGCACATGTACTTTGTCATGAGTACGAGTATTGGTAATTTTTCGCGTGCGAGTACAAGTACGAGTACATTCTCATGAGTACGAGTACGAAAAATTGTACTCAAGCACTTGAATAGGTTTTTACAAAATAGCTCAGTAACCTACACAGTAAAAATGCAAAAGAGCCCTTGGCAAGATTGCAATTTGGAGATTCATTGACTGAATGACTTTGTAACCAAAAGTTTGACACATCCTTTTCCATTCCAATTGATTCCCGGTGAAAATTATGATTCAAAATATTGACTTTCAACCTATGATTTTTTTTTCTTAGGACAGGACAGCAAGTGGAAGAAAAGGACCAACTTGAACTCCTGAAAATGGGGGGAGACTCTGCTGCAAATTAAAAAAGTTTCAAAAAACAAAAAACAAAAAACCAAATTTTTACTTCATCAGTTGTTTTCTCCTTTTCATAGTACAGCACCGTTGCGTAGGTGACAATTCCCCCAACAGTGAGAGGAACGATGAATTGAAGGACATCCGCCAGGGTTTTCAGAAGGAACGACGCCACTTGCCAGCCAAGATAAGCCCTGAAGAGGACACGATATAAGGAGAAGTGTTCCGGACCGCCCAACTTGGCAGCTCTCTCCTGCAAAAAAAAAGGCGAAAGAAATGTAATTCTAACTCCCTGGACCTTTTTGCCAGGATGTAGCGTCAATCCTGCAAAATCCTGCAATTGGCTTCATGGAAAAAATAGCATAGGCCCATTAGCCTCAATCCTGCATATTCCTCCATTATTTCTTGAATATAGTCCATGGAGGGGTGACCACTGCCTGAATCCTGCAAAATCCTGCGGCAGTGACTGTCAATATGTTGAGGCTAGACCAGTGACATCCTGGAGCAATACGGAAAATTTCAAGCATAATCCAGGCCTATATTTATGCATGGCTGAGCAAAAACAACACAAGGTCCGGCCCAAAACCTTGACAAAGTGCATCCTACGAAATCAGTAACATACTTTTGCCATGTAACCTCAATCCTACAAATTCCTCCACTTTGGCAAAGAGGATTTTGAAGGATTCAGGGCGGTTTAATCATTAAATGTGTAGTTGCAGCATTCTGTGACCACTAGCAATCCAAAATATTAATACTGACAATTAATTAACCTTAGCTCAAGAGCTGGCCTAGGCTGTGGAAGTTGGGGTAGGAGGGGACATATTGCCTCTCCCCCCTCCGTCTCCTAAACTGAATATTTTTCTTTCAACAATCTAGTGTAATGGAGATATATTAATAACGTCCCTTCCCCCCCCTGTCAAAAATGTTCCATCTACACTGCCCTACACTGGAAACTTTTGCTGAGAAACTTCCCGAGTCCTCCAAAATTTGGCACTAATGTGAAGGGACCCATTGGTCTATTCTTTGCACTTACATCTTTCAAGGGCCATCAACTATAAAAAAAAAAAAAAAAGAAGAAAAAAAAGCTAGCAATGGTTCCTTGGGTTGCCTTCCTCCATCCTGAAAAAAGCACAATCTCAACAATACTCCTGTGAAAACTGCATGCTGTTACCATCTTTAGTTCAAAAATTATGGAAGTTGGAACACCAAGAGATGTGATGAAGTGATGTGAAGTGGCCCTATTTTGGCCTGTATCTCCAAATGAAAGTTCCCGACAAACGACTCATTTAGCTTGATCGCATCACATATGGTGTTAAACATGTACATGTACTTTGACTTTAAGATATGCACTTCAACATTACATAAGCCTTGGTATGGTTTTCGCACAGATCAAAAAAGCAACACTGGTGATGTATGAAACACGTTCATCAGAAAAAATGGAAAGATGTTTTCAAATGTTGAAATCACGCATACATGTAAAAAGAGTCACTTTACAGTCCGAAAAGCATTCACATGTACATGTATACCTTTTCTTTCTGCAGATAAAACTCAAAGTTTTTCTCATTGGAGCGAGAAGTACTCATTTCGGGCAAACTGCCTAAATCGCTTATCTCCAGAGGGTGTTGGTAACCCACACGCAACAGCCAACCCGGCCAGGTGAAGAATATCAGCGACGGAAAACTCACATATCTGTCGGGAAAAGTGAATTGGAATTCAATGGTATAAATGTGATCAATAAACACAAACTACAATAATGAGGTAAGAGGGGAGCGCAAAATGAAAGAGGGGGCAGGGGGAAGCGGTTACTGGGAGGGGGCATTGTTATCATTCATTTACCTCATGTAATACTTCATGTCCGGCTTCAATAGATCATCTGGTAGACTCTTGTGTTTGGAACGCCTCAGAAACTGATTGACAAAATTAAATGCAAGTGAGATATAAAAAGCCAGAAGAAAGGAGAAAAACACAAGAAAAGATTAAAATACATGTACATGTACGTACAAGCATAATTTCGTTGTCTCAGTTCTAAAAGGTCCTTGGTTCCAGTGTTTTTATTAAACTTTAAATACCAAAAAAGAGAGGAAAAAATTGCTGCATTGAGCATTTACGCACGTGTCGTCATCACCGTGATAGCAAATCGACAAGGGAATTTGTAATCGCAAAGGGAACTTCTAAAAACAAGGCGTTTTGATTGTTGAAAGGCGTTTTGTGAAGACAGAAAAAAAAAACAGGATTTTTTTTTTTTCAATTTTTTTTTTTAACTTGCCGATAAACATTTTAGGGTCGCAGTCGTAAATATAGGGTAGGTCGGGTAACCGTAAACAATATATAATTTTTTCGCGGGCCTTAGTGAATCATTGACCTTAGCACTTACCATCATTACAATCATTGCACATAGCTCAACAAGAAACAATACTGCATATGTAGAAACCATAAATACGATAGCATCAAAGCGAACGATTCTAACGTCAATGTTGTCAAGGTCTTCCATCCAGCTAGCCAGTCTGAAGCCTTCCCCGGCTAGAGCGAGCCCCCAGTAGGCCAGCAAGACCCAGGCGAACCCTGGTCTCAGCCAGGCCTCTGCATGATGGTAGTACACGCAGGCCAGCGCAACTGCCAGGAAGGCACAGCTTGCCGGAAGGTACAGGTGGGGCTGGGTTGGGCTTCGGGGGGACTTGAAATCCGACAGCACCCCTTCCAGGATGAAGAAGGTCAAGGCGAAGAGGAGGGTGAACAGCAGGAGCCAGCGGGTGTGGTGGCAGGGGTAGTGGAGGGTGTACGGTGTCTTGTCCCGTCTCAGTCTAGGAAAACATCGGTAGACAAGCAGGAGGATGGAGGTGAGGAGGATGAAGCCAAGATGCGGGATGCAGCTCAAGTAGTCTGCCCGGCAAACTGAGACGCTGTACCACGATGATGCATTCCCTACTTGGCCAGGGCACAAGTAAGACGCCATGTCTTCTACAGCTGCTTCATTCATCTTTGAATGCTGCGTGGTAAATGTACATTGTAAACATGAGGTGTTAAATGAAGAGGATAGATAGAGTAAATGTTCAGGGTGCATCAAATTGAAGGATGGCAAAGAATTAGAATTGAATTTTAAGAAAATACAGCAATGTTAACACTTTCAAGACTCACTAACAAATTTTTTGAAAAATAGGCCTACTTTCCCATGAAACTCAGTTCAAGTTCAAGTGCATCAAGTTAAGCATGTTAAGAAACACTCCGCTGATTTTGGGCCGAATTTGGCAATGATATAAAGCAGGAAAAGTCACTTTATGTCTTTGGAATCATCTGAATAGTTCACTAAGATTACATACTGAATATCAGCAAGCTTCATTTTGTGGAAAGAGGGCAGGGTTTTGATATACGGTACATGTAATTTTGAGGAAAATTATGGGGTTAAAACTGCAACGAAGACAACCTGCCCGACCCGAACAAAAGGATGGAGACTATGTCCACGCCATTTGTAAACACGCTGCTCAATGGCTAAAAAAAACTTTAATTAAAAAATGAGAAAATAACATGGTTTTTGATTGGTTGAGAATAACAGGGAGATACGGTTACACAATAGCCAATGCCAATTGCCAATAGCCAAATGACCATGCTTTTTCATGAATTTTGTATGAAAGGCCATGAAGGCTTTTTCTCATCATTTGGGCGATTAAAACTTTACATTTGTAGGGAACACTGTTTCTGATTACTTTAATAAGGCCAAAAAAAAAATATTCGGTCTCTGGTCAGACCAAAGTTCCGGAATTGACGCGGGGACGCGGCCTTTTTTTTTCTCTTTTTTTTTCAAGCTTGGATTGTACAGACAAGGTGGGGTACTATTTTGCTTTTTTGGTGTCCTCATGTACACTGGTGTCCTCCATAATTTGCCTTGGTGCCCTCGATCATTTGCCTTGGTGCAATTTCCCATTCCTTGGTGCTCTTTTTTTTTTTTTTTTTTTTTTTTTGCCTAACAAAGCGAAATCTCTTTATTTGTGGCAGCAAGCGGAATTTTCTAAAGCGTGCAGTTTTGGCGTGGTAGAAAAAAATCCTGCCTAATTCCACACAGGGGACGTTTCATGAAAAATCTGTGCTGCAGTGCTGTCCGGGCCATGTAAAGTTCTCAATATAATTTTTTTTTTTTAAATGAGTTAGACACCTTGGTTTAAGGAAAATATATTTCCTTGAGCTATTCAAACATTTTCTTTTTCCTTTTTTTATGCCAATACACTTTTCATAATTTCAAGATTAATTTCAATATAATGGTTGAATCCTCAATAGATAATTGTTAATTTATACAAAGGCCTATATCTACATATTTACATAAATACATTTTATACATATTTACTTATTTATTGTAAATCCCACTTTTATGTTGTTATTTTGATCATCCCAATCAACAGAGACAACTGTCAAGATGTCAGATTTTTAATAGATCTGACAAAAAAATCCAAAATAATATAAGAAACGTGTCTTTTTGGTTGTACCATAAGTTTTACATCCCTTTAGTAACTGCAAAGTATTATCTATGACATATTAAGTATAATACTGAGGACAGTGGGAGACCAAGATAGGTCACCGTACGGTCATATTTTCAACTTCTGCAGGCCCGGAAGCATCTGCCTGCATTTGTTGTAGTAGCTGTAAAAAGCAAATTTTTAAAATTATTTTTTGCCTGAAATCCCGGTAAAAAACCTGCACTTTCCTAATGCCTTTTTTTCGCCTGCTGGTTAAAGGTCGTGCATCAAAGGAAACGATCCTAGTGAAAGTACGTCATTTTTAGGATGCATGCCTTGCAAAATATAAGCAAAACATGAGTGCATAGAAATAGGAACGCGTAGTTTTTAGCTAGTCTGCTAAGGACTTTTAATTGTCTGACGATATCACTATTTATTTATTTAGGCCTATTTATTTATTTATATTTCATTTTCGGGGATATTACAAACAGTGAACTACAGACAACACAATTACATGTACAAATAACACTGAGTAGTAAACATAACAGGAAACATAACAGAAAACGGAAAGATTTCCATATACTAGCTGGAGTTACCCAGCCCTAAATTTTATCATTTGGTTGCTTGAACAACCCAATGATAAAATTTAGGGCTGGGTAACTCCAGCTATCCATATACGAAGTTCACTAATTTTCCTCTGTATTGACTAACAAGCCCCCAGATAGTAATTTCATGTCATCAAAGTCAATTTGAGCAGTGAGAAAATACAAGCATTTTCTTAGAAAACACTTAGAATTTTTCAGTCCAATCTCATAGGGTTTGTACACAGGGTGTTGAGTGAACTTCGTATATGGAAATCTTTCCCAGAAAACAACACCCAAATTAGCTCCCGCAGGATTACCCAAAAGAAGTAGCTGGAGTTACCCGGTACCCAGCCCTGAGTTTTATCATTGGGTTGTCTTTAAGACAACCCAATGATAGAACTCAGGGCTGGGTAACTCCAGCATGTCCAGCTACAAAAGAAGCAAGTTTCTGTCGAGGGGCTCTCCAAACTAGGCCTAATTGGATATCAGTACATGGCCAGTTTTATGCAATGGTTTCACAACTTACAGGCACCCTTTCTAATCAAAGGAAAGGATTCTAATCAGCGATACCGTAGTCAGCCGTCTCACAGTGTATGAAAACCTCTTTGTGATCAGACATTACATAATGCAGCAGGGCGCAGCCATCTTGATTTATCGATGGACACGTGATTGGAGTGCGTTTTCCAAAATTCGGTTTCGTTACAGTTACAATACTTTAATCCTGAGCTAGGAGCGCGCCCAACAGTCGCAACTAGCCCAGCAGACTCCGTTGTGTACAGTCGTAATGCAATGAAGACGTCGTCCAACCTGGGCTAATACAATATATTATCTGGAGTCTGAAGCCGAAACCAATATTTGGAAAAACGAGTCTTAAGATTTTGTTTTCACTAAAAATAAGTAATAATATTGGTATTAGGGCATACTTTTTTTATATATATCTTTGGTTCTCATTTCTGACCGATCCTATTTTGGGCTCTCGACCAAAGAAAAAACTTTTTTATTAATTTCCGCCGAAATGGACTCAATTTATAAAAACACAACAAATAAAAAAACCCATAATGCTCTGTGTAGTGTGTTTATTTGAAAAGCTATATTGAAAATGAAATATTGCAATCCGGCGTTGGTATAGAAACCAGTGGCATCTCAGGAGGGATTTAAAAAGTTTTTTTCAGGGGCAGATTTCTCAAACTTGAGGAGACATATTCAACTTGTTTTAGGATATTACAACTATTCAAGATCTTGGTGGTATACGGTGCCAAACTGCGTTGAAAATAAGGCTGAAGTTAAGAAATAGCGACCATTTACAAAAAGATGGTCAAAACTTGGTAGTTCAGTGTCCACGCATACATGTAAGGCATGTTGCATGTTCTTTGTATTGTGTTGTCTAGCTCCGTGCACCATGTTCACCATAGACTTGCGTGTGGCCGTGGACCCGTGGTATTTGAACACCCATGATCACCACTTTATTTAGACTTTATTTTCAGCACCGTTTTCACCATATAAAGATCATAGGAAAATCTTAAAACAATGTTAACATATATCCAGTGGCGTCACCAGACTTTTCAGTCGGGGCACAGGGGGCACCAGCATTTGTGGGGGGGGGGCACTTAGGTGGATACGGATCGCCGTCCTGGGGGAGGGGTCTAAGGGGAGGGGATTTTCGCATACGGAGGATGGGCTAGATGCAAAATGGTGCCACATTTGATGCTAAATTCGATCTGAAGATATCTCCAGAAATTGCTATTTTTGAGGTAATGATTTTAACAACGCGCAGATTTTTTTTTTACCAACCCAAATCTCAGATGGGGGGGGGGGGCACTTGGGGGGCACTAGGATTTCCAGGGGGGCACGTGCCCCCCCTGCCCCCTTGGCGACGCCACTGCATATATCCCCAATCTGCCTCAGAAAAAAGTGTAAATTTCGATGTTCTTTTCCTGCAACACATACATTTGCTTGTTTAGTTTTGCAGGCCTTTATACAGCTTTAAAAAGTGGTTTTAAGTGGCGCGGCGCGCTCCAGTTCAGAAATTGCGCACACTATTCAGAACGAGTCAGGAGCGTCCCGCTCTTTTGTTGACATTAATTAATTAATTACTTGTAATGGGATGATTCAGTTTTTCTTGCGATGTCTCATTGGAAAGCTCATAACTAATGTAAAGCTAGCAAATTATAAATTCAAACCATTTTTTAAGGTGCCACACCCAAAAAGCATGTAATGCCTACAGATACACTAACTTTAACCATCTATTCGGGTGCAACTGCGCCCCACAGGCACCTAAACTAGAACCTGAAAAGGGGTGGGGCGGAACGAGGATGTCAGAGATTGGTAGGGGTGCATTTAATCTGCTTTTCTCAAATAACATCCCCACCAAATACCCTTTCCTTATTTTGCCTCCCATCTAATCATTCACTACTGCCATTACATAAAACCAAATTCTCCACAAATCCACATCCCGAGTCTTAGTTTGAGACATGAACGATTTTATCTTCGCAATAGGAAAAAAATATATCTATAATTAAGCTACTAGAAAAAGAGGTTTTTTGACACTCGAGAAACAGAACTTAGAATTTTTAATGTTAGTCCAGCAAGAAACAAATGAAGACTACCCTGACATTTTGGTGACAATTATTGACACTCCAAAAAAGTGCAACCAAAATCAATCAGGCGGGAAAGATTTAAAATTGGCGTATACGTGCTTTTTTGGTGTGGAACCTTGAAAAACAGATTTTCAAATGGAATTGATTATTGTCTAGCGCATTAGTTATGAGCTTTCCGATCAATTCCACTTTTTAAGACTGTATAAAGGCCTGCAAAAACAACAGCAAATTTATTTGTTAAATGGCATTATGTTCCTTTGAATTTTGGTTGGAAAAGAAAGTCGAAATTTTGAAAAAGCACGTATACACTCACTTTAACATATACCCACTGTTTCGCAAAGTCGACAAATTATGAATCCCGAAATCTTCAAGAACCCTTCCGCCAGAGAATGAACCAGAGTCACTAGTGGATCGTTTCTCACAATTCTTTTCCAATAAGACCCAGACCATCATAGCCGAACTTGATAACGCTTCAATAGTTGAGACGACAGTACCAGTGGCCGACTCGTGCGAGACATCTTTCACTGGATTTGACATCCTTTCTGATAGTTCTGTCAGAAAGTTGATCACCGGGTCACCTTCAACAACATGCAGACTTGATCCAATTCCCACATCGTTACTGAAGAAGTGTCTAAATGAACTCACTCCCATCATCACAACAATCATCAATCTTTCCCTTGAGAACGGCCATTTTCCTGATGCTTTCAAATCTGCCCACATCACCCCCCTGCTCAAGAAACCCAACATGGATCCGGAACCACTAAAAAACTACAGACCTATTGCCAATTTGAAATTTCTCGCTAAGATAACTGAACGCGCAGCTTCGTCTCAGGTCCAAGATTATCTTCTCGAGAACAGTCTTCATAGCAACATGCAGTCTGCATACAAGCGTCGTCATAGTGTGGAGACGGCTCTTCTCCGAGTGAACAACGACTTGTTACTAGCTACTGATAAGGGAAGGGCCAAGAGGTGGTTCTTGTTCTACTGGACTACTCCGCAGCCTTTGACACCATCAACCACGAGATCATGCTTCATCGTCTTTGTCACAGGTATGGCATATCCGGCCATGCTATCAACTGGTTCGAATCTTACTTCAAACACCGTACTCAGCACATTTCAATTAATGATGACCTATCTGACGCTTATGTCCCTGAAGTCGGTGTCCCTCAAGGATCTGTGCAGGGACCGTTGTGTTTCATAATGTACACATCCCCCTTTGAGGACATATATAAATGAGGCCCACGGTGTCGGAAAAATTATTTATGCTGACGACACTCAAGTTTACGTCATTTTGAAAGAGCAGGATCGACCTACAGCCATTCCCCAGTTAGAACATCAAATCATGGTCAACAGCAAATAAATTGAAATTAAATGCAGACAAAACGGAGGTCCTTCATATAACATCCTGCCATAGAAGCCATACTCAACTCCCCCCTGTTCATATCGGATACTCTTCCATCCAGCCCGTTTCTAAGGTACGAAACCTGGGTGTTACAATGCAACCTAATCTACAAATGGACACGCACATCAATAGCATCTGTCGGTCTGCATCATTTGCCCTTCATAAAATCGGACAGATCCGCAAATTCCTCGACCCGCACACCACAGAAAAGCTTGCTCATGCGTTTATTACTTGTCGCCTAGATTTTTGCAAAAGTTTACTTCAAGGGCTACCAGACTCACAAATCGCCAAACTCCAACGCTTCCAAAACTCAGCTGCAAGACTAGTCACCCTCTCGAAGCCCATCAACCCATATCACCTATTTTGCGTAATCTGCACTGGCTCCCAGTCAAGAGGAGGATAATCTACAAAACCCTTCTCCTAACATACAAATGTCTCCATCGTCTCGCCCCTACTTACCTTCAGCAATTAATCCATAAATATGAACCTCGTAGAAATCTTCGATCAAGCTCATAATCCCTGCTCGCCTGCTCCTCAACATCGACAAGGTCATACGGTCAGCGAGCGTTTTCATCTGCAGCCCCAACCCTCTGGAACAAACTACACAATCACATCAAGGAAGCCCCAACCCTGGACATTTTCAAAGCTAATCTTAAAACCAATCTGTTCACTGCAAATGATATATAATGTTAGTGTTTTCCTCTGTTAATTGTTCAGCGCATTGGGACCCCGTGTAAAATGCGCTTTATAAGAATGATTTATTATTATTAGTATTATTTAATCAATTAAAAAAACAAAAGGAATGTACTAGCGAAATCCTACTCTTTGATTAGATGGCCAAGGATCATTGCCTCTATATAAATTAAACTTATATAAAATGGCAAGGACGCAAACTTAATTAACAACCTAACAAAATTAATTAACGACCAAAACTATTTTGAAAAGAGCATTTTAAGAACATCATTGTCATAATCATTGTCAGCATCGTCAAAATACAAAATGGCTACTCTCCTCAAAACTGTTCAAAGTTTCAAGAAAGAGATGACCCTAGTAGAAACCGAAAAACCGATCCATCCAGTTTATGGTATAAATCGAAAATTTTCTTTTGTTCCCTTTCCCCTTTTCCTTTCTCTGTTCCTTAACCATTTCGCAACAGCTCTCATTTGCTTTGTACACGTTTTCTAATCGAGGTCGTCTTCGATTTGGTTTCTGTCCTCGATTCATCGATGAAGTTGCACGTGTGTGTCCTCGATTTACCCCATAAACACACACACTCTTGCTCCCAACACTAACCATACCCCCTCACAATTTGGAGAGACAGTCATCAGCTTTTTATCGTTAAAATTAATCGAGTGCACCTAATGAAAACGAGGCCACCCTAAGTGCCCCCCCATGCAAAAACTTACAAAATCGCAAAAACGTACAAAGACACAATTCACTCTAGCGACCGCCTGCCATCTGGCTTGTATTAAAACCTAGTGCTGTGCTAAAACATCAAGAAATGCGCACTTTAATGGAAAGGATATGCGTTTTTTCATTTCTATATACTTAATACACTGAAGTTTTAAATCGAATATTCGTAGTGTTACAAAATGAAGTATCATCCAGATGTTAACTTGAATTTGTTTAATTGTCATTCGTCATCATTTTGTAACCTACTGAGGCAAAATGAGGAATGTCCCCCAAAACCTTGTTTTGAGTAATCGACGCCTGAAGTCGGATTAAACTAGAAAAATCATGTCAAAATCGATATTGATTGTTTTGTATTTTTGAGTAGCCAAGGTATCCAACATGCACACTATGCATTTTCGTTTGGAAAAAAATACCCACAAACGTGAAAAAAAATGAAGAACGTTTTTCACTGCCATTGGCGGCACAATGCGTGCTATTTTTTTCAAAGCCGTTTTTCTCAAAATGAGGTTAGCAAAATTAGCAGGACACTGTTGAAGTTCTGCATCATATCTTTGAAATAAATTAAGCCACAGAAATAATTTTGGTGTCACTGGAAAGTCAATGCTTTACGCTTTATGATGATGTACACATTTACGTTAAAAGTCAAAGGTGGGGGTTATTCCTCATTATACCATGGCAGGTTACATTTTTTTCGTTACAGGTTCTTCTGTAAATCTCCCTGAAACATTTCCACAGCAAAAAAAAATGTATGAACCTGAATTGGTGGGAAAAGCCGTTTAACTATTCAGGGTAGGTTTTTGTTAAAGGGAATATACAACATTTGCAAACATCAAAAAATAAAACTACCAAGTTTTTACGAAATACCTTACTAGGATGTTGGTAAATGACAGTCACAAGCATTCTGTAAAATTACGGCACCTGGTGTAAAGTCATTTTCAAGAAAATGGAATTTTTGTATACATTTCCAACGGTGGTCGGCCGACCACCGTTGGAAAAACCTAACTGTTGTTCAACTACTGCTCCATATTTACCATTTGTTTCAGTTCAAATTGTGTTTGCTATTGGTTACATGTTCATGAATGGGTGCAGGCCAGCTAGACTGGTTCCCTTACCTTACAATTTTCCGGCATCTATAAATTGATCCATTTCATCTTTAGTGGAGTCAGGGAACCAGACTACTTGAACATTTTTGTTTTTCTGGTTTTTTCGAGCATTTTCGGCCACAAAACTTCAAACATGTCAGTGTAACAATATTTTGATCTATTATACTAACCCCTCAACCAGTTCATTTCTGAAAATTACAGTGAAAGCCAATGATGTACATTCCCTTTAACTGAAAATGTACTCTCAAAAATATCACATGAAAACTGAAAATGAGATAATAAGGGTGGGTTTGTCTGGCTCTATAAAATATGTTAATTCAGTAAAAAAAAAATGGCAATATTAAGTAGGTGGTCATGTAATTACAAGTACATGTAATAACTGGCTTCATAAGTTTAACGTGCATGCTTCTAAAGCTGCCATGCATGCTCTATACTGCGCATTTTGGAACCTGACCAAATTATGAAGAGCTTGTATTGGCCAAGCATTGCTCCTCCTTATATAGGTATTGGGTCATAGGATATTTCGGGCGTATTTTCAAGAGCATAACATCATAAAGCAAAGAATAGTTCATATTTTTTGTGGGTTAACGGCAACCAATTAAGAATGTTTGAGTATAAAAACTAGACCTTCTAAACGAGTTGCTGAGGAGCAAATTTGCAAAAGATATTTATGTAAGCTTTAATAATAAACTAAGTTTTAATAATAAGGAGCGGCTATACGAAGTTTCTACCTCTGACTAATAACATCGCTGCTTTATGGCTTTTTTGGCAGGAGCTGAATCCATCGTGATGAATCCAGCCAAACCATATTGCTTATTTTCCAAGATAAATCCAAATCCAAACATAAATCACAGATAACATCAAATACGACCTAAAGCTTTAGTTACTACGGTATATTTGGGCTCAACAGCTAATCATGCATGGTATTCAGCTACGTGTATTATGACAGATCCAGAATCATTTCTCTCTTTGCTTGAAACAATGAAATAACGATCAATACCGAGCATTATGGGGATGTAGCTCATTATTCTTGAATGTTAAAATGACCATACAACTCTACTTTCAGGTTAACATATCCAACATTATTATGGGCCAAGCAGCGGCCAAGCTCCCTGGCTTGGGTCGGTCCGTCTATGCCTCCACGCAGCTTATCACGCCATTCAACCAGCATCTCGTAAATCTGCATCGTTGGGTCAAAGGGGCTTTTCGCAGCTAAAGTGGCCAGACGTGCGTTTGAGAACCCCAGCACAAGACCCAATGGGATCCTGCGGTCCGGAGCAATGTTCCCGGCAAGATCATTGAGGTAGACGTCGTCCAAAGACACTGGAAAAAAGTTGGCAGATTTATACACAGTTGACATAATACAAGGGAAAAAATATAGAATAAGCTTTTTTTTGCGATAGCGTGAAATGTTTCTTTTACCTTGAATGATTCGAATGCATGAAACATGTATCGCGTGATTAGGTAACTTGTCGAGCTTTCAAAATTCAGAACTAATTAAATTGAATAAGTATTAGGTGCCTGGATCAATCCCCAGGCAATCAGTTTAAAAAAGTCTGTATTTTTTCATTTCTGCTTTTTTTACCCGGCGTATACACGTATGGCCTATTATGAGCCCTACCTCTTAATTAGATCTCAAGACTCTCTCTCTCAAGACTACAAATATCATTTGAGCACTTTCGTATTTTCAGAGCAAGTCTGCAGGAAAAGAATTATTCTCATTTCCCCCCACATATTGGCAGCGATCAGGGTGCCCTCTACATGCCCTCACAATTAATGATTGTCAAATAATTCAGTCTCACTCCTCCTAGTTTGGTTCCTATTCTCACCTATCCTTTCGCCAAGGCCATCCGCGTAGCCTTTCAACGTAGCCTACTCTTTTAGGGTAGCAAAAATCGAGATTATCAAGAAAAACATAAAAAAATTCTTGACAAGTTGGAAAAGGCCCAATTCTTGACAAGTTGGAAAAGGCCCCTGTGGCTTCGCCACTCGCGTGTGTGGGCTCCCGCTCCAGTCGCTTCCCGGCTTCACCGCTTTGTCTAATGCCGGTAGGTTGAGCCACGCACGGATCCTACACAGATGGATCAACGACTCGGCCAAACTCCTGGTTTACGCGCCGTGATAACGGCCCGTACTGGTGGCAAATACCATGAATAATTGTCAACAAACACCCGTGCGCGCGGTGGCTTTCAGATTTGCATGGCTCTGGCGCCCGATCTGGTGTTCAAGCCAAGTTAAGCCATTTAATTATATTTTTGAATATTCATGAGTCTACGTTTTTTGGTCTCTCTTATTGAAATCTGATAAGTAATAACTGCATAACCCTGTAAATACCAAGCATAATATCTTAAGCTTTAAAATGAACAATGAAATGTCGCTTTTGTTTCATCAGTTCGGGATCACGTCTGTCTAAAACTTCTTAATGAAAGCCTAAAAACGACTTTTGGGTAAACCGTGTTCCCCTCGAAATCAGACGTTTATTTTCCGGGTAACTACTTCATCCATGAAGACAAATATTGCATAATACCATCTCTTATATCCTGAAGTATTAATTTTGTCGTGCCTAAGGAGTAGTTTTGCAGTTTTTTGGAATATTTCCGTTTGAGGTGTCATGTAAAAACCCTGGAAAGTTCGCGATTGCAAGCCAGCGGGTATTAATGCCCGTTATCACGCGTTCTAATTATAAGGCAAGTCCGCTCAGTGCATTTTGTACTGGAGTTCAGAACAGTCGTTTATCCTTCTGCGTAGGATCCGTGAGCCACGATAGACTTGGCAAAAGGCTAATTCTCACCTCGATGTTGTTGGTTCCTTGGTGGTGTGTTCTGTTCAGGCGTTGAGCTATCAGCCATAATAATTGTCTTTACTCTTTCACAACTGCGAATAAAGACAAAGCGGTATGAGCTCCCTGCACAAGTATCCAACAACAGCCAGAAAAGGAGAGTTGGGGTGACCTACAATCCCAGCCAAAATGGTTGGGACACTTGGAAATAACCTTAGCCGCTAACGGTCACCAACTCCCCCGCTCCCACGGTCAATGTTGTTCTCTCCAGCTGAGATGGAGCACACACCGCGCAATGAGCAGTGTTGTAGTAGAGTATTTTTTTTCCGAGTGCCGAGTACTTAGGTTGCCGGGTACGAGTACGAGTACTTGTACTTCCGAGTACAAGAACGGGTCTCCGAGTACGAGTACTTGTACTTCCGAGTACGAGTACGAGTACGAGTACGAGTACTCGCATTTCCGAATACCGGCATACGGCAAATGGTTCATTGTGCTTAATTGGCCCAGGCCCAGTCAGACCGTTATACAGACCCACTGTTAAATGTGTTTGTCCGGACTTGCATAGAAGAAAATCAGGAAATCTCGATTTCTGAACAAGCCAATCAACCATTTCAAACTGAAAGTATCTATAAAATAAGGCCATGGTAAGTGAAGCTATAACATTTTCCCCCGAGTACTGCTATTCGAGTACGAGTGTGCAGAGGCGGAAGGCATTATTAATGTCGTGGACCTTGCCCTGCTATACTAAAACATGTATTGTGATCATCATTGTAGACTACTCCGTGCTTTCACATGGAGCCTTAAGAAAAAATAATAAATTGATGTTCCAAACCTTATTTTAGTCGTATAGTTCGTCAGGGAGTCCAGCCTGAAGTCCGCGGAGTGGTAAAGGTTTTTTTTTTCAGTCTTTGGCATAAAAACATGTAAAGAGTGCGCCTACTTTGGCGTGTACACTGCGGCGTAACAGACCTGGTCGACCTGGTATACCAGGTCGCGATTGTTTTTCATACAATATTTGCTGTGTGGGCGGATGGGTACCAGCCAGCTAGACTGGTTACCTGACATTACAATTCCCCAATGTCTATAACTTGCTCGTTTCATCTTAAATGAAGTCAGGGAACCAGACTTCGGGAAAATGATTGTTTGTCTTGGGTTTTTTTTTTTTATAGCACCTACCCAAAACGTCAAAAAGGTCAGTGTAACAATATTTGCTATATCATTACCGACCCCCAAATCCATTCATTTCTGAAACTTACAGCAAAAGCAAATGATGTAAATTCCCTTTAAAGGTTTGTATTAAAAAAAAAAAGGAACTTGGATGATAAACTTGGGCCTAAAATGGCTCTATTTTGCCGCTGTGGAGCGTCAGGCGCTTTTTTTTCAAAATGGCGATGAGCTTACTTCTTAATGGGCGATCCTAAAAAAGTTGGATGGAAATTTCCCCCAAAGTTCATGGGTTAACCCCCAAACAATTGAACAGAAAAGAAAAGATGATGAAATAAGCTTTAATTTGATGTGTGTCTTAAACACATTGGAGAGTTGAGAGTATTGTAAATAATTTTTGGAAGTGCGCGCTATTATCACTGAGGTCTATGGAAGTCTATTTACTGGTCTGCAACCCTAACGAATCGAGGCTGAAAGAAAGCAAAGATGGGACAGGGCGCCCATATCGTCAAACTAGGTCCTCGACCAACCACATCCAAACTGTAAGGCGCTGTCCGAATTATTTGGCATGCGGCTTGAAAATCACACACATGTCTATATGCAGCGGCTGCAGCCACTTCACATAGACTCGTGTATAATATCAAGCCGTAGCCAAGTAATTCGGACACGGTCTTACTCTCATTGGATGTAGGTGATTCCATAAATGCGGAGCCACTGAATATTGGTGTCCCTCTGTACATTGTGATATTTGTTTCCCTATCATTACCAATAGTGAAGCAAAGCGACACGTGTGCGTCGGTTCACTGTGGTACGTGCGTAGATATCCCACGTGGGTTGAGGTCTTACTCCTCGGTAATGAGGAAGAATATATAACATGACACAACTACTATAAGGACATTTTACTGGGGCTTTATTCCACCAAACGATGACAAGATAATCCCAGCAAAAAGGAGAAACAAAATCACAGAAAGATGAAATTCCACCAAGATATTAGTACCAGCAGAAGAACATTTCCAGCAGAAAGAAAAACCCAAATAGACAATCGACATGTGTTTATAAAATAATTAACCATAATCAATACAATAATAAATACACATGGTTTGAATTAAATTATTAAGATATTTTCAGTGGGCGATAAGTAACTTACCCAGCACATCGTCTCCACAGCTAGCTACCGGGAACGGTACCGTTATGTAGGCTACATGTACATGCACATGTATTCCAGCGCTGCCTTGCGATCAGTTTGGTATGAGATGCCAAAATAGGTTCCTGGAACCTTACAAAAAGCATGGTTTTTGGCAGAGACTTCTGTGGACGTCGCTTGTCAAGACGGGAAAAAGTGGGCGAAGCGTCAGATGACGGCTTATCAATATGAGCCCTACATAATTATACACATGATTTCTGTTGCTCAAAGTACAGTATTTGTATCTGGTAGCAAAGGATGAAACATCTAACTTTTTTCCTGACAATGTGTGTGTCCTAAATAGTTTACAGTTTCAATATACCAATTAACAGTAACGTTTGTTATGCTTAATGGGTTAAAACCGGAAAATGCGGTTAAACTGCGTGTAAACTGCCTGCACACCACGTCAAAAACGGGTTTTGCGTTTTCACGAAGTATATAGCACAAATGTCACGTGATATGTGCGACTCAATTCTGGCGTTTTCACGTAGTCACGGGTAGCGTCACTTCGTGAAAACTCGAACGCAGCGTTATCTGATACGTTTTCACGAAGTGTACTTAATGATTAATTAGTTTGATAACTCATGAATAAATATCTTTGCACAATGATAATCATACATTACCGTGTCATTCAATATCCCACCTTTCAGACAATGCAACAAAATATAAATTTTGAGGCTAAAACAATATTCAGATCACCGTTTCAAAACATCGTCAACTTATAAATCGCTTGTAGCTCGAAACACACACACATTTTCCACTTTGCGGGGGTTAAGGTCACTTCGTGGTGACGGTGACGAAATGTCACAAGTTGGCACCCTATTATTAAAGGAATTCTTTTCTTAAATAGGCACCTAAACATGAACCTGAAAAGGGGTGGGGCGGAACGGGGATGTCAGAGATTGGTATGGGTGCATTTAATCTGCTTTTCTCAAATAACATCCCCACCAGATACCCTTTCCTTATTTTGCCTCCCATCTAATCATTCACTACATTAAATAAAACAAAATTCTCCAAAAATCCACATCCTGAGTCTTAGTTTGAGACATGAACGATGTTATGAACTTCGCGATAGGAAAAAAACATATCTATAATTAAGCTACTAGAGAAAGTGTTTTTTTGACACTCGAGAAACAGAACTTAGAATTTTTAATGTTAGTCCAGCAAGAAACAAGTGAAGACTACCCTGACATTTTGGTGACAATTATTGACACTCCAAAAAAAAATGCAACCAAAATCAATCTTGCGAGAAAGATTTAAAGTTGGCGTATACGTGTTTTTTTGGTGTGGAACCTTGAAAAACAGATTTTCAAATTGAATTGATTATTATCTAGCACATTAGTTATGAGCTTTCCGATCAATTCCACCTTTTTTAAGACTGTATAAAGGCCTGCAAAAACAAAAGCAAATTTATTTGTTACAGGGCGTTATATTCCTTTAAATTTCGTTTGGAAAAAATAAACACAATTTTAAAAAAGCATGTACATACGAACTAAAATCAATTTAAAAAAACAAAAAAAAAACAGAAATGTACAATTTGAAAAGCATGTATTCTGACACAGCGAAATCCTACTCTTTGATTAGTTGGACAAGGATCCTTGCCCCTGCATTAAAAAATTAAACCTATGGCAAGGACGATTATTAACTTAATTTAAAAAAAAAATATTTTGAAAGAGCATTTAGTTAAGAACATCATAACTGAATGCCGTTTTCAAAATAATTTTGGTCGTTGATTAATTTTGTTGATTTAAAGTTGTTAATAATCATTGTCATTATCGTCAAACTACAAATTTGCAAAAATGGCTACTCTCCTCAAAACCTTTCAAGTAGATGACCCTAATAGGAACCGAAAAACCGATCCATCCAGTTTATGGTATTGTGACGTGTCGTGCCAGCTCTCCTGCGTCAGGCTGGTTTGGTTGGTAGCGTGCCGTCCCGATGGTGTCCTATCCCTGCAGTGGTGGGCCACAGCACCAGGCTATCCCCTCTTCTAGCTCGGTTGACCGGATCAGCCAGTAGTGGTCAGGGCAGTGGAATGGGAGTGGGAACCGGGAATCGGAATGTGGAGTCGTAGGAAATGGTTGGAGTCGGAATGTGGGTGGAGTAGGAATGGGGCGGAATAGGCGGAGTCGGAATGTGGGCGGAGTCGGAATGTGGGTGGAGCCACTTATCTTCCTTGGGACTTTGCCCTGGACTTAGTCCTAAGTCGACCCTTTTACACTAAGACAGACTAGTAATTGGTGAACAGAAACAGTAATCAAGTACGGTGGTCATGCCTTTAATCATTATCATCCATCATATCGTCAGAGTTTTCACGAAGAGACAATTTTGGCCACGGGGCGTTGAAACAGAATTTTGAGAAAATCGACTTTAAAGTTGAACCCTTTTTAAACTGAAGATTCCGCCTATTTTTAGAGGACATGTTGATTATTTTTTTATACCGATAGTAAGCTGAAATCTCACACTTACATATTGTCCCAATTGCGAATCAATAGACCAATTAATTGCGGAGCAATTAACGTTCATAGTCAATTGTCTCTTCGTGAAAACTCAAATTCCACAGGCGATTGGTTTTGCCGGGAAAATTGGCAATGATCCAATTGTCTCTTCGTGAAAACTCAAACTCTCCGCTATCCAAACACGCACAAATTGGCTCTTCGTGAAAACTCAAAGTCCCACACGCGCTTCGTTTTTGCCCGCACGCGTCATTTTGCTTGCGCGCGCTCGAAAATTGGCTCTTCGTCAAAACTCAAATCGCACACGCGCGTTATTTTGTCCCCATAGAACAACGTGCATTTTTGCTACAATTGTCTCTTCGTGAAAACTGAAAATACGTTTTTGGTGAAATTTTCCCTTTATTGATTCTCATGATCTCAATGATTTCATCTGATTTTGACAAAATAAATTCGCCAAGATGTCCGTTGCAATACACTTAATCGATTTCGGCCAAAAAAAGAATTTCGAAAATATACTGATTTTTGCCAAAATTGTCTCTTCGTGAAAACTGTGACGATATGTCATTCCACTTAATCAAGAACCCTTGCAATTATTCTAATCATTGGAGAATCAAGCAAGCAGGAGACTAAATCCTAGCCCTGCAACCCCTTTTATAGACTTTGGCCCCATAAGCTAGTGTACAACTTCTCTTTGCCATACAACAGTGCATAAACTCAATTGACCAATCAGAAACAAGGATTCCTTACATGCGAAGTGTGGATGATTCAGTGTGCTAGTGTATTTAAAACGTACAGTTGGTGACTTAATTCCTATTCCGTCACAGTATAAATCGAGGATTTTCTTTTGTTCCCTTTTCCTTTCTTTGTTCCTTAACTTTTTCTCAACAGCTCTCATTTGCTTTGTTTATACACGTTTTCTAATCGAGGTCGTGTTCGATTTGGTTTCTGTCCTCGATTCATCGATGATGTTGCACGATTGTGTCCTCGATTTAAACCATACAGTCCAGTGGCGTAGCACGGTCATTTTTTTGGGGGGGGGGATTTTTTTGAAAAGGGCACTTGCACATCCGTGGTGAAATGTAGACAGGTTTTTTCCCCCGGACACTTGGCCTCGGTAAAATCAAAAACCCGGGGGGGGGGGGACCATCTGTCGGTGGCGGCGCTGTTCAAAACCGACGATTATGCACACCAAATGAAAATGAGGTCACCTGTATTTTTTTTTAAAAAGGACATTAGTTCAGAAAAAAAGGCGCATCTTAAAAAAAGGGCACTCTTTACAAATTATTAAGGGGTAATAAAAAAGGCAAAGGGAAAAAGAATGGAAACATTGGGGGATAAAGCTTCCCCTAGCCCCCGTAGAACTGCCACTGCCTAAGTGCCCCATGCAAAAACTTTAAAAAGCGCAAAAACGTTCAAAGACACAATTACTTTGTAGCGACCGCCTGCCATCTGGCTTGTATTAAAACCTAGTGCTGTGCTAAAACATCAAGAAATGCGCACTTTAATGGAAAGGATATGCGTTTTTTCAATTCTATAAACTTAATACATTACAGTTTTAAATCGAAAATTCGTAGTGTTACAAAATGAAGTATTATCCAAATGTTAACTTGAATTTGTTTAATTGTCATTCGTCATCATTTTGTAACCTACTGAGGCAAAATGAGGGATGTCCCCCAAAACCTTGTTTTGAGTAGTCGACGCCTGAAGTCGGAAATTCATGTCAAATTCGATATTGATTGTTTTGTATTTTGGAGTAGCCAAGGTATATCAAAGATTCACACTATATGCATTTTCGTTTGGGAAAAAAATACCCACCAAAGAGGAAAAAACTGAAGAACGTTTTTCACTGCCATCGGCGGCGCAATGCGTGTGTTTTTTAAGCCGTTTTTCTCGAAATGAGGTTAGCGAAACTTAACAGGGCACTGTTGAAGTTCCTGCGTCACATCTTTGGAATAAATTAAGCCACAGAAATAAATTTGGTATCACTGGAAAGCCAATTCTTTGAGCTTTATGATGATGTACACATCTACAGTCAAAGGTGGGGGTTATTTCTCATTATACCATGGCAGGTTACATTTTTCCGTTACAGGTTCTTCTGTAAATCTCCCTGAACTGAGCAGGATAAAAGTATATCCTACCCAACACAATGTTAAAACATTTCCACAGCAGAAAAAAAATGGGTAAACCTTTGTGGAAAAAGCCGTTAAAACCATTCAGGGTAGGTTTTTGTTAACAGGAAATGTACTCTCAAATATATCACATGAAAACTTCAAATGACATAATAACAGTGGGTTTGTCTGGCTCGATAAAAATTACCACCTACTTAATATTGTAAAAATATGGCAATATTAAGTAGGTGGTCATGTTATTACAACTGGCTTCATGATAAGCTTAACGTGCATGCTTCTAAAGCTGCCATGCATGCTTTGGAACCTGACCAACTTATAGATGAGCCCGCATTGGCCAAGCATTGCTCTTCCTTATAGGTATTGGTTTGATATTTCGGGCGTATTTTCAAGAGCTTAAAATCATACAGCAAAGAATAGTTCATTTTTTTTGTGTTCACGGCAACCAAATAAGAATGTTTGAGTATAAAAACTAGACCTTCTAAACGAGTTGCTGAGTTGGAGCAAATTTGCAAAAGATATTTATGTAAGCTTTAATAAACTAAGTTTTGATAATAAGGAGCGGCTATAGGCCTACGAAGTTTCTACCTCTCTGACTAATAACATCGCTGCTTTATGGATTTTTTTTGGCAGAAGCTGAATCCATCTTGATGAATCCAGCCAAACCATATTGCTTATTTTCCAAGATAAATCCGAATCCAAACACAAATCACAGATTACATCAAATGCGACCTAAAGCTTTAGTTCCTACGGTATTTTTGGGCTCAATCAGCTCATCATGCATGATATTCAGCTATTATGACAGATCTAGAATCAGTCCTCTCTTTTGCTTGAAACAATGAAATCACGATCAATATCGAGCATTATGGGGAATGTAGTTCATTATTCTTGGATATTAAAATGACCATACATCTCTACTTGCAGGCTAACATATCCAACATGATTATGGGCCAAGCAGCGGCCAAGCTTTCTGGCTTGGGCCTGTCCGTCCAAGCCTCCATGCTTATCACGCCAGTCAACCAGCATCTTGTAAATCTGCAGCCTTGCGTCACCGGGGAAATTCGCAGCGAAAGTGGCCAGACTTGCGTTTGAGAACCCCAGCACAAGACCCAATGGAATCCTGCGGTCCGGGGCAATGTTCCGGGCAAGATCATTGAGGTAGACGTCGTCCAAATACACTGGAAAAAAAGTTGACAGATTTATACAGAGAGATATTTATGAATATCACAAAAGGGAAAAATATCTAATAAGCTTTCGTGGTTTGCGATAGCGTGAAATGTTTCTTTTACCTTGAATGAATCGAATGCGTGAAACCGTAATGACATTATTTTGTATCGCGTGGTTGGATTATATGCTAACTATGCATTATGTGCCCCTGTGCCCCTTTTCAGGGCGTATTGTATGGGTTTTGGGGGCTTTGTTTTCATATTCCTCGTTTATATCGAAACTATCTATACCATTATTGGGAAATGGTTACTTCTAAGAAATAGAAAGATACTTTAAGGGCATTTTTTTCTCGAAGGGGCACTTTTATGCTCGAGGCGAGGGGGCACATTTATGGCCGCAAAAGGGGCACTTGGGAAAATCTGGGTGGGCAAATGCTCCCCCAGCTCCCCCCCCCACCCCCCTCCCGGTTCCGCCGACCCTGATTACACATGAATGCCCCTGTGGCCTGTGCCCCTTTTCAGGGCGTATTGTATGGGTTTTGGGGGCTTTGTTTTCATATTCCTCGTTTATATCGAAACTATCTATACCATTATTGGGAAATGGTTACTTCTAAGAAATAGCAAGATACTTTAAGTACATTTTTTTCTCGAAAGGGCACTTTTATGCTCGAGGCGAGGGGGCACATTTATGGCCGCAAAAGGGGCACTTGGGAAAATCTGGGTGGGCAAATGCTCCCCCAGCTCCCCCCCCCCCCCGGTTCCGCCGACCCTGATTACACATGAAATAATCATCAGTTTTGAAGAGCACCCCTTTGTTGGAAGATGATGCATGAGTCTACGTTTTTGGTCTCTCTTGTTGAAATCTGATAAGTAATAACTGCATAACCCTGTTAATACCAAGCACAATATCTTAAGCTTTAAAATGAACAATGAAATGTCGCTTTTGTTTCATCAGTTCGGGATCACGTCTGTCTAAAACTTTTTAATGAAAGCCTAATTAAAAACGACATTTGGGTAAACCGTGTTCCCCTCGAAATCAGACGTTTATTTTCCGGGAAACTACTGCATTTATTAAGACAAAAATTGCATAATATCATCTCTAATACACTGAAGTATTAATTTTGTAACAATTATGGAAGAATTATGTCCTGACTAAGGAGTAGTTTTGCAGTTTTTTGAATATTTCCGTTTGAGGTGTCCCATGGGAACACCATCAGCAGCTACTGTAAACCCGTGGCAGCCCCATGTGGTCTCATGGTGGTCTTTTTAAATATCATGGTGGTCTTTTAAAACACCATGGTGGCCCATCTGAACGCCATGTCTTGTCAAAGTAACGCCACTGTCCCATTGGAACATAACATCATGGACAGCTGTTGTAACACCATGGCAACACCATGAGGTGGAACCACCATGAAAGTACCACCGTGAAATGTTAGGGTGACCACCATGGGGGCCATGGTGACCAATTGCATCACCACGGAAAAGCTTTTCTATACTGAACGGATATGCATGCATGGGGAAATACCATGAGGTTTATTTTCATTTTTCACCCACATATTATTTCCATTTTTCACCCACACATTGGCAGATCGGGGTGCCTTTACATGCCCTCACAATGATTGTCATATAATTCAAAATCACCCCTAGTTTGGTTCCTATTCTCACCCTGCTGTTGGTTCCTTGGTGGTACGTTCGCTTCAGCCATAACTATTGCCTGTACTCTTTCACAACTGCGAATAAAGACAAAGCGGTACGTGTTACTGATACCAGTGGGGTAAAACGGGGCTTGTACGGTTGTCTAGTCACTCTTGTTAGCAGCTATATATTTATACATGTACTCAGTTTAATGGTTGCGAGTGCTGATTGGTAAACACTTACATGTAAACATGCAAATAAAGGGTAAGCTATAAATAACGCACCCACTTGGCAATTGGGCCTTAGCGACCCCTAAGACATTATTATTTTTTAGATGAAGTAATGGGTATATTCGAGTAGCTGACCCGGACCAGGTAAAGGCAGACGGGCTAATCGACAGCCGGGCTAATCGAACGCTAGTTTGTCAACTTCCAATACCTCAGGAAGCAAGTCGACTGTTCACCCTCAAACCATGTCATAATTTTGTACACATAACCAGCTTCTAACAAAATTGCAAAGTCGCTGTGCATGCAGTGCATGACTGTGGTTTTCATTGATTATGTTTTCCGCCATTGATATTGATAGCGTATTATATGCAATTATGTAATGTTGCCTAATTTCCTTCAACATCATGAGTATTTTGTTGTAGTTCACATTTTTTTATGACTCGTTTAAAGGCTGATTTCAGACAGACGATCCTGGGCTCCCCTATCGTGACAAAAAGTACAGAAACAAACTTAATTTTCTATTAAAAATCACTATGTAGTACATTTGAAATTCACAACATAAAAGTGCAGAGGCGGAAGGATAATTAATGTCGTGGACCTTGCCCTGCCTATACTACAACATGCACTATGATCATCATTGTTTTCCGCGCTTTCACATGCATGGAGACTTAAGAAAAAAAATGATAAATTGATGTTCCAAACCTTATTTTAGTCGTATAGTTCGTCAGGGAGTCTAGCCTGAAGTCGACGGAGTGGTATAGGGTTTTTTTCAGTCTTTGACATAAAAACATGTAAAGAGTGCGCCTATTTTGGCGTGTACCCTGCGGCTTAACAGACCTGGTCGAACTGGTGTACCAGGTCGCGATTGTTTTTTTCATACGTGTGGGCGGATGGGTACCAGCCAGCTAGACTGGTTCCCTGACAATACAATTCCCCAATGTCTATAACTTGCTCGTTTCATCTTAAATGGAGTCAGGGAACCAGACTACAGGAAAATGATTGGGTTTTTTTTGGGTGGTTTTTTTTAAAGCATCTACGACCCCAAAAACGTCAAAAAGGTCAGTGTAACAATACTTGCTATATCATTACCAACACCCAAATCCATCCATTTCTGAAAATTACAGCAAAAGCAAATGATGTATATTCCCTTTAAAGCATTTTGTGGACCATGAACTTGAAGGTTTGTTTTAAAAAAGAAGGAACTTGGATGAATCGTTGCGCCTAAAATGGCTCTATTTTGCCGCTGTGGAGCGTAGGCGTCCTTTTTCAAAATTTCAAAAGCCACGGGTGTTGCAACTTGGAATAACTGAATGCCAAATGTTGCTTATGAAATAGCCGATATCTTGTGGGACAGTGTCATGTTTGTGGATCTCAATAGCTTCTCTGATACGACGGGTGTACCAGTGTTTCTCGGGGGCTATAATTTCCGCTTGTTCCCAATCCACAACATGATCCAGATCCGCAGAGTCTTGGCTCACAGCCAACTGACACACCTGAGCGAGCAGGACGCTCAGCGGGCATCCCTCAACACAATGCCCAAGGCTCACAGCCAACTGACACAGTCGAGCGAGCAGGACGCTCAGCGGGCATCCCTCAACACAATGCCCAAGCCTCACAACCAACTGACACACCCGAGCGAGCAGGGCATGCCCAGCAAGCACTCCCAATCCTAACAAATCCTACTTAAGGAGTAGCATCTCAAACTATCTTCAGTCTCCTGACGATGACTAGAGCAGGCTAGTCGAAACGTTGAGACCAAAGACCAAAGACAAGTTACAGCAGGACTGTTCTTATCAGAACAAAAACTACTTAGCAAAGTTGATAATAAGCAGGACAAGTTCTTTTCAGAACTAATATCTTCTAAGCAGTAGTTATTACCACATGGTGTTACCGCAAACCGAAACGATATGGTGAAATAAGCTTTAATTTGATGTGTGTCTCAAATACATTGGAGAGTTGAGAGTATTGTAAATAATGTTTGGGTTGAAGTGCGCGTTATTTTGTTTTCCTAGCATTATACCAATAGTGAAGCAAAGCGACACGTGTGCGTCGGTTCACTGTGGTACGTGCGTAGATAGCCCACGTGGGTTGAGGTCTTACTCCTCGGTAATAAGGAAGACTATATATCATGACACAACTACTATAAGGACATTTTACTGGGGCTTTATTCCACCAAACGATGACAAGAAAATCCCAGCAAAAAGGCGAAACAAAATCACAGCAAGATGAAATTCCACCAAGATAAAGTCCCAGCAGAAGAACATTTCCAGCAGAAAGAAAATCCCGAATAGACAATCGACATGTGTTTATAAAATAATTATCTATAATCAATACAATAATAAATACACGTGGTTTGAATTAAATTATTAAGATATTTTCAGTGGGCGATAAGTAACTTACCCAGCACATCGTCTCCACAGCTAGCTACAGGGAACGGTACCGGTAGGTAGGCTACATGTACATGCACATGTATTCCAGCGCTGCCTTGCGATCAGTTTGGTATGAGATGCCAAAATAGGTTCCTGGAACTTACAAAAAGCATGGTTTTTGGCAGATCCCTACATATGCACAGGATATCTCCCGGGATTTGGCGAAACTAATTCTACCAATTTACAACTCAATAATCAAATAGAAATTCTTTAACAAAACCAGTAGCGATGACTCTGCTCAAGGATATTGAAGACTCTGGGTGATGATTTGTTTAAATGATATCTGGCTTCTGGTTGGCCTGATGAGGGGTACCCTCAGGTTCAATGAAGAGTCTGTCCGGCGAGCACTGCACAGCGGCTCAAACTCCTGGCCCTCCCTCGATCTGTGACTTGAGTCCTGCCATACACGGACTGGAGACTGGACATCGCTCACAGTAGAACCCTGAACCCACTCGAAGCACCAAGTCTATGCAAAAGAATTGTTTTGAACTTTACGCAAATTTATACTTACAACTCAAATCATGCAAACTCAGGCTACTCAGCGGAGTCCAAGCAAATTATCACAACTCACCGACTATTTACAAAATGGCGGCTGTGATGTTTCATCACAAATGTTCGTTGAAATTAGTCGATTTAGCCACAAATCACGTATTCTCAATTATCAAGTAATAGTTTAAAGTACATAATAACATATCACCAGTTATACAATAATAATCTTACAGGTTGGGTGGCGAACCTGGTTCTCGAAATCTTGAGACTCTTGAAAATGGTTTCTGGCGTATTTCTGGCAGTCAGAGGATGATAAATTCGGCTTTTTCTACCGATACCACTCAGGTAAATCGCTATTGACTTGACGCCCTTCAGCTCAATGTAGCTGGCAAATCTCAAGATCATTCAAAAATCATGACGAGGCTGGCAAAGCTTGCCCTCTCCTCGGGAAAGGTTGTTCCAGGGTCCAGACTCATGGGTTTACGAGATGGTAACCGCTGTCTGGGAGGACGGTTGATATCCTTGGAAATAGGCAGTGTCTTGGTCGCGTTCCTAGACAGGAGCTTGCTGGTTGCTGCCCTGCGACGGGTGTGAGATCTAGGGTAGCAGACCAGTAAATAAACTTCCATAGACCCCAATGGTAAATGCTCCGGCCACTTCAAAAATTCGGGGAAAATACTCACAACCGTGACTCTCCAAGGTGTTCGAGACACACATCAAATTAAAGCTTATTTCATCATTTTTCATTTTCTTTTTAATTTTCGGGGGGTCAAGTGATGACTTTTAGGAGAAATTTCCATCTGAAGATGATCACCCCTGAAAATAGTCCTGAAGCCCATCGCCATTTTGAAAAACGATGCCTACACTCCATTGCAAAATAGAGCGCTTTTTAGGGTCCAAATTATAGTCAGCGAAGAGGACAGCAAAATTCTTCAGGAGGACCTTTATGCCTTACAAACCTGGTCCGATACCTGGCTGCTTAGGTTCAATGCGGGGAAGTGCAAAAGGATGCACATGGGCCACTCCAACAGTGGAATAGAATACCACCTGGGAGATGAAGAGATACCACATGATACTGAAGAAAATGATCTGGGTGTGATTATTACTGAGGACTGCAAAACAAGTAAACAATGTGCAGCAGCAACAAACAAAGCCATGACCAAGCTGAGAATAATAAAGAGAACTTTCAAGTACTTTGACAAGAGCTGTTTCACGACGCTGTACAAGACCTTTATACGCCCTCAGCTCGAATACTGCATCAAAGCATAGAGCAAGGACCCAAGGAGTTCGTACTCCAAGACTTCAAAAGTAAATGATGTTTGCCGCGCTCGAAAGCTACAATAGAAAGCACCTGGCGCCAGCTTGCTCAGTTGCTCACTACGCTAATCTCGAGACAATAGAGATCCGCGCTCACTAATGCCAGAAAAGGAGTTTGCATGGCTTCGTAGACAGTACCATGGTAAATACGCATGCGCAGTTGTCATACATCGCTAAAAATGAATGATTTTGAAGTGTTTGTTCGCAGTTGGATAATACTGGCTAGCAATGTGGTCAACATCACTGAAACAATCATTTCATGAAGAACAAAATGCTCTGTACCTTTAGTGTGAAAACTTGTGAAATTTTCCAAAAAACACATTTCGTCAATGATATATTGCCAATTTAAATGTCTGAAAATACATGAAAACTTATCTGAAAGAAATCCAATGTATCTCCAAATTACAGGGACAGATAACGCTTTTAAGCACCAACAACTGCACATTGCTAACTTGAGTTCATAACTCACATCTAACAACTGCGCAGTTGTAAAAACCTATCTTGTGGTAAAATATATTTTTCAAAAAAGAGCAGCGACGTGACATGACTTATTATGCAGCATATAGGGAGGTTGTTGGTTACCAACTAAAAAGGCGGCGACGATCATCGTGTTCAAAGGCCGCTAGCATTCACGCTTTGAATGTTTGAGGCTTGCGGTCACAGTGCTGTAGCTATAGACATTCCCGAGGGATTGGTATGTTAATGGTCAAAATGTAAATCGCCCAAGAGTTCTGACTCCTTGGGTCCTTGCTCTATGATCCAAGCATGGAGACCAAGCCTCAAAAAAGATATTGAGATGATGGAAACAGTTCAAAGAAGAGCAACCAAGCTAATCCCATGTCTCAAGTCCAAACCGTACCCAGAAAGACTAACGGAGCTAAAGCTGTGTGGGGAAAGAAGGTTGAGAGGAGACCTAATTGAGATCTTTAAGATCATATATGGGCTGGAAGGAATAGAATCAGGAAAGTTCTTCCAAAGAATCCATAACCTGGGCAAATTAAGGGGCCACGGTGACAAATTATCATAACCAGCCTTAAAGAAAGGACTTAACATCAGAAAGAATTTCTTCTCAATCAGGGTCATCAATGAGTGAAGCAGTCTCCCTGCAGAAGTTGTGAAGGCTAGATCAACAAATGTATTCAATAACAAGTTAGATGCATACTGGAACAAACAAGGATATGGGTAAAAAAAGGCTTAAGCCTATTAAAAAGTATTATATTACCCATCAACCTAAGTGTAAGTGTAAGTGTTTATACATAGGTCATGATAAATTACCCAGAATGCCAACACCGTTTCTTTCACAAGATTCTGTGAAGCTCATCTGCCCTTCAGCGCCCTGTTTGCAGGGCGGGGGTACGAGCGAAGTACAATCTTTTGCCACAGCGACCACATGTCTTGTTCGGGGTGCAACCCTGCAAGTAAATTCCCATGGACACTATAGTGCTAAATGCCCATACTTCAAAATTCTTTTAAAAATACTCAGAACTCTCACAGGTATTCAAGCTGCACAGAAAAATGATGATCAACATGTCATCTTTCGTTTTATTTCATTTTTTGGTGGGTTGGCCATTAACTTTTCGAGATATTCTCACCAAAAGAAGACGACCCCTATTTTCCCCAATGCGGAAAAGTAGCCATCTTGAAAAACGATCCCTCCACAACATGGCAAAATAGCGCCACTTTCGAGCCCAATAGCATCCAAAATGCTCAGAATTGAAAGCCCCAATTAAGTCCGGGCCAGAGGTTCATTACCATATCTCTTCAATTCCCACGGCGCTGAGAACTCTCTATAATATAGAATATTTTGAGGGTATAACTTTTATTCATGAGCTCGGGGGATGGATTTAGGCTTATTAAAAATAAAAAATAAATTAAAGATAATTGTTAAATCAGCCTTTCGCGTCACTTCTGTTGATTACAATGACGTTAGGTTTAATCAAAACCCAGGATCACCGAGCCGTACAAAATTAAAAGAGAACTCAAAGAATCCGAGCACACAGGGTGGTACCCGCGGGCATGACATGATATTTGATTCCAATTTGTGTACATTAACTGAACAATCCACCCAATGGGCTTAAACGCGAAAAAAAATCTACAGAGAATGCTGTTATTGTTAAATCTTAAGAATATATGTTGTTTCATAACATAAAACTGGCATAGTGGCAAACACTTTGTTTTTGTGCGGTTTTACATTTCCATCTTTTCGATTTAATGAGCATACAGTGTATACAGACTGATCCGCTATTATGTTTCATCTTGAAATGAAAAAAAACCGGCCAACTATATAGAAGTCCTTCATCAATCTTCAAAATTTGTGTTACACGTACGTCACTTACTCATATATATATACATATTTGCCCGATTTATCACGTCTTTTAGTGGACCTCGTAAATGTAAAACACCTGCACTCCGTTTTGTTTTTGCTGGTATTGGGAGTATATCCTTCCGCGGAAACAAAAGCAAAGTAATTTTGATCGACATTTCGACATTCGTGTTTTCTGTTTATCTGGCAATGTAATATTGAACAAAAAGGTACTCTAACGGCCATTTCATTTTATTTTAATGGATTAATTGTTTACAAAGGGGAACTATTTTCTTCTTTAACCATTGAAGGTGGGGGACCGGTAGCAGCCATCTTGGATTTTCCAAGGCAAATCAGGAAGTGGGCAGAGACGGGTTTTTCTAATCGAATAAAACTGTTTTGTGCTCCACCCCTTGCTTTAGCCAAAAACGAACGCGATTCTCTGACACAATGGATGAAGAATATGACGCTATCATTTTGGGTACTGGGCTGAAGGTAAGGGTTTTGATTGATTTTCCCTTAGCTTTTAATTTAGTTTTATCCTTCGGTTGTCATGCAAATGTGCCCGTGCAACGTAGGCGGACCGGCATGACCGGCCCCATATTCGGTACAACTATAGAATGCAGGGCCACTTTACTCTACATCCGCGCCTCCGTACGGCTGCGTGGAGGCGTGGAGACGCAGTGCCTACCTCCGAAAATCGATCGTGGAGTCGTGGAGCCGCAGTCGATATCTCCGAGAATTGCGCCCTCCATCGGTGCGCGTCTCTTAGACTCCGCGACTCCGCGCCTCCGCCACTCCGCCACTCCGCCACTCCGCAGTGTCCCGCGTCTTCGCGACTCTGCGACTCCACGACTCCGCGCCTCCGGCACTCCAGACAGTGCCCCGTCGCCCTCCTCCCTTCCTAATTAGCGAGCCCATGTAAAGTGGATACGGATGCTTCGTTCTCAAAAAAATTCCGCCGAGAATTGCGCCCTCTATCGGCGCGAGTCTCTGCGACTCCCCGACTCCGCGCCTCCGCCACTCCGCAGTGTCCCGCGTCTTCGCGACTCTGCGACTCCACGACTCCGCGCCTCCGGCACTCCAGACAGTGCCCCGTCGCCCTCCTCCCTTCCTAATTAGCGAGCCCATGTAAAGTGGATACGGATGCTTCGTTCTCAAAAAAATTCCGCCGAGAATTGCGCCCTCTATCGGCGCGAGTCTCTGCGACTCCCCGACTCCGCGCCTCCGCCACTCCGCAGTGTCCCGCGTCTCCGCGACTCTGCGACTCCACGACTCCGCGCCTCCGCCACTCCAGACAGTGCCCCGTCGCCCTCCTCCCTTCCTAATTTGCGAGCCCATTTAAAGTGGATACGGATGCCTCGTTCTCAAAAAAATTCCGCCGAGAATTGCGCCCTCTATCGGCGCGAGTCTCTGCGACTCCCCGACTCCGCGCCTCCGCCACTCCGCAGTGCCCCGCGTCTCCGCGACTCTGCGACTCCACGACTCCGCGCCTCCGCCACTCCGCGACTCCGATCCGTACCGTGCCCCCAACACATTTACAAGCACGCCCTCCCTTCCGATCCTTCATGAGAAGCTTAGAAGAGAAGTGCATTCGCTGTACTTAGCACTTTTTGCAGGTTTGCATATCTATTAGTATTAGTATTACTCCTATCCATCCACGCCTCCAAGCAAAATAAAAAACCTTGCTCCGGCGTGGCCCTGCATTCTATAGTTGCTCCCCATATTCCACACGTCACGGTCATCATGGTCATTGTATCATTTTATTATGGTCATTCCATTTCCTACCTCCATGGTTATTCGTAGCCCCATAAATGTGGCCAATTTACTGGACTGGGCTACCTCCGTAAATAAAGGCCACACTTCCACCATGTACAACTACAAGTAGGCCTACATGATGTACAAAAGGTGAATCGTACAAAAACATGTCGAACATGTCGAACCATGGAGGAAGAAAAAGTTGACGCACGCTCAGTAGATTAAAGCTCTTGTCTGGTTCCTTGACCCCTTTGGCCTCTTGACAATTATTAGGGTGGCCGGGAAACAGTCTGGTAAATATCAGAGACGCCATGCTTGCTCAAATCCGTCTGCATTCTTGGACGAATTGCCGTGATAACTAGACCTCTGAAGGTACTGAATTTAACGATTTTGTGCTATTTAGCAGTCATAAACTCATACTAAAGCTGGGTTGATTTTCTGCTGACAAAATAATTTTGATCTTTAATTAATTTTCGGCTCCCCTAGCGACAGGACGCTCTGCTCACAGGCCGCACATGGCTCTGTGACTGATATACGGAGGTAGTCCAGTATTCAGTCACATTTATGGGACTATAGTCCAGTAAATTGGCCACATTTATGGGGCTAGGTTATTCGTAGCCCCATAAATGTGGCCTATTTACTGGACTGCCTCCGTAAACATAGGCCACACATCCACATGTACAAAAACGTGTCGACTTTGCCAAATTTTGATTTTCACATTTAGGCTTACTTTGTAGGTTTTTTTTGCTTTAGAAGCATTCTCACCCTCTATTTAGGCTAATCAGAAAGTGCTGCCTTTTTCAGATGTCCATTTTTCGTGAAATTTCCAGATACATTTGCACACGTTTGCGTATCAAAATTTCAACATGAAATTTCACAAAAATTAGACATCTGAAAAAGGCAGCACTTTCTGATTAGCCTATATAGAGGGTGAGAATGCTTCTAAAGCAAAAAAACCCCAAAGTAAGCCTAAATGTGAAAATCAAAATTTGGCAAGTCGACACGTTTTTGTACATGTGGATGTGTGGCCTATGTTTACGGAGGCAGTCCAGTAAATAGGCCACATTTATGGGGCTAGGTTATTCGTAGCCCCACTAGTGTGGCCGTCGGTATGCTGCGCTGAACCTCTGGCCACACACCGTGGTACCGCGCGCTACTGAGGACGAAGTTTTCAAAAAAATTACGCTCAGTTTCTTACATTCTCAGTTTCTTACTTTCTTATCGTTGTGTTCAATGATGTCTCATCTATCACTCCTGGGATGCTTAGGTGTTATGATGTTCAATTTTCCGAGATATTCTTGAATTTTTCTGGAGCCCATAATTTTTATGCACTCTCGTAAAACGTCCGGTGATGCCATTTTGAATGTGTCAAGAGATGACCTCAAGCTGTGACGTCGCGTTTATGCAAATTGCTTGTCGAGCGAGGGTGCGAGTTGCAAATGCGCGGCTGTTTCCTGTACCATGCATTTATCGTCTGGGGGCCACGTGCAATGATCTCTATTCAGGATCCACGGCACAGGAAACAGCCGTCACATTTGCAACTCGTGCCCTCGCTCGACAAGCAATTTGCATAAACGCGACGTCACAGCTTGAGGTCATCTCTTGTCACATTCAAAATGGCTGCCATCACCAGACGTTTCACGAGTGCATATGGGCTCCAGAAAGATTCAAGAATATCTCGGAAAATGGAACATCATTACACCTAAGCATCCCAGAAGTGACAGATGAGACATCATAGAGTACAACCATATGTAAGAAACGGACCGCAGTTTTTATGAAAACGTCCTCAGTAGTGCGCGGACCACGGTGTGTGGCCTTAGGTTCAGCGCAGCATACCGACGGCCACACTAGTGGGGCTAGGTTATTCGTTGTGCATGGGCTGAGAGATGGGCCAGAAATTGATTTCAACAAGGAGTAATTGCAGAATAGGGCCTACCCCGCCACTCGGAAGTCCTTTCCTAAATTCTCTGGCTACGACATGTACGAGGTTGGAATCGCTGGAAAAGAAACGATTCAAGTCTATTGGCAGCTACGTGGATACTGAGTGGGGGTCCCCTTGAGAACGAAGCAACACAAACTGAATGAGAGTTGCTGAAAAATTGTTAAGTACAAACTTAACCAACTACCCTGTTGCCGGCTATGCGGCTACAAAGTGGGGTCGTACCAATAAGCGTCAACACAGCGTCAACACATGATAGAAGCGTCAACACACCATCAACACTGCCAATACGCATTCTAAATTGACAAAAAAGGCATAGAACTGTAAACTTTAGACTTAAATTTTTTTTTTTTTTAACCCTAACCCACCTCACTCCTCCAAAATCCTCCTGGCGGTTTTGGAGGATTCTAGAGGATTGAGGATGAATGGTGATTGAATCAAATGAGGATTCTGGAGGATTGAGGATGAATGGTGATTAAAGCACATGAGGATTTTGGAGGATTGAGGATGAATGGTGAATGAAGCACAAGAGGATTTTGGAGGATTGAGGATGAATGCATTTTGAGGCAGGACTGTCTGATGATTTTGAAGGATTTGGCGTTGGTTATCCTTCATTCAAACACGAGTGCAAAGTTTTGGGATGAGGAGGATTTTGGAGGATTGAGGATGAATGCATTTTGAGGCAGGACTGTCTGACAATTTTGAAAAATTTAGGCGGAGTTGAAAAATTGTGGAGGATTTTGGAGGATTGAGGATGGTTATAAGCAACAAGGGCCTAGGGGGTTAGGGTTTTAAAGTCTGGCAGCGACTTTTGAAGCATGGCGGGTGCCGCAGAAGGCATGGCGAGACACTAGGTCTGTTTTACAGGTTGGAAAAATACTGGTTTCACCAACCAATCAGAAACAGGTTTCCATAACAGGTTTTGCACTGTCACCATTAGGCGAAGTAAAAAAAAAAACATGTTTCTTGTCCCCGCTCGCTTCCTTTTTGGAGGCTGCATGGATTTTTTTATTATTTTATATTTTTGAAAAATCCGGGAAAAAAAACACAGAAAAAGTACACAAGGTTAAAGCAAACGCATCTAAAACTGTTCATTGTAGACCAATACAACTCTAAATGACACTGTAAATATGTTCAGTTCTCTCGTCCAACTTGTCTTTCGTTTTAAAAGTGTTTTTGAACAGTGAAAACACCAACGGTTGCAGGAAATTTTAAAATGGCGGCCATCTTGAAAAAATTAAAAATTAAAAGCCCCTCTTCCTTCTTTTTTTCTTCAAAAACCCGGACGAGAAACATGTTTTAATTTTTTTATTTGGCCTTATTTGTATTTGACCTCCGCCAGGAGGTATATGTTTTCATCGGCATTGGTTTGTCTGTGAACAGGATAACTCAAGAAGTTGTTGACAGATTCTCATGAAATTTGTTTTAGGGGGAAAGTCCTTGGTAAAAGTAGGAATCGATTAGATTTTGGACGTGATCCGGATGCGGGATTTATTTTAAGGATTCTTCACCATTTTGTATACATGTACAAATATGCCATAGACCATGAAATTGGGGCACCCCTCCCCCAAAAAAACACAATAATGGGCCCATCCGCACACAGCACACAGTGCAAGTGACAGGCCGTGTATGTTAACCCTAACCTCACCTAAAGCTACAAAATATTACTAGTAGTAAACTGTAGTATGCAGTACTTCACCATATAAGTGGGCACAAAACACATACATGTAGTATTTTTTTGGTACATGGTGCCTGCATACATCATTTTTGTAGTATTCTGTAGTATTCAGTTTTTTATCCCAAAGTTATGGCTAGGACATTAAGGTTAAAGTTCTTATATTACTAGGTCACTGGTGCCTCTAGAATTAAGTACAGACCTCGCGGCTAGCTGCAATCCCATGTTTTACGAGCCTAAATTTAAACAGTGACCCTATGGAAATGGCATGATTCTGCTACATATTAATTCTGTATTCAGCAAGTGAACAATACATATTAATACAGAGTTTTTCTGCCCTTTGATTTCAAAACATGATTGAGCATTTTTAAATTGTCTTGTGTTTGATGTACTAATATCGGGAAATTGTTTAGCCTTGGCGGAGGTCAAGTGCGCTCTCCGGGTGCTTTCTAGTTTCATTATTGTGTACCCTGTAATTTCCATGAAATATCAAAAACCCTTCCCTCTCTCCACAAAGCAATCCATCTCGTGATTATGATGTCAAAGGTGCATGTTTCAGGCATGCAACTTTTCCTCGGATCCGCTGATTTCCTCGTTTTGAACTTCTCATGAATGCCATTAGAAATTGAAAAACACTGTACAAAGTCTTGTGTGGTTTGGAGTTTCCTCGTTTTTTTCTGAATTCCCAGTTGTATGCCTGATGTTTATATCACGAGTAATAATGCCTTGTTTTTACTCATGTTTTCTCTTCAATTTTTTCATTTTTTTTTTTTTTTTAGGAATGTGTCATCAGTGGCCTGCTGTCCGTGGCTGGGAAGAAGGTTCTTCACATGGACAGAAACTCCTACTATGGTGGCGATAGTGCATCAATTACACCTCTTTCAGAAGTAAGGAGTTAACACACCAATTTACCCTGATTTTGTCAAAATCATCGACCTGTGTAAAATTACCAGAGAGCTTTAAACATGTTTGCAGTATGCAGTGGCACGGCTGGGCACAAAGCTTCGTGCACGGACAGTTTGGAAAGAGTTCCATACCTGGACATCACTTGATACCCTGTGCACAAACCCTATGAGTATGAAGACTGAAGTACATTAGTGTTTTCTCAGTAAATGCTTCAATATTTTCCCTGCTAAATTTGAATTTCAGGATATTTTTTCACTTTCTGATGGCTGATAGGTCACTGCAGGGGCAAATTAGTGATGTCCATATATGGAATTCTTCCTGACAGTTTAAAAAAAATATATATATTGCATTTTGTTTTCCAAAGCAATGTGTCAAAGTGAAGCCGATATGCCCGAAACCAAAAACAAACGTACATTTGTACATGTACTCAGTAATGGGCCTTATTCACAAGTTGGCCATTGTTGTCAAGTTCCCAGAATGTATTTCATTAAAACTGTTGAATGGTATGGTGCCAGACTATTTATGCAGGCACAATGCAGCCTTATTTTACTCAGTGGCCCACCCAGGATTTGGCTTGGGGGGGGGGGGACCCCCATTTTTTTTGGGGGGGAGGGAAAATTTTACCCAAAATTTTTGGCCCCAGAAAAAAATTGTTTTTTGGGGGCGTTGGACTATTTTGATGTTGGTGGCGCCACTTACACCCTATCATACTACTCTAAAATAGGCCACATAGGTATCACCAAGGTCAAATCGTGGGACTATCAAAAACAATTGACAACCTCTTGGGGGGGGGGGCCTCAAGCCCCACAAGGCCCCCTCCTCCCCCTTGGGTGCGCCACTGATTTTACTGTCATTTTTTTTTAGACATTAAACATAACGGAATGTTTAATTATAAATTTTCAATTATTCATTGAAGCAGACTGGAATTTTATTATAAATTAACTTGCTTTCATATCTCTTCGCAAGTTCCAAAATTTAAGATTTTACCTAAGTTTCAATTAAATATGGCCGACTCGTGAATAAGGCCCATTGTGCATTATTTTCATCTCGCTGTGCATAAACAGTAATCATGGGTGCATGCGGCTCACATGATTTATGATCATATCAATAAAATCTGCGCATCTGCAACTATGTTTGACGTACTTTAGTGTTGCACTTAAAGAGTACCCATTCTATATAATTTTGATATAAAGGCACTCAGACAATTGAAATGTCTGTACCTAGGACCTTGCCAAAAGTATCATGCACGAGTGATTACGAACTTAACCCTAAGCCTCCTCAATCCTCCAAAATCCTCATGGCGGTTTTTGAGGATTTTGGTGGATTGAGGATGAATGGTGTTTGAGAAACATGAGAATTTTGGAGGATTGAGGCTGAATGGTGTTTTAGCACATGAGGATTTTGGAGGATGAGGATGAATGGTGTTTGAAGAAGAGTAGCATTTTGGAGGCTTGAGGATGAATGCAATTTTTAGAGGCAGGACTGTCTGACGATTTTGAAGGATTGAGGCGCTGGGTATCCTTCTTTTGAACATACATGTGAGTGCCAAATTTTGGTGGATTTTGGAGGATTGAGGACAACGGTTCCTAGAAAAAAAGGCCCCAGGCAGGGGTTAGGGTTAATGCTTGTAATTCAACACAGCTCTGTGTTCCAAATTCATTGCCAAGATTGGCGGTATTTTGATGAATCGACGACTGTAGAGACCAAAGTAAACCACTTTACATGAGGTGAATGACAATTTTCAACCTATGATATCTCTTTCTGGGCATAATTTATTCACGGCTAAGCACAAAAAAACGGCGCAGCTTCTGACCTTGACACTCGGCATCCCACAAAGTCAAATGGCGCAGACACGCCATACAGCCTCAGTCCACCAAAACGTATTGATTTTTGGAGTATTGCAGAGGGTCATGGTTAATGGGATGTGGGTGATTCCTCTCCTCTACAGATGTTTAAAAGATACGGGAGGGGGGATGAACTCACTGAAGAACAAAAGTACGGAAAAGACAATAGCTGGAACGTGGACCTCATCCCGAAGCTCATCATGGCAAATGGTAGGTGCATGTGTGTATGTAAGCCATCGTACTGCAGTAGAAGTTCACTACAGTGGAACGCCGCTATATAACGAACACTGCAGGATCCACACAAATTGTTCGTAATAATGATTGTTCAGTATAGCGATTTTAAGGTGGCGATGCTCCGGTACTCCCTTTTTAATAAATAGCGCTCCCTTCAGAACTTCACCCTGCATGCCCTGGTACATGTACATGTAGTTACTCAAAGACGACTTTGAACTCATGCCGACAATTGAATTATGTAATAACACAATTTTTGAGCTATACTGCCTACAGCAATGGATGGCTTTCCCCTTCTATTTCTTGGGGAAATGATAGCCACTTGTCAGTTTCTGTTGATATTTTTCAACAACAATATTCAGTACGTTTTGTACACAAAAATCGGGAGCCAAAGAAGATGTTCAGTATAGCCGAATGTTCGGTATAGCGGTGTTCGGTATAGCGACGTTCCACTGTATAACAAACGCAGTGGGGCCACAAAGGATTGTTTCGTATAGCGAGGGGGATGGTCAGTGTAGCTGAAGATTTGGTGTTGTGGTGTTCGCTATTGTGGTGTTCTGTTTTTAATACGTAATTTATCCCTCTGGTGCACAGGGTGGTCACTAGCGAAACATTATAAATCTCTGCATCTAATCCAAATAATGTGTTTACCGAATGGTTAAATTCAGTTCAATTTGAAGTGACATTTTAATTTCCAGACTTTTTTGAAAAATACACCATAACATTACTTCTTATAAGAGAGTGGGGGAAGTGAGCCTGTGCCTGTAAAGTGTCGTGCTTCAAATTTCAAAAATTTTGTTTAGATACTTAATAAAAATGTTGGGGAATTTTATTGGCCTGAGCCCAATTTCGTGCCTCTGCTTAACATTAGCAGACAAATCCCTGCTTACTTTAGCAGAAAATTCTGTGCTTACGGTAAGCGTATTTCACAAGTTAGCGAGGAATTTTGGCTTCTGCGCATGCGTGCATCCCATTACTAAGCATTCTGTGCTTATAGGGTTAGCACAGAGTTTTTCTGCTAGCGCTATTAGCACCATATGGTGATCATAAGCACGGAATTCTGCGGTTAACAGAGCCGTGAAATTGGGCCCTGAATGTTTAGCAACTGCTGTCACAGACTGAATAGACCTAAGACCTTATGACGTAATGGCTTTGCATATGTGTAAGGACACAATACTGGCAACTTTTAGGGTGTAACTCAATGTTGTCACTCCTGATAACTAAATAGTTGGGTAAAGTCTGTTTGGGTGGTTTAACATGTTAGGTACAAGTAGGAAGGGATAAATAAAGTTTTAAAAAATCCACAATTTTCATTTTTTAGTGGTAAAATTCTTGATTTTGGTGAAAATTTACCTCGAAATACCACTTAAAAACGGGACATAACAAGTAAGCCTTTTTGAATGAATTAAAAACACGCTTACAATTTATTTCCTCAGATGAATATTGTATTGAAGTTGTTAGTAATGGAATGAATTTTACAAATACAGGTAACCTGTATTCAAAATATTTCTGGTTTGTGCACTGGGACGCCAGATAAACTATTTAACGTTAGTTACGTTTGGTGTCCACCTATTTAGCGTATTTACTGGGGTCTTTATAAACCCTCCTTAGTGTATCCTACAGTAATTTCAGATGATAGAGTCTTCAGAAGCATAATATCAGTTCCTTTATACACAATGACAGTAAGTTTTCAAACTTGACCTTTCCTTAATTCAGATTTAAGGGTGGGTCACCACTTTGGTGTCCATTTTTATTCAACATAATGAATGCCTAATTCATTATGTGTTAGGAGGGAAGGCCAAATACTCTAACAGTGATGTTGTACTCTACATGTGTACCAATATATATAATCACAATTAGGACATTTGATCTACATAAAAAAAATCAGTCATTCTACACTATGTAACTAACGTTAAATGGTGTCCACTAAATGGTGTAACTAACGTAACTATATAGCTACAGGGGTAGAAAAGTAAATAATAGCTAAATGGTTTTGAAGAGCAAATTACTTTCTAAGGAGTATCTAGCAGTTTAAAATATTTACTGTGATATCCAGAGCAATAGGAGTACAAAATGCCATGCATGTGATTTAACGTTAGTTACAGCTGGACACCAAAGTTGCATTAGTTACAATGTGCACTTTGTATAATACGATAGTTAATATCTCCAACCAACAACTTTCCAGTGCAATATTGCTGTTTATTAGTTTAAATGGGTCCCTTTGGTAGTATGGAGAACAACAATTTAATATCAGTTTGGGCTCAATAATAATATAAAGTTATGTAAATTATGAAGGCCTATGTGGTGTCCACATGTAACTTACGTAACATTTTGATACAGAGATTGTCAAAAGAGGTCCATGTAAGATCGTGAAAGGAACATAATGTTTAATGGATGAATTTCCCTCTGAGGTCCTTACTGTGAGACACTGTGGTCATAAAATTTTCAATTGATCTGCTATTAAAATGGTTTAACAGCTAAATCTCTCATTTTATTTAACGTTAGTTACGGTGTCCACTTGTCAAATTTGCGACAAAATATTATATAAAAAAAAAATCGTCTAAATATTTGATTTTCAGCAATGAATAGCTTATATTGCAATAAAGAAACTATAATTATCTCCATTTCTGCCAATTATGGTCTGGTTACAAGCAGGAAGTGGACACCATGTAACTAACGTTAACTTTCTCTTTATCACCAACATAAAGCTGCTAATAAAGGAAAGATGCTTTAAAAGTTATCTTCTCATTATTATTTTCTATTGAGGGAAGGCCGGTCGAGCATTATGAAAGGGAAACAAAATAAATACAACCAACTTTATTTTTGATTCCCAAGGCCCTATTTTGTTCTCCAGTATTGTGTCCTTACACATATGCGCTTTCCTATGGGAGCGAAGTCGGGACGCCAGCGGAAGTCGGAACCGTCTACCACATAGGAAACTGCACATGTAAACAAAGCCTGACGTCATTAGGTCTCGGGCCTATTTAACCCTTCTGATGTTTGATACATTTTTTGCCCCCCCCTCCACCCCACAGGAGAGCTGGTGAGAATGTTGGTACTCTCTGGGGTGACAAGATATCTGGAGTTTAAAACCATTGAAAGCAGTTATGTTTTCTACAACGGCAAAATTTCCAAGCTTCCTGCAACCGACGCGGAGGCTCTCAAAACTGGTAAGTACATGTATGTCAGTCTTTCAAGTAATCGTACTTTTCCTACTTTTTCTGACTTTCTTTTTTACCTTACTCCAACTTTTTGTCTCGAAATTTCAACTTTTTCCTACTATTTTGGTACCACAACTCTGAAAAATGAAATCTCATGGGATATTTTTAAATAAGTGTTAGACACTGTCATTTGTAAGTCACACAATGAAGGGCTTGGGTATGCTTCCAAGAGCTAAGTTGAGGATGGAGCACAAGTGTTGGGAGTATAGAACATGCCAAATGAGGCTAATGATGCTGTGGACATGGATGAGTATCAATGGAGACTACTCCTGAAAGCTCAGAACTTTCTTGTTTCGTTATCTCAGAAGACCAAGTCACATGTCTGGAACATTTGCCACATTTGCCGTAAAAGTATTTCATCCACTGCATCGGGCACAAATGTGTAAGTCTTTTCCTCTCCAAATGTAAAAGACCTGATGACATCTCTTGATTGTTTGTTGGTAATTCCTCCCCCTGTGTAGAACTGGTCAGCTTCTTCGCCAAAAAGCGGTTTGGCAACCTCGTCAAGAACATAATGCATTCCACAGAGGATGGGGCCATTTCAGAAAAGGGCTACGTCAAGGGCATGACCACGGAAGATATGATCAAGCTCTTCGACATCTCAAACGTAAAGGATGTCATCGGGCACGCCATTGCGCTGCATCTGGATGACGAGTGAGTCTTGGACATGTAATCCTTCGCAACACTGCACCAGTGCTCTACCATCTGAACTTATCCTTCCCCACTTTGGGAAGTTCCGAATATGGGCTCCGTGTCTGAAGAAGAGTGGGCGCTTCTGTTTTTTTCCGTAAACGGGACACACTGCGTGCGCGTACTGGTTTGCGTGCCTATGCGCAAAATTATTTTTTTTCTGAATGCGCACCAAGCCGAAGTTTTTTGCGTAAGCATAAGGCGTCATCAACAATGTGTCCGATTGTCTATCCCAGCGGTCCTCCCCAACTCTCCCTTTCTTGCCCCTTGAGGGGGTACTTACAGTGCACGGAGCCCATGAGGCTGGACGGTTCAGTTGGTAGACTGCCAGTACGGTATTAGGCTGATCCTAGTTTTGAGTCTAACTAAAACTTGAGCCATTTCTTTGTATTAAATAACCCTAACTCCCTTCGCATTTTTGCTAGAATGTAACCTCAACCCTGCAAAGTCCTCCAACTGCCTCCATGTAAAAATTACATACAGCCTCAATCCTTCAAAATCTTCCGGCAACACTGTCGATATGTTGAGGCAGAGCCAGTGACATCTGGGAGCATTTCAAGTATAATCTAGGCGTAAATTTATGCATGGCTGAGCATAAACAACACAATGTCCGGGCCAAGACCTTGACACAGTGCATCATCCGAAATCAGCAACACACATTTCAGAGATGAAACTTTTCATATTTTAATCTGAAATCAGATTTTTAAAACTTTTCCAATGAAATTTCAGATTTTTTAACCATCCCACAAAAATTATTTCTTACGGATTTTTCTACAAAATGTTTTTTTTAATTATTATTTCCAAGAAAAGTCAATGAAAATGGCACGTAAAATGTGCACAAGGGTAAAACACCTAGACCAACACTTATCAGATGCTTTCCGGCTGGAGAAAAGGTTCAACACTGACCTATGACATTGATGTGCTGTGCTGCACTGCGCTGCGCGACGCTGTGGCTCCTAACCAAGGTCCAATTTCAGATTTTTTTTGCCAAGGCCAGTTTCATCTCTGACATTTGCCATGTAGCCTCAATCCTACAAAATCCTCCATTTTGCAAAAAAGAATTTTGGAAAGTTTGGGAAGGTTAATGTTAAAGAAACAACTTCTCCTTTTTGCAGTTATTTGCAGCAGCCTTGCGAGGAAACAGTGAAGCGACTAAAGCTGTACTTCGATTCCGTGGCAAAATACGGGAAGAGCCCGTACCTGTACCCATTGTATGGCCTGGGGGAACTGCCACAAGGATTTGCCAGGTAAGATTAGTGGTGGTTTATTCTGACACCTGTCCTATAAACCCTGCCCCCTTCAAATATTAATGCGTAGTGAATTTGACATCATAATTAATACGCAGTGAAATTTGCTTGGGTTGGAATGTGCTCCAAATCTGACATTACGAATTCATGTAAGTATTCGCTGTCACGCCTGTTATGAACCGGGCTTTCACCACTTCGCACCAGGAAATGGCCTTCTTTTATTGTTGTCTTCAAGATGACAGCATGCCAGAAGGAAAAGTTTCACATGGATTTTAATGCCATTTAACAAAGCTTTTCAACATCAATTTCATAAGTTAGTGTTTGGATAGCTGCAAATGATCTACTCTACCTTTAAGGCAACGTGATGCCGAAGTCATCTTCTGTAATTCTTTTCCCTGTGTCCATTTTGTTTTGGTTTAGGTTGAGTGCCATCTATGGGGGTACCTACATGCTGAACAAGCCCATCGAGGAGGTTGTGATGGAGGACGGCAAGGTGGTGGGTGTCAAGTCGCAGGGGGAGACCGCTCGCACTAAGTTGGTGGTGGGCGACCCCTCTTACTTCCCGGACCTGGTCAAGCAAACTGGCGAGGTGGTGCGGGCCATCTGCATACTAGATCACCCAGTCTGCACAAAGAAGGGCAGTCCTGTAGGCGTATCCACGCAAATCATCTTCCCTTGCAGTCAAGTGGCGGGACGAAAATCAGGTAGGTAGCATCGTTGTGTGACTAATGCCATCACAATGTCGCCCCTACGGCCGTAAGGCTATGGGACAGAAGGAGGGAAGGAAGCATAGTTGTGAGCGCTAGAACAAGTACATTGACCATGTGTTAAGAGTACTATTGCAAGAAGTGTCTAAGGCCGAAGCCAATATAGTGGAACGTCACTATTCCAAACACTGCTATACCGAACATTCTGCTATACCAAACATCTTGCTTGGCTCCCGATTTGTGTGTATAAAACGTACCGAACATTGTTGAAAAATGTCAACAGAAGAGCGACAAGTGGCTGTTTTTTTCGCCAAGGAATAGAAGGGGAAAGCCACCCATGGCTGTAGATAGTAAACTCAAAATCTAAGTCCGTAGCCAATACAGTGGAACGTCACTATACTGAACATTCGGCTACACCGAACATCGTGCTTGGCTTCCGGTTTTTGTGTACAAAACATACCAAACATTGTTGTTGAAAAATGTCAACAGAAGACCGACAAGTGGCTATTATTTCGCCAAGGAATAGAAGGGGAAAGCCACCCATTGCTGTAGGTAGTAAGCTAAAAAACTGTGTAAAATAATTCCATAGTCGGCACGTGTTCAAAGTCATCTTTCAGTAACTACCAGGGCGTGCAGGGTGAATTTGTGAAGGGCGCTATTTATTGAAAAGTGAGTACCGGAACACCAGCATTTACGAACAATTTATGTGGATCCCGCGATGTTCGTTATAGGGCATTTCATGACTGGTATGACTCGTCACGCCAAAAAGTAAAAAACTCTGGCTACTAGCTTAAAACACAAGTAAGAGAACAGCAAATGAATCCCTGAGAAAACGAAGAGCCCAACTTTTATCATTTTTGAAAAATAACGTGTAAACTAGTGAGAGTTTGCGGTAACACCATCTAGCAGAATCTCTTGTGAGAAGATGTGTGGTTCCGAAAAGAACCAAAAGAAGATGTGTGATTCTTTTTAGAATCTTCTGATCAAGTCATCTGATCTTCAGATGACTTGAGACATTTGAGGTCAAAGGTCATCTAGGGGTCAAATGAGGTTATTGTTGATTTTGGTTAGGTCATCTGAAAAGTGTTCTTACTAAACTGACTGTATAAACACTGCCAGCATGCCAGGGGGGTCGGGCAAGTTTAGACTAGTATTAAATGAACTAACTCTGAGCACAGAGAGTATCTTGAAACTGTTGAATGAACAATATAGGCATGTCCATCCAATGTGTTTTGGACTATGTATTTATTCCACAGATATATATGTCTGCTGCGTGTCCTTTGCTCACAACGTGGCCTCCAAGGGTCACTATGTGGCCATCGCCTCCTGCAAGGTGGAGACTGACGATCCTATCAAAGAGCTGGACATTGCGCTAGAGGTCCTGAAACCTATCAAGGCTCAGTTCAACTCGGTGGACAAAATCTATGAGCCCATCAATGACGGCACAGAAAACAATGTAAGCATTCTGTTTCAGATTGTTTTTTGTGTTTAATCCTGATACAATTCATAATATGGAATTTTGGCGTCGGGGTGATGTAAATCAAATTAGGTTTTTGCCCTTCATCGACGTATAAACACTGTATACTCTATCCTGATACACTCAGATTCTGCCAAATTCTGAACTCTCCCTGGGGCAGACAATTTCCAGAAAACTGGTACTCATACCACCTGGCATCCACAGGTCGTTCGCAACACCTTTATCAACCCTCTTTAATAGTCTTCTGCACTTCACAACTCTTCAAGTTTTGCAAAACGATTTTTGATAAATAGAGTTAGCATCCACACTTTAAAACATTTTGAGGTGCTCTTCTGTGGAGTTTGGATAACACTTCAAATGCCTACACACATATTTTGTGTGGTTACACTCGGGGTATACACGCAGATTCAGTCACGCTCCATTGCTCTCCACAGTGCTGTTTTTGTGTGTACTGACTCTCTGTGTGACACAGTTACTTTAACTCCTGAAACTGACCTGAAAGCTTTTAAAGGGTTTTACATATTGCTCTGACTATTGAATTTCCCACTGGAAGGGGCAATGTCCGACAGGTGTGCGCCTCAAAGAGGCGCACATGTTGTTGTAGCCGTGTGCGCATTGGACAGTACTAACTAGTTTGGTCTCTTTTATAACCCTAACGACCCCCATCCAGTCAAGCAGTAACCCCAGGGTTTGTTGTACTGCACTTAACTGATCATGCTTTACATGGGGTCAGGCATTCCACCATAATCAGAGTCCAACAGTTTGGGTGTTGAGTTTACCACACGGTGTTGCAATTTGCAAGGTTGAGGAAGGTTCCTAATAAATCGACCTAAAGGGGTTAGGGTTTAAAGTGACATTTTTATCTTCCGACCGTTTCAACAGGTTTTCATCACCACATCGTACGATGCCACTACTCATTTCGAGTCTACCTGCGCCAACATCCACGACGTTTACAAGAGGGTGACGGGTCAACCAATGGACTTCTCCAAAGTCAAAGTGGACTTGGAAGTCGAAAATTAACACTCATACCATAATAGAGACCAACCCATTCCATCGGAGGAGTTCACTGCATGTAGGACATTAATGTTGTAGTAGCCCTGTATATTCCCACTCTCTCCCTCCCCCTATGATCCGTGTTGCTGGCAGTTACAAATCATGTGTGGCTTGCACCCGATTTCATGAAACTCATGGTAACTTACGATGCATAGCAGCACTGCGACGCGTCGTATCCCTACGATGCAATTCATTTCACAAAAGACCTCGTTAGTGCGAAGCGTCGTAGGTGTCTTTATAGTACAATACAGAGACTGTTTTTTAGATATGTATTTATGCAAAGTACAGTAAATAGTTGTCTGATAATCAGGAAAGAGTTGTCAGATAAAACAAGATGGCCGACGTACGATGCAGCTTTATTAAAAGGAAAACAAGCCCGCGATGGACTGTATAGCTACTTTCAAATTTAAACTGCAACATTTCATGCTGATTCAAATTTCCTTCGATGCATATTCCATTTACTACTTCACACACATTGTCTCGGTACTATAGTCTCGTTTATGTAATTTTTATGGCTTAAAACTGGCTAAGAAAAGGACGCTTCTTATTTTGCGACGACCACTAGACACGTCATAACTTGGGACGTGTTTCGTGTATTTAACACATCGTAACTTTTGTGAAATGGATCATACAACGCATTGCAAGTTGCGGTTGCAACTCGTATTGCAACGCATCTCAATACTTCGTGAAATCGGATGCAGATATCATTAAAAAATTTGGAGGCCCCATACAACTGTTGGTGACATTTCAAATGGCCTTTATGTATTATCAGTATGCAACAACTGTGAACATTTTCCAGGAAGATTTTTTTGTTGTGGAAAATAGTAGTCCTTTTTCCCGTTTCTTAAAAAGAATCCAATTCCGAGGCAGTTGAGTGTCATTTCATGTCAAAAAATGTCAGAAACTGGATAGAAACTCTTACCTTGGCAAATGTTTAAAAGTTTAAAAGTATTCGATGCTAATCCATTGTAAAATGTGCATGATCTTTTTATAAGATGGAATTTGCGTCGGGGTGATGTAATTCAATAATAGTTTTTTGCCCTTCACCGACGTATAAACGCTGTATACTCAGTGTTACCTTCGGGGTTCGAGTCCCACCCGAGTGATTTTTTCCAACTTTCCCTCGGGAGGTAACACACTTTGGTATACAGTGTTTATACGTCGGTTAAGGGCAAAAACCTATTATTGATGTGCACGATCTTGTTTTGTGGAATTGCTGAAAGTGGGGTTAAGACAAGCTATTGGTTATCAGGCAGCAGCTCCGATAATGGATCACTCACAGTTCACATGTAATAGGACGGATCGCTATAGATATACATGTAAACTCACTTCAATCATTCACTGTAGTTAGCAAATTAAGAAAAAAAAAATTAAGAAAAAAAATCTCTTGATTTTAATACCAAAACAGTGGTGTGGTATATTTAAAAGCATTTTTTGGTTCTTTTTTGTATGACATTGTGCAAAGCGCTTTAACAAGATGAGAAAAAAATCCTTAATCAGCAAGGATACAAAAATGACATTGCTGCAAATTATTATTATATTTTTTTTTCCTACTTAAAAGTTGAGGTGATATAAGTGTGATTTGTTACTTTGTTTTGCCAAAGCTTGTGGGGTTTTTTTGCCCAATTTTCATGAAGCTCTTCAGTACAGAAATGTTAATATTTGCTAAACAAATAAAAACCGGATACCAGCCATAATTATCATGTTGCACATAAGTATTACAAGTGACTGGTTTCCTGGAACCATTTTCTTGCTTAGCACTTCCACAGATTGGGCTGTGGTTAGTTTTCCTTAGACAATTCATTAAGCTCTGCCCCCATGATATTTTAACCAATCACATCCATGCATCTTGTCCAACGTTCGTGCACACAAGTCTGACATGCATGTACATGTGTTTCATATGTACATCCCAAGGACAGACAGACAAAGGAAGAAAAACATTCTTTGTTGTCATCGAGCATTCATCAGTTGTTGAAAACAATCCTCGATCGTGAGTGTACTTATAGAATGCGTGCAACATCATCGATGAGTCGAGGACAGGCACCAAATCGAGGACGACCTCAATTAGAAATGTGTACAAATTCAATGAGAGCTGTTGCAAAAAAGTTAAGAGTAGAAACAAAGGAAAAAGGAAGAAAAACAATTGAAAATCCTCGATTTACACCATAAACAAACGTGGGTAAATGGGGGAGCGTTTTATTGTAGGGACAAAGGGAAACACAAAGCCTTGTCCTCGAGAGTATAGTAAAACACAAATGTGCGTTTGACACGCGCGGCTGGAACATGCTATGTGGCATAGGAGAAAGCCGTACGTGGCCTCATTGAGCAGTCTATTTCGGCCTTGCTCAGTGCTACTACTGCTCTGAATACATGATGCTGTGGCTGCACTTGAAAAAGTGCTTGTACATTGAAAGAGCGATGTGAGTGGCCATTATCAATAGCTTGCTTTCAAGGTTGCGTTCAATGCGTGTGCACTTTATGCTGTGCATGCTGATGCCATGTTTTGCCCACATTTTACCCATGTCGCAATTGAACTAACTGTTCAATATTGTTGCCGCACCCCAGCCCTAATCTTGCTTAATTTTTTTCAAAAAATTAACTTTTTTTCGTCTGTGATGTTTAAATTGCAAACATTTTGTAAAGGAGTAAACTTATCGCCCCTAAAACGCTGACGCTTTTGTTTTCTCAACAAGAAGAGACATGTTTTGTTGTCGCTGGACAAACATGTCGCGTCAAATACATGCGTGTATCTATCAGTGTGCTCCAGAGTCAAGATATAAGAAGGAAATGATTTACTTAAATTCTCACATGAGTACAATGTGATCTTCGTAGCTAGTATTCTGGTTATATTATGATTCCTGTAAAAGAGGGAGAGAATTAAAAAAAAAAAAAAAAACACTGTAATATATTTACTGTATCAAATGAGTTCTTCCAATACGCTGGGTTTTGGAAGTTTTGTAACGTCTCGGCTGCAATAGCACTGGCACAGAAAAAAAAATGAAAAAGTAATTTTCCCTGTATTGTATGTGTATTTGTGTAATAGTACCGATAGTCGATGTGATGCTCATAAAAACAGTGCAGAAGCACGGATGTTAGAATCAAGGTAGCGTTGTCTGTGGTCAGCTTAATGTACCTATATGGAGATACGCAGATTGTACAAATATTACTTGCAGTACAGTTTGCAAGACGTTGATTCCTTGAAATTGAAAAAAAAATGCACGAAATTTTCTAACTGAAGTCTGGTGAATTTTTTTTTTTTTTTTTTCAAAATTGAAATGTAGATCAGTACATCTGGATTGTAATTGTTCAAATTACACCGATACTTTCTTTCAAATACTGCATTATTCTATACTAAAGGCTTTAGATCACAATAATATGTATCTCTATATATTTAACTTGAGAATGAATGTGTACAACTCATTCTTTGCATGGAATCAATGATATGAAGTCGTAACAGTTGTCTCCAAGTAATAACTGCAGGTGGTGTTTCAAATTTAAACCAATCACGTGATTTCAACTCTTCTACTGACTAAAGATCTAATTACAAAAAAACCTTACAGCTATCACTCAATAAATATATAATTTCCAAATGTTGTGTGCTTTACTCACAGGTGAGTTGAACTATAAAACATAAATGTATGCTTATCAGTTGAAAGAAAAAAATCAAAAAAAGGTAAAAAAAATCTAATTATAGCAGAATTCAGACCGGCAAGTCTGGGGAGAATGTCATTTTGTAGTATTCAGTAAGATTAGAAATGGCAGTCATTGTATAAATGGAGCAGATTTACAAAACCTGATTTAATCTGCAGTCGATATTGATGCAATGGTCTTTTCAGGAACAGGACTCTCAAATACTAGTGGAAACATTCCTGGTGTTAATTTCTATATCTGGGCTGAATTTTTTTTTTGCTTCGTAAAACGTGCATGTACATGTATATGCAAATTTGTCAAATTTGAATAATTGTGGATTTTCTGCAAAAGAAAAAAAATTGGCATTGAAAGGTCTGTTGCCACTATGAAATAGGTTATTAACTTGTATATGTATTTGGTTAATACAATTTCTTGATTAAAATAAAATCCTTTTTTTTTTTCTTGTTTCAATTATTGGTGGTTCATTATCTCATGAATTGAGGTCGAGGTTAATATTGTCATCGGTAAATTCAGGAGGGACTGCTGGCTTCTTTACATTTTCAGCTTCATGTGGATTGTGATATTACACAAAAAAATTGCGCCTCAATAAAATTCAAAACCAAAAGGATATTAAACTAATGTCTGTAAAGCGTCTTGTCTGTCCTATTTTATACCCGTGTTCTGAATTTGTCCCCGTGCTCTTTAACAATTTTTTTTTTCCTTCTATTAACCCTAACCACCCCAATTCCATCAAAATCCATCCCCCATTTTGGGGGACTTGGTCCAGAAGGCCTGGCATGACTAAATATTGATGGAATATGATGGACTTGGGCCTAATGGCCTGAAGCAGTGCTAGGGATATCCGATTGATTTTGCCTAGCTTCCTGTTCTGCTGTTGGGATAAAAGCCATGTGTAGCAAGTCCATGAATGTCAACCAGTGCGTCAGTGGTGGATTTCATTATGTCATGTACATGTACATGTTTGTATTGGAAGCACAGTGACTGATGGATTTTGATGGACTAGGTCCAGTTCCTAGTAAGACGCTAGGGAGTTACAGTTAATAAACTTTCGACTTTTAGGAAAGAAATCTTTTTGGAGGGGATAAAACTTGAAAATAGCACAGGCAATGCATCTTACTTTTTAATAATTTGTAATTTCTGCATCTTATTCTTTTATAATTTCTGCATCATCTGACATTATTTAAAGGGAAGATACAACATTTGCAACATCAAAAAACGAAATGATCAAATTATCACGAAATACCTTACTGGATTGTTAGGGAATGACAGTCTAAAGCATCCTGTAAAATTGAGTATCCTGGTGTGCCAACATTTTCAAGAAAATTTGTATTTTTCCAACGCTGGTCAGCCAACCAGCATTGGAGAAAACTGGCTTTTTTCAAAAACGTTCCAAATCTTTCAAAACAGTTGTTCCGTATTTTCTTTGCAATTGATTACACACCTGTGAAGGGGTACAAGCCTGCTAGACTGATTCTCTGACCTTACAATTCCCCAGAGTCTATAAATTTCTCTGTTTCATCTTAAGTGGGTCAGGGAACCAGACTACAAAAACATAATTGGTTTTCTTGTTTTTTTTCAGCATCGACAAGCCCAAAACGTGAAACAAGTCAATTTAACAATATTTGCTATTAACATACTAATCCTCCAAATCCATTTATTTCTGAAAATTGCATCAAAAGAAAATGTTGTAAATTCCCTTTAAGGTAACGTAAGCCGGGGCTATTTTAATTTCAAGACAAATGAGCTACGATTAACTTCTTTGTAAAGTATCAGTTTCTAAACGAAATGACATAAAAGCTTAATGTCAAAGTCCAGTTTAAATCCCTGTACAAAAAGGCACGTGAATTTTTTTCCTCAATATTTCAGACAGTCGTTAGGTTTTTAACTGCCACAACAAACAGAAGTTTCAGTTTTGTTTTTTAAAACTATTTTTTAGCATCTGCATTGGTGTAAAATAAAAGAAGCTTTTGATTTGGGTTCGTTTGCAGTTCTAACTCACAAAAAAAACACCCATATTATTGTTGGGCTGCAGATAGTTCCCCAGTGTCATCTTAACGAAAGGAATTCAAACTGCCTAGAAAAAAAGTTTCCATAAACAACGCGTATTAACAACTGTAAACTCAAGTGACAAATTTTGATCTTCGAAAAGGAAATTTTTTTACTGACAAGAAACCCTTGTGCATGAACTGATACAAATCCACATATTTTACAACACTCGCCCACTTCCTTTGCCAAAAAAAGAAGCCATTATCAAAAGTGTCAGTGTTAAATTAAGGAAATATGTATTTCCTTTAAAAAGCTTTCTTTCGTTACACTATTTACAGTAGTTGTGCTAAATATTTACAGATATACGTACCCATATTTGCATAGATGTCTTGTGGGTTGTTCAATTGTTGGGCACAAAATAGCAAACCAGGTAGGAAAAAAATCCTCTTTTGATACTAAATATAAATACTATGTACATACTGTGTACAACTGTAAATTTCTACGATTTTTCTACAGGCTTTGTACCGGTACTTAAAATATTCACCATACGTCTCCCTGCTACGGAGCTCTGGAAATGCCATCCGACTTGTTCAGATCCTGACTTAATTTATCCTAGGATGACGACAAATTACATGCAAGATGACGACATCCTCAGATGATTTATCAAAGGATGACGATATCAGGAAAGTAGAATGTAGACATCTTGAGATAATTTATGATGGGATGACGACATCCTGAAAGTAAAATGACGGCATCCTCAGATGCCTTCGCATGCTGTTTAGTGGAGTTATGAGAAAGCAATCCTACTTTCAAGACGTCGACATCCTCAGATGATTTATCAAAGGATGACGATATCAGGAAAGTAGAATGTAGACATCTTGAGATAATTTATGATGGGATGACGACATCCTGAAAGTAAAATGACGGCATCCTCAGATGCCTTCGCATGCTGTTTAGTGGAGTTATGAGAAAGCAATCCTACTTTCAAGACGTCGTCATCCTGTGATGAAGTTTCTCAGATTGTCGACATCCTACCATTGGGATGTCGTTATCCCTAGATACATTATCTGAGGATGTCGACATCCCATTTTTACGATGTCATCATCATCCTCCCCATCATTGGGGAGTCAGGTTGGCGTAGCGGTACTTTCCTCGCCTTCCACCGCTGTGACCCGGGTTCGATTCCCGCCTGGGCCAATATGTGGATTGGGTTTTCAGTCCCTGCCTGATTCCGTGGGTTTTCCTCAGAATACTCTTCTGGGCTTTTCCTCCCACATCTTAAACTGTAATTTCTTCACATTGTCTTCTCTTTACTGGGACCCATGGGAGATCAGTGGATTCCACTGAATGGGCTACCCAGTTAAAATAAGAAATAAATAAATAAATCCTGTGATAAAATATAATCAGGATGATGTCGTCATCCCGTGAAGTTATCTCAGCATCTCAACATCTCGAATGGCACCTCCAGAGCTCCGTACCCTGACCTTAATTCGCATCATACACAAACCCATGTGGCTAGTCATCTGCATATTAGAGCTGTCCCGAATACACCGAATATTCAATCGACAACCGGATATTCAAATGTGCGATCCTCAACCGAATATTCAAATAGCTTTTTACCGGTTCAAATATTCAAAAGAAAAACACAAAAACTGCACATGTACGTACACGACTGTGATGTTACTCGAATCATAAGGTTGTGGCACTTAATTGTCAACTGCCACTCTTTGTAGCCAGTAACTTTTTTGTCGATGGTGATTCATTGTTCTCATCCTTTTGGCAGGTTAAAGGGAAAATACAACATTTGCAAACATCAAAAAATAAAACTACCAAATCATTTTGAAATACCTTGCTGGACTGTATAGTGAATGACAGTGTAAAGCATCCTGTAAAATCATGGCACCTGGTATACTGTCATTTTCAAGAAAAGTGGTATTTTTGTATCAATTTCAAGCAGCTGTCGGCCAGACCAGCGTTGGGCTTTTTTTTCAAATACTGGCCCCAATTGACCATTGCACTTGTTTGCAATTGATTACACACCTATGAACGGGTACAAGCCAGCTAGACTGGTTCCCTGACCTTACAATTCCCCAATGTATGTAAACTGCTCTGTTTCTTCTTATATTTCTACAGGAAAATGATTGTTTTGCTTGGTTTTTATAGCATTTTCGAACCCAAAACCTCAAAAAAGTCAGTGTAACTATATTTGCTATATATTTCCAACCCCCCAATTCCATCCATTTCTGAAAATTACAGCAAAAGCAAATGATGTATATTCCCTTTAAATCCTTTAACAGTTATAAACTACTTACTGCATAACACTCCAGCGACCCATAACATCAATCGATGCACGCAAATTTTAATCGGCGCGCAACTTTTGACAGGTGCGGCATGCAGTTGCCGCTGGCGCGTATAAACTTGATCAGCAAGTTTTGAATATTCGGTCAAACGCAGTTTTGAATAAACGAATACTAAATTATTCGAAAATTGACAGCCCTACTGTACATATCACAAGCTCATCAATCCAACGAATTGCTTCCAAACATTCTGTTAATAATACATTCTTGCTCTAAATCTCATGTTCATATAGACAAATCTGGACACGTGATCACTGAACACACACTCACGAGGCCCCCTTCAATGGAGAAACCATAGCTAGTTAGTAACAATAGCTAGTTAGTAAAATGCTTTCGCCATTGCAGGGGGCCTTCGTGATAGAATTGATACCATGCTCAGATTGTCTATAGGTAGGTTGCATTTGTGTTCGAATGTTGGGCTAGAAAAATTCTCCCAGCAAGAATCTGTCATTATAGAAAAAAAAATGACCAAATCTGACAAAACACAGCCCTATGGGATTTCCTGCGATACACGAATTGGAACTACTAGGTGCAGATTCAGCTTGGTGCACTTCTTGTATCCACCTACTTATTAAACTTAGCATTTTACTGCTTACGACATAATAAAACATGAGGCAAATCAGAAAGAGAAAGCAATGAATCAAAATATTACAAAAGATGCACCAAATTTTTGATTTAACAGAAATCCTGAAGAATGAAATGTAATTAACTCAACACATCCCTCTTTCAAATTTACGAGTGCTTAGTAATTCAGGCCTTAAATTGCCAGGGGTACTAAGTCCTTCCAAATCTGCAAATACAATTCACAAAACTTTAGCCTCCCTTCCCCCCCCCCCAAATCCAATAAAATGGGGACAATAAATAATGCTGATAGATTACAGCCACAGAGCTATGTTAAATAACTAGAGCGCTAGCTTCTCATTTCTTCTAGCTTCTCGCAGATACTTTGAAGCCGTCCTGGGCCCAGACAATTTGAATTCATGCGCGTGTTTGTGGAACATAATAATGGATTTCGGATAATGTACTCAAAATGAAATGCGCTAGTGCAACATACGCGAACAACGTAAGTGTGTATTCTGTGAGTATGGCGGTTAAAAAACATCAAAGCAAAAATCGTCTGCAACGCTTACGCACACTCGTTTGTGTTTGCGTAAGTTTGCGCAGAGAAAATGAAACGTTCATTTACTAATTGTACATTTTGGGTTTGGGCGTATCAACTTTGATACAACTGGTATAGAAAACAAACGCAGATATGCAAATATCCGTACAAAAGCCGTACTAAATTTCCAGTTTTCCATAGGTTTGTGCACAAACAATGGATGCGCCCAGCAGGCTTCATTTGTACAGCGAGTCAGCGCTCTAGTAATTTAATATAGCTCTATGGTTACAACACCCTATAAATAAAGACTTATAGCAGTCAAGACTTCCAAATTGCAGACTTCCAAATTGCAAATTGCTGTGTTTTTGGCAAATCTAAATATGCTTCTTCAACACAAAATCAGTTTGATCGTAGTACTTTCCACAGCAACGACACAAATGGAAGTCAAATCTCATCTGACGGAGCCAGGTTGTACTACTTGATTAGCTGTGTGTTTCATCTAATGCTGGAGTTTGTACACACATCTCTGTGCATGGGCATCCCCTCTCTGTGAAGGACGCTTTCCCAGTTGACGACAACTCTTACAATGTTCTCGTTCGATAACAGGACATTTGGAAGAGTTGAGATAAAACTGCTCTCACTTCAAGTCTAGCTCCCTTGACTTCCTCTTTCAAAATGTGAAATATGATGACCAGGAACCAGCCTATTGCTGTTCCTAATTTCAACCTTTGCTGCATCCTCTATAGTGCATGCACAGAGATGATATAGTCTCATCTGGGCTAAATGTCAGCATGTGGCATAGTCTTGGGTGGGTGATCGCATATCCAATACACAACAATGTCTTGACCAGAGACTACATGTGGCACTGAGCACAACTTCCTGCAATTGACACTTCACAACACAACGCTGAGATTAGTTGGAAAGACCAAAGGTTTATCTACGTTGACTTGATCTATTTTTTGCTCCAATCCGGGGTCAGTACTTGGCTTTTAGGTTCTTGTTTTCTTCCCGCAATCTCTCCAGCTCCGTCAGGAGGCCCTCGTTGACGGAGTACTTCTGCAGCAGTTCGTGCATCTCATTCTGAAAGAAAAAATTGAAAAATCTGAATTCTTGAACATCCCTTACAGACAAGCACAGGGTGAAATTGGAGTCAGATTCAAGACATTTCCCAAACCATTTATCATATTTGTGAGGCATTCTGGCAAAATGAGACGGAAGTGGGCACAGGCTGTAGCAGGGTTTCGAAATTAGCGGTAGCCAGCTAGCCAAATGCTAGTCAAAACAGCGGCGGGCTAGTCAAACTATTCCTTAAGTAGCCCGGCTGGCGAGTCCAAAAATTATTGGGACACGGCAAAATGAAAGGACAGGAAGAACTGCTGTATCAATTTGTGTATAATTTTATCGACTGTTTTAAAGGGTTAAATTGTTAGATCTGTTTATTAAAAAACTCAGACGGAATTGCCTCAGAATAGATGAGAAATCAGATGGAAATGGGTAAAAATGATTTTACTTATGACCTATTTCATATCGCGTACCTGCGTGAAAATGAAAATGATATCAACACGAAGATTTACCTACGTACATCTGATTGATTCTAGATTTATTCAGGCTCGTTTGGACCACGTTTTAAAACAGTTCTTATCAACCGTCATTTTAGATTTGTTTGTAAATGAAAACTCACTCCTTCAAGTTAATCAACAGAATTGTCGGTCCCAAAAGACATTTGAGTCTCCTGTTTAAGTTTAAGCCTTTAACCCAACGGCCACCACAAAACTATTTTATAAATGTTCATGCTTGAATGAGTGATCGAGTTCCACGAGTCCACATTCAAGTTTTAGGAAGTGAGAGGTCACTTTTTGGTACGATATTTGTCTTTCATGTCATGCGATTTTTTTCAGTTTCCATAGAATCCGAGGGTGATTTTCTTAAGAAATTAATGTACTAAAACTAATTTCAAACACTCTTGACTTTTACACGTTTATTTTCCTTTTCAAGGGGGCCATGAAACACGCCACCCGGGTTCGACTTCCAGGCTCTATACACGTTTTAAATGTATGCACATTGTTGTTTATGAGACACTCTATTGAAGAAAAAAGCATGCGGGCTAGTGAAAATGCCCGCGGGCGAGTTAAGAGTCTGTTTCAGTAGCCGGCTGGCTAGTGAAAATAAAAGTTAAGGTCGAACCCAGGCTAAAGTGGAGAAAAAGGCGAAAAAAAATGAGTAGGGATGATTTTTGTTCTATTTTCAGACATTGATATTTGTAATCTTTTATATATCTACTACACATTTGTTTAAATAAGTAGTTTAAAATTTGTGGGATAAACTTGTTTTTAAGGAAAAGCAATTGGCATCTTTCATTTTCACGACTGCAAAACTTGAAACTTTAAAGGCCTTTTTCTCAGTATTTCACTTTTTTTGACAATTCAGAATTTCACTTTTTTTGACAATTCGATAAATGCAAACTTTGAACAGCCATAACATAAATGTCAGATTAAAGTGCAACAAACAGTAATGTTAAAGACAGATCAAATATAACTTTGAGTGTTGAGCTTGTCTGTGGAATGACAGTCACTCATTCTTAGGTCTTTCAAAAGCTTGATGTATTCAATGGCAAAAAAATTAAATGCTGACTAATTTCTGGTATCTCTAGAGCTTTCAAGTACTCCCACTAATTTTACCGTTCCAAAGTGAAAATCTTTTATTTCTGTATCCTTGTTTGGTCACTATTTTACATGTATACTTGGTGTGATGTCATATATCATGGGTTCTCCCGAGTTCTGCACGACACAAGACCAAACACAGGGTCAACTGCCCATGAGACACCGCAACTTTGGCCTAGATGTACGGAATCTATGAACCTACCTGCTGGATCTGAAACTGCCGGACCATCTCCCGTTGTAAATGCAAAATCTCCCTGTGGAATGACTCCCTGGAAAATAATAATACAAAAACAAAATTGCTGAATAGAAATAAAAGTAATAAATACACACTACAAATAAATAACTCTCCGATTCACACTAAGAAGAAATTAATAATAATAATAATAATAATCGGCATTTAAGAACGCTCTTATTAGTAAACTAAATCACAGCGCTTACAGTATTATTATAACCCCGATCATTGGGTCAATTAAACATTCCAAATACCATCTCAGCTCCCTGGGGAGTATACTGCTTGATGCTGCCTGTTAGGCGCAAGCAAGCTTATTCAATCACATTAACCATCTCTGCCCTCACAGGTACCCATTTACTCCTGGGTGGAGAGAAGCAATGAGTGACAAAGTGCCTTGCTCAAGGGAACACGCACCATGACCCTGGCTGGACTCGAAATCACAACCCACAACCACGAGGCCACAGCACTCCACTGTACCATTGTACCATTGTACACAAAGACAAGTTGGAGCATTTCTGTGGTCAGGTGCACAAGGCAAGACTGTTGTGTCTCAAATCTTGATAGTTTTAAAGTTGAACAAAGACATTTAAACCTGCGACCTCCGGATTGCCACTCCAGCGCTCTACCAACTGAGCTATCCAGCCCTCTATTGGCAGTTTGCCATTTTGTTAATGTCTTTGCTCAAGGGGCACTAGTCTGAAAGCCAAACTTGATAAATTACTTAAAACATATAAATACTCCGTTATATGCTACTGCTACTCTGAATGTACGGATAAGTCACCCTTGCAAATGATATAAATCACATTATCTTCAAGCAAACTTGAATCCTCGATCCTGATTGGTCGATCCATGGCAACAACAGTGTGATATGAGGCTGTATTGCACAGTCGATATCGCACCCTGCGTATTGCGCTATTCCAAGATGCGAGTGACATTCCAGCTGCATGCGCTAAACCGCTAAAAGGTTCGTGTGAAGCGATGGTCCAACTTTACTGCGCGTCAAGTTTGCTTGAAGATAAATTCGTTATCACGCTCGCACTGGTGGAACACGGAAAATGTAGTGCGTCTGTGTCCCACATACCACTCGGCCTTCGGCCTTGTGGTATGTGGGACACAGACACACTACATTATTCCGTGTTCCAGTTGCGCTCACGGGATAATAATATCAGTTCCTTTTTTAACAAAAATTTGCCAGATAAGATTTGACGGTTTGCATGGTGAAGATAGCAATATGATTATGATTACGGTTGAACGATGTAACAAATCTCTGCTGTGAGTTTCTGAAAAGAACCCGGGGAAACTCAAAGTTTTGGACAGTATGCTCACTGACTCCCTTCGGTCTCCTGACAGTATGGGCTCCGTTCACAAGTACCCCTTCAATGGCCAGAAAAGGAGAGTTGGGGGAGACCTAGACTGGTTCCCGGTCCATCCATTGGATATTTCGAATCATAAGTTATTGGAGGCGGGGATTAGTCCGGGAGACCATCGCAAGTTAAATTTGAATGTATTCGCACACCAATAACGCCTGACGCTCGTGCGAAGACACTGTGGCTAATAGCTTTTGCACATTCAGGAAGTCAGCGTACTTCGCGCACGGACCAGTACATTACAGTACGCTCACGCTGTGTGTCCCATCCACAAAGCTCTTAAAAGTGGTAAAAACGCGCCCTCTTGTTGGCGCACAGAGCCCATACTGTCCAAAACGTTGAGTTTCCTTCCGTTCTTTTCAGAACCTCACAAAATCACAAAAGAGATTAGTTAAATGATGCAACCGTTAGCTTAGTCTTATTATTATAAATTGGACTCGTACTTGAATTCCTCTAAGGAGTCATCGATCATGTTCTTGATGAACTGGACCTGGAAGGGTTGCAGATCGGCACCCCCTGACGCAAGCCTGGGCCCCTCCTCCCTAGGGTTCGCGATGGTGACGGGGGGACCCATCCTCGACAATGCCCCGATGTTACCGTTCATGACTCTGGGTGCAGCGTCTGACGAACCCCCCAACAGACCCCGGGCAGGGGAGCCTCCCCTGCGTGGTGTCACACCTGGTGACATGAAACGATGAGATGCTAGTTAGGGACTCTTGAAAATTAACAATGTTATTACAGGGCCCATGCAATGTCATTTTTTTTGTAAATGCCATCCTTGAAAATGCACCTTTGCGCCCCATTTAACCTCATTTTTAATTTTCGTTGTCTAGGCCGAATTGTATGGGTTGTGTAATGCGCGCGCACCTGTTTGGCCAAATATATGCGGCGCACATCCAAACCATTTCATAGTAATTCTGAACCAAACTCTTAAATTTCTTCCAGTAGCACACAAGATGCAGCGAGACTTTTGTGCAGTTTCACTGGTCAGCTCTTGTGTGGTGTGAAGTATGCGTGAGACTGAGAATGAACCATTATTGCCTGCAGAAGTAGCGCATGCGCACTACTTTCCCCCATTTTTCGGGGGGAAATTTAAGCAGATGGCCTAGACGTTGTTTCTCACGGGTTCGTGGGCGATATGGTTGGTAGTGATAACGCCCTCTCGTGGCGGCAAGTTATCGCAGCCACGGCTTATCTGGTATCAAACAAACAATGTCTAGCCCCAAGACTATTCTTAGTTATGCGATGACCGCTTTGCACACACACCAAAATCAATGGAATGCGCTAACCATTAGCGGCAGAAATTTCTGCCATAGTTGGCAGAGATTCTTTGCCCTCGTCATTTCGGCAGGGACTTACCGGTACCAATTGGCTTGGCATCCACTTCCACCACGGAGGGGATCCCTGTGTTCACCGGTACCCTGCCTGACCCTAATCCAGCGGTCGCCGACAACCCTGCACTCCCTGACCTCGCCGACTCGTTCTCGGGGCTCAAGTTAAATTCCAATGCACCCCCTGCAGGGAAGTCGCCCCCCAGTAATGGCGTCCGTGGACTCGTAAGCGACTTGCTTCGCTCCCTCACGGGGCTAGTTCCCTGCCGGGCCTGCAGGTCCAGACTGAATTCCGGCTTGCTTGTGGTTTTCGGCTGACTGGTTAAGGAGCTTGTTCGCAATGGCTGCTACAAAAACAAACACAAAATTCAGAAATTTGATGACGATAACAGATTTACTTCTGAGTGCATGCTTCTGTTCAAAAAGACCATTACAATGGGACAATGCAGTTTTGCTATTAGGCAAAGAGGATGTAATTGTGACAGTGCAGCAATCCCAACAATGCATGGGTACTGTTTATTTTGGTAAATTTTATAATTTCACTAAATTAACCATCCTGCTATTTTAACAGTCATAAACAGTCACAGACAGTCAAAATTGACTTCCACTTCCCCTGCTGCACTATTAGCAAAGGCTAGTCACCAGCAGTCAGATCATATATCAAGCAAGCACTGTGACTAGTCAAACTGGGTCAACAGACAAAGCAGGCAAGTTGTGGTCACAGCTGTTTTATCACTCACCTGGAGTCAAAGCATAGCTGTATCAAGTTACTTAAACAGTCACAGCCAGTCAATCCTGCTTTATGTAGGCTGGGAATTCTTAACTGTTAAAAACAGTCACTTGTTCGATTTTGACTGAAATGACTACTTGGCACAGAATGTGTGTTTGCATAGGAAGGTTCACGACTGAATTATCCAAAGATCAATTTTGTTGTCAAATGAATTTTTTTTTTCATTTTACTGATGAAGACTCGTTACACATGGACTAGTTACTTACCGAGACTGGATTAAAAGATGTGGCATTAGCACCATTCTGGTCATTAGGAAGGCCCTTTGTGATTGGCTGAGGGGCAATGAGGGATGGCTGTGGCGCCAATTCGACCGAGCCAATCGGATTCCGCCTTAGAGAGATGTTGGACGTGTTCTCCGACAGCGGGGAGAAAAAATCTGGAAAGTTGAAATGATAAACAGCCTGGTCACCAATTTGGATATTGTTTTAAAAATCTTGAAGAAGCTTGAAGCTTGTTTTTTTTTCTTGTAATAGGATAAAGGGACTTTAAGATGCCGATCTGTACTTCACTTGGCTAAGAAATAATAACAACTGCTATGGACTGTGTACAGAAGCTGTACAGGGTGGGTCAAAAAAACCGAAACCCAAATGTTGGGACTATTGGTTTATTGAAGTTCTGCATGTAGCACTTTCAAAATCTAGTATATGAAAGCCCAATTCATAAGCTTTCTTTTAGTACAAGAATCATTCAAATCACTCCTGTACTTTTCAAGTTATGGAATTTTAAACACAACCAACGTTTTAAGGTTCTGTCCACGGATCACCAAAAAGGTGTGCGTTCTTTCAGCAAAACGAAAACAATTCACACACATCCCTATGTGATTTGTTTTCGTTTTTTTACTCACCTTCTTTTACTCAAGTTCATGAGTTGTGGCCAACTCATGAGCTTGTGAAGCACACGTTATAAATTCCAGCTTTATAAAAGGAAGTGTTATGTCCATGCCAGGGCCCTTTAACCCTAACTCCCTAGGCCTTTTTTGCTAGGATGTAGCCTCAATCCTGCAAAATCCTCCAACTGGCCTCATGGAAAAATAGCATATAGCCTCAAATCCTGCAAATTCCTCCATTATTTCTTGAATATGGTCCGTGGAGGGGTGACCACTGCCTGAATCCTGCAAAATCCTGCGGCAGTGACTGTCAATATGTTGCGGCTTGGCCAGTGACATCCTGGAGCAGTAAGGAGGATTTCAAGCATAATCCAGGCCTATATTTATGCATGGCTGAGCAAAAACAACACAAGGTCCGGCCCAAGAACTTGACAAAGTGCATCCTACGAAATCAGTAACGTACTTTTGCCATGTAACCTCAATCTTCCAAATTCCTCCACTTTGGCAAAGAAGATTTTGAAGGATTCAGGGCAGTTAGGGTTAATAGTGACATCTTATTAATGTTTCAGAGAAAAGATCCAAAACTCATAGTCTATAATTCCCTTGACTATTACTTGATGGTGGATCAATCTGATTTGAAAATACATGTTCAGGTTTCTTCACTGAGCTCTTAAAAACTAAGTCATGGACATTACATAACGCTTGTATAGCCCAGATGTTCTTTTTGATAAAACTTTACCACAGTGCTTATGTACAGAAGACCTATGTGTGATTCGGTAAATAAGTAAACAATCAGATTGAAAAAGATGAAGTGAACAAATAACAAGTGATAAAAAGATTAGTTTCGATGGATGAGCTCAAGACTTTTGACAACCATGCCACTATGCTGCAGTGACTGCAAATTGGGTCTAATTGATGAATAAAACCGTAGTTTTAGGACAAACCAAAGCCAGAGATAACTAAGGCTTACCTGGTAAGCTGTCTCTGGATTGGGCTGGGGTACCCTCCGCCTTGCCCATGGTGTCAGGCCGGCTGAGGCGGTCCATGCTTTCTGGGTACTTGACCGAAGACACTGTGCCTAAATAAATATAATTAAATTGTTTTTAAGACAGTATACTAATTACACATCTGCAACAGGGAAGTAGCACAACAACAATAAGAAATTCCAAGCTTTACAAGACAGTGTTTTTTTTTAATTTTTAATTACACAAGTGTGAAGTGAAAAATGAGGAAATGAGTTGATCCAAGGAAATGAGTTGCATGACAGTAATCGACAACAATTATCTGTACAGATCTGTCCTAGATATCACCCTCCAATTTTAAAGGTAATATACAACATTTGCAAACATAAAAACAAAACTACCAAATTATTAGTAAATACTTTAATGGACTGTAAGTGAATGGTCTCAAGCATCATGTGAAATCATGGCACCTGGTGTGCTGTCATTTTCAAGAAAAGTGGAGTTTTGTATTTATTTCCAACGATGGTCGGCCAAGCTTTTTTTCCACTACTGCCCCAAATTTACCAAATTTAGAATAGTCCACATTTTGTTGCAATCAGTTACACATTCATGAATGGGTGCAAGCCAGCTAGTCTGGTTCCCTGACCTGACAATTCTGACGTCTATAAATTACCCGTTTCATTTGAAGTAGGGTCAGGGAACCAGACTACAAGAACAGCATTTTCTTCTTGGTTTTTCCCGCATCGATGAACACAAAAGTTTAAACAGGTCAGTGTAACAATATTTGCTATAAAATACTAACCCCCAAATCCATCTGTTTCTGAAAATTACAGCAAAAGCGAATGTTGTATATTCCCTTTAAGTCAACATTGATGTAGTACTTTCAGCCTAACGAAGACCCATGGCTGGTTCAAAGCGTTGCTATATGTTTTTATTCAAAACTTTCTTCGAAGATGTACGTCTGCCTTTCACAGGGTAAGTGCTATGTACTACGTGTCAAGACAAAAAACATGTCCCACTTTTGATCCTAAACAAGTCTGTTGTTTACTAATGGAATTAAACCAAATTTTAGATCATGGAAACACGGCATGACAAATTTTACGGAGCGAGTTTCATCAGCTTTGTGCAAGAGGGTGAGAATTAATCTGCCACTTTCAACTTAGCATCCTCCAATGTCAATACAGTGCTGGGGACGGTGGCGGAAGGCGTGTGCTGAGGCCGAAAGCTTCTTAAGGAATGCAGGATCACCCCTGATGTCATTGCACACCTCCTTGATCGCTTGGCACAGCACACGATGCAGAAGGTGTGCAATGACATCAGGGGTGATCCTGCATTCCTTCAGAAGCTTTCGGCCGCGGCACGCGCCTTCCGCCACCATCTCTAGTATCGACATTCTGAAAGTGAGTATTTTTTTTGTATGGAGTTTAAATCTCACCCTCTTACACAAAGCTGATGAAACTCGCTCCATACAGTTTGTCTACATGATCTAAATTTTTGGGTTAATTTTGAAGTATTTAGGATCAAAAGTAGGACATGTTTTTTTTGACATGTAGTATACGAGGGACAAAACCTGACTGCCTGCTCTCTTATGTGTGAAGGGAAAAGCATGGCTACCTTCTCTTATCGGCGATATGATGTCCTGATTTTCAATGTCCTCACGGGGCGTTGGTCGGTTCGTGTTCCCTCTTGTTTCCTCCAGTGATTTGCCCCCATCCATATCTGTGGACGTCATGCTGCCCCTCTGGACGGTGGGATTGACCATGGCCACCCCCGGGGTCACCTGTGGAAGCTTCCGACTGCCTGCTACTGGCTGCACTGGCTTGCTGCCTTTGCTGCTCACTCCATTGCTCTACGGGTGAATGAGGGGGAAAATAAGCCAGTTCTATCAGGCATGATATTTGAAACTTTGGCCGGGTGTCAGAGGCCCCCTAAGTTCCCAGCGAAATCAAGCTGCAGTCGAGCCTCTTTCCCATAAATTAGACTTTACTGAACATGCAGAGTTTCCAAGGGTTCTTTTTTTTTAATACATTCCGATGTTAGGTGCTCTATCCTGTCAGAATTTAGCTCGTGATTTCAGCGTGTGATTGTGTCAAAATACTGGCAGTTTTTGCGTCCTCCTTGCATGGGATTCTAAATGTACGACTGAATGTGCGGCTGGATTGCAGCGTGGAAATGCTGAATCGCGTCCTGAATCGCTTGAATGAACTAAGTGTTGGACGGCGGGCTATGCCTGACAGGTATTTGTCATGTTAGTTACAGCATTGGCTTAACCAGTTTTAATGTTACACTGATTAAAAAAGTGAACCACGTCAGTTTGAATTTGTGGTTTATTTTATTAAACCTCCTGCTATCTGAACAGTCAAAGACAGTTACAAAATCAATCCTCTTCCCCTGCCATGCCTTTTACACAGGCTAGTCACCAACAGTCAGATCATATTTCAAGCAAGCACCGTGACTAGTCAAATTCAGTCAACAGAAAAAAACAGGAAAGTGGTGGGCAAAGCTGGCTTATCAATCGCCTACAGTCAAAGCATAGCTGTATCAAGTTACATAAACAGTCACAGCCAGTCAATCCTGCCAGTCAACAGCTACTCTCACCGGCAGCTGTTGAAAACAGTCACTGGACTGATTTTGACTGAAATGACAACTTGGCACTGAATGTGCGTTTGCATATGAGGGTTAACAAACTAACATACCCTTGTTGTTGGGCTGTTCTGGAATTGCACACACTGCACCGATGACTTGTGGCCGTGCAGCACCTTGAGCGGGCTGGACCCAGTCCGCAGGTCAAAGATGTAGACCTTGCCTCGCGTGGATCCCACGGCCAGCGTGGCACCGTCATGCATACAGGAAATAGAGGTCAAGGGTGACTCCACAGTCATGCTCTTGATTACGCTGATGAGGGCCAATCGGGATAGAATGGCGTAAATTTGACTTAAGTTGATCAAAGCCGAAGTCATAAACTAGGCAATTCCAAAAATCAAACGTACATCCGACCACATGATGTACATGTACAAGGTCGTTAAGGTGGTGGTACCTTAGTTTGGTCTGTAATTGTTTTCTACTCATTAGATGTCACATATTAGTGATGTATCACATTCACTTTTCCAACAGTAGCTCAATAAAGTGTCTGACATGTACGTCCGAATTTACGGAATTGCCCTACTGTGGCTTTTGGTTCAAACTCAGGCAGTGTCGTAATAACATTTGCTTTGTCCGGAAATAATGGAAATCGGCTGTGAATTGGACCACTTCCAATGGTGCATGTGTTATAGCGAGCCACAGCCAAGTCATGCAGACGCAGCTTTATTTAACGATAGACCTTCATACATCGGTGGTGCAGCCTATGACTCCAGTCTAAGTCTTGAGATTAATACCGAGTCATTAGCTATGAATAAGGTGATGTATAGTTATATTTAACCCTCCAACTGATAGAACTGTCACAAACTGTCATAAAAACCAACCCAATGCCTCTCCCATAGCTTTTGTGCAGGCTGGTCACCAACTGCCAGAACCCCTATGGATTAAAGTTATAGTCCATCATTTGCAGCCATCCGAAAAAGTAGCTGGCGTATTATTGTTGAAAAACATACTTGGTTGAAAGATAGTACGGGGACTAAACTCCCTGTGAAATTATTCTTTCTGGCAAGCTGTCATTTTGAAGTAATCAACGAAAGAAGGCCTTTCCAACGGTGCGTCTTAAGACGCACAGTAGGAAAATTTAAATTAGTAGTTTGTTTTGTTATTCGGCGTTGCTATAATTTGTCGGATCAGTGCGCGACATCGCGTATAGTTTCAATTCAAAATAATTCAAAACATGATTCAGCAACTTTTGATTTGAAATTGAGATCTCAGAATGCTGTTTTTCTCGGAATATACAGCTGAAGCTGAGCTGAAACTTCATCAGGTTAGTTGTTCAGTATCCTTCATTAGATTTTGAACACTTTTGTTGCTTCAAACGAACAAAATGCACAAATTACAAATGATGGACTATATCTTTAAACCACATAACTGTCAAAACCAGTTGAAGTGGTTTGATATCTATACATGTAGGACGTCTTAAGATACTGCTACAACTTTTACTGCCATTCTATAGATCTTATGCGTGGCAGCCAGAACACAGTAAAACACATCCTGGAAGCATCTCACTTCTCTGAATGACCCCTCAGTTATGTCTTGCTTAGGGCATGAAAAACACTATCTCTGGATTTCACATACTATGAACACCCCTCACTACTTGCTCAAGACATAAAAAATGACCTTCTAAAATGATCTTTACCTCTTTCCAATGACGTCGTAACATACAATCCTCTTGTCCAAACCGGTGCTCATCAGGAGCATGTCGTTGACCGGGGAGAAGACCAGGGCCGTGGCCGGCGCCCGGTGGGCATCTCTGAACGTGGAGATTGCCTTGCGGGAGTTGGTGTCCCACATGGTGAGGCCGCCATCGTCCGACACAGAGGCCAGGAGTGATTTCTTGAAGAGGGAGTACTCCAGACCACGAATGCTCTGGGAAAAAGCAACGAAAGAAATAATGCACGTCAATGGCAATTTCTATAGTGACTGCGATTTCCCTAAGGCCTTAAAACAAAATTTCAAGCAAGCACTGTAACTAGTCGAACTCAGTCAACAGACGAAAACAGGCAAGTGGTGGGCACAGCTAGCTTATCAATCGCCAACAGTCAAAGCACAGCTGTATCAAATTCAGAGATACCACAGGGTCTGCTTGAAAAAAAACCGGAACTGTGTCTGCTTGAACAAAAACAGAACAGCTGCTTCAAAAAAACGGAACTTAATTTTTTTTTGTAAAACAGCCACCAAGTCCCCGTTGTCATCTTTCTCTTGTACTTGTTGTAGCCAAGCCAAGTTCCATTTATTTTTTCTGCCTACCCGAATTTCCAACGTTATATTCGACACGAAACATCGGAAACATGCACGATTCCACAACACTGTTGGTGTACATGACCTTTGCACTATGCAATGCGCGCGACGGGTTGGTACCCGGCGTTTTTTGTGTTCACATATATCACTGCGATCGGGAACCACCGATTACCAAAATGATATGATTTCCAGGCTGAATGTTACGTGTGCTTAGCACACAACACGCCCGCACGCGGTACATGCAGCACATGAGGCGCCGTTGTATACTTGCAAGTATGTACATGTACGTCGGCCGCTTGTATTGCATGCAGGCTCGGCAACAACAAAGACAACGTTGTGCCAGAGCGCTATTAAAAACGAAGTAAAAATCAATGCATTTCCGCAGTTTTCTTCTCTTTTTCCAGTTTTTTGAAGGCCAAAAAAAAAACCAGAATTTTGCGAGATTTAAAGAAAAAACTGAATTCCGGTTTAAACCGGAAAAGTGGCATCTCTGCAACTAACATAAACAGTCCCAGCCAGCCAATCCTGCTTTCAGGCATGCAACAGTAAACTCACCAAAAAAGAGGAAATTCCTAACTTCAGAAGACTTTGTACAGTGATTTTCAATTTTGAATGGCAGAAATGAGAATAAAAAAAGAGGAAATCAGCTGATCCGAGGAAAAGTTGCATGCCTGTGCTTTACGCAGGCTGGGAATTCTTACATGTAACTGTTGAAAACAATCATTTGACTGAAAGGACAACTTGGCACAGAATGCATGTTTGCATAGGAGGGTTAAATGCTAGCTTTCAGTTACCTGTGCTTTGGGGGCTAGTAGCGGGCTGCTGGCCTGACCAGAGACCACATTGTGCAGTAGGATCTCCCCGCTGGCTGACCCAGACGCAATGTAGGTGTCGTTCCAATTAAACGTTGTGTAGGTCACTGCGTCTTGGTGGCCCTGAGAGGTCAAAGGTTAGAGGTTACTCCAATATTTTTTTTCCTATCATTATTTGCAGCAGGCTCAGCAATTTCACAACAAATAACTGATAATAATTTGTACTCATCAAGCACTTTTAACAAAGATCAAAGCGCTTTGCATTAACCCTAGCCCCGTAGTAGCTCCCCGGGACTACCCTGCCGAATCTAACAGAGTTTGACAGTTACTCATATGAGTTTCCAACTTGTTGTTGGGTACCTGAAAATATAAAATGACTGGCGTGCTCAATCCAACAGAACCCAACCGTGCCTTATTTTTCTGTTTGCTGCTGGATCCAACAGAGTCCAACCTGGTGTTATCTACCAGCACCCAACAGTATCTGAATGCTTTCAGTTGCCTGCTGAATCCAACAGATTTCAACAGGAGGAGGACGCATTACGTCAAGCCAGTAGGCTAGCAAGCCTGCATTGGTTATGTTCAGCCATGCATAAATCAGCCCTGTGTTTTTCTCATATTTCATCCGCACTGCTTCTAAACGCCATTCGCACTGCCTCAAACCATAGCAGTAATTGGCAGAGGATTTTGGAGGATTGAGGCAGTGGCCACCCTCCACAGACTAAATTCAAGAAAATATCAGATGATTTTGGAGGATTGAGGCTGAATCCAATTTTTTTCTTGGTGGTAATTGGAGGATTTTGCAGGATTGAGGTTGCATCCTAGCCAGAGGGTCTAGGGGGTAAGGTTTACTGTTACTCACCGTGTAGGTTTTCTTGAGTTTCCTGGACTTGAGATCCCAGATGCTGACGATGCGATTCTTGCCTCCCGTCAGGAGGTAGCGGGAGGTGGAGTTGAAGGCTACACAGGTTTGCTTCTCCTGATAGAGACACAATCCAAGTTTTAATGCCAAAAGGTTTTGGTTTTCGAGCCTGAGAAGTACAGTGGTTAGGCTAGACAATCCTGACTCAATTAAAATGCCCGATTTGGGATTTCAACCACAAAGTTTTCTTGTGGGGGTGGGGAAGGAGGGGGGTGGGGAAGGAGGGGGCTGGGGAAGGAGGGGGCTGGGGAGGGACGGGGTGGGAAAGGAGGGGGTGGGGAAGGAGGGGGCCGGGGAGGGAGGGGGGGTGGGGAGGGAAGGGGTTGGGGAAGGAGGGGTGTGGGGAAGGAGGGGGGAGGAGGAAGGGACACTTTCAAGTTGATAAGGACTCAGTGTGCAAGTACCCCGTCTACAATGACAAAGAGAAATTTAGGCGGAATTTTTTGAACCACATTCCAACTATCTACTGACATTGAAATTGGTCTGGCGCACATCTTCTTTGCACAATACACGGGCAAAGCGATGCTTGCAATGCACGTACAATGTCCCGCACACAAAGCTCATGTGAGTGGTCGTTTAGCACCAACTACAAGTACTATAAACAGAGCCCAAAGCAGTGGGCACCATACTCAGAGACTGCTGCATCAGTGAGCACAAAGTTATGTCCGAGTCCCATCTCAGTAGGCCTGGGACTTATTTTTCTCTCAAACTCACAGTGGCACCAAGTATAAAGTCCATATAAATAAACATCAGAGAAGGGCAAAACCCTATACAGTGTAAAGCGTGGGTCAGAGTGATCTGGACCCAATTTAAAGAAAATTTAATTGAAATCGCGTACTGATGTGACTGCACTTCAAACAATGCAGTCACATCAATTTCAATCAATTTGTTGAACCATGGAACCGTGGTCAGAGTGTTTTTAGCGTGTGTGTTTTTCGCTAACGCTTTTCTTCAAAACGGTAAGGCCAAAAAAAAAAGTCTCCGGTTTCTGGTATGGAGCTTGCCCAAAAAGTGGTGCGGCGACGCGGCTTTTTTTTTTTACCTGATTTTTTTGCTTCAAATGTCGGCTGATGACTGCAAATGGTGCCCGACTAAACTTAGTGCAAATATATGGGAGTCCAGAGAGGCCACATAAAGCTTATTCTCGACCATAACCCAATCTAAAAACACGTTAAAATTGTGCAGCAGCAGGATTCCAGTCAAACCAGTGAGTTTGGCGGTTTTGAGACATCATCTTTCATTGAAAAAAAAACTTTTTCATTTTGCCGACGCGCATGGCTACGGCGACGCGTGCGCATACCAGAAACCGGAGACTTTTTTTTTGGCCTAAAATGGATATACGTGAAACTTTCACCAAATATGACGAAAATGCCAGCCTGTAACATATCTCATTTGCACTTGTTTTGATAATTCCCACATATTTTCATATTTTCTTTAATTAATTTGGGTCCAGATCCTTCTGACGACCCTGTATTACAATTTCAATCTCGCCAAAGACAAAAAAAATCTGCTTACATCATGTCTGAGTATAAAGTGTTTATGACGAGACAACCAACTTGATAAAGAACATTTTTTTTAAGAGGAACAAATTTCTGGATTTTCGTTCTTGAAAAAATCCTCAACATTCTTAAAGGAAATGGTCTCAGCCGAAGCTTAATGATTTTTGATAAGCTACTCACCTCCTCTGCTATTTCGATGATGTTAGATGCTGCATTCTTGATGAACGTCAGCACGACTTTGTCCCCCGAACTCCCTGCACTCGCTAATATCTGATGTGATCGCAGCGGTTAAAGATTGAAACACATTCTTATGGTTCAGATGTTGGGAAATTCTCAAAGAAACAGGAATCATCGACAAGCTTGACGAATTACTTTGCAACTCCAATTTCTGTACTAGCTGCTTTTTTTTTCACTGGAGAAACTGCACAATGTGGATCAACCGCCTTTTCTTACTTATAAAATTTAGCCTTAAATTGCGAACATAAACATCTGTTCAATGAAAGCATTAGTCAAAAAAGATTGCTCATTGGCTTACTGCCATGTACTAACACAAAAATAGCAAAAATTCTGGTAACTTGTGTGCTGAAATAGCCGTAACATTGAGGTTTCTGCCTAAAATGACATCACATTTTTTGCTCATATACATTTACATGTGCATTAGCATAAAAGCCAAAAAGACACCAAAATATCCAAGTCCATCATTTGTAATTTGTGCATTTTGTGCGTTTGAAGCAACAAAAATGCTCAAGATCTGAAGAAGGGTGCTGAACAACTAACCTGATGAAGTTTCAGCTCAGCTTCAGCTGTATATTCCGAGAAAAACAACATTCTAGGATCTCGATTTCAAATCAAAAGTTGCTGAATCATGTTTTGAATTAAGCCTGAATTCAGCATCCGAGACACGTTCTCACTGAGCCGATTGCAGCTACGCAATGTCGCGCACTGATCCAATGAATTATGGCAACCGCGCACGCGTGTGTCACACCAATGCTTGCGCGCGTTTCGCCGAATAACAAAACGAACTACTAATTTGAATTAAGGCCTTCTTTTGATGATTTCTTCAAAATGACAGCTTGCCAGAAAGAATAATTTCACAGGGAGTTTAGTCCCCTTACTATCTTTCAACCAAGTATGTTTTTCAACAATAATTATGCCAGTTACTTTTTGGATAGCTGCAAATGATGGACTCTCGCTTTAAATGGTATACAAATGTGCATTTTCATTCACGGACTGCATTAAAAAAAATCATTATGGCCCTTAAAGTTTAAGTAACTTGGCTTTAGACTGGGGCTGGCAGGGATTGAATGATTTTCGTCCGCCAAAGGATATTGTTATGGCTCCAGCTGATGGAAGAGATTGCGCTGGAATGCGGACAGAACTGATGTACAGGGGCGGAGCTAGCTGCTACATCCCACAGCTTGATGTCATCCCCGCCTGTGGCTAGCTTAAGCCCATCCTCCATGGTGGGACTCCGATGACTCTGTGCTGGATCTGCTCAGGGGATCGGCATGAGGGCGTGCTATACTACACGAAGACCATGAATGGTCAGGTATTTCAAGTTTGGACAACAAACAGTGACCTGAAGAAGGAAAAAACAGTGCAATATTATGACAGAAAATCATTACGTTTGAGTAAAATGTCAAAATCTAATATTGCTGTGTGTTATAGTCAGTGGTCAGTCACCTAGTAATAAGTATAAGACAAACAAACTGACATGCAAACAGCTCTCACTTTAAACATGGGTAAGTCTGTTTGGGACACTGTTTCAATTCAAGAGAACATAAATCCACTGTAGTCTGCCGTTTTGAACTAAAATGCATACGAAAGTCGAATTTTTTAACCCAAAGTACTGTTCAAAATGATAAAACGACTGAGGCAAATCAATACTTTGAAAGTTATAAAAATAAAAAACAATTCTGATTTAAATTTTAAAAATCTGATTTAAATTAAAAAAAACAATGATTAACAAAAATATTAAAAATCGTCAACCCTGCATTTGAGGGATTTCAACCCACCCTAGAGGTACTAATCCACATCAAAATAATACATGTGAAATACTGGGGACGAACATTTTGTGACAGGAGAATTTGGGCTTGGACATTTTGGAGGTCAAAGAAAATTTGACACTTTTCTGCTACAGCAACAGCAACTTGAGCAAGTTACTTTGGTTCTGTAGTAGGCTACGGCAATGTGAGAATCTTGCCAATGGGTACTTTAATTTTGAACGTATGTCTTTTAGTTACCCGTAATTTCCCTCATAAATCAAAGCCCTGGCTCCTGCCCTCTTTCACCAAATTAAACCTGCTGTCAATGTCATGGCTGTGGCGGAGGCTGTGCTGTTCAGACATGTCAGATCATGTGTCAAGAAATTACTCCTAGAACTAGTATAGAGTGTCATTTACCTCAAATGAATGGGGACCTAAAGGTAACGATTATCGATTATCATAAAGTTTAAATAAACGCTCCAAATCCCGAAATTCTTAAGTCAGTGCTTTCGAATCCGGTGTGTCGGAAACAGACGCTATTGCGATGACTTCATGCACAATTTTGAAGTTGAATGAAATCCATTCGGTTGACAGTCCCATCAAAAAACAGCTAGGCTAATTATAATATAATTGATGACGAATCATTATTTTACATAATATCAATCTTAAAACTTAACACCTACTCACCTGTATGTCAGTCGTAAAGCGTGATTATTTGGTTCATCCAACCCGGATATTTCGTGGACGTTTTTGTCCGCATAAAAAGTTGTTTTCAACTACCGCCAGTTTTCCAGATTGCAAAATACGCAATAGCGCCCTCTTCGTTGGAGGATAACATGAAACAGCGCTCTCTAGCTCTAGCTCTTTAATAGTCATGGTTGTTTTTTTTAATCACGGAGCGTGCGTGTTTCATATTCTGTTGGTTTTTTTTAGTCAAATCCATGGTCAAATCAAGGACAGAAACCACTCCATGCATTGGAAAAAGGGAATAGTATTAATTGAAGGGGAAAACAATCATATTCTTGATGTGTTACTAATGAACAAGATAATAGAAGTTGACTGATAAAATGCATAGCTGACTAGCATAGTCTGTATCTGCACTGACAGGCATCCTCACTGTACAGGGTGAGTCAAAATAATAACGAAACCCAAATGTCGGGACCATTATTTTAGTGAAGTTCTGCATGTAGCACTTTCAAAATCTAGAATATAAAAGCCCAATTCATAAGCTTTCTTTTAGTACAAGAATCATTCAAATCACTCATGTACTTCTCAAGTTACGGGATTTTAAACACAACACTGTCTTAATTAAAGTTCTGTCCACGGATCATAAGAAGGTAAGTGTTCTTTCAGCAAAACGACAACAAATCACATAGGGATGTGTGTGAATTGTTTGTTTTGCTGAAAGAACGCACACTTTTTTGTGATCCGTGGACAGAACTTTAAAAGGGTGGTTGTGTTAAAAAATTCCGTAACTTAAAAAGCACATAATTGATTTGAATTATTCTTGTACTAAAAGAAAGCTTATTAAATAATCAATGGGCTTTCATATCCTAGATATTGAAAGTGCTACATGCACAACTTCACTAAATAGTCCTGACATTTGGGTTTCGCTTTTTTTGACTCATCCTGAACATGTACATCAAGTTTTTCTCGGCACTACATGCAAACTTATGGACGTTGCTGAGTACCGCTGTAGAAGTAGAAGTAGAAGAAGTAGCGTGATGGGAGAAGTTTGCACATGCGGAATTAAAGAGCGGGGAATTTTCAACTGTGTAACAGAGGATTTCGACTCTATCAATGCGGTGATTTTTATATCAAAAAGCAACCGCCTTCCGGAAAGAAGTGCATATGAAAACCAATTCTAAAAAGGATAAGCTAAGTCCGGTCGTACGCGGGACGGTGCGTTGACTCTAGACATCGAAGTTGAAATCGTAAGCTCCATTCGAAAAGCGGGGGGGGGGGGGGGTATCATCGTATATATCCGACTCTGGGGGCACTGTTTGAACATGTACGTAAATATAAAAGAACAGATATCCGCGTCTAAAACTAAAACAACTATGTTAAAATACCACTGAGCCCGTTTTTCTATTATTATTTTGTTGGTGGGGGGGCGGGGTGCGTACACACCCGGCGCATCCCAACTCCATGGAACGGGCCTGTAGATCACATTTATAGTAGACCATCCTAGACTTTGACGGGTCTTTCTCATTTTCTTGCAACTTAACGAGATGTCCTCGGTTTAGTTTAAAACTACGAAATAAATTAACAACCTCGTGTGATCTGTATCCCTATATACTGTAAAAACACCAAGATATGACTAGATAACAGTCAGCCTTGCACCCAGCTGATACAGCTATAGGGTCAGGTGGGTACATTATTTGACTGAATTCTAGCCAAATTAACTAGGATATTTTCAGAGTGTATAAAAACAAGTACGATATTGAACTACAGTTAGTCACTATTCGACCACGGTTCGTCCATTCGACTAACTCCGAATTTGCTCTGGATTTTCAAATTAAATAGCGCCCTCATTCTGAAGGCGTCTCAGCCGATCCTCCATGATCCAAGGGCGGATCCAGGGGGGGGGGCCAAAGGGGGCCATGGCCCCCCCCAAAACGAAACCATTTTTTTTTTTTTATGTGACATCGCAATAAAGGCAGGCAATGAGTACACCACCATCTTTTCCTCAAAAAAACATTGGTTAAAGTGGTCAGAAATTGCCTCAGATCGCACCACAGAGCATCTAGAATCAAAAAAATTGTGTTCTGGATCCGCCCTTGCCTCCATCCAATGAGGCGGAAACATTCTCGGAGGCAAAATGCATGGTGTAACGCTATCCTCTCATATACCCGAACAAAAATGCTTCCAAATGTCCACACTTGCAACGTTGCAAATTGATCCACTCTCCAATATCACAAGTAATAAAAACAGTTTCATAATATTTGTTTCAAGTTCCTTTGTTGATTGGCTTCAGTTACGGCTGTGCCTATTTTAAACTGTGATGTTTCAAAATCCAAAGGAAAAGTCTACTCTATACATATTTATTTTCAATTTCCACGCGTTCCGTAATTCTTAACCTCTTTCGGGATAAAAGGACACGGCGGCTGCAACTTCTGTGTGAGCCTTGGGCGTTGTTTCTGTGAAGTGCCCCTTCAACCCCAACCGATAATTAGGCTAATTCGCAGCTTCTGCCCGACTTAACTAAAAATTAAACCAATCAATGCGTTCGATCGAATACCACCAAATGTTTGCTCTCTTGCCCCTCAGAATGAGGAATGAAGAGGGAGGGGGAATGGTTCAAAAAAAATGTGTCGGCACTCCAAGTCAGACTAGCTGGCGCGGGCTGGCCACTCGAAGAAGAATGGTGTCATTCATCTTGACTTGTTCAGCTTATCCAGACCTAAAGTGTCGGCGACTCCGGCCTGGTAGAACGCGACCCGTCTTGTTGCCAGCAGTGGTCCGAGAGCCACTCAAGGGCCGGCCACTCACAGTGACCGGACAATACCGAGTGGCTGTCGGCCGGAGTGGGACCGCGTATTGCCCGGCTCTCGTTCTTTTGTGGCGCGCGGTGCGGTGGCAGCGTGTGCCGTGTGGCCCGGCCTTTTTACCGGGGACACACCAGCGTGTCCCTGGACTGGAGTGGGTGGGGGAAATGACCCCCAAAGTTCCAGCTGCCGCACGCTAGCTGCTGCAGTGCTGGCTGTTGTGAAACAAAACCTGTTGAAGTATGCCTCCTTTCAATGTGTGATCGTGCACAGTTTCAGTGATGAGCGATTGTATTGATGAATGACCATACAGTATATAAAGAGCTATTCAAGGAATTGTTGTTCTTGTTCGTGACACAGTTCACCCAAAATAACAATCGGAGGAAAAGATCAGTATTTCTAGAAAAACACATTTAAATTAATTACTGTCGAAAGTTCTGATCAGCTTGATACGAAACTTTTTTTTTTTAAATTCAAGAGAATAAGTTTGGGTGAGAACAAGGTTCATTTTACGGTAAAAGGCCTTATCCAATTATTGCTGTAAAGACAGGTTCATACTTCATGCGAATGCGATGCGAATTTGACGTCACGAAATTCGCCGGAGTTGAAGTGTGTTCAACTTTTGCGAATTCGCAGCGCGAAAAGTTGCCCTGAAGTCACAAATTTGCGTTCGAACGGTTCGCGGCTTTCGCGCCAAATATGAACATGCCTTCAGAAGGCGAAACAAACCTAAAATTTTGAAAATAAATCGCAATTTCTTGTATAATCTCAATAAATTGTGTACCTTCGCGTACGAAATCGCAATCGACGTGCAATAAGTAGCAGACAAAAATACGGGGCGATGTGCTCCTATAAATATTCTAACAATAAATTAATGTATTAATCTCCACGCCAGAGCATAGTGAACATATAATTCCAGACCTGATAGTTAGGTTTTTTTCTTGGTGTCACAATTTTAATTTCTTCAGCAAGTTTTTTTGTCGGCAGGAAGAAATCAGTACAATGAAAGTTGTCACCAGAGCACGACTTCCCGAGATTTTGAATTCAACATACAAGATTGAGTTTTGGACCACGACATTTGAGTAGAATCTCTTCTGATAAAGAAAGACATTTCAATTTCAAACCAGTCATTTTGCCCCCCCCCCCCCCTCCCACACCCCCGTCAGAAATTGAACGATTTCAATTAAAACGAAATATCTATCTTGAAAACCACACTTTATCCGTCGCGTGTCTTGGTAATGTACAGGGTGAGTCAGGAAAAGCGGAACCCACACCCCAACAATTATATTTCATATTTTAAAAAAAATATGTAGCACCAAACATAATAATGACTGGAAAGCCAATTTCATAAGCTACTGTTAGATGAAAAAAAATACTGAAATTGCTCGATCCGTTCAAATAATATCACCATTTAAACACATGACCCTAAAACCTCTTTCGTCCAAAAATGCGATTTCAAGAATCGTCGTCACAATTGTCTTCAAACATCACCAGCGATAAAACCTCAGTTTAAAAGTTAAAAATATTTAACAAAGTTCTTTTAAAGGCCCGTCTTTAAAAAAAAAAAGGGATTTTATAAATCATATTGTTTGCCTGACCAGGCCTGGTCAGGCAAACAAATATTATGATTAATAAAGATATTGTGTACTACAGTTGTTGACAGTATTCTGTGTCATTTTCTTTGTTGTTCCAAAAAGTCAGAATACACACTAAACCGGATTTTTTTCGACGAAACATGTTTTAGGGTCATTGCGTTTAAATGGTGATATTCTTTGAACGCATTGAGCAATTTCAGTGATTTTTTTTTCATCTATAGTATGAAACTGGCTTTGGCTTTCCATATTTTATTATTATGATTGCTATTTACTACTTAAGTATAAAATATATTTTGGGGGTTTTTTTTTTTTTTTTTTTTTTTGACTCACCCTGTATAAACGGCAAACATCACGATACACTTTGGCTACGGGCATTTTTCCATGCGAAAACAGTCCTTTACAAATATTTCAATTTGGACTTGCATAATTTATCTTCTAAACAGAACTTGCTCAACGTATTCCTTTCTATAAAAAAATGTTTCTTTTATACTCTCGAATCAATTAAGAGTTAAGAAAAAAGGGGAAGGAACTCATCGGAAGCTGTTCCCATCTGTCACCGAACACAAATAACTTCCCGTCACTGAGCCACTTTGCAAGACTGCGTTGAAATCGAGGTCATAGGCTAGTATTGGCAAGATGAAGTTACATTTACCATAGTATAAGCTGCACAGCATAACGCAAAAGAATCTTTATTTTGACCATTCAGCCTCGCTTCCATGCCAACATGGCGGTTCCGCGCAAAGAGCGAATGTCCTGCAGGTCGTTCATTTCCCGTTTTTTCCAACACGTCGGCAGTAATTTGGCGACCTTCCGTTCGATGTTTCTCTCCTCCAGTCAATCATCACTCGACCTCGAGTCGGCCAAGCGACAATTTATCATTTTGTGTTATTACATATTAGCCTTTACAGGTTGGCAGTCTGGCAAGCTGTCCTCTTTAATTAATCAGTGTGTGAATGCCTTGTGTGTGTGCCGGCCTAATTAAGAGGAAAAATCCAAGGTGTTGTTACGTTTTGGTATCCTGTCACGGCCGTCTCGTCTATGGACCGGTCACAGGTTGGGCCATTAGCGGTCTTTGACGGCCGCGCCTCCCCGCTGTTTTCCTTTGTCACCGGTGTTCGATTATCACTTGTTGAAGGTGTGAACTGAATGGTCAACCCAATGCCATCCCCGGGCCAAACATCCAAATTAGAGACGAGGCTATAACCTTTCCCACGATTCCAAATCCATATTTTATTCAAAATCCTTAAAAAAAAGAAAAAAGAATTAGCCTCAATGATGCCGGAACGTCTGTACCAACTTCATTATAGAAGGGGAGCAATTAGCAGATCAGTGATCACCATTTTTATTTTTCCCTTTTTGGGGGATAATTTGTGAACAAGTCGCAAGAAAGTACAAAGCAAGAAAGTTTGTGTGTTTCATATTGCTCTTTTTAGGACAAAGTAGTTTTGTGCGTTTGCCATGCTGTGAGATTTTGGCCCACTTAGTTTAACGTTTTGATAGACCCACTCATAATCAATCGTTCGAAAAATATAGAGAGAACTCCAATCAGCTCATTTAGCTTGACTTATTACATCAGTTTTTGTATAATTATACCTTGGAATCATGATGCCTCTATATGCCTATATGATTGTAGGCTTCTCCACATGTCTTATTTTGAATCAAGACACGACATATGACACATAATATTAATAGAAATATTGGTCAATGACATGCTGATTCCATTTGGTATATAGAGACGCCGAAAGAAATGGGATGAAGGATTGAAGAAAACAAGCATTCGGAGGGATTATAAATGTTCATTTAAATTCTTTGACACCAAAATAATGAAACCAGAATGTTCACCACAAAATGGAAAGGCACTGAAGCCTGGAGAGGAACCGACAATCACATTTTCTTGTGAGAGGTGGAAAAAAGGGGGAGTTAGGGTAAATCCGGGGTGGGGGAGGAACAAAATTCAGCTTTCCTAACACGACGGTTTTTAACCCAGCAGCGTAAATGCATGGACCTTTTCACCAATCACAGAGCTTCATTGCGAGGATCGGCATTGCGCATGCACGGACGAACTTGCTTTTGGCTGTGAGTTCATTCACCCGTTGGCAGGGCCTTACGACCGGCCTTCACTCCTCTGGCTAACAGCCCATCGCCTCCATCTGCTGGCTGCATCCGAGTGGGTTTTGTCTTTTTTTCTTCTCTTTTCTCAATGCTCATCCCGTAGTAGTTATCTCCGCGAGAACGTCTGAATCCCGCGCTGCAATTTGGCGGTGCCTGCCGCGCGCCGAGCTAGCCCGAACCCGCGTCAAGCGATCGAAGGGCAAACCGTACCTACAGCGGCATAACCAGCCGGGGGATACCGGGCGGGCAAATTGAAGTACGACCTCGGCAGATTGTCGCGGTATTGTTACGGCGGCCATGTTGTTGTTTGGCCGGTCATCCTTCAGTTCCCGGCGTGACTACATCATCTCCTGGTCAAACAAACGAATAACATGACGCGGGAAGGATACAAGCTGCTAATTTCAGTTGTGCGTCCTTTCCTTTTTTTAAATGAAAAGTGACGGCCATGTGGTCAACGACTTGAGCGGTTGTCGGGCCGCCAAAATGACGCTCCACACTCAGCGGCTTGTGACCCAACATGTATTGATGTACTTACCACCCAAAACAATTACTCTCCCCCTAAAACAATTACTTTCTAAACTTAAGAATGGTTAGGATCAGCAACAGTTACAACCAATAAGTCCCGAATTGCAGTCAGTAAAAAAGTCAATTTAAAAAAAATGTCAAGTGATATTTTTTTACAGTCCACACACCGTTAAGTTATAGTGTCAATTTTAATTAATGGTATTAATTTTCTGGGGAAAAAACACTTCTGAAAAATTAAATAAATAAAAACTCTTCTGAGTTTAATATGCATCAATTGGAAGGATTCCGTGTATGGAATGAAAATAATAAATAAATAAACAATAATGTGAGAAAAAAAATCGGGACAAAATTGACAATCTAATAGCTGTTATAACAAAAATTTATGTTAAAAGAACTTTGAAAAACAATGCCCAAAAAAATCGTTTATAAATGACTTCACACGTTCGAGCAGGTAGTCTGGATGTGAGGAAAAAACACAGCGAAAAACCAAACAGTTAGATGCAATTGGGACCACAAAGTATCCTAAACTCCATGACAATAACCCCTCTATCAATCGGCAAATCCTCAATAGAGGGCAGCATTTACTGTCTCAAGAGTTAAGTAAGAAGACGAGAGATATCCTTGGTTTTAAAAAGTAATCAAATTTCCAGCTGTTTTTCGCATAGAGTGTAGATGGGGAAAAGCCTGTCCTTGTACACTCTAAAAAAAACCAACTTTTTTAACCAACAAAATTTTAACCTGCGTTTTGAGAGTGTAATGATGTAGCTAGTCCATGGTAGTTTTCTAGCATTTAGGCCTATACCCGAGTTATGAGCTTTCCAAAGAGACATCACACGAGGAAAAAAAGTTTCAAATTTTGATTTAGGACCCCTCCTTATATGCCAACAGTAATAGATGTGCATCAGTCTTCACACCTATAGTACATAATGAAAACAACATCTTTGGAAATCAAAATGAAGTGCCGACTAGGCTATAGTAAAAATAAAAGGATTGTTTTAAAGATGTATTTAAAAATCAGTAATCGTAAAGTGAAACAAAGAAATTGACCGGAGCGGGGTTTGAACCCTGCGACCCTCGGATTACCATTCCGGTGCTCTACTAACTGAGATATCCAGCCCTGTGTTGATGGTTCCCCATTTTTGGTTTGTTTAGATAAGCAGTTTTCTTCCATAATTCGTCACCTCGAAGAAATTCATCGGATTCACTTTTTTCAATAATTTTTTCAATAAGTAAAAAAAAAAATCGTTTTCTTATTTTTGGGTGCCTGCAAACCTCTACAAAATATCCTGCCTGCAAACCTTTACAAAATACATGTATCCCAGTGTATGGAATAGAATTCCTTATTTTATTCGAAATGCACCTTCTTTTTTATCTTTTAAGCCAGCACTAAAAACATATTATTTCCGTCAGGTTTGTAAGTAATATTCCAGTGATTGTGATTTTAATGTATTTCTAATGAGTCTTACTGTGTGTTTTAATCAATGTTTCTGATCCACCGTACATTTTTAATGAGCTTTTAATGTACTATTATGACTTTTTATATGCGATTTATTTTGTAAAGCGCATTGAGAGTTTTCTTTTGATGTAATGCGCTATATAAGAATGCATTATTATATCAGTATTATTATTTTGGACTGCTTCTTTGCCGGCACCAACGCACAAAAATTTCGTTATGTTATTATTCCATAACTAGAGGTGGGTGTATGTTTTTTCATCTGATATCTCAATCAAACTTGAATAGCATTTGATTTCCTAGGGGAAAAAAAGCAATTCAATCAAACCTCTTTTTGGGTAAAACTCAACAATGGTACGGGGAGAACAACTTCAACACATTATGCTTCAAGGAGTATACTTTTTTATTTAAATATTTCTTGAGAACTCTGATGAGAACTATTGATCATCCTTCAGAAACATCAATGCATCTCCCTCTTGCTGTTTAAGTGGGAAAGGCTCCCCCATTTATAAATACATGCGCCACAGCAACAAAAAAAAGGAGATCAACATTATTAGCCCACGGTAGCCGGGCCTTTTGTTGGGCAATTCAGGCGGAGAATGGAAGGGTGCAGAATGCTCATTCGCCGGGGTGTCGTGGAAGGATTAGCCCGCTATTGTCATCCTAAAGCGGCGTGTCATCTTTTCCCTTTTTTTTCTCATTCAGGATTTGAGATCACAGCGAGCGATGAACCCCGCATGTGGGCGAGCCTGTGACGTAACAGCTCAAAGATGGAGGTTGCTCTGCAAGTCGCTTTGTGGTGTCGTACAACACCGTTAAACGCGTACCAAACTTGGAACCACGACCTTTTTTCACCATCTGCTCGACAAAAAAAAACAATCAGCTCCGAACAATATAAACAAGACATCATCAGCAGTCTCCTCATGATGACGAGCAGAGCACACTGTTCGAAACGTCGAGTTAAACTTACTGTTCTTCTCGATCAGAACCACACAAGTCACTAAGAGATATCAGTCACATGGTGTTACCGCAAACCTCCCATTCATTGATCATGTCCAGCATGCAAACTATTAAGTCTTATTTAACATATCATTGAACAATTTTAGTCAATTTCGTTTTGGCGCTTACCATTTTTTTTTTTGCATGGGAAAATGGAGTGGCCATAGCATCGATGGTCGTGCTGATTAGTCATGCAAGTAAATACTCCTTAGTTTGTCAATCGGTGCAAACAAAAATAGAAGACTGATCGTCCTTTCCGTTTGCAAATAACATTCTGTATGTCAACATTCGAATTCGCAAAATATTTCATTCTTCACACTGATCTAGTCGGTGATTACAATGGATAATCTTTCAATTTGCATGACTGACAATAACATGATCAACGAGTTATTTGAATTAATGCTCACTTGATTATGAATGAGTACTTGAATTTGACATTTGAAAAAGTCAAGGTTAACAATATCCGTGGCTCCGTTTTACGAGGTAGCCACCAAAACAAATTCCGTTTAATCTGAATTAACCAAACAATCACGACACCGATGTGTAAAATTAAAATACTTCAGTCAGCTCAATTACTCTGAACTATTTGGAAAACAACTTGAACAACAAGAAAAATGGCCCACAAAACTTCATTACAACTTGATGGTTGGAATTCCGGGAACAAATTCGATAAAGTGAGAATAAAAACCAAATAACCACATCTAAGGAATTTCCAGCCGTCAAGAATACCACAAAATTCCTGGGTGTTATAGTCCACGGTCCTGTAGGATTAAGCACGCACTCGAAGAACCTCAAAAAAAATTTAAACACTTTCACCTTTTTATTAAAAAAAAATACCTTCACGCCTCCTTGCTTTGTAATTTAATCTCATAATTCTTGACCTTTTTCCCTCTGTGAATGGTTTTTAGTGGATAACGATACTGGAAAACAAGCTATACAAAGGCTTCAGGGCGGATGTGAAGCACGCTACTTGGAAACAACAATGTTGGTTGCTAAACAACTTTGCAAAATCAAGGATATTCCAATTATAATTGGAAAGTTAAGGCCAGAAAAATTTAATTTTCAATCCTGAAGGTTTTTTTTAAATAGTTTATTAACTACATGTTTGTAACTAATTTATAAACACAATAATAAACCCAAATAAGTCCACGTGTAAACCACAAACTGTGTACACAACAAAACATCAATAAAACAACCAACGCACAACAGCAACAAACGAATTATAAGATCAGCAACAACATCATGTATCCTGAACAGTATCATCTTCATTTTCGATGCAGTCAACAAAAGAACACATCAACAACAACAGCTATAAACAAACAAACAAACAAACAAATAAACAAACAACTGCAGCAATAGAAAACAACAACATGTACATTATCATGAACAACGAAAGAGACTCTTTTTTCACTTTTCAAGTTGAAACTTTACTTCAAACAAAAGGGAAACTCAAATGTAAAAATGACAAAAGAATATTCAAAGACAACAACAACAACAATAATAAGAACACCGACACCGACACAGAATAAGAAGCAAATGCATCTTTACAAATCGTCGTTAAACAATAAAAACGCTATTAAATTACTTTCACTGATATATAAACTACTGCAGTGTATCATGCACATGTTTATAAGTCACTGCAAATTGAATCGCGTTGGTTTTTCGTTCTCTTTTTATCCCATAGCCCACAAACAAATGACATTTTGGCATTATCAAGGTATTGAAGAAGACATCATCAATGCAAACATTCATCGATCGATTGTTATTTCGGCCAAGAACGGTGTAAATTCGTTGGCGGCCCGAGCGCGAAGCCCGAGCTAAATTCTTCGAGTGGTTTGTTGAAGTAGGCCTACATGCCTCTATCCCATCAACTTGTTTGCACATCTACCGCCCTGACAAACACACCAAGTACCTTTTCGCTTGCTTCAATAACAAACTCGACAGTCATTTCACGGCGGACTATTGATTTTTCCCCTTTTTTTCTTCCGTGCCTGCTCCTATAGGAAGTTCTTGATATCAAAGAAGATACCACACACAAAAAACACATACTAGTTCCTTGGCAGATTTCTAAAGGCACGTGAAGTTTAGGGGGAACAGCGATCCAAGTGATGAAGACATTTTATGTGGGTTATCGCGAGTCGAAGGGTGTTTTGAGCCCTTCGACATTTTAGAGCTCGAACCATCAGAACCCCTCAAGTCAGTTTGAATATGTTTAATTTTAGAAAAGCACTCAAGTGACTGAAGTGCTTGTGGCATTACTTTTTTTGGGTATCTTTCCGTGATGTCTCGACCGGTTGCATGCGACGTTTGAGGGCAAAATAAAGGACACATCTGCTGTTCTTTCACGAGAATGTTCGAATTGTGAGGAAAAGATGATATCGTCGTTGTGTGAAGAATGAAGAACAACCTGACTTGTGCTTTCAAATCTAGGCTTTCTTTATCATTTAAGGAAACAGTTTGAAAGGTTTTTGTGGTATGATCGAGATCGAATCTGAAGAATGTGTCACTTGTTCTTCTGAATGGTTCATAGCATAACCCCGCAAGGCTGATTTCGTAGGTGGAAACAATATGCGGGTGAAGTCTTCGTTTGTTTAGATAGGGCCTACATGAATCAGAATGATCTCTTCTTCTATTTCAAAACAAAAACATGACAAAAAGCATTGGGGGGAACTAAAAACCTAAAATGTGATGTGTTTATTTTGAAGTAGAAATAAGTTTTTTGTGATTGTTGTTGGGAAACCCTTTTAATTAGTGATTTAGTTCGCTTTTATGCAATCCTCAGGCTGTATGAATTTCTCAGTGTTGTTTTATTGTATGCCTGAAATAAATAAATAAATAAAATGACTAAATAAATAAACAACGGGAATGAAAAAAAATCAACTATACTCAATCTTTTTCCAATTAAGAATACCTCGATGAAAAATAAGAGAATTACAGACTCACCTTCCAGCGGGTACAGCGCACCACCGCTCCGCCGTCCATGTCGTGCCACAGCCCCCGCTAATTCGCCCTGACATCTAGCCAGCTAATTAGTGCTCGCGCAATCGAATCGGGACAGTTAGGCTTATTATAAATTTGCAGATGGAGGTTGGGGAACAAAAGACAAAACAAAGAAAGACAACAGCCGCGTGTTATGTTTGGAACGATAGAAGGATTATCTCTGCTAATGATCTAACGTTGGTGTTTGAGTAAATCGGCAATTAATGCTAAATGTCGCGCGACGCATCTGACTTTATAGTCTATCTAGCGGTAATATTGGTGTTCAATGACGTTTCACGGAGATGAAAAAATTTGATAAATCATGAACGTTCAACGATTCGCACTTGGTCAATACAATTTTGTTTAGATTCAAAACATATTAGGATCATATAGTCTTTGTAGTTGCGAAAATCTGAAGGTATACTTACCTGTACAGTCGAACACCTTTATAACAAGGTCCTTGGGACTTTACAAATTACCTCGTTATAACAGGTAGGCCTACCTTGTATTAACAGTTATGGAAAACAAAGAAAACAAGCACTTGGGACCTAACATTGTCCTTGTTATAAGCAGGATGTTGCATTAACAGTGCTCTTCTCATCAGGGTTCGACTGTACATGCAATACCCTTTCGATCATGCACACATTTACGAAATTCAAATTCAGCACTTACAGTTGAAGAAATGCTTCAGATCAGTTTGTTATTGTTGAAAAGAGGAATGTTAAAAAAAACCAATGATTTCACGCAAGACTCCAATTGTTCATTTTTTCGGTTTGCGTAATTTATTTGTCAATACCATGCATGCACTCGTACACTTTATAATGTACCACAGACTAGGTCGTCCTCTGAAATATGTCTTATTTAACACTATCATACAGAACATTGACGATGTAAGTTTAACTTCAAAATTTCAGATAATTATATAGCCGGGTGAAGCTTACACCACTCATTAATAATACAACACTTGAACAACATATACTTAAGCACGTGTCTTGTCAAATAACCATACAATTTGTAGCCAATGGCCCGAGTCAATTTTGGGGGGAATTCTTATCGAAAAAAACTTTTTTATAATCCAACACGTGAATCTAATGATGTGATAATCTGAGAATTGGATTTAAAAAAAAAATCTAGATTTGTAAATTTTTGCTGAAGGCTGAGCCACGAGATGAAGTAAAGACAAATAAAGAATCAAATCTAAAGATGGATGAATAACAATGGATTCTACTCCATCATGTTTTCGTACTGATGAAAAAAACACAATTTAAACCCTCTAGAATTAAACATAATACTTCTAAATTATAGTACTTTTTCCTTAAACTTGGCTTCTCTGCAGGGCAAATCTTCAATAAAAGCATTATAGTGGAGATTCCAATTTCGGCAGTGCGGTTGAAATGCAATCTATCAGTGAAACAAATTTTGATTTGAAGTGCCTTATTTGTTACGATATCCTTGGAATAATCCATTTATATCTTCGTGCTGGGTTTGCAACTGTGCCGAATAAGTATGCTAGCCGTACAGCACATGTGCGAGTGCACAAACCGCACATTCTCAGCTACAGATACACATCCAGCACAGGTGCAAACTCAGAATGCGGCTATGGCTTGTTAATATAATTTTGGACAGAAAAGAATGAAAACAGCCAAGGAAAAAAAGCCATATTAATATGAGGTTGACGTTTTAAGCCGGAGAAGTCGCCCTGGGCCTGTGCGACACAACGGACGCGCGGGCGGGGAAAACTCAAGGACGCACGGTAGGCTGTTTTCACAGATCACGCTGCGGGCCAGTCCTCGTAAAAGCGAGTTAAAGCATTCGTGTGAGATGTGTGGGGGACTGATGTCATTAGAAAAATAACCTCCGTCGCAAATAAATACAATTATAATGGTAATGGCATACTTCATGTGCCACTGCAGCGTTGGCGAGACAACACATTGTTTAGAATACCAAGATTATTCAACTTTGGGATGGGTAAGTTTTTATAGAATGTTACCGGTACATGTAAAAAATGGAAATACATATCACATACACTTAAATTGTTATTAATACAGCAGAAACAAAACAAATGTGTTCATATCAAATGAAACCTTTACTTGCAACTGATAATACAGATTCGTAGAAAGGCATTTTTTGTTCTTACTGCACGATATTCATGATAATCACACTTTCATGATGACATATCTTCACTAATCCACAATTAAATCAGTTGGAAATGTCAAAATTTAAACATGTATTTCTTCGGATGAGTAATGTTTTGATTTGAAATGGTGAACTAGTGTATTGCGTACCCCTCCCGTTTTTGTTCGGCCTCAGGCGAGCAGTTGACATCTCTTTCAATAAACCATCAGTTTGTATAACACTGGTCACAAAAGACTTGGAACACGAATTGTGCATGCATTATCGCGAGGTTAACGCCACGCACAATATATAACGGAAGCCGGACTTTAGGTTTTTTTTGTACACAAATTTGGCGCAATATCAGCCAATCGTGGTGTAATTCGTCAGTTGTAAAATCATCCCTGCCGGGTTACAGTTTCTTAAAGCCTACAAGCGACATAGTTCCTAAAAATATAATGTCAGCAATAAACTAGAGTTTTCACCGGTTGTGCACTGGCCAGTAAAATTGATTTTAAGCCATATTTTAATCTTTTGGTGCATTACAGTACAAATCGACTCACTGGATAAATTAAGACAAGTCTGAGCTACTTCGTGAAATCTTCAAATCGATTACTTTTTGCCTATATCGTGTTAGATTCGTTCGCACAAAAACATGCAGTGGTGTAAAGTCAACGTTAATTGTTTGGCAGGTGAGTTTAAGTGACAATGGTTACAATGTTGTGACGAGATCAGTTTAACAAGAATCAAATCAGTAATTTATACCATTTCGAGATGGGATCAAATTAAAAGGGGATTCGGTTAAAAAAAAATATGACAACTTTAATCCACAGCCGGCGGTTGAGTGTTTGGAATGATTGCATGTCAACGCGGTGGGTCGATGCTGCCTGATGTACGGCTGGGTTTTCTGAAGGGGCGCCGCAGGAGTTAGGTTACATCCCGTAAACTTCCCCCAATCGAAATGTCTGAGCACTGGACCCGGATCCCGTTTCAAACGAAATTATGCCCAATGGAATTTACACTTCGTATTTATTTTTGGGTAATACTAGAATTGAAAACTCGAGCAGGCAAGGTTTGTAATTGAATACATTTCAATTTTGTTCCGTTACTTGGAAAGCGATTGAAACTAACGGAATAGTTACAATTTGTGCATTAGCCTGGATGTTTGTTTATTTTTTTAACGGAACTGGAATTTAAGCAAATGGTAGAAAACAATTTTTTATACGACAATCATTAATACGATGATACATGGACATGTGGCTACTGGAATTAATACAAAAATAACAACATTTTGTCTAACGTCGGATTTTTAACAACACTGTTTCCTCTAGTGCCTTTTTTTTATAAATAAACAATACACAATCTCATGGGTAACGACAAAGTCGTGAAAATTACAGATTTACGCTTATGTACATGATTTAACGAAAAAAGCAAGTGTGCGGCTGAATTTGGCAGTTTTTGTCTTCTGAACAGTCAAGTGCGAGTTCTTTGTGAATGTGCTGAATCAAAGAACGCAGTGTTCTCCGATTAAATCCGCGGGGAGCGCGGACGTACCTTTAGCGTAGCTGACGGGGCTGGGTGACCCGCTGGACGTGTCAGAGCACGGGGAAGGTAGGGACGTCACGCTGTTCTCGTGAAGTTTCCGGACGTGCTTCTTGAGATCGAAGTTGCGGCAGAATCCCTTACCGCAGACGCTGCAGGTGAAGGGTTTCTTCTCCTGGTGAGTGTGCATGTGGAAAGTCAGATTGTAGACCTGATGGAAAGCTTTGTGGCAAATGTGACACTTGTAGGCCTTTTCTCCGCTGTGGGTGAGCCGATGGTTCTTGTAGTTCCCCTTCTGGTGGAACCCTTTACCGCAGAACTCGCAGATGAAGGGCTTGAAGTTGGCGTGGATCCTCATGTGGGTGTTGAGCGTGGAGCTCCGGTTGAACGCCTTGCCGCACTCCCGGCATTTGTGCGGCTTTTCGTTGGTGTGGATGATCTTGTGCCGGCACAGCGTGCTGGCCTGCCTGAATCCCTTGCCGCAGATTTTGCAGATAAACGGCCGTGCGCCGGTGTGCACCGGCATGTGTCGCGTCAGGTTGTAGTGGGCGTTGAACACCTTACCGCAGTCCAGACAGGTGAAGGCTTTCTGCTGCCCGTTCTGGGCTCGCTTGGTCCTCTGCTGCGTGTTCGATGGGGAGGTTTTCTCCGTCTTGACTTCGACCGGGCGCGGTGACGAGGTGGTGCCGGGGTTACGGGGAAACTTGGGGGCATAGCTGTCGATCCTCGTACGCGCAGTCGCTGGGTCTGCTGTCCACATCCGCTCGGCCAGGCTGGAAATTGGGCTTTCAAAGTCTGCCGTGGTCTTGAAAGCCGACGGCGAGAACAACCCGGCAAAGGGAAGGGAAGCGTGGGCCGTCAAACCCAGCCTCGCATCGGGAAGGGATTTGACCGGGAAACCTTCGAGTTTTTGTCCGTTGATATTTGACGCCAACCACTTGGTGAGATACTGGCCCGAGGCGGTGGTGGAGTAGAAGGGGTGTGGCCGGGCTAAGGTTCCCGTTCTGCTGTTCATGTACAGTGGTAGGCAAGCCATGTTCAAATAGTGTTGGTATTTGGCCGTTTGGATGTCCAGCTCGCTCGGGTCCACCATACCAAACATGCGGGGTCTGGTGACCTGAGCTTGGTCCCTGGGCAGAACTGCAAGAGTTGGCCGGATGGTGGTGCCCCTTCTGGCCGATTCGATGGCGCCGACGGGTGACGCCGAGGATCGTGACGGGGAGATCTTTGCCGGAGCGCTGGGCGGAGGTGAGGAAGAAGAAGACGCGACAGCAAACGGGGAATCGTTTCCCATGATCCGGTCGATGGAGAAACTCAAGCCCCGTCGTGTCGTTGACGCGGACAGAGACGACGTGCCTCCACTACCAGCGCGTCCAGCCGACATTTTGGGCGGTCTGTTCACGGCCTGAGCTGCTCCAACGGCCACGGTAGGCCGCGGTAAGATGACGTCCACGCCGCAGTCCATCACTTCAACTCCGGCTGATTCTTGACGATTTCCCTCGTTGGTCCCCGCAGATCGCCTCAACGGCAGTGTTGAGATGACTTACGACGATGATGGTGATGACGATGATGATGATGGTTCTAGACCGATGGGGCACTGCGCCTACAGGGTTCAATGCACGCTCGAGATGACGTCTCCAAGCGATATGGTAATCTGCAACATAGATAGAGAGCCGTGAAAATTAATGGAGCGAACGCAAATGACTCGACACTCTCTCCACGCAGTAACTTTCTGATGGCGCAGTCGGCGTGCTCACGGCGGGGCCACTGTGTACGGAGCACTCACCACGCTACCTATGAATAAATCCTACAAATTTCACCGTGCAATCTTTACGAATCGACAATTCCGCAAGGTTTTTTTCCGAAGAGGGAATGCTAAACAACAAACTAAAAGAACTGTCAGTTCATTGACTCCTAAATATAATGACAGATAATGGTGAGGACACTTCAATTTGAATATTGTCATCTTTCACGGGGCGGCCACCGCGTGCTATGTACATACAAATTGATCCATTATGAAAGTGGCTTGAGGCCAGCGTTTTCGAAGCGATATTAATTTTGTTTTGCGGTTCCTGATCAACACGAATTGATTTCAGATACAACACATGACATTCATTCGAAGTGGAAATGAAGGAACGTTCCGATCATTATACGTTTTAGTGTTGGCAGTAGGCTTCATTTTTTAATTATTTCGTTCGCTAGCCAACAAAAAACACGAATCAGAAGCCAAATATTTGAAGCTAACATTGACAAAATGGAAATAAATAAATCAAACGATTAATCAACATTTTAAAAAACGCCTCTTAAAATATCCGCTTTGTCTAAAAAATAATAGTGCAACGTACATCCATAATATTTCAATTAAATTAACAATTTGACGCTTGAATCAGAAGAGGACGCACATTGTGATATACATGAATGTAATTACTTTTCAAATGGCATTTTGTAGCATATTTGAAGCACGAATACTACCTTGCTCGAAAATGGACAAAAGCAAAAAATTTAAAAAGCAGATATTCGAATCGACGGATTGTTCTTCAAATTTCGAGGAAAAAAATGCTGAAAGTGTCTTCTTATATTCCAACTGAGAGAAGAAAACACAACCTCAGATTTTGGAGAGTTAAAAAAACAAGTTAAAAATGTTATATAAGTACGTTAAAGTTGACACGATGGCAAACGCCACAATTTGGGGGTGGGGGAAATCAGAATTAAATGTCGACCGTTAAGAATCCAAAATTTTGTTTGAAAGTCACCAACCGTTGTCTCTTACAACTTAGGGCCTACACAATTATTCATACCAGTTTGTTCATTTTCGGGGAAAATTTGAATGTGGGAAAGTTAAAAGAAAGGCAACTCGCCGCTGATCAAAAATCAAAATTCTCTCCTTAACGCAGAGATCCCGGGTTTTTTTCAATAGGTAATAGCAAAGTAAAATTGAACTGTTAAGAATTATGAAGACATACAGTTTCATATTCTTGACGGAACACCATCTTATTTGAATGATCAGACACAAAAAATGTACACTTCGGTTCAAAAGCGCATCGAAGTTCAAAAGCCTCTTTCGGTACTAGAAGAGCTGAACAAACATAACCAATTCATCTTGAAAATACACGATAAAATTCGGCATTAGAATCTAACTTACATTAACCACGAATGAAGTGCAGGAACCGAATAACTGATCAACAACGATGATGTCCACCTCACCAACTCCGCAAGATAGAAGCTTTTTGAGTTTTGTAATCCACAAAATGCTGAAAGAATACACAACAGCCCAGCTCAGGAGACAGTCATTTTGCCATGGGGACCTAGACAAGTGTTACGAAGAGACTGATGCGGATGCACCTTTAGTAGTGTGGTGGGGCGAACGGTTCGCCAAGTCCCCCCGTTGCCTGGCTGTCAATCACCCACCGCAGATGACCAGGGCAGACAAACGCACAATGATAAATATTATTCTCCACGTACTTTGCTCGCACGCCCCTGCTACATCATAACACGCGGGCTAATCCGCTGTCAGCCAATCACGGACCACCTTTAAATCACCGTTGCCATTATTTTTCACGTCATTTTTTTTTCATCTCCTGGTTTTTTTCCTTGGTTTTCTCTGGGCTCTCGCGGTTTGACTGCGTGTGCGCGTGGTGAGAGCATCCTGGCAACAGTTTGGCACTTTTGACATGCTTAAATGTACAACAGTCGAACAATCATTTCACACAATAAAAGATTGAACTAGAAAAATGAACGAGAAAATGAACAATTATTGTGCTTGCGTCTTGGGTAGCCTATCAAGACAAGGTTAGCCTCTAGTATATATAATCTCATTTGTGGAAAACAGTTCTAATAATATCATTACTGAAGTATCCGTTTATCTAAGTATATAATTAACCAAGACATTTTATCGAACATTCTTAACTAATAATACATTTACAAATTAACCATAATGTTTTGCTCTGTTAGCAACACATGAAACACATGAAAGAGGACCAAACGTTGTTTTTTCAAAAGAGGACCAAACGGGTTTTTTTTTTAGTGTTTTTTTTTAGTAGCTTTATTTCTTAATTTCTATAACTATTTTATGTTATTTTTTTCCAATTCAAAAAAAGGATACGAGACCGAAATCCAAAATTTGACATATCGAGAAAAAAAATAGATAATCATGCTCAGGGTAGTACTAGACTGGGACCTTGAGTGCAGACAAACACATGCCGCACAAAATCAGCCTAACTATACTCACTCTTTAGCCGACAAAATACTCAGCATTTTCATGAGGCAAATACAAGGTCCTCAGTATTTCACCAGCCAAGTTTGAGGTCTCAATTCAAATTTTCAAAGGAGACTTTTCTTCAACATTTTGCACCAGAGAGTGAAGCCAAGTGATTTTAATTTGAAGCCTAAGACTTAGACTTCTACAACATGTCAAACTTTCTGAAAAGATTGACCCTTTTGTAGTCTGGTGGCATAACTATGGAGAGAATGTGTAGAAACAGAAACTATAGGTACCGCTATTTCTTTTGACACAGTTGATTGATGCAGTATACTAAAGGGTATTGGACTTGTTATTTCACGTGCCAGTCTCATTTCTTGTTAGCCCTTTGCATGTTTTTACTATCTGACGTTTTGTGACTGTCATACACAATATTGAGAGTCCCAAATTTTCGGACTGGGGTAGTATATGTGCTTCTGGTACCATAAGTTATACCAACCGGTGTTTATATGTTCATATTTCTGTTATTTTTATTTCAAATCTTCCTAACTTTTTAGGGGCGGATGGGTATAGTAAGATTGGTGTATCCACTTGGAACTGCTCTGTGTTCCGTTTATTTGCCAAAAATACATGTCAATGTTTTGAACTCTTACTTTCATTGTCAGAAAGATAAAACACAATCCGTCTCGATCACCAAATTGACAAAAAGGGACGAAACCCAGCCATACCAAAATACACAAAATGTTGTATCTGGGGTACGTGTTGCATATAATGTCAATGCCATAATATTCTGTACATGATGGATGAGAAGATGTATGAACACCTGACAAATAAGGCCACTTCACACTTTACCGATGAATTCGGCATCTGTATTTTGGCCAATTTTGATCACCGATCCCGCTTAGAACCGTATACAAGGTTTTAAACAGGATCAAGAAGGGATTGTAAAGGGTTAAGACCATTTGCAACTACGGACAACACTGTCGCCCGGTCCTGGTACACACGAACACTACATGACCAATAGGCCTATAGGTTCAGCAAGAACACAGTAAAAATCTGGATAATACATCATTGCGTAACCTAACGATCTCTCACTGTTCATATTATGACAAGAGAAAAATGACGATTTACGGGGATCGAGTAAGTGTAGGGTGAGGAAAAAGGTGTGAAAATGGGATGCAAGGTCTGAAAGATGCATTTCTTTCTACACTGATAATGTCTATCTCTGAGATTAAAAATATTGATTTCCGGACAAAAGTCCGGAAAATCTCCTGCCCGTAAATGCCACAATATTACTCATGGCTGCCCGATGAAAATAAACTTATACCAAGCACACTGACGGTTACCATATTGTATTCCTTTATCATATAGCCTTAATTTGCAGGAGATTCATGAGAAGTTAACATTGGCTAATGAGAGGAACGTGGGTAACTAAAATAGGATGCCTCACCTTTGATTATAGTTTAATGCAATGGTCAGTGGTCTGGGCCGGTCGGGAAGGAACGATGGTTTTTTTGACGTGGCACTTGGAAGAAGTTGTTTTCCACCTAAACCCCTCCCTGATCTCCTGATAACTGAACAATCGTTGACAGGAGCATTAGATCTTTTTAAGTAAAATCCAAATGCCAGAATGCCACCCAGTTATCCGGGGGTTGTGGCTTTTTCTTCGTCTGCCTCTTCTTCTTTTTGTATAAAGGACCACTAGAGGCATCGGCTGGCTATCTTGCGAGGTGTGTATACAGTCGCTATGAAAAGGCCAACAAGGCAGCCCAATTAGGGCTGCTAGCGAGCAGGCACGCCACACAACGGCCGGCTAACACGGGAACAATCGGCCGGACAATAGGGGCACAATTTGGACCGCTTGTCGTAAATTGCTGGGGTGGAGTCGCTCCCCTGATCTTGTTTGCATAGACGCGTCGTTGCATGTCAAAACTGGAGGGGCCTCAATAGGCAACACGACACAGGGTGCATGGATGCTTGCGGGTTTGGAGGAGGGAGGGTGCTGAAAGGACAGCAATGTAACGTTAAACAATCGGTCTGGGATGGAGATGCGGCTTGTATCTCACTTTCGCAGAAAGCTCAAAGGAGGGTGTCATAAACTTCCCCCTCTTCAAAAAAGAAAGAAATGCCCAGTCGAAGATGGCTCTGACTGGCAGCTGTCAAAGTGGTGTTGACTCTCCTTGTTTTTAGCGGGACGCACGAGATACCAAAGGTTGCACTTCAAGTTCTTCACCAGAACGCTTTCGCCTGGAACACGGAGCAAGGAATGTCCCCTATCATAATCCCACCACGCAGAACCATGTTTCTTCTATAGAATGCAAAAGATATGTTAAACATCTCCTTTTTTTCGTGGGCTTTCAGGCCTCGGGCCAAGCCCAGCTAAAACTCAAATGACCACAGCAAGTTAAGTCCGTCAAAAACCCATAATAGTGTACAGGCGCAATTATGTCATTTGCAGCAACACCTCATTAGTGTCCCTTAACGGGATCCCTTTTTTTCTTCTTTTTTTCTTTCTTCTTTTTTGTTACTTCAATATCACGCACAGGTGGGCCAGGCCTCCACCCTGGCTGCAGGTCCGATTCAGAAATATGGACTAGCATACAGCACGCCCCCGGCGCGGGCCTTCTCTATCCTCGCGCTGTTGAGAAAGTTAGGGGAACATCGTGTTGTTATATCCAGGCAGACTTTGGTTGGTTATCTGAGAGGGCCTTTCGGTTGTATTAGTCTGGTTTCCAGACCAAACGATTCTGACTAATCTGACAAATCGTAGGTCAGGTACGTAAGCGCCACCCCGCACGTGACCAAACCGGGCAGGATCTTGCCCGTTTCCGAAAATGTCCGAAATACATTTCGTTGACACTCGGATATGTTCGCAATAGCTCGTACGTTTCCGGGTATAAAATGGTTTGTACTTACCAACAAAATACCTGTCATGCTTGGTATCAGTTGTGAACGTTTGGAGTTCATAAGTTCATGGCCTGCATTTCAAAATGACAATACCAGGCGTATTACCCAGTATTGTACTACTGTAGACTTTGTGCATCAAGTATGCACTCGTATATACGAGGGGCGGGCTTTGCTGCGTCATGTTCTAGTTTTGAATTGGGTCTACCCGATGTTCCCCAATACCTATATTCCCAAATACCTATGTTCCCCCAAAATCCTCAGGGTAAGGGTAAGGGTTAGATGGTAAGGGTCAGGGTTTAGGGTTGGGGAAAAAACATAGGTATTTGGGAACAGAGGTATTGGGAAACATTATAGGTATGCACCCATTTTAAATGTGCCGGTTACCTGAAACGATCTCTATAAAAAAAAAAAACAATCAGCTGTCAGAAGTGTCCACCATATTACAACTCCTATAACAATAACATTCTAAACAAATCTATCCCAATTTAACCGCAATCTTTATTTTTCTATTAAAGGTAGTCATCTGTTTTAATAGTAAACATTATTCTGTGACTTAAATATTTTGTAGGTTAAATTCTGTTAAGATCAAAAAAATATATATATTTTATTTATTTATTTTTTTAACTTTTATTATAAATGTACAATGGGAGTGGTTATACTGGTTCCCGTACCATTATTCGATATGAGAGAATCGGAACCAGCGCGTAGCTTCAAATGTGTCTGCAGCGTGCAATGGCCATTGAGCTATCGGGAGACGGGATCGTCTGGTCAGGGAACCAGCGATCGGTTTATTTTCTCCGAAAGTATCGGACCCACGGGGATCTCATTCGGGTTAGAGACCCCGGTATATGTCCCCAAGGGACTGTCTTCTCCACAGGGCATAAAGGAAGGCGGATCGGCTAATGCGGGGGAATTGTCCACACTAAAGTGGGTTTTTCTTTTCAGATAAACTGGAGACGGGCATCGGTGTACGAGGGCATGACCGCGTTACAGCTTTCCACCCGGAGGCTTGCGAATTGCGGAGTAAACAAAACGATGAGTTTGAAAGGATGTTAGGGATGGTGCATGCAGGCAACCCGGGGCTTGGGTGTTGTGTAAAACCAGCCCTTTCTGTCGGACCAGTATTTGTTATTTGTTTTTCGATGAAATAACGCCATATAATATTTCAAATGGCACTTATTATTGTTCTGTGTTGTCTTGGTTAGTTAGCACAATGCACCTGTCCCCACTTGAACACATCCTGGACTTTAGTATCTCAGCAATGAACGGTATAACGACCCATACAAAAGTAGAATGCCCTTATAACGAACATGATGATGTCTGTCATAGTGGTCGTTGGTTCTTAAAGTGATTATGCACGGTAGCCAAAGTGATGGTTCGTTATAGCAAATTTCTTCGTTATAGTGGAGTTCGTTATAACGGAGTTTTACACTAAGTCTTGTACTCCGTTTCTAATATTGACTGAACAGAAAAGAAAGTTGTTTTAACAACCAAAACATAGGACAGGCATGGGCGTCAATCCTGGGGGGACAGGGGGACATGTCCCCCCACCCCCACTTTTTGAAGGGTGGGGGACACAATATCAAATGCCCCCCCCCCAGATTTTTTTAACTCGTGTCCCATTTACAGGCCCTATTATGTACTACAATGTATCTTTTGCTTAGAAAATATTGGTTAAAGTGGTCAGAAATTGCCTCAGATCGCACCACAAAGCATTTAGAATCCAATTTTTTTCAGGGCCCTTAAGCGGGCCCCGAACCCTATGCCTTTAGCTAAAAAAAACCTCTAAAATTATGTTTAAATAATTATATTTTGCTAGGAAAATATTGGTTAAAGTGGTCAGAAATCAAAGCATCTGGAATCAATTTTTTTTCGGGGCCCTTAAGCGGGCTCCGAAGTCCGAACCACATGCCTATAGCTCAGAATACCGGTAGCGGATTCAATGACTCCAACCTCGAAAACGATGTTCAAATAATTGTCTTTTGCTAATAAAATATTAGTTAAAGCATGGAAGAAAGTGGTAAGAAATTGCCTCAGATCACACTACAGAGCATCTAGAATCCAATTCTTTTCGGGGCCCTTAAGCGGGCCCCGAACCCCACACCGTAAGAGCTTCGCGCTTCGCGCTCGCATCAGTTCTGATAAAGGTATATGTTCCCCCCCCCCCACTTTTGAGAAGCGATTGACGCCCCTGAGGACAGGTTGTGAATTTGCAACAGTTCCGAATTACAATTCTCTATTCCTCTCTCTAAAAAAGGGGGGCAAGTATATTGATCAACTCTTGCCCAGAAATTGGTCAAACTGTGAACTGTCTATCACTTTCTGTCAATTGTTCCCCCCAAAAAATGAATTTCTTTTACCCGACTATTACAAACAATGGTACGAGAAACGTTCATAACGTGAATACATAGAATGTCATTGCCTCACATTTACCATCATTGCTCATTGTGAATGTGTAGCTTCATTGTAATCTGCGTGATTATACTTTGTATAATACAAATTCCGAAATAGCTGTCGCCTAAAGGAGATATCTACGAAAACAGTTGCTTGAATGACAAATGCTGAAAACTTGATGAAAAATACCCAAGATATATTTAGACTTTCCCAACGAAAAAAAGTATTTTGGAACATTCATTTCCAACGCAGAAAAAACGCTTAATTAAAATCTGTGACCATTTTAATTTCGTATTCCCAACGGTGGCGAATCTGCGGTCTCTCTATATTAATCTGATTCTGAGTCCCTGTCTTTTGAGAGTCAATTTCGACATTTTATTTCTCGTTATTTGGGAATTTCCATAATCCACCTAAGCCAGGTCCATGGCGTGGATATCATTAGGTATGCAACAGAGACTCGGCAGAGTTGATCAGTCATCAGCGGGGGTTATAACGACATTGACGGCATGAGCAGGGAGAATCACGTCGGTCTTTGGCCCGTCAAGAACTTGGACTGTGTACTCCAGGCCCGAGCCGCGCGTGGAGCGTGCAGGAAAAGCGAAGGAACACCGCGGACACCGGAGCTTAACCAGTCCAGCTCTAATCCGCACCGGAGTCCCCGCGGCCCCGGCTCCCCAACCGACCCCGGCCCGAGCTCTTCCACCGCGTCGTGGATTCCCAAGCGGTTCCGCGGGAGTTGGGGCGAAAGGGAGAGAGAGAGACGCACTAATCCCCGGCAAAGGAGGCCTCTCGCTCGCCGACAACATCTTATAAAACCTTAATTTGTCCCCACCTCCATCCAAATGTCGTTAGCTGACAAAGACCGGGTTGATTTGAAAGTAAAATCAAATTACGGAGATATACGGGCGGGATGCATGACAAAAACCAACCGGGGCAGTCCGAGGGTTAGGGAGAAATCCACTCCTTTATGTTTCACCATCCGAGTTGAAATGGAAGGCTATCTTGTTGATTATTGGGAATAGAATGCCTTTATGTCGCCCCCTATCCGCCGAGGTTGCCGGTTTTATATCTTGTCAGTGAACGGATAAAAGGGAATTACGGCATGAGCCTCCATACTAGATTGAGTTGCAATTTTGAAGGAAGAGCTCGGCTTTATTTCTAGCCCCCCCCCCCCTTTCCAAGGGGAACAAAACTCATGTTGCTTCACTTTTTTTAGCTGGGGATGCGATTTGCAAAATGATATGCATGCCCCGGGGTGAAAGTGGAAGTACAATTTCACATCAACAAAACCCAAGATAACTGAATTCATCAATAACAGTTTCAACAGTCCGACATGACAAAAAAAAAGAGTTGGACAGGCAGGATGCAGCAAGCGGCGTTGAAACAGACGAAGCTAAAAAAAGAAAAGAAAAAAGAGACAATTACCGGGAGTGTTTGGGCCTACTTCTTTGGATGGTCACCATTGCAGTTTGGCAAATTAGTCATGCAGCTACACGAGGTGTTTTGATAAGTCGAGTTATGCTGTCGTACGAAACACGAGAGAATCGAATTTTCCCATCACATCTCACCACCGTACAAAATCACTTGACAAATACCAACAGATATTGCAACCACTTTGCTCAAGCTGAGGTCAACTCAATCGATCCTAACATTGTCTGAAGTTCAGACGTAGAGTCTGAAATAACTACAAAACCATGAAGTCAATTTCGATTTTTTTTTGATTGTGCAGAAACTCCTTATCCTTGGCCCAAACCCCTATGAGTTTCATTTAATTTTAGTCACGCAACACTACACAATGGTCAATTGATCACAACAACATTTTTGGACACTGTGACCAAGTTCCTTGCCTTAAACAATTTCAGTGCTGTGTTGTGTAAGTTGTAATGTAAGTTGTGTATAGAATCCTGCATGTTGTGAAAAAAGGCTGATTAGGCAAAAAAAAAAAAAATAAGTCGGTCTCTGGTCAGCGCGCGCGTCGATTTTAATCATGCGCGTCGATCTTTTTTTTCCCCAAAATGTTCCGCAGTAGCTCCAACAGCGCCCTCTATTTCCGCACCTCCTCAATTTGTTTTACCAAAGAGCACCAAGGAATGGGAAATTGCACCAAGGAAAATGATCGAAAGCACCAAGGCAAATTATGGAGGACACCAATGTACATGAGGACACCAAAAAAGCAAAATAGTACCCACCTTGTCTGTACAATCCAAGCTTAAAGGGAAAAAAAAAAAGAAAAAAAAAAAAAAGCCGCGTCGCCGCGTCAATTCCGGAACTTTGGTCTGACCAGAGACCGATTTTTTTTTTTTTTTGGCCTTAGGTTTGGGATTGAAATTATTCGTCATTGAGCGTTAAACTGAGGTCGTACCATGATGACGGATAGCCAGGCAAATGATTCCAATCCCAACTACAGCCCTTTTCACAACATGAAGGATTTTACACAGCACATAACACAGCACTGGAATTCATTAAGGCTATTTATTGGTCACAGTGTCCAAAATGTTGTGATCAATTGACAATTGTGTAGTGATGCGTAACCGAAATTAAATGAAACTCATAGGGGTAAGGCCAATGATAAGGAGTGTCTGCACAATCAACACATTTCAAAATTGACTTCACGGTTTGTAGTTATTTCAAAAATAGTCAGGCGGACACTTTTTTGTGACATACTGTGGTTTGCACCACATTTTAGTTCGCAGCCTGTGCATTTAAATGAAACAATTTTGTTAACTCTTTAGGAACGACCATGGTTACACAACTTGATCCTGTGGCTCACTGAAAACTACAGAAAGTTCCACACGAAATCACGATTTGCATGCCCTCAAATTATCCGGTATTAGAGCATTTTGAGGGTCATGAACTTGAGGGTGTGTAAAATTAAGAAGGGTTGAAGCCGTGCACAGGGCTGCGAGCTCATATTTCTGTGAAATTTTGATGAAATTAGACCCTAAAATGGCTCTATTTTGCAATTTAGCGTAGACGTCCTTTTTCCAAATGGACTACTTTTAGGGGTTATCATCTTTAGATGGAATTTTCTCCCAAAAGCCGTTAGTTAACCCCCAAGAAATTAAACAGAAAATGAAAGATGATGAAATAAGCTTTAATACGATGTGTGTCTCAAACACCTTGGAGAGTTGTGAGTATTTTTTAATAATTTTGCAATGGGTAGTGCGCGTAGTTATCACTATGGTAGTCTATTTACTGGTCAGCAACCTTAACGGTAACTTTCTTGTGCGACACTCTGGACCTTTTTGGCGAGCTCCGAGTACATGTACTTCATGACTAGACTAAGCAAACTACACGATGGCCAGTCGTGCGGCGCGGACGGGTCGTGAGCGGACGAAAGACGGCAGAGATTGACGGCAGAAGTGCCCGTTCACCCTAAGCACTGAAACCGTCTTATAAATAGGAACAAGAACGATGTCGTACTCATAAAAGCAACGACTCTGTCGAGTTAGCGAAACTATCACGTAGAAATTAAGTCAAAAAGAGGCATGCCAGACTTTTGCCAGTGCGGCCTCTACAGGGTGCATTAAAAAAACGAAACCCAAATGTCGGAACCATTTTTGTAGTGAAGTTCTGCATGCAGCACTTTCAAAATCTAGAATATAAAAGCCCAATTCGTAAGCTTTTATTTAGTGCAAGAATCATTCAAATCACTTGTGTACTTTTTAAGTTACGGAATTTTAAACACAAACACCTTTTTGAAGTTCTGTCCACGGATAACCAAAAAAGGTAAGTTTTCTTTCAGCAAAACGAAAACCGTGGACAGAAAGTTCAAACGGTGGTTGTGTTTAAAATTCCGTAACTTAAAAAGTACCTAAGTGATTTAAATGATTCTTGTACTAACAGAAAGCTTATGAATTGTGCTTTCATATCCTACAGCTTAAAAGTGCTACACTAAAAAAAAAATGGTCCCAACATTTGGGTTCGTGTTTTTTTTTTACTCAGCCTGTATTTCAACGCAGCCGTGCAAAGGGCGCGTGGAGCGCAGGCTAGGAATGGGACATTCAGCAGTGCGCGTTGCAGTAAGGGATACGATCAAGGATTTGTTTTGTGAAGGGGCAGGGCTTGTCTCCGACCATATCAGGGCAGGGGAGCGTCTCCCCTGGGGGGGGGGAGAGGGCAGGGGAGCGTCTCCCCTGGGTGGGGAGGAGAGGGAGGGGAGAGTGGGACAGGGGCTATGATTTTGAAGGGCAAAAATGGGTACAAGACTAAACCGGGATGTTTTTGAAACCCAATCATAATAACGTGACAATTATATTATTATCTTCTTCTTTTTAAGAAAGAGAAATTGTCCCAGTTATTTCACACCCGTTTTCACCTTCAAGTGATGAGCAAAGTCCTTGGAGTGCCGTGAGGACATTTCTTGATGCTATTGTCAATTTAAAAAATAACCAACAAACACATCCCCAAGTGGTCTCTCTGCCATATGTCATCCTCTCAGTCACGTAGCATATTGACTGGACAGTAAAAGGAAGATGCTACTCATTATGTGTTTGATTGGCAGGCTGGATGGTTAGGCCGGGGAGAGAAGGCCCCCTGGGGCGGGCACAGCTTGGCTTGATCCCCGGCCAAAGGCGTTGACACCTTGGGGGAAGTGATCGCGGATGGCCGGTACTTTTATTCGCTGTACCACGGACCTGTCGTGATATTCACGGACTCCGGGCTCGGAAACCTGAGTAAGTGCAATTCGCAGAGAGCACGGGGGCCAAAGGAGACTGTGACCCCGCCAAGGTCGGTTGGGGACAGGGGAGCGGTAAGAGGAAGAAGGAGAGATGATGAGGGGGAAGACGAAGATGACAGCCTCTACTAGTTAAGAGGGATTAACCTCAAGGATGAGGCCTTGATAAATAGATAATGGAAAAACTGTAAACAAAAAATATAACTTGCCTCAAGGTTTCAGGCCAGCAAATATGCATAAAATTGCTAACGTCCACTAAATAAAGACTCGGTCCGAAATTTGTCTGCTTAATAGAGAGTTTTGTAGCCCTTGTGCTTGAGGATTTGTAAGAAAAAAATAATATATTTGAACCATAGTGGCTTCACTTTGCAATGTAGCTGCACGAGGAGTCCCTTTTTAAAAGGGTTTTCAGTATCCATCGTGAGGATAATCATCTTCGGAGGGAAAATTAATCATTCTTACTCATAATAATCATTACCCTAAAAAATGGACAAGAAAGTGAAAGATGGTCATTCAAGCTTTGGTTTGATGTGTGTTTTGAACACGTTGGAGAGTTGTGAGTACTTTCCCGATATTTGGAGGTAATGGGTATTTATACATCAATGATGATTATGGCAACGGTCTGTATGCATGGAGACAGAAAAGTAATGCTTCGATAGGGCCACACGGCGAGAATTCGAAAGGTTCAAAACATTACTCATTACACATTATGCTTCAAAGGAGAGATGAAGCCTAAATAAAGAAAATGTTTGCAATAAGCTTGGAGACATAGATACAAGTGTTGAATACAAAACTACAAAAACCGTAATTAAAAAAAACGACCATCGAATCGTACGCCTGACACCCATTTCAGTTCGAATGCTCTAACGTGACGCTAGTATTGAAAGCCGAATGCTCTACGGCCTAATGTAAAAAGGAAGGACACTTAGATGAACTTTTCTCAAAATTTCATCAAACTCTTGAGAAATGAACTTCCACAATAACAGGTGTATATACTATATACATGGAAGGTGGATCTTGTAGAATTTATGGCCGAGAAAAGATACACCAAAATGATTCAACAGTGGAAGGGCGCGAACTTGGATAGGGCGAAACGGGGACTCGATTTCAAGACTAGAAAGACCGCTTTATAATAATTGTGCATTGGTGAAATTTGTTTTTGTAGTTTTGAGAAGTAGGTTTAGCCTCTTTCTCAATTATTTTTTGTTCATGAATAAAAAGCCTACAAGAAACAAATCACTGCCTCTGCATGATTATAGATCGTTAAAATGAGAGAGCCTGACGTTGAGGGGCGGAAGATTTGTTTCTCTCAAAATCGACGTGTTTGTTTTTCTTTACAAAGACTTCGTAAAACTAAAAGAAGGAAGTTTTTCGGAAGAAAAGAATCCGACATAAAAATTGAGTATAGGATTCAACATAAGATTGAGTGTAGATCAGTATTTAAAAGATTCTAGTAATCGCCTTGAAATGAGGTAAATATCTGGGATAAGACACTATGACAGGGCCTCAGAGTATCCTTCTAGTTCTCCATTACTGAACTGCAAAGGGAGGTTGTATAGGCAGCTGACAAGTCCCGCGGCTGGGTTTTACTCTTTACCAGCCGTCTTTATGACACTGAGGCCGACGATATGTGGCATTTTTACTCTGAAAGAGTATTAGAGCAGAGATCAATCTCCCTGACCGTTTGCCTTCCTTGAATGAGTGGCTCAAACACTTAAAAAACAAAAATGAGGCAAGGGATCTGGGAGCATCACATGAGCCTCATTGTGCATTGGCCTGGGAGCCTGCTGCTGACAAGATAATAGACATGTCAGGGAGCTCTTAGTAAGCGTCTTGAGCTCTTGTCGCCCCCCCCCCCTTCTTCCCCTTAAACGGCAACCACAGTCTAACTCCCTCCGAGGTGTTTGGGCAAAACGGTCGGCACAATGGACGAGCTGATGGAGCGACAAAAAGACGATTGGTAGGCATTCAGCCGTCACTTCCCCCACGATGAAAAAAAACCCGACTGTCAACTGGGCTGCGATGGCCCCCAAAAAGAAGCTTTCAGCCAGTCGATTGTTGTTTTTGTCCCAATTAAATGTTGTGGAAACGGGCAATCATGAGGCCTATTGTCCCGGGATACAAAAAAAGGGAGAGAGATACAGAGAAAAGGACGATGAGCAATAAAGGTATAAACCCACACACTAATGAGAGAAAAGCTGCTGCTTCTTTTTAGTGTTATGTGTTTGGCATGCAGTTCGTATCGCCCAGCACGGCTTCGGTGTTTGGTTTAAGGAGCATCGTTGGAAGGAGCAACAAACACGGGATAAACCATGGTCTTGAAGCACATCAGGGTCCAGCTTGCAAGCACAGCTCGGCTCAAGCCACTCACAAAAGCCGCGACCTCGCAATTAACGGATAATTGTTTCCCTGCCAGCACACACCCTCCATCCTGGCCGGGTCCGCCGGGTATCAATTATCGATGTCTCCTGAGAAGGTGATCAATATTAATTGTCGGCCAGTTAATTTTAATTGGCGATTAATTTCTCCCAGCGAGCCCCCTCGGCTCAACAGATGAAAGCCACCGTGCCGGAATTAGGCGAGTCTCCTCCGAGCCAAAAAAGAACCGGCCCTCCCTAAACTCGCCGGCCGGCGCTCGATGCCCATAGGCAACATTGTCTGTGTACAGACCCCGCACCAATCTGGCCAAAATTTGGAAAGAGGGAGGTTTAAATTGTTTTTAAATGGTTAAATCAAAGAATTTCCCCTCGTTATTCTCTCTTTCTTTCTCAATTTGCGAATCGAGGCGAGATTTTGGAATGATGTCAGTTTTTCCGCTTCCGTGAGCACTCGGGAAACTATCTCCCCGAGTTAAACGCTTCTAGGTCCCAACAGACTGACCGCGTGACACCACAATCTTACCACCACACGCTTTCCCTCAGCACAGCACGCCCCCTAGACAAACCCACACTCTGCCCGTGTGCCGTATTTTCTCCTGATTGGGTCTTCTTTTCCAGAATCATTAGGGCCCAGATCGCTGGCAAGCGTCTTTAATTGGCGCCAATTAACCCGCATTTGGCGGGAAATCCTGACCAATTAGCTGTTCCAGAAGGGAGTTCTGGAGCACAGAAGAAGATGGTCTACGCAAAGTACAATCAGCTCCCTAGTGACAAAGTCAAACTTCAGGATGGAAAACAGAAGGAGGGCACTTATTAAAAAAGGAATCCATGACACAGAGAGTGAATAACCGTAGTGTATATTGAACCACTACAGTCTGCAGCCTGCAGATGCAGTCGCCACGTCACTGGTCAATTTAATTTGTCATCTAACTGTACATGGCCCGATTGTCTGAAGCTTTCCGGTTGCAAATGTCGTTTAAGTAAAAACGTTATTATTCAAACAAAACTTACATCCCTAGCTAATTATCCGGCAAAACACGAACTTGTTTGCAAGTTGTTGGAAAGTCGACTTGCAAAGCGGGTCATATAGCTGCGATGTACATGTACATTATACACATTTTCGGAACGGTTATTTGTTGGATGTTATCGGCATTTCGCACAGCAATGATTACATGTTATTTACGGGACAACATGGGTGTTAATACCACTTCATGATGTCAGTACTCAATGCAATGAAATGACTTTTACATGTAATTAATTATATTTTTCTAATTGTAATTTTAAAATTATGAAATTCACAATGTCATGAGAAACTCAGTGCGAGACGGTGCAAATCATTTAATAGATGGCGCAAACGCACTCGCGCGCATGCTCAGAAGAACGTCAAAAGAAGGCGTCTGCTGCCACCAAGCGGGGGAAAATAAACATTGGTTATCATGACGCGTTGGTAGATTACAGTAGATTAGATTTGGTTTATTGCTATTTATATACAATTGTATACAATAGAAAGTGTCGTGGTTTAAGAAGTGATAGGCGCATAACATATTAACTGGATTGTTATGTTACACGGGTATGGAACATGCAAAATAAACAGTAACGATACATATCATATAATATAGCAGTTGTATACACGCAAATTTAAGCATCCCACTATATACACGTCATAGTCCTACATGACCGTGATTGGCCAGTTGTGTGTATATGGGAGTGGGCCGGTCATTCTGTAAGTTATAGGGTCTACAGTGGGATATTTTCCTGTGCCTGTTACCTTGGTATACTTTGTAATTTGCCATAAAAGTATCGTTAAGAATGACTTCAAGCCATATTTCATTTGTTGGGTAGGTAGTTGCTATTCATAATCACTCTTGAAGCATGACTGCATACTAAGGAGTGCATCAAAGTCATTATATCATAGATGTCAGATGTAGCAGAGACAAGAACTGAAACGGCTCCCATGCAATGTACATGTATTTTTTTAAATGCAATCTTTGAAAAATGCACATTTTCTCCAATTTCACCTTATTTCCAATTTTCATGTTCATTTTATGCAAATGCAAAGTTAAATGTCATTTCAGTCAGAAACCTCAATGTTACAGCTATTTCAGCACCAAAAGTTGCCAGAATGGTGGATATTTTACGGTAGTAAAATTCTTTAAATTGGTGATTCGTTTTATCTTAGTACATGACACTAAGCCAATGAGCAAACGTTTGGATCACAATTTGAACAGAAAATCCCTAAACTGAACAGTGTCTTCCTAAAGTGACATCACAGCAACAGCGCCCTCAGCTGTCAGGAAAAGCAAGAGAAATTTCAATGTTTTAAGAATGGCACTTTTCAATACAATTAACCAAACAGTGATGTCAAATGGTTTTCATACAAAAAGGGGTAAAAAGTTGCACAAAATGTGTTCCTAAAAAAACTTCACCTCATGGTTCCTTTAAGAGAAAACGCATCCAGTCTGATAATGATCAACTAAAACTCGTCTCCAAGATGACGGATAGCGGGAATGAGAAAAACAAATCTTTTTGATAACTCTGATAACATTTGGAATCATTAAGATGGCGCTTCATTCCCGGTTTTCACATCGAAGTTTTTTTAATCTTTATGTATATTCGGTATAAATTTGAACTGATTAAACTGCTAAGTTATTGAAAGTTTTCTTTAAGATTTCGCGCTCATTTTGCATCAAAATCGATAGTCGCGGTTCCATGCCGAAGACCTAGCCTATTTTTTCTCAGATAACAGATAAAACGAAGCAGTTGAAGAAAGAAAAATCATCGTTAGAAACTCGTCAGTTCCGATAGATGTCAGATCCGACGGGCTAATTCTATAGACACTGTTTGTAGTTGGGTCAAGTGGGATCGGCCCGATCTAGAATTGGACGTGACATTCGGCGGGCCAGACCTCACCCGACCGGCGCCAGACGAAAACCAGACTGAAAGCCCCGGATCTGGACAAATTGGGTGACGGGAGAAACCAACAGGAACGTATAACCACGAACGGCACAATATCACCGCGCGGGGAAACATCACGTTCGCGACGGCGCAGTTTGGGAGGCGCTGATTGGCCGACTGGGTTCACTTGTCTCGTCCAATTTTTCCTCCCTGTCTCAAAAAATGAAAACAGAAAAGTCTGGATTCTGTACCAAGAGTCAACAATGCGCGTTCTGTTGCGCCATAAACATACTGAAGACTGCACTCGCAAGATCGTCATTTGAAATTCTGCTCCCATTAATATCTAATCGGTTCATAAGATGGAATTTGGCTCATATTAATATCTAATCGCTTCGAGAGCAAAAGAATGATATTGATAGTTGCTTACCAAAAGTTGAACTGTAATGGTCAGCTAAGATTTGCAAGTTGTCAAACCGCATCGTGCAAAATAAAACACAGAACGATGTAAAACTACATCTTTGTTGTAACATTCAACTCATTTTTAGATGATGTAAATAAAGACTGTTCACTTTAATTGTCTAAGTGCGCAATTATAAAAAAAAAAAATAGTGTCTTCAATCATGCGTCTTCCTTCAAACGCCCTCTACTGACCCAAATCAAAAAAAATTTCAGCACTCCGTTGCTTCTCTGCAGGTGAATTGGTTAACTTAACTTCAGGTGGGGAAAACAGGCGAAGTGGTTTAAGAAGCCTCGTGGGCGAAACCGCGTACAGTGACACGTAGTTGCCTCCCGTGGACAAGCGGTCAAGTCGAACAAATTCAAGCTTGATATGCTAATTGAGTCACGCGACAAAAGATGCAATTTTTCAAAGCCCAAATACCACTTCTCTAGATAAGCTCGACTAAGGGAATACATCGTTATTACAGTCCTCGCGGGACGATTGTTGTGCCTCGTGTATTAAGCGACCGCAGGGTCGTCATGTCGAGGTGTGATACTAAAACGGGAGGAAGATGTGATTCAACTGATGTAGACTTAATTTCACGAGTTCTCTGTTTCACGGAACAGAACAACTGATCTATGGAGATACCCCGCCGCGCTTTATGTATGAATAAAAACAGTGGAATTATTTAGCAGTGTTTGGGGGGCAACGAGCGCGCGTGTGGACAGTACGTGGCGCGCGCGACCGACTGTAAAGCCGGTGTCATTGACCACAGGAACAGTCCATTCCTAACACTAGCCGGCCTCACGCTTAGACTTTTTTCCCCTTCGATATAATTACTCTGATGCATGCTACGATCAGATCGCTCGGACCGATTGAAAAGGGGATAGAGAGAGAGAAAGACGGCGAGGCAAAACCGGAGAATAGCCGAGAAACAGAGTTTGTCTAGCTTAAGCGGTCGGGCAAATCTCAAGTGACGACCGGGGCAGACGTTAAAAACACCGGTGCGGTCTTTGATCATGCCGAGAAAAAAAGAAGAAAAAAACCGCATGTAACGATTTTCCTAGCTCCAGGTTTTTTTCTCTCTATCGCGGGAACATCAAATAAAGAGGAGAAAAAAAAGAATCTATCAGAAGAGATGGAAATCGTCAAAATGCAAAAGGGATATTCATGCTTTTTGATCACGGACTATCGCCGTATCAATCTACTTATACCTGCTTAGTTAAACTAACATTTTTCGTTTTTGTCGTTGGTTCTAATTAGCGATGAGTGTTTTTGATCGCGTCATTGGCGCCATTTCGTATGCAGTACGCTGATGGCTCAGCCGCGGGGCTTTCTCTTGTCGTGCTTCGAAGGACTTGGGGACATCTCTAAGATAAAATAGCCCTCCCTAATCACTCTTCATCAAAGCTTTTTAGAAAAAACTTAATGTTGAAAGAGTTTTCTGTTCATTTTCCTCGAGGACGACAACTCATCATGTACGATAATTTTCAAAGGGGCTCAGTGTTTTCTCAAGTTGATATTTTTTTTATTTGACGAGGTTACTTTCCACGTGCATTTGATACAAGCAGCTTCACCTTGGGGGAGGTTGACGTAAACGAACCTTTAAACATGTTTTGTTTTGTGTGTGTTTTTTTTAAATATATGAAATTATCTTGATAAAAAAACATGATTGAATGTTTTTCTTGAATGGCAACTGTGAATGGACTAACGGTTGTGCGATATTATGGCACTTTTGTTTCATAATCTACGTTCGTATTGATTTGCTCTGAAGCTCAATCGAAAAAAAATAACACTGATTTTTAATTCAATCAAGTTTAAAAATTCAATTACAAGACAGTAACGAAATCCTTCGGGAAACAAACAAGTTTTCCAAAAACCATGGAGCCCTTAAAAGTGTCACTAAAATTACCCCCAAATCACAAGAGGGCGCCATTTACCATTTTAGAGCCGCCTGCAACGTGCATACTTGAAATCAACAGTTTTAGAAAAAAAACACCGCCACTTAAATCAACTTTATAAAGTCTTTACTTTATGTTTACCTTCATAGAGGGTTTATCTTTGTTATCTGTTCGTTATCTCCAACCCCAGCTTCTTGGGTTTTTTTTCCTGGAAGTAATCCTTAGTAATATGTTTCTAGTTTGTTGGTTTCCCACCCGCAATGAAGGATAAAAATGCACGATAAAGACTCTATGAATATGGATGAAATCTTTCGTTTTCTTTGGCTGTGGAATTCTTCAGGCATCCGTTTTAAAGCTGAAATCGCAAAGAGGGGGTGGAGGCGGGAGAGAGCAGGCTTGAGGTTGGGGGGGGGGGTCCTGGACGCTTGAACCCGTGAACAGGTCAACACTTTATCTTGTCCGGTAAAAGCTTTGCCGTTTATTCAGTGTATTTTTTTAACACAAGTCACTGATGTTGGACAGTCTTGCGAAAGTGACGGTTTAGCATGCATGCAGGAGTTCCCAAGTGGTTCGTAAAAAGCTTCCGCGAAAACTGTAAGCCGTATGCCGTAGAGGGCGCTTCAGGCGCTGGACTACCGAAACGAGATAAATGTCGGCAGGATTTTGTTTTGAGCGTTTCCACGAGGTGGTTGTGCGCGAATGACTTTATTGTTTATACCAAATGAGATTGGCGAATTCTTTATATAACAAAAATGTTTAAACATAAATTGGTAACTTTCGGTCTGGAATAGTGGGTCTTATGCCTAAAGTCCTTTTGTGTGTGTGATAACATGCAATAAACGTAAACAGAAATTTAGAAGAACGGCATATTGTCAAGATTCCTGCAATCATCGATGAAAGTTTAGCTATACTATTAAGAAACACAAGGCTAACTAACATTAAAACGGGTAAATAAAGATATACATAAGGTCTAATCGTCCTTGCTCGCAGCAGAAGCTGATCAGAATTGCGAAGGACGCTGATACAACATGGTCGAGTCGAAGGCATGTATAAAGGCGCCTCGGGCAGCCGCCATACGACCCATGTCTGACCACGGAGTACAGCCACAGATTGAAAGTGTTGATTTTTTGCGGAAGGAGGAAAACCGGAGAACCCGGAGAAAAAAACCCTCGTGGCACAAAGCAGATGAGAATCAACGAACAACTCTACTCACAGTCACATATGACTCGAGCCGGGAATCGAACCTGGGCCACACAGCGCCGACGCGCTGCGTGCGCCACCCATGCCACCATAATCAAACTGTTATGAGGCAAGCTTCACCTAGGTTCCACCAGGCAGATCCTTGGTGTAAGGCCCCTCATCGTGGATTAGACAAACCAAAGGTGACGCGCCTTTAAATGGCGCCTTTACACTTCGCGATATGGTAAGGCGATATAAAAGAAACACATCATGGTAATCGACAATGTCCAGCGACGAGCAACAGAACTCAAATCTCTGGCCCACGGACACGTATTAGGAGGAGAGAGAAACGTCTCAAATTACTGACCATAGTGTAGTGAAGAACAAGAAGGGGAACTTGATCCAGATGTTTAAGCAAAAATACGACTCAGATTGTAACAAACCTCATCACAAACTCCTCACAAACGACAATCGAGGAGGTCATATTGAAAATTATGAAGATGGGCAAAGTAGAAAAAACTCTCGTTCGGGCACTTATAAGTATGTACATGGAATGGCCTCCAGAAAATTTTTGATTCAGCACCTAGTATAAAGCTTCTTGGGGGCATCTGATTGTTACACCTAGGTCCACCTTCACACACACACACACACACACAAAGGCTGGACACCCTTTCAGCCCACTATCCAAAATCTTCGGAGTTTCAGGAACATCTTTCACACTAGCTTCTTCAAAGGTCGGCGCTCTACATGGGTACAATCCAACCCTAGTAGCCGGGACCAGGGTTCAGAGGCTCTACCCGGGTAGAAAATCCAAAATCTACAGCCGACCAAGTTTGAATGGTATAGGCCTTAGCCCTGGTGGACTCCCTCCTCCCTACGTCACGAGGGAGTCAGTCGTAATGCAATGAAGACGTCGTCCAACCTGGGCTAGAGGAGGCCTATGCCTTACCGGTTCCACTCAAGGTAGATCTGTGTTAATTTTAACACGTGTGTGCCCAAAAAAGTGCAACATTTAGAAAACAAATAATTAAAAGTGTTTAATGTATTTGTTTTTCAATGAAATAATATATTACATCAAAGCTTGACTATTTCTAAATCCATTTCTTTTTACCCCATTCCATTTAGGTCCCTAGATCCAGAAATACAATCAATTAAGTGAAACGGTGTTAATTTTACTCGGGCCACTCTCACCTGGACATGCTGAATCTGGGTTAAGCATTGAATAGGCCTTGAATAGGTATTGAAGTTGGTGACATCACAGGTGATAGTGGCCCAAGTAAAATTTACACCATTTCACTTAATTGATTGTATTTCTGAATCTCGGGTCCTAAATGGAATGTGGTAAAAACGTAGGGTGATTTGAGAAATAGTCAGTTTTAAATGTAATATATAATTTCGCTGAAGACAAAAACATTTAACAGTTTTAATTATTTGTTTTCTGAATGTTGCAATTTTGTTGTACACTCTGTAGTTGAGACGTTAGTGTAAAAAGACCTTAGTACCATGTGAAGGCAGGGCGGACTTTATTGTTGTACATGAATGTGTGGTAGACAGCCTCAGTGCTCAAAGTAAGTGCTAGCATTCCATGGATGCGGTGAGAAGAGAGAAGACTTATTTGGAGTTTTGAATCAGGCCCGTCATTGACATACAAGCTTAGGAGGCCCTTTGTGTCGACGGTAACGTGGTGTTTGGTTAGAACTATAATATTGGCTAGAATGGTTGAGGTGGATCCTTCTTCCTTTCAGGTATTTAATTTTATTTTATTTTTAAGGAGGTCGCTGAAGTTTTACAATCAAAAGGACGTACGATTCCCGTATTTATATTTCAAGAATCATCAGTCCCTCATACGCGACTCAAGTAGGATTGGAGATAAACTATAAAATAATCTTGTTTTGAGTACTGCCTGCTGTGCATTTCGACATGCACTGATTACTGCGTATAAGGTCTACATGACAGTCGTTCTAATTCTCAAACAATCACCTCAGCAAAATGGAATAACTAAATAAAGCCAGGGGCGGATTCAGTTTTGGCTGGGGGTAGCTGTCAAAGCAGGCATGTGCTTTTTCATTTCCCCATTATTTTCATTTTTTGGCAGCCGTGGGGGAGGGGGTTGGTCAGACCCCCTAAACCTCCCGTAGATCCGACACTGGAAGCTAAAATGTAATGACATCTTGAATACAAAATGTTCGGGTACTTTTGAGCGTAGTTCCAGACTTCAGTTTGGAGAGGGAGTGGGTTTGTCGTATTGTTGCGGAACGGTGGTACGCTTTGTCATCTTTTAAATATTGGAAAATTGTTTGGCCCATTTAAATGATTATTTTAGCGAATCGCAGTTCTTTAAACTTCTTAGCCCTTAGTTGGAAACCTTTTTTGGCACCCTTTAAAATGAAACCAATAGGTAACCTTAAAATGGCATTGAACAGATCATTCAATGAAGCTTGAAAACGGTGGTTATCCCGTTAAGGCTTGCAAAATGACGACGCTTACCCACTCCATCTTTTCACGATTGGATTCTAACATTACATGAACTTTATACCACAATGGCACGTATAATGCCACAAAGAATATTGTGTACTCAAATTAAGAAAGAAAAACTGTCTCTTCATGACCCCCTCCATACAATAATATTCATATACACACTGTCAGCCGGCCATCATCACCTGGTGTATTTTATTTTCATGTCTATATGGATTCGGGGGATTATATTAAGGATTCGACGGGCAGCTTAAATTGTCAGGGCCGGCGGGGATTTATCTCCTGGAGAAAAGAAAAAAAATCGGCCCGAGGGCGCACCACTGACATTCATTAATCAATGTCTGGCAACTGGGAAAGAAGTGACAGGATCTCAGTACCGGATGCCTCTTTTATGGACAGCGAGGTATAACGTACAAGAATATTTCCGCAATCAAACGTCAGAAAGCATTCTCACAGGTGAGATCGAATTATGACAGGCGCGCACTCCAACTCCCGTCTGTTATCGGATTTCACAATTGAGAAGCGATTTTTATGACATTTCTCCGGCGTTATGCAATTATTCTCTCCTTTTCCCCCCTTTCCCGCGCGTCCGTCTCCCCAAGCGACCATTGAACCCGCTGCGCAATGTGGTGATGAAAAAAAAGAAATGGCTCACTTGATGGACAGTCGCAATAAGGAGGGGGGAATATTAGATCGTGTGGGAGACCGTGTTATTTTTTCCCCTTTTTTTAACATGTACGGATTTAAGCATCATTAGCAGCACAGAACATCGCTCGCAAGGCCCCTCAATGAAACTCAATTGACGTCCCTAATGCGCTGCTTGTCTGGGAAGTAGCTTGGTCTATTGCTGGTTGAGAGCTGGAAGTCGGACTCGCCTTGTCACCCAAGTGGCCAGCCAGCCGTGGCTTGCGAGCACCGCTCAGCCGATCCCGAAGGACCCGCGGCCACTAATACCGCCGCCTTCGCCCTACCTTAACAAACAACACGCTAGCTCACAAAGTCAATCGGGGGAGTCTTAGACCGAGCCAGCCCCAACAAGATTCTGTGCTTGCATTCTGCATGCATGCTCCCTAGCCCTGCCTGCATGCATGCAATACAATTAACATGGCCGGTCCGTCAGGGAAGAAGTCAAGCCGAGTGTCTGATAAATTAGCGTGATGACCTCCTCCTCGCAATGTCATCAGCCAAATTGGTTTTTGCCAGGGCCTGACGGACATAGACACGCTGGCTGTCAAGCATCCGCGACCGTGTATACCTTAGCAAAAGCCCCGGCGCAGCCCTGAGACGAGGGCGGCGCGCCGGCCGGGATGATTGCCCCTAAATCGGATCATTTTTCGCCCACACGCCGGCTTGTCCACAGGCCGTGGGTCTGTAACGAGATCGTAATGTGTGTGTGATGATCATATGAAGTAATTCCATCGGTGAATGCCCGAGTGGCCGCCGCCGCGTTTTTTTTCTCCCTTTTTTTGCCGTGTGCATGTGAGCGCCATACCGAGCTATCTACGGTAGATAGCACGCAGTGTTGCCGTACGCCATATGCACACACACCCCTAGGTAAACCAGCAAGTCTGAGCTACCGCGCGCAGCATACCAATGTGCGGGTCACTCAAGTCGATTGCCTGCTATTGTTTGGCTTTGGTGTTTGGTTTGGGCGGTGGGTTTTAAGGCTGATCAATCTTATTGCTCTTGTATAGCAAATGACTTACAAGCACTTAACACTGTGATTTCTAGTTGATAAAAGCATTTCAATAATGCCATAGTGGCGTCTCTATATAAACAGGACTGTTTATGGTAGAATCCGTAGAGTAGATTATTTTTTTTAAACAAAACAAACTCTAGAACCATTTGTAAAAAGTGCCAAAAACCCTTCAAAAAAAGCAAATTCCACGAAAAAAAAATGGGTCAGTATTCCTCAGCCCTTGCGAAATCTCTTGAAATGTCTTTCACAATTTCATCATCGTTTGGCAACAAATCAAACATAAGTACAATATGGCTCAAAGTACAAATAATTCAAAAAGACATTTGAAGTTTGAAAACCTTCTCTCTTGAAACGGCTCCCCAGCTCCAGGTGATCGTAAAGTGAGAGAAGGAAAACACGGATACGCCACACCATAAAGACAAACGCCCGCCGGCAAATTATAGCACCACGCACCCAGTACCGAGGGGGAAAGAAATTAAACAAGGGGATCGGATATCCGCGAAGACCGTACATACACTCTGAATAACGAATCTCCGCAATAACCACCGCGGATGGATTAGGCCAGTACAAGCAAAGAGGGGGGAAACCATTTGCAATGATCGGTTTTGGTTGTAATCTGCTTAAAAAACCGAGACAAGGTCACTGTCATGAGGTATTAAGGGAGGGGGAGATCTGAGGGGTTTTGGGGCCGGGTATATAGGACTGTCAAGGTGATTCCGTCTCGCCTGGCGAGGGCCAAAACGATTCGAGACGCATGGACGGTACCCGATGCTTAGCCTATATAATTTTCCACCGCAAAGAAAATATTGGCAGGCCCAGTAAAAACCTCCGACAGCAGATGAGTCAGAATATTGGGACGCAGTATGCATCAAGTATGGGGATGATCTTGAAGAAAAGAAAAGTCGGAGCAAAAGCTCCCGTCTCTCATTCCTCTCATTTACGTTTCGGCTGGATTGCGGTAAATCTCCTTTTTTTTGTAATTGCGGGCTTGTGGCCGTTTGGGATGAGTTTTTTAGATTTTGGGGATAAAAACGATAAATAAAAACTGCATCAAACTGATTACTAATTGGGTTAACCCAAATAGACAAATCGAAAAAGTTATAAGGTACAACGTTTCGATTCTAGCATAATATTTCTTAAAGGCAAAACGGGACAACGTTTTTTCTTCTCTTTTTTTTTTCTTTTGCTAATTAACCAAACCGAATATTGAAAACACCGTGATTGCTCAATTCTCGAACAAAACGTTGTCGACAAATCCCACTACTGGCGCGCATGGTATTTTTTAAAGACAGTAACTTCGGCACAAATAATAACTACAAGAAACCAGAATTTACTTTCGGAACTTTTAAATAGCGAATAATATATTACACGATAACGGTCAATAATCTTTAAGACATCATTTGCATTTATCCCAAAAGTAACGCACCAAATTTTTTTTTAAAGCTTACTTGCAATGGGTAAAAGATCGCAATGGTACTAAACATCCCATGAAATTATTCCGTCTGGCTTGCTGTCATTTAGAAGAAATCGAGAATTGAAGATGATTCCCAAGGATCTGTCATTCGACTGATTTTCGGAAATAAAGAGTATTATAGAGGAATCGTGTTTCGTGAACAAAAGGTTGTGCATGGTTTTTCACTGTTTTCTCGAATAGTGTAATATCCACTGAAACGTCAACATGTTATTAGGTTTTGAACACTTTTCTGTGGGATTTTGGAAACAAACAAAATGCATAAAAAACAAATGATCATAAACGCCTTTAATTATATTTTTTCTAATAAGCTGTATTTCTATTCCCGAAGGATACATAGAGGTCCTATAATCGGCCTACATGTATATTAATTATTAAATTGGCCACGACATCATTTTTTTTTTCAGAACACCAAAATATAGCTTCTGACCTGTACTTTGTCCTTGTTCGTAAACAAACTATTTCGAAATGTATTCTTTTTACTTACTAATTCTCAAGAGATGTGGCAAGTTTGAATTGGTGATTTTTGGAGCGATGATGGTTTATATGGAAGAGACGCCTTCGGATGTAGATCAGAATAACTATCTCGCCACCTGAAAAACCAAGTCGATGGTAAATGCTAAAATATAGCATGCCGTACCTTGTGGGCATGAATGTGCAATAAATTGTTTGAGAAAAGGCAGCATAGTTGTTATAATTATGGGTGTTATAAATCATCACGAGCCACAATTATTGCTTTATGAGCGAAATCAAACCAAAGAAACAAGTGGTTTCCAGACCTTTTGTACGAGTATTCACCATGCACAAGCAGTGGCGGCGCCAGATTGGGAGGAAAGTGAGGGGGCAAAGAAGTTATTTGGGGCGCAACATAGAAAGAAATTCACCGACCGTGGAAACATCGAAAGATGGGGGGCATTTGACGCTTGGGGGCGCTGTTCAAAACAATTCATATACGTATTGATGTACATAATGTTGACTTTCAAGTCTCTTCTTTCCTTTTTTTTCCTTTTCTTTTACCTTAATTTACTTTTTTCTCTTTTGTACGATTTTCTTGGCAAATCCCCCCTCCCGCGACGCCGACACTGTGCACATACCACTCCTTGTTCCAAAAATCGTTGAAAATCGCCTACATTTCTTGATTTCTTCTAAATGACAGCAAGCCAGACGGAATAATTCCTCTGGGTGTTTAGTACCAGTACGATCTTCAATACAAGTAATCTTTTGATAATAACTCGCTCGGTGACTTTTTGGGATAAATACAACATATCTATGCCTTTAAGCAACGACCCTTTGTGTGCAATGTTAGTTCATATAAGAAAATTGAGTAATTTTTTCCAGTTAAATAAAAATATAGAAAGGGATTAAGCCACCCCCCCCCCCAAAAAAACCCTAACGCCCAAAAAACTTACATGTTTAGATGTTTCGGCGTTTGCGATTCATAACATTCCTGTTGAGCGATATCATAATTGTCATTGAATGTGTTTAAATTAATTTAAATAAATCTGTAGTAAATAGGTCCATAATACTCAGTTCTGTAATTCCACGAAACCAGACTCTAATCCTCTTTTTTAAACACTGTTTCAGCTCAAAATCAAACATTCAGCTTAAGCATATTTTTTTTACATCATACTCAGTCTTGTTGGCAAATGATACAATGTGCCAAAAAAAATCTTTACAAAATCGCTTTCTTTTTGTTGGTTTTTTTTCCACACTGAATTCAAATAGGACAATTAGAGCTGTCTTGATGCGAGTTACACCACAAGACGGTAGGATTGTACCAAACTTGGAACTGCAAAACATGCCAAATAAAATCAGGCCAACTTTGCTCACTCTTCAACTGACAAAAGTCTCCACAAATAAATGTTGATGAGGCAGAGACATGATCCTGAGTATTTCACCAGCCAAGTTTGAAGTCTCAATTCAACTTTTAAGGGAGACTTTTCTTCAACATTTTGCACCTGCGAATGAAGCCAAGTGATTTCAATATGAAGCCTAAGACTAGACTGGTACACGCCCAACTTTTTTTAAAAGATTGACCCTTCAGTGGTCTGGTGACATGTTCATAGAGAATGTGTAGAAATAGAGCTAGGTATACCAGATGTTTCTTTTGACATTGTTGATTGATGCAGTACAAAAGGGGTGGGTTTTTTTCATGTCCAGTCTATTTTCTTGTATTGCATGGTTTTTTTTACTATCTTAAATTTTGGGACTCATTATACAAAGTACTGAGAGACCCACATTTTCAGACAAGGCTTATGACTACTCATTCCCTTGAGAAATTGACGTGAGTTGCGCACGAAACTGAAATTTCTTTCTCTAAATTATGAACTCTATAAGACTGAACTTTTTGTAGGACAAGTCTGTACATACAATATTCATATAACGGAGCCACTGGTGCAATCTCACACACGGCAACCCACATAACGCCGATTTGATTCAGTCTGCGAACATTTTGTGTCTTTATAAAGACAGTCTAGATAAAGTACCGGCATCAGACCCCGAGATAATGCGAACAGAAAGGCGCATCAGTCGGTAAGACGAGCCCGACAAGTGTGCCCTTCATCCCGTGGGGCGTATTTCAGTGTGTACCGAAGCAGCCGTGTCCAAAACGATTACATCTCGTGTCGTCATCTTTGCGTAATATTATATACACTTTTCCTCTTTTTTTCTCTCCTATCTCCTTCTCCCCGCGCGCAAGTGTCGTAATTGGCAGTGGCACACGGCCGCCCGATACACCATGTTTCTTACGGGGAATGAGTATTGATAGACGATTGGGATAACGGCGAGCGGGAGGGAAGCAGAGAAGGAGAATGAAGAAGAAGAGGAGCTGTGTATACACAGGACACTCGACACGATACCAGTGCAAATATGAAAGACGGTTTGCGATTTGAAAGGGGACACCGCAATGATTTCAAACAATCAGACATCGTCGAGTCAGCGCCAGGCCGGAGCCGTAGGGATAGGGGCTGACAAGTGGCGCCGCTCAGGCATGGCGGAGACATCGATTTCTTCTTCCCCCCAAATTGCTTCTCTTCTTTCCCGGGCTGTCAACGTCTATATTTCCACCCCGGGCCCGATATTCATGTACATGTATAGACAAGAATTAACTAAAAAGAAAGGAACTGAGAGATGGAAAATGGAACAGAAAAATTACTTACACTGTTAACTCGACGAGTATACTCCCCCCGTGTTGAGTTGAAAAGAGCCGGTACCAAAAGCAGCGCCACTGACACAGTTGTTAATTCTTACAAATGTTGATGCATTCCCAGTTTCCAGAGGCTGTAGCCAGAAAACAATTGGTCGAGACAACAAAAGCCAACTGGTACACCTGCGTTGAGAAACCACGTATAACAGGTGGGAAGGACAATGGTCACCAGGTAACGGTTGTTACAGAAGCTGACCACATGCGCGCACGACGCAACGACACCAGCCCGCCCGCCACGTACGACCACTGCTGACAGAGACGAGGCGGGAAATCTCCCTGGCACTATAGGTCCCCCTCTTAATGTGATTACTAGCCGCGCATGTCCACACTCTCACCGTAATTAAAAAGCCATTACAGCGAGGGTTCTAGCGCGCGGCCGGCTTGTCTCTGATCTCTCAATTTTCAACGGCTGACGCGACCAGATAGTGTTACAGTTTTCCCCCGTTCCACCCGTCCCACGGCGCTGACGAGGGCCATTTCGTTGATGCAAACATCCCAAGTTGGAGAGCTGAGAGAGAGGGGGAATGGTTCCATCGCGTCGTACTTGTCATCAGCGATGATTGTGTTGGCTCCTCAAGACACAGTGCCGAGATGAGCCCAGGCCGAAGTTAAGAAGTGCGGCACAAGGGCTTAATATCGGCTATACCAATCCGGAGTTACAAGAAGAGTCGAGCTAATGGACAGGACAGACCACCAGGCCGTGGGGTACACACATGGTGTACCTAGCCCCGAACAACACTCCGCAAACCACCAGTGACTCGACTTCAAAAGAAAACTTTGGTACGATTACGCCAAAAGTGCCATTATCACAATTAAAACTCAGTGCTTGTGACAGTTGGTAACGAATTACTGCTGGGAGCGTATATACGGATTAGCGCTGTAGCATTTTTTGACGCATTAATTGGGCTAAAGTCCCCCATCGCGCCGGCGCGCTGCTAGCAATATTGCGGGGTGTAACACGATCTTGCCACGTGGACGCGTGTATGCATCGGGCGCGTTTGCTTTGATGGTCTTTTAATCCCTGTCAAGCAACCGGAATATAACAGATATGACACATTGTCATGGGCAGCCTGTCAACTCTAAATTAAAGAAAACGGGAGTGAAATGGCATCTTCACGTTTGAAATAGCATTGGATTATTTTGCGATATGGGGCACAGCCAAAAAAAACATCACACCTGCCAACAATGTACATGTACATTAATCGGCCGTTGACCGAATTAACATTGTATATACAACATATTCAATTACGATTCTTACTTATCCACGATACACACTACATCCTGATTTCATCGGAACAAATCAAGTCGACTGGACCTTGATTATACTCTCTAAATTCCAAAGAGTGAAATTAGGGACTAGAGTTTTAAGAGTGAAAATCACTCTCGTTTTCGATTGAAATAGTCTTAAAAAAAAAAACTTCAGTCGAAGCGCGAGTAAAAACTCGATCTTTACGACTGAAGAAGTTTCACACTGAAACGTCTAGTCCCTAGTTCCCGACTGTGGGAGTGAATGTTCACTCTTTGGAATTTAGAGAGTAGGGACCTCGGGAAAATGCCCGAAGAGACCTCGGGAAAATGCCCGAAGAGACCTCGGGAAAATGCCCGAAGAGACCTCAGGAAAATGCCCGAAGAGACCTCGGGTAAATGCCCGAAGAGACCTCAGGAAAATGCCCGAAGAGACCTCGGGAAAATGCCCGAAGAGACCTCGGGTAAATGCCCGAAGAGACCTGGGGAAAATGCCCGAAGAGACCTCGGGAAAATGCCCGAAGAGACCTCGGGAAAATGCCCGAAGAGACCTCGGGAAAATGCCCGAAGAGACCTCGGGAAAATGCCCGAAGAGACCTCGGGTAAATGCCCGAAGAGACCTCGGGTAAATGCCCAAAGAGACCTGGGGAAAATGCCCGAAGAGACCTCGGGAAAATGCCCGAAGAGACCTCGGGTAAATGCCAGAAGAGACCTCGGAAAAAATGCCCGAAGAGACCTGGGGAAAATGCCCGAAGAGACCTCGAGTAAATGCCAGAAGAGACCTCGGGTAAATGCCCGAAGAGACCTGGGGAAAATGCCCGAAGAGACCTGGGGAAAATGCCCGAAGAGACCTCGAGTAAATGCCAGAAGAGACCTCGGGTAAATGCCCGAAGAGACCTGGGGAAAATGCCCGAAGAGACCTCGGGTAAATGCCCGAAGAGACCTGGGGAAAATGCCCGAAGAGACCTGGGGAAAATGCCCGAAGAGACCTGGGGAAAATGCCCGAAGAGACCTCGAGTAAATGCCCGAAGAGACCTCGGGTAAATGCCAGAAGAGACCTCGGAAAAAAATGCCAGAAGAGACCTCGGGTAAATGCCCGAAGAGACCTGGGGAAAATGCCCGAAGAGACCTGGGGAAAATGCCCGAAGAGACCTCGAGTAAATGCCCGAAGAGACCTCGGGTAAATGCCAGAAGAGACCTCGGGTAAATGCCAGAAGAGACCTCGGAAAAAAATGCCAGAAGAGACCTCGGGTAAATGCCCGAAGAGACCTGGGGAAAATGCCCGAAGAGACCTGGGGAAAATGCCCGAAGAGACCTGGGGAAAATGCCCGAAGAGACCTGGGGAAAATGCCCGAAGAGACCTGGGGTAAATGCCCGAAGAGACCTGGGGAAAATTCCCGAAGAGACCTCGGGAAAATGCCCGAAGAGATCTCGGAAAATTGCCCGAAGAGACCTCGGGAAACCGTGAAAATGCCCGAAGAGCCCTAAGAAGTAGGCCTATATGCATTTAAAAGCGAAGACATTGCCCTGCATTTTGTCCTGTGATCTTTACATTCTCTTCATTATTTTCAAGTTGTATTTTGCCAGAAACTCCTTTTCAGATCTCCATAAGTAACTGATTCAATCCATATTAGTCAAGTTAAGTGAATAATTATCATTAAGTAAGTAGCCTATTTAATTACAACGGTTTTGCCGTTCATCTATATCACTATCAATTGGTGCGGTTATCCCAGCTTCCCGACCCATCAAGAGCATCAATGCGTTCACACTGTTTTGTCTTGTGCTATTGTGATCGCAATGTTTAGGTGCACTGACACCGTCCGGATTCTGGGCCACCCAAAAAGGTAAGTTACATTTGAGGTGATGCTGTTCTAAACAAAACAAAACAATTAGGATTGTTTGGCAACTATTCTGATAAAATGACATCATTCTCTCAGTAATTCGCTGATTTAAAAAAAAATGGATTTTCAAAAATAAATGACATCTTAAAAAGATGATACTTATGCCATTACGATGATGGGGTGGGCATTTACGGGTAGTACGGGGAATGGAACCGGGTACCCGATTGAAGAAAAAACACGGGTACCCGGGTACCCGTTAAAGAAACCCAACCCCCTTATTCAAGTTGCTGTTCAGATTGTTCATAAAGGTGCGCACGACAATACTGCCAAATGGTGCGTCAATGCAGCAAGACACAGCTTTGTAACTTATGGTGAAAAGCGCAACTTTCGCGAGCATCATAATCATAAACGTGAAATATGTTTTGTATATTCCATGTGGACTGCCCCTCATTTTGAAAATTGCCCACAAAATGACATTCAAAACCTTCTTTTTTTCATTGTCTGATTTCATTGTCTGTTACTAAATAATGTTTAAAGTTGGTTACGGGTACCCGATCCCATAATCTGGAACCGGTTCCTGACATCAACGGTCGGGTACTCGGTTATCCGGTTCCAGTGCACACCCCGGGACTCATCGCAAAATAAAAATGCCCTCAAAATTGTGAATTTGTAGTCGAGAAGCATTATTATTATTCTCCGTGTTACACATTAGGAAAAGAAATCGCCCAAATCCCCCTTGAGTTTACATATATGCACGTAGGCCGTTTGATATTGACGTTTGCCTTGGGCGTCCTTTTCCCATCGCAAAACTGGCAGGGTGAAGTTTGCACGGGTGTTACCTTACGCCACTTTGTTCATAAATGATCACATTTTATAAAGGTTGCAGAGAATATTGAGCAAGGTTATTCAAACGACTTAGTGAGACATATTTTGAAGGTAATATACAACATTTGCAAACATCCACACAAAAAATACAAAATTATTATGAAATACCTTACTGGTCTGCTCGACTCTCGAGAATCCTGTCAAATCATGGCAATTTTTGTATCAATTTCCAACGATGGTCGGCCGATCATCGTTGGAAAAAACTGACTTTTTTTCCAAATACTGCCCCCAGTTTACCAAATTTAGTTAGCCCACATTTTGTTTGCAATCGGTTACACATCTATGAACGGATACACGCAAGCTAGACTGGTTCCCTGACCATACAATTCCCCGACGTCTATAAATTGCTCCATTTCATCTGAAGTGGGGTAAGGGAACCACCCTACAAGAAGTTGATTTTTTTTTCTTGATTTTCCAGCATCTATGAACACAAAACTTTAAACGGGTAGAATGATTCTTGAAATTGAATAAAAATTTAGCAATATACAGGAAACAACATGCCGATCATTAAGACGGGTTTCGGCAGGATTCTTATTCAGAGTACATAGGCCTATAAATCCGTTGTCACGTTTGAGTGTCTTTAAAAATCAGCAAAAATATAACTGAATGTTTAGTGTGTACTACTATCTATGATTTACTTTGGCAAAAATAGTTCAAAAAAAACAGAAGAAAGATAAAGACTATATATAAAGCTGTCCCAGCAAAATTCATTTCTCTCTATTCATGGATTCAGAACGGCTATTTCACCGGTCTTTTTTTTGATGTGGGCCGGATTTGGCCGGATTTAGCCCGTTCATATGCGTTAAGGGTAATCCTTTTTCTAATTTATGGGGCAAAGCGCAATCCCCAATATATATTCGAGTTTTTTCTTTAAAAAAAAGATTCCTTTTTTATTTTTTTCTTTTTTTGCTTGCAATACAAAAATTATTCACTCTAGAATGTGACATCGATCGGAACAAATCGGCAAGTGTTAAGTTATTGAATTATTGCTTTACAAATCTCGAATTAGCATGGACCGGGAGCCAGTCTGCTCGCAAAGCGGATCTATTTGTGTCTAAAACTAAACCCCTTTTTCAGAGGGTTGCGGACGACCAAGAAGGGGGAAGGAAGGATTTTTCTGGTTTGAATAAAACATACAAGTTAGCAAGTCTAATTCACAAGTGACAGTCCGTCGGGGAGTCAGTCGGGGAGTCAGTCAGTCGGGCACAAAGAAGACTATTCTCCGAGGCTGGCCCGTCTGGACCAACACAAATTCCATGATGATTGTGAATATGGAGGGACTTGACAGGTATGCCAAAAACGTGTTGCACTAAGGAATACATAAAGATCTGCATCTACATCTGTTTCTGTACAAACTGCATCTGCTTCCGTACAAACGCCTGGTGTGGCTATCCCGTACAGTTGCGCAATGCAAGGAGTCGGTGCAAACTAGTTTTTAGTACCTTATGTAGATCAGCCAGTTCAATATTGAATAGGTGGTTTTTGAAGTTTTCTAACGTTTGGGCACAATGAACGGGCCACCTCGGGTAGCAATTTCCAAGCAGGAAGTGATTTGGGGTACAACGACTTCTGATAACAGTTCTTATTTGCTGAGATGTGCTTGTAGATGAATTTCCCAGTACTCTGACGTGTTTTTGGCCTTAGTTGGTTGTGGTCAATGAGATGATCGATGTCAAAGACACTGGCCGATAGTTGGATGGCACTGATCTGTCATTCTTGTTGTTTATAGGGGATACGTTAGCATGGCGCCAGTCTACAGGAAGTGAGTCAGTTGAAATTGACTTCATGAACAACTGCAAAAACTGCAGTGTTTAATTTACACCATTGGTATCTATATATGACCATCTGGTGTTGAATCTTACTGGTGTTGTCCTATATAGATACCGAATGGTGTTAAATTAACACTACAGTTTTTGCAGTGTAGATTTGGAGCTGTGCTGTGGGAGCAGCTCTTGAGGACTCTCGCAGTTATACCGTCCGGATCAGGAGCTTTATGAATTGGAAGATTACTATAAAAAAAATGGGAACACCCTCTGTTGTGATGTTTATAATTTGTATCGGTAATGTCTGGTGCGTTACTGGGTCGCAGTATAGGCCCAATAGCAGTATAGGCCCGAAATTAAAACCCGAGTATATTTTTCTTTATTCAAAAGACGATAAAACTTAACTGGCGAGCATCACGTATAAAAAAGGAGAACAAGATATGTTGTGATAAGAGTGTACGTGAACATTTTGTGTCATTTTTGTTTCAGTTTTATTATTTTTAGCGGAAAGATGAGCAGATGAGACCAAAAAGCATCTCTGTTTTGCGAGTTCACAAATTACTCCCACTTGTCTTGTCTCCATCCGTCTCCGTGAAATCGTGCGCTTAGGGGAGCAATTATGCTAAGAGATCGTTAAAGACATTGGCCGCTGGTCGCGGAAATTTCCTTGACGTGCAACATAAAACAAAACAAAGCCGGTCTTAAAATGGTCAATGTTTTAAGAAGACCATTTGCGGTTCCCATCATTAACTTTTTCTTTTCAAGCCTTTTGTCCACGCCGTCGGATCTGTTTCATATTTCATGCGCACTCCGTGCGGGGGACGATATTGCGCTTACGGCTGAACACGTTTTCCACAGCATTAGCGCGGCCGAAGCTTTTTACGGCTAATTTAGCGGCTAGGGATAACCGGCGGGCGTTAAGTGGCTAGGTGCACTCTGTTGAGATCCTGTAGTTCAATATTTTTATTTTAGCGAACAGCGCAGCGGCTCCAATGCGGTGTGAAATCTTTAAAAAAGGCGAAATTGATCAGTCAGGAAGTCGGTAATGATGGCTGGTGTTAACACGACGCACACTGCATTTATTGGTACCGCTGTTATAGCTGGCGAATTAAGGGTGTATGTAACCATTTTGAGGGGGATAAATAAATTAGATAGACTGCGGTGAGTAGTGATGTACCATTACACGTTGCACTGCGCATGACGGCTTGATTAAAGTTACAAGACGGTTCTTATGGAAATGTTAAAGGCGTACAATTAGATTATTTGCTTTTCATGCATTTTGTTCGTATCCAATAATAACACCTCTCAAAATCCAAAGACGAATGCTCAAAACCTAACCTGTGGAGTTTCAGTAGATATTAAACCTCACGAGAAAACTGTGATTAACCAAGCACAGCTTTTGACCACGAAACACGATTTCGCCATAGCACTCTGCATTTCCTAAAATCGGTCAATTGACTGATCGTTGGAAATCACCTGCATTTCTTAATTTCGTCTAAATGACAGCAAACCAGACGGAATAATTTCACGGGGTGTTTAGTACCTGCAGTATACGATCTTTAATCCAAGTAAGTTTTTTGATGACAATTCAGTAGGTTACTTTTGGGATGAATGCAAATGATTCTATGTATATGCCTTTAAAATAAGGCACGAAAATTATCCAACTCGACACATAAAATGCCTGATGTCTGATTTAACATTCTGAGAAGCATGTTTTCATAAATGAATGACCTGAAATGACTGGATCTTGTGTCCTGTACGTATATACGAGAAACAGACCCGATATAGGCTGGCCGACAATAAACCGCTTCGGGTGGTTTTTGGTGTGGTATTTCAAGAGCAATGTTCACCAAGAATATGAAGTGAGTCCAGGCGCGGATCCACAGGGGGGGGGGGGTTCGAAAATCCCCCTGCTGTGACACACACAAAAAATTAAAATTATAGTCATGATAAAAACGATGACATTCTTCCTGTCCGCAACAATTTGCTAAATTAAATATATTACAATGTAATGACTTATATCACCTTATTTTGGAAAACTAATCTATAAAATTATGCATAATTTACTTCCGTCATGTTTTAATTCTTGTTTTACCTTAGCATCCAACATTTATGTATATAACACTCGAAGTAGTGCTAGGGAAAATTTGTTCGTCCAATTTAACAGAACTTCAATGTCAAAAAATAGTGTTATTCAGCGAGGCACTTTGTACTGAAATAGTTTAGATGATTCTCTTAAATCGTTACCTTCACTATCTGTCTTTGTCAAAAATTTAAATATTCATTTTCTCGAATCATATTCATAAATTGAAATTCCATTAATTTGTGTATTAATATTTAGGCCTTGTCTCACACTTGTCCTGTCTGTCTCACGTATTGTTTTGTTTGTCCCTTGGTCGTTTGTTTGTCCATATAAAAGGTAAGGGCACAAAAGCGTTCTGCTTAACCTTAAACCTAAATGTTGTCATTTAATTTCACACTTTATAACTAATCACTGTGTACATAACTATCAAATATTATACTAGTGACTTTTTCTAATTTATACATGTCTGTACATAATTGTAATGAATGGCATCATTGAAATAAATGTTACTACTATACTAACAATCGGACATAAAACAATCTGACAGGCCTGAACCCCCCCCCAGCGAAAATTCCTGGCTCCGCCCCTGGTGAGGGTAGTGTCAAAGTGGACATTGAAAGTCAAAATGTTGAAAATCTCTCGAAGAACAATATATATAGTCTTGATCAAATACACTCAATGACCGAATCTGATGAATGTAAATTAAGAGTAAAATCAAGAAAAAAAAACAATGTCGTACCGAAGATGATGTTACTTTTGTGTGTATATGGATTACTTTATTTTTGCATTCAATAGGGAACGTTGAACAATGGAGGACAACAGGGTCCCCATTTCCCGAAGGTCCACGATTGATGATCGTGTATACAAAACATATGGGAGGTCTTCCTAAAAAGTTCAAGTACAAACAAAAGACGGACAATGGGGGGTCCTCGATTGAAGGTGTGTACACAAAACGATTGAAGGTGTGTGTGTGGGTGACAAAATAAGACCTGGAAGATCTAGTGACGTAAGGATGGCATTACTGTCATCATTACTAGATAGTTATCTGAATGACTATTTATTAGTTGGAATTCGTGTCGTGGAGATGTAAATTAAATATTGGATTTCGCGCGTGGGTTCCCATTCCACCCGAGTAAGCTCGAACAATTAACACTGTTCATAAAATACGTCGGTGTTTATACAATACTTCGGTGGAGGGCAGAAACTGATATTTAATTTATCAGTATGCCATCATCAAGTATATATTTGGCAGGGCTGAAACTGTCCAGATACCAATATTAAAAGCATATTAGAATTACATTCTCCAAATTATCTTAACAGTCATGTTTTTGCACCGCTGTTTTATCAGAAAATTTAAATTTTATTACAAAATATATTTAATTTTAATGTTGACAGTGAATAAAAGGTCAATTTCTAAATTCTAAATGCGTTTAATGAACACAAATGGTAACGATGTTTATTAACTCGAAGGGTTTGATTCGGTATGGCACGCCTCTGGTATCTGAATTGACCACGTCAATTTGTAATTTATCTATAACAAACCATTACTGCAGACACCACGGACAGATCATCATCATCTACTGAACGGGAATATTCCCGTCATTAAATTTTACTGTGATTTCGAGGATTAAGCCCCGAAACTTCCATAAAAGATCGCTGACTTGAAACCGTATCACGAATCTGCATTCATTAGGTTAATAGACCTAAGACGTAATGACGTCACACTTTGTTTACATGTGCGCTTTCCTATGTAGTAGACGGACCCCACTTTATCTGGTGTCCCGACTTCGCTCCCATAGGAAAGCGCATATGTAAACAAAGCCATTACGTCATTACGTCTCAGGTCTATACGTTTGTTTGAATTCTGTTTAAGCCATTTAGGATCATTATGTTTAAAACCTAACCTGTTGAAGTTTCAGCTCAGTTAAAATTCCACTTTTCGATAAAACATATGTGAACAACCATGCACGATCTTTTGATCACGAAACCCGATTTTGTCAATAGCACTCTTTAAATGTATTTAAAAAAAAAAATCAGTCAATTGACTGATCGTTGGAAATCGCCTACATTTCTTGACTTCTTCGAAATGAAACCAAGCCAGACAGAATAAATTGCAGTAGGCCAACGATATTTAATCCAAGTAAGCTTTTTGATATTTTTTTGGATAAATGCAAGTGATCCTACATGCCTTTAAAGGTGCACGCTGTTTGCTTTAGTAGTGCACGACGAAAGGCGAGCCAGCAAATGCTGCCGCACACGAGTACAATAGTGGAGAAATGGCTTCAACAATAATCATCATCATCATCAGGCTGTGGTCATCCATTGTTGGATGAAGCTCTTCTCAAGCAGTTTCCATTCTCTTCTGTTTGTCATTCTACTCTATGTTGCCGTGTTCATGTAGGTGGTGATTTCATCTCTCCATCTTCTTTTTTGTCTACCTCTTCTTCTTCTGCCTGTATTTTGACTTTTGACCCCACAGCCGTAGGTCAGATGAACTGAGGTCACCATGGACTTTGTTTTAATGTTTGACCAATGCCAACATGTTGACAGCGCAACTTTTGTCATTTAGAGATTATTTAAAATTTGACGTTATTTTGACCTTGACCTCATGGTGACCTTTGACCCCAATTTGGGCTTGTGGCATGTTGGGGCTGGGCTACAACATGGGCTACCACCAAAGTTTGGTTGAAATCGGTCAAATATGAAGGAGCAATAGACAATGTCAACGTTTGTTACTAACAAACTAACAAACTAACAAACTAACAAACTAACTAACTAACTAACTAACTAACTAACTAACTAACTAACTAACTAACTAACTAACTAACTAACTAACTAACTAGCTAACCAACGGAGAAACATGATGATTTGCTGAGCTGCTACCCGCAGCTATAAAAGAAAAAGAGCTGGTGTCAAGTCGGTGACAATAATATTCAATCGCAAGAAAAGTTTACGCGCGTGCAACAGAGAAAAAACAACGACAAAAGGTTTTGCGGCATGTCGTCAATTGAATAGTCGATCGCTTGACTTGAGGCTATGTGCCCTCGTGATGACTGGTGATTTACTTGTGAGGACTTCGCAACATATTAGAATAATGTTGCATTAATTTGCTTGAACAAGTCCGATATAAAATTATAAACCTAATCATCTGACACAAAAAATGGACAACTCCAGTCTTTGAAATTATTTACATCAAACTTTAAAGACAGCATTTTTTTCTCCAAAAAAAAAGACAGGAAACTGAATGCCAGAGATTAACCGGCCTTTCACCCGACAAAGTGCGTCAACGACCAGGACAGGGGGGGAAATAGAGCTCCACTCTCCGGCGAGTAGCTTTAAGCCTGGTGGCTTTTCTCTGTGAAATAAAATATCCAGAAATGGCCCCCTATAACAAAAAAAGTCACACTGTTATCTGAGAAATATGTTTTCCGCGATGGGGTTACGGTTTCAAGATCCGGAGATCCAGCAAAGCGGGGACAAACACGGACAACCACGGGAGGATCAAACCGGACATCGGGTACAATATCGGGTGAGTCAGCTAGGCCAAGTTACCGTATAAATCTGTTTCTTTGAGGGCCGAGCGCGCATGTTATGCATACGAAACACCGCTCTGTTTTCCTCGACCTTGTTTTTATACCTTCTCTTTATTCCCAAACAGTTTTCTTGGATGGGAAGGACTCGGATGTATCAGAGCTTGATGAGAGATCAGCTACATCGCTGCTGACAATCTTGCAAATCCACCGCCGGCGGGCCAGGGGCATGTAAATGCAGTCCTCACAATGCCCCTCCTAATCTGGCCAGCATTACGGGACCGATTTCGTAAGAAAATACAAAACCGGCGGTGTTTTCCGTGCAACGGCCACCCGATAGCATCGGGTTCGAAATGAGATGCATATCTGAGGCGGACTCTGTATACACACGGTATAAGAAAACCGGGGTGCGCCACGGGTCTTTTCAGGAAGAGAGTGCAGAGTCTAGGCCTCGTCGCTTAAATATAACACAAAGATCTTATTTGCTTTCTTTCCTTTTTCTTTTGAGCTTCTTGGCGGGACGAGGGTGATACCGTTGATGGAGGCCCATCCCCCGGTGGAATTGGGCACAGGTACCGCGTGAAGCTCGTCAAAGACGCGCCGCCACGCGCTCCGCTGGGACCGCCAGATAAAAAAAGGCCTCTTGCAAGCTGTACCGTCAGGGGAGATGCGTGTTTGCGTTAGAGAGCTGCTGTTTGTTCGTATCCCAGCTCTCCCCCCCCCCCCCGGCCCACGTGATGGATGGGGCACGCGGACGGAGATGACTTTGGTTCCTTGGGATATCAATTAGAAATTATCTGATTGTTTTTTTGCCGAATATAGTTTGTGGGGGCTTCAGGAAGAGTTTCGGACTCGCGTGTGACGAGATTCTAAGCCCTGTCAAATTGTGGTCACATCTGCGTGTAATCCACGTAATGTCGCACAACAATGGATCCAAAGGTTCCCACAAAATCACATTCGAGATTAATACCAAAGTGACTTTTTGGATATTAATAAATGCAGTACAATCTGTCTCATTTCTCACTGGTATCACACTAGTATACAGTTCGCGCTGGCGTGTTAAATTATTGCGCCCCTTTCATTATGATACTCATCGATAAAAAGAAAAGTGGTAAACGTTTATTACAGTTGATAATTTTCACGTTGTCCCCCCCTTTTTCTGTTTTAAGGCGTCCACTAATAAAAATCAAGTTAAGCTTGTCAAGCTATATCAAGTAGTCTCCCACTCCCGAGTAGATGTTAAAAGTGCACGCACATAAAATATTTCACTCCCAAATCATTATTTTGTCGATCGTTAACATGTTCGATGGCACAGTGTACCTAAGGCCTTATACATGTTATTTTTCTGCATGCTTTTGCAAACTCTTGTCCGATATCCATGTAGATTATTTGAATTTTTTTCAGGACCGTGAGTTTAAAAACAAAAAACAATGCCCGTGTTTTTTTTCATGCAATATGCTGATTTCAAAATAAAGTTACGTACTGCTGGTCGGACAAAGACCTACGCAAATTCGAGTTCGTGTAAGCGAGACACCGTTGTGGCAGCTATTGTTTAAAAAAAAACCCAGAATAACTTTTGGCTTAAAATCGCGTAAAACCTATTGGGAAAAAACATGAATTTGAATTAAGACAAAAAAACCAGAGATGTAGCTCCTGCGTCTTGCTTAAACCCCGAGGGTAGTGTTTTGATGAGCCGGCAGACATTCAATCTCCGCGTGTATGTATAGAGGTTTTCAAAGATATGGTTCGGCTCTTGTCTCTCATGATCCCCGTGTTCTTCTTAAATTACTGTGTCATTATTCATAGACAAGGGGACTCAGTAATCAGAGTTGAAATCTACCCCTAAAGTTACCAAAAGCTCAAATTTTGCCAGAGGTAAATTCTAAAGTAGGAAAAAAAATCCTGCCTACAAACTCGTCATTATGGGCCAAGTACGACTAAAGGAGCGTTGTCGACTCGCGACGGGATTTGTTCCAACTAGACGCCCGCAATGTCCGCCGACAAGGGGGAGAAGTGTAATCTCGGACATTCCCGCGAGAGTTCGCGCACAAACGAGCAGTGGGGGGAAAGCGTCGGGGCCTTCAAAGGCTGCGATGCATTGCCCCGAGCCCCTAACGCGCCACCGCGCGGGAAGACAAACTAGCTGATTGCTTCACCCGCAGACGACCATCGTCGTTATTCACCCCTTGCCCTTTTTTGTCCGCGACTCGTATTCACGGGGATTTGTCATGCGCGGGGATTTATGACACAGTTTCAAGCCGTGTTGCCATTGGCCAATCAGCGGTGGGGCTCTTTACACTGGAACGAGCAGTTCTGTAAGCTGAGCTTTGAGTGGCTGAAAGTTGAACGCTACAAGAATGGTTCTTCCCTCCGTATTACTTGCTTAATTATACAATCTGCAAAAAGAAATGTCAACATGTTTTATCCTCGGTTCTGAAAGCTTTGCTTAAGTCTTCTTATTCCCGTGGTATGCATTGGTTTGACATTTATTCTCTTCAAAATGTCACAAGGACATAGATGGAATGGAAGAACTGAACATTTAAATTCCAACCTATAAAATGTCACCTAAACACGTACGTTCTCAGTATACTCATACACAGTATAACTTATAATTATACAGGACTTGTCTATGTCGTATGTTTCAAGCCGTAAATGCCATCTTGATAAAAAAACAAGAACGATCCAACATCCCGCGGGAAAAAGGCGCTAACAAAAAACCTTTCAAAACACATCAATGTATGTACAGATGATACAGATATGGACATAATATGCCGTAAGGCATAAAAATCTTTTTGAAGTTGCGCCATTTCGATCCCATAGCTCTATGTGATATATACTTCGTATAATGCGAAGATATTGCTATGTGGCATCAACGAAAACAGTTGAAGCATTTAGATCGTCCGTGTAATGACCCGCCCACTTGCTTTGCCTGCTGGCGAGAATGTTTCTAGCTTAATCCGTCACTGACCACGGCGAGATTACGAGGACAGGATAAAAATCACACCTCCTCTCGGAAAATCTCTCGCCTCCTTTTCCCTTCAGCCTCTATAACCGCGATTACAATCTCAGAAAAAGCCCCGCACACGAACACACACAGACACTCATAAAAACCCGCGAATAATCAGAACCGCTATACTTGCAATTCTTTTGCCATTTTCCGAGTTAGATAATGTAGGGCGATAGCACAGGGCAAGAAGCCCTGGGGCCACGATAAACCGAGTTGGATTCTCTTTGCATTTAAGACGCCAAACAAGATTTCTGTATATCGCACCCCCCCCCCCCCACGTCTTCCCAATCTTTTTACTCCCTTATATATATTTCGCGCCAACCAATTTCTATAGAGCGGAATTGATGAATACATCAGTACGCGAGTGCACATGCATCAACAAGCATTGCTTGAACAACAGTACAATGTTTTGGGGTATGCGCGGATGCACCGGCGTCCCGCTAAATCCGCACCAAATCTGTTTAAACAACCCATCTAGTTTGATACAACTTTGGTGTGATAATGATTTCTTGCGGATCATCTACTCTTCAGGAGTGGCGATACCGTTGCGAGATTTCCACTCTGTATTCTTCTGTCACTGCCAAGTAGGCTTACTATAAAACCAAGACAAGTGCACGAGTCATCACAGGTCCCACTTTACATGTAAGCATTTGGGGGGGGGGGGTAAATTTAATACTTTACCCTCCGAGCCGACATACCTTTATAAGCGTTGTTAAATTAAAGATGTTCGACAGCTCGTGATCTTTTTACACAAGCTACTCTGGTAGGACTTTCACCTGCGACCTCCTACTTTCTGGAACAGACGTCTTACCATTCGATCACGGAACTGCCCGATGTTGGCCACTCTACCTTGGTCCTTAGTCCCTCCTTTGCGTTTCTCCTTCCACCCTGCATGCTTGTGTTTACCCCCCCCCCCCAACATGTTTGCAAGGGCGTCAGTCGCTTCTTAAAAGTGGGGATGGGGGGGGGGACATACCGTGATCAGAAGTAATGCCAGCGCGAAGCCCTAACGGCGTGGGGCTCGGCCCACTTTTAAAAGGGCCCCCGACATTTTTGGATTCTAGACGCTCTGTGGTGCTATCTGAGGCAATTTCTGACCACTTTAACCATTTTTTTGAGCAAAAGATCATCATTTAAACATCATTTAAACATCATTTACGAGTTTGGAGTCATTGAATCAGCTATTCCGAGCTATAGAATCAAAAATGTAGGCTATAATTTTTATTCGGGGACGAAAAAAAATGGGGGAGGGGGGACAAACGACATCATATCCCCCACTTTAAAAATGGGGGATCGACAACCATGCATGTTTGTTTCTTGTACCACTGTCATTTGCCTCTGAATGTCTTATTAAGACCGAAACGTAAGGCCAGCTAATTTTGTTGATTTGTATATTTCAGGTTAATCCAGTCAGAAAGCAGTTTGCAGTAGTTTACTTCATTTTCAGATTTATAGTTGGCTGTTAAAATCTGATAAACACACTGTAGAAGGTGACACGACAGAAAGTAAATTACAATCAAAGTAAATGCTGAAATGGGCGGCGTGCATATATTATTTCCACACTATCCCGATTCAAGCATCCCACAAAAACGTGGCTTTTGAGACAATCCAACCCATGATGAAGTGTTAAAGAAGGAGTCAAGGGAGGAACTCGCAGCCTGAAAAGAAGACTGCCCATGGGAAAATAGCTTGGGGAAATATCGAACCGGCGAGCTATTACCCAACGCATGGGAATTAACCGAGTGCGTACATGTATGGGTGTGCATACTGCCGAATATGTTAGTTTTTACATGGCTAAAATAAAAGTACACATTGACATAACCAATGCTATTTCATATTTATTGACAACATTTCTAATACAATACCAGAGATACATAGGCCCTAGGTGAAGTTATTATGCGCCTATCAATTGTTTCCCCCACCCCTCCCTTCCCGGGCCGCCCCACCCAAGACGTGGGGATTGTCACTTTTGAAGTGACAAAATTCCCACCCCTCGGGCAAAATTTAAGTGACAATCCCCGACCATGCCCCGACATACATACGTGGGGCGCACTAGTGATTGCCTTTCCATTAGTATGCCAATGTTAACAATGTAATTTGAGTGACCAAAATCCCCACCCTGGGGCATGAAAAACATGACCAAATCCGGACATCAGACCTTGGGTAGCTGGGGGGGGGGAACATTTGATAGACGCATAACATTTCTTGCCACATTGGAAACAAGGGCATTGACAATGACAATTTTGGAACATTCTGAACACACACAAGAAGTAACGAATATAGACTTACATGTATACAGCAAGTTGATGTTTTATTCAAGTAGAGCTTTTTGTAGGGATGATGGATGTATGCTGAATTCCTGATAACTTCTTGTTCCAAACGCAAAGCTTAGCATACAAAGAGAGACCTTTTCAGCAAAACTTTACAGAAACCTTTTTTTTTAACATTAACCTAGTAATGTTAAATGCTGGGTCTGAGAATCTATATGCTAGTGCAAGCATAAATAACACAGAATGAATCCATTCCTTGGTAAATGACAAGCCTTGGTAGAAATTTGCAAATGACACAAAAATACAAATCAGCCAGATGGGGTTGGAAAACATCCACAAAGGTTATAACCTAACTCAATTATGCAACTTTTTTTCTGGTATAAAATAAAAAGGTTCACATAATGTACAACATAGCATGCACTTTTAAAGCCAAGGTGGACGCTCCAGTAGAGAAAAGTTAATGAATTGAACTTTTGAGTCACCTAGGTGACGTTTGATACTCTAAGATAACTTCTCAGTTTTAAAGGTGCATTCTCTGTGCTTCTTTCGAAACTAGATTCCATTTCTAAATTACTGTTTTTCGAGCAATACAAAAGTTATTCTCTTTCGAATGAGACATCCATCGAAAAATCTGCCCGTGTGTAGTTAGTGAATTTTTACTCGTCAAATTCCGAATCACTTGCGGCCCGATAATAAATTCGTTCTTGCGGGTAAGGCTGGCTCCCGCCCCACAATCAGTATCCATAATGTACAGACTGGGAGCCAATCCGCTCGCAATTTTTATTCAGAGGGTTGGAGATGCCCAAAAAAAGGGGGGGGGGAGACTTCTTTTGTTTTGAACAAAACATACAAGTTGAACATTTATTAAGAGAGAAAAAAAATTGAATTTGTTGATGAGCCGTGGGAATGCCAGTGTAATAAGCCAGTTTGGTGTTCCAAAATAGTCTGGTGCACAGCAAGATTTGACAATTTTTGGGTAGATAACCACGGCAGATAAATGCACACAAGGATATGGGGGACGTGGTAACCAAATCCCCATTCTGTGAAATTTTTCGTGCGATCGAAAAGAGATGGAACTTTCGTTCGCACAAAAGTTTTGACACACAAGACAGCTAAAAACACTTCGTTGTCCAAAATTGTTTTGCAAAATGTTATACTGAAGAACACGATGATCTCTTCAATTTTGCTGGTACCCCGCTATGCTTTTGCATGCATACACTGACATTTTTTTCTGAAACAAAAATCGGCAAATCGTGATGTGCACATGCGCAGTTGGAATACCGAACTGGCTTATTCTTACAGGTGTCACAAAACCCCTTGACAGCTTGATAAGGAATGTCTGTTTTTCCGGTGATAAAGTGAAAAAGCTAAACAGTGCAAGTTTCCTTGATAAAATCTTCCAGCTGGAGATGGACCACAGATTTTGTTTACTTTCTAAATGTTGATGACTCGACTCAGTTTCTGGATCCTGTTGAGTAGGATATCACCCTGTTTGATGGTGGCCTGTAGGGAGCAGAGACAAATTGCAAATGATTAATGTCAACTTTTGACCTTTTTTTGAGGAGGAGTGGAGGAATCTAAATTTTCAAATAATATCGGTCATTTTCTGGCATTACTTCAAAAGTAAAGGAATCCATGTGCAAAAAATGTGTTTTTGCCGATTCAAGGAACAACAATACAATAAATATAAAGCATGTTATTAATAACCTACGGTAACCTTCAACATTTAAGCTAAGTAGATATACTTCTGAGAAAACTGTGAGAATGTATCTTCATTTTTCTTGACGCAAAGCATAGGTTTCAGATAAAACCGTGATGGTTTTGACCCGATAACCATCACAAGGAAATGATGGTAACTCCTTTTTTCTCAAAATAAAAAAAATGACAGCATACTAGGCGCACTGAATTCCCAGGATACATCATCGTATCATCTTGCAATCAAGTAGGATATGTCGTAATATTTTGACAGTTTAATTTTTGAATGTTTGCAAACGGTGTCCACTACCTCTAACTGTTAGGAAATATGTGAGGTGTTCTGGCAACATGAGACAGCACTGGGCAGAGGTGGAAATGAGGTATTTGAAGGTATCGGGAAAGAGAATAAAATCCTCCTTACGATACTGTTTGCTGCACTTCAATCGGATATTCAGTTGACAAGTTATGGCTGTTTAAAGTTTGCATTTGTCGACATGTCAAGAAGTAAAACACTGAGAAAAAGGCCGAGTTTTGTAATTCGTGAAAATGAAAGATGCCAACTGTTTTTCCTTAAAAACACTTTTGTTCCACATTTTTATACTTGATTTTTAACAACATTTTTATCAAAGATTATAAATATGAGTACATCTGAAAATCAAAAACAAAATCAATCCAAATCATTTTGGGGGGCATTTTTCTCCACAATGGCCTGTGCCCAGTTCTGCCTCATTTTGCCAGAACGCCTCACATATGACATCAGACTACCCCCACATAGCAGTGGTAATCAAGTAAGTCAGAAGTCATTACAAATCATCATAAATCAACGTCAAGTCAATCGCTAGTCCATCACAAATCATCTAATCTCAGGGCAGAGTGACAAACTAAATGACCCATGGCAAAGGCATTCCCTTGTCATTGTTTGTTCCCTGTTGTGGCTGGACTCGAGATTTGACTTGTGACTGACAATCCATTACAGCTCTGCCAAATACATGAAATAGGCCCATAAGCACCGTCGATATCAAAACTTTCAATAATCGATACCGGTATATCGGAAATTCAATATCGATCAAGAATATTTGATACACCAATTATCCCATGTAAAGTTAGAGGCCATAAAGATGACACTCTGATTTTAAAAAAAAAAAAGTCCCAATTTTCGACGCCTTTCCCTTGAGCATATTACTCTTAAAACAAATCTCAGCTCTTGACCAGAACGTCAGGGATTCGAATCCAGCTGCTGGTCATATGTTGTGTCCTTGGGCAAGCCACTTTACCCCCACTTGCCTCTCACCACCTAGAGTATAAATGGTACCGGCATCAGCTAGGAAGTAACCTGCGATGGACTGGCAACCCATTCGGGGGGGGGGGGGATAGAAATATCCTTGGCCGTTTCATTCCTAGGAAACAGGAGATAAATGCCGGCCTGATGTGCCATATTGGCTCCTGACAGACTTTACTTACTACTAATTACATGCCTGGACACTGGCTTCTTCTGAGGTAAAGCACAGTAGACAACAAGTATAATCAAACAAGACTAGGGCAGTATAATGAACCTGGTCCCAAACCCGTTTGGCCTGAGGGGTCTAGATAGTCGTCTGAGTCAATTTTCTTGGGCCAATGTGAGGCTTAAGCAAGCCTAATTCACAAGAGGACTGTTGACTGGCCCGCTGGGAACCAGGCGAAACTCTTGACAGACATCTTACCTGGTATTGGTAGTTCTTACTGTCTGGACGGTTGGTCACCACGATGCCTCCGACTTTATCTATTTTACAGTGCAAGCGACCAGCAGCGATGAATCGTGACAGCTCCCTGGAATTTTCAAAAAATTGAGAAAAACAGAACGTCTTAAATCCACAACATGTCAACTCTCCCTCTCTGGCTGTCAAAATCAACACAGCTATCCCCGCAGTCAAAATTAATTAAGTTACTGTGTTTAACGGTTAAGAGCTCCCAGCCTACATAAAGCAGGATTGACTAGCTGTGTCCGTATACGTAACTTGAAACAGCCATGCTTTGACTGTGGGTGATTGATAAGCCAGCTGTGCCTACCAGTCACATGCTTTTGTCTGTTGATGGAATTTGACTGTCACAGTGCCTACAAGAAATATGATCTGACTGTTGGTGACTAGTCGGTGTAAAAGGCATGGCAGGGGAACAGGATTGAATTTTGACTGTCTGTGACTGATCCAACAAAAGGAGGGTTTAATAAAATACTCAATACACAGCTGTATTGTTTATACTTTCCACTGCATTTTATACAGGGTATTGTTTTTGTTCTTCAGTGGGTAATTCTATTTGAACTCAACCAAGAAGTTTTAGGGGAGGCTGGTGATGCTGGACCACTTATGACTTGACAATGGACGTGATGCTTCTTCAAATTAAGTGCAAATTTGATTCCTGCACCCGGGACAGATTTTGGAGGATTCCTGAAGGTTCATGCTGGAAATTTGGAAACATTTTCCATTCATGGGAGAAACCTCAGCACCGCTTCATTATCATTTCAAGAAACTTGTGTACACAATTCTGTTAAACAGGATTTTTTTTTCAGCCCAAAAAGAAAAGGCCATCAAAAAAGAAATGGATTGACAACAAAGTGAGCTGCTGAAATCAACTCACAAAATTTGCTTTTTGACATGATTAATATCTACAACAAAACCAGTTGAAGTAACAATCAAATCTGATGGAAATCTACTTTGGAAAGAAATTAAAATGCACACAAAAATATATTTTGACAAAACTGCCAAGTTTATAAAGTATGCTCACTCTCCACAAATCACAAAACCTCTAGAAGTAATAATAGTAGTAATGATGTGGTGCTTATATAACGCTTTATACCAAAGGTCTGAAAGCACTTCACAATTATTACCCCATGTTCATCAGGCCATGGGACCAATTTTTGCAGCAGATCTAGATCAGCGCAGTCTGGTCTCTACCTTCAAAGGTACCCATTTATACTCCTGTAGTAAAGTGTCTTGCCCAAGAACACAAGCACCATGTTCCTCGTCAGGATTCGAACCCACGTAATACGGCACATGAGTCGAACACTGTAACCATTGGACCACAACGCTCCACTAACAGACACTTTTGTGCCATTTTCATTTTTTTGCTTCGTCTCATTCAAAGATGTTAATGGTTTTGTGCAAATTCAGTTGATAAACGTTCACACGCACTATGAACCATTCCTGCAATGTACATGTACATACAAGCGCGTTCACACTGTCGATCGTGGACGTCCTATTGTCCCTCTTTTCTCTGTACTATAACTTTTTAGGAAGACTCCCATGGGTTTTATACACGACCCCTATCGTGGACGTATGCTGGGAATCGTGGACGATATTGTTCTATTTTGTTCTCTGGAACTTTTCGTCCACTGTTTGAATAGATAAACACGCCCATGAGGGTGTCTCGAACAAAAAAGTAGCAGTCAAACTAAATCATTCTGTTTTTAAATCTTTTTTTACACTTTATCATGAGATGATAGACTGTTTCTTTACCCTAGACAGGATTTTTGTTCTGTGTGATTTGGACCTTTGTTTAAAAGTTACGGCACATCTTGTCAAAATCTGTTTTGTGCCACTTTCGTCACCTTCTTGGTATGTGAATGCCTTTCATTAGATACAATGTACCCAGTAGCCCAACTTGGAAATCAAGTCCTTTCATGTTAATTAGCTGTATCTCTGGACTGGTGTGTCAAAATAAGATGGGATAAAGACTCGTACTCGTTCTCATACTCAAGTGCTTTTTTCGTACTCGTACTCATGGAAATGTACTCGTACTCCACTCGCAAGAAAAAATATCTTGTACTCGTACTCGTAATCATACTCGTGCCTGCATGAGCGTTACATTAGCGTTTGTTTTTGTATGCGGTGTCTGGGGTAAAAACAGTATCAATTCATCGCGCTGTGAGTTATGAAAACACAGTTGTTTTCGAATTTAAAATGTTACAATCATATCCCGCCAATATGCAGTATCAAATTTCATATTTATATGAGCAAATTGGAAAGGAAAGGAGTATTTTTGAGAAGGCGTGGACGTTATAATTGCAATGATCATGAAAACACGTAATGCATGTTGGAAATAACAACACCGACAACACAACATAAATCCATTACTAACCAATTGCGGTATCAAATCAGGATACAGGAAGAAAGATTCCTATCCAGGGCTTACTATTGGAAACGAGGTTGAAAATAAAGTAAGCACTGGGGACGAGGTTGGCCACACAGCGATATCTATGGGCTACGTGCACAAGTACCCCCTCAACAATTACAAAGGGAGAGTTGGGGGAGACCACTGGGAGGGACAGTCCAGCGCATTACTGTCGGCGCCCGACGCTGACCCGAAGACGCTATGGGTCTGCACACATGCAGAATAAAATCAGCTCATGTGTACTTTGTACCGTACGCGCGCAAACCATTGCACGGATGTGGTGTGTCCCCCCACCGGAGCATTTGAAAGTGGTAAAAAAAAAAACGCCATCCACAGAGGCAATAACTGGACACTGCTCTGTCAGCAATGTACAGTAGACCAGCAGTCTGCACTACAGTAAGCCTGTTTGGATAATTCATACAACCTTTTTCACGCAAAGGGAGTAAGGGACCCCAACTGAATTGGTGAGGCACTGGCTATGAATACCCAATGAGCCTGGGCGTCGAAAGAAGGAAAAAAAAAACTCCAGCCTGTCCAACAACTTTGAAGTCAGACCCCCGTCGGATTAAAAATTGTGCATCCAATCTCGTTAGGAGATAAGTACGTTAGTCACAAAAGGCCTACATGTGCGTGTGCAAAGTCACAAACCCTCGGACGAACGTAGGAATAATCCACTTTTACCATAAACATTGTCTGATTCTGCTTTCTCTGAGAAGACATCCCGACCTCATGCTGTGCCGAGGAAATGTCAGATACCCAGACGATTTCCCACAGGAAGATATTTCTTATACAAGGGGGGGAAGGGGGATAGGGATTTACAACATGATCTGCACTGCACTGATGCACCGTGTCATTACAGCCTAAACAAATCTTTTACAGGGAGCAAAAGGCATTCTACACCCAATGCAAGAATTAACGGGCCTGCACGGTAAGATCTCATTAACTGTCGATTTAGCTACTTAAGTGTTGTCAGCTTGCCACACAGGGGGGAACCCTCGCGCGCAAGAAAAAAAAGAAGAACTTTTCCCTTTCTCTCGCCGGCCGAGTGTTATCGCATCGCAACACAAGCCGGCGTAATTTTCTACAGCGTAACAGCATCAGAGCACTCAATCAAATCAAACACACACACAAAAGGCACTTGGGAGGGGGGTGGACTGAGCCCCTGACGTATTTCTATCACTGTGACCTTCATTGGCCATGGAATGATAAAGCAGAGCGAGTTTACCAATATCAAAAGAAAAAGAAGATGAAAGATGGATCTGAATAGCAGTGAGTTGTCTTCTCTTCTTTTGGCCTCCCTCTGTAACAGCGAATTTGACAAGGCTACTAAGAGCTGTGTGTACACTTTGGGCCCCCTAACAAACATTAATCACAGGTGCAAATTGCAAACTTGATTAGTCCCCCTCCTTTTCAGCGATTGTGGAGGGGCACAAAGGGAGCAGGGGCATCATCAGCAGGGGATATTGCCTGTGTTAAAGGACAGCGGGACAATGCAGTTGCAGCATCGGGTATTAATACCGTCAATATTTTCTTTTTTTGGCCACAGCCAGACGACAAAGGGCTGAGGGGGGAATTCACAGCTAACTCAATTTGTGGTGGCCTTTAAGGCTCTTGACGGCTGCCACTGGACTGGGCGCGTGGGGTTATTTGTGGAAGGCGCCCTCTAGTGACATGCATGCCAAAGCATACGGTTTGTCTTTCTGTTCTTCTTTGAAAACAAACTCTTCGAATGTAAGCCTGGCATGCAGTGATTATTTTGGTATTTCAGGAAAACAAATCCATTGTGATCACCATTGAGCAGCACACACACAATGATCCCAGGCCAGGGAACCAGTACACATCATTCGCCATACAATTTGAATGTGGTGAGTCCATGCAAAAAAAACCCTTACATGTGACAGAGTGCACTCGGTACGAGTCTAGCACGCTATGTATGTAGTGTACACATGTATGTAGCGTGTAACCAATTTTCTTGCTGGCTCATGAGCAATGATAAAAAACACCTAATAGCTTTGTCTTTTGGCTGAAAAACAACAATTGGCTTCTTATTTTATTTTTCGTGTGCGCAACATGAGAATTTATTTCCGGCCGGATTCCCCCAAAAATTTTTAAAAACAAGCTGGAATTCTGGCTATAGCTGGAAAACTGGCATCTCTGAGCTGGGGCCTTTTTGAAATTCCAGCTTCGTCTTTGTGTTCAACTTCGGTGACCATCTGTTGGTGGAGGTCTAAGTATGTGCCAGGTATAAAGGTAATCGGATTGATTTTAGTGCCCAAAGTGCCGGTAACAAAAAAAAACGTGTACAAATGCTATGGGCTTGGCTGAAAAAAAAAAAAAAAAAAAAAAAAACCTTTTACGAAAACGAAGGCTGTTTCGGCTGGTTGCTGAAACAGCCAATGACAATAGCAAATTTCAAAAGGAAAAAAGCAAACAAATTTCCAATGACCGCTCAAGAAAATGTGTGCACTATAGCCACAAAAGATTACAGGGCAACTCACAAGTGATGCATGCTCATGTAAATCAAACAAAAAGGAGGGGTTAAATGTGGCTGGTGGATCTACGGAAAAACCCAAAAAGGCCAAAAGAGTAATCTTTCCTCATGTCATACCTAAAAACATGGATAGACTTGTTTGACTTGTCTAAAATGCTAAGCATTTCTCCATACAAAAAAGTGATCCAAAACAGTCCCAAACTGAATGCCAACTGTGGTTGGGAAATTTTTACAAGAAAACTAAATATGACTTAAGATGCAATTTCCGAATCATGAAAATATACATGTACACGTGTACTCCTGTTTTTCCTTCTCAAAAAAAAGTATCACTATCTACATGTACATGAACATCTCGTCGGTCGCACCACAAAATGGCATACCGTGGATAGTTGCCTCACCACAAAGTGACGTACTATGTGCATACACTATACGTCACTTAGTGATGTGGCAAAACTATCATACTTGTCACTTCGATGTGCATGCCCAACGATGTATAACGCAGTACTGGAAATAATAGTGTGCAAACCCTAATGACATTACTGGAATTAAAGGAAACTATCGGTGGACCTTATCACACTGTTATGTACAGCAACAAAGAATTATTGATAGTGGATGTGATAATACACTGAGTAAATTAAATTGGATGTCTATATGGTGTGCTTCCCTTAATTAAGTTCTTGCACACAGGCATCACAATAACATTACAAAGAGGATTTGACCTTTTTTGCCTGGCAAGTGAGAGTAAAATGAGTATTGCAGTTCAACATTTTTGAGTTACATCTACATGTAGATTTTCACACTTCAGGACGGTTTGAAAAAAAAAATTGATTTGAAATCATGATGATGTCGTCTTTTTGTGCAACATAAATTGTTGGCATTACTTCCTGACATCCGAGCATAACGCAATGCATAAAGTAGAAAGATTGTGGGTAACACCATGTGGAAAGTAATCTCTTCTTGGAAGAAGTGTGGTTCTGAAAAGAACCGGTTGGTTGAGTGTATAACTCGACGTTTCAGACAGTGTGCTCTGTCTGTCCTCGAGAGGGTGATAAAGCTATGTTGGTTGTTCAGCAATGTCCAACAATGCCCTTGAAGACAAAATTCGAAATTGGCAAGCAAACATTTCTCTCTGAAAGCACAGTTCCCAGCACTTTACATGTACCGGGTATGTACCTGTAGACAGCATTCCCTGAGTTTTCTGATATAGGCCTAAATTATAAATTTCCCTGAGAAATTTCCAATATTCCACAAGAAACATTTCGATTTTGACGAGGTTGCTGGGAAGTCAAGAGGTGGTGTAGCGCAGCCAATTGTTATTTTCTGCATAAACACTCAAAAGCCACAGTAGCCAGTCAGTCCATAGACACATTGCACAATATGCACATACGCCAAACTTGAGAAAACTTTTCCCTTCTGGGACACTGTCAAATTCCCTGAATTTTCCCTGATTTTTGATGTTTTTCCCCCCCAAATCCCTGAGTTTTCCCAGACTAGAAAAATGGAGACTTGTTTTCAAGGCTTTTCCTGCTTTCCTGAGTGGCTGCAAAACCCTGAACAGGAAGTCAACTTCACAACAAATATCACAAATTCAAGCTCTTTTGAAAGGACAGGCCAATCTGAAAAACAATGCTTTTCCCTAGATGACATGACTGCTGTGCCATGAATATTGAAATTCAAATAGGCATAAAAAAGCATGACACCCACCAGAAAGTCTGTACTAAAAAATGTGGCCAAAAAGATGGTAACAATATACAGGCACACTAACGACAGACGGAGCATACTGTTCAAAAAGTGACCAAATTCAGGAAAATCACTTCATGGTGCTACCGCAAACGCCATATCTTTTGACCTTCCACCATGCAAACCTTCCTGTCTTAGGCCTAAAAAAAAAAAGTCAGGTGTGTTTACAAACACAAATGCCCCGCAACCGTGACTGTTCCCATGACATAACACCACTCTTTTAACATCAACTTATGTACCTTGGTCACATGGAACGTTCATTGACAGCATTAGTGTCTTCTGTAGGTTTTATATGAATTAATCCCTAATCCCTATGATCTCAGAATAAATATAAGATTTTTATTGTTTTAGCCACTGTGACCTTGACCCTTGACCTTTCGACCCCCAATGCGATAGGCCTATTTGGATTACCAAGAACGATCCACAAACCAAATTTGAAGTTCACATGTGAAGAATTTCTCAAGTTATCGCGCTGACAAAATTTCTTTTGTTTTAGTCACTGTGACCTTGACCCTTGACCTTTCGGCCCCAAATGCAAAAGGATTGTTAGGATTACCAAGAACAATACACAAACCAAATTTGAAGTTCATATGTAAAGTATTTCTCAAGTTATCGCGCTGACAAAATTTCTTTTGTTTTAGTCACTGTGACCTTGACCCTTGACCTTTCAGCCCCAAATGCAAAAGGGTTGTTAGGATTACCAAGAACAATACACAAACCACATTTGAAGTTCATATGTAAATTATTTCTCAAGTTATCGCGCTGACAAAATTTCTTTTGTTTTAGTCACTGTGACCTTGACCCTTGACCTTTCGGCCCCAAATGCAAAAGGATTGTTACGATTACCAAGAACAATACACAAACCAAATTTAAAGTTCATATGTAAAGTATTTCTCAAGTTATCGCGCTGACAAAAATTTCTTTTGTTTTAGTCACTGTGACCTTGACCATTGACCTTTCGGCCCCAAATGCAAAAGGATTGTTAGGATTACCAAGAACATACACAAACCAAATTTAAAGTTCATATGTTAAGTATTTCTCAAGTTATCGCGCTGACAAGATTTGTCCGGACACACACACCCACACACCCACACACCCACCCACGGAAGGACAAGGCGGAAACAGTATGCCCCTTCGGCTTCGCCGAGGGGCATAAAAAGTGTTATGTTGGCGTAACCCGACCGACCCTAAAAATGCGGCCGACCCTGGATATTTTTTTTTTTTTTGGAAGGGAAGAAATATAATTAAAATCTATAGAAATGAATTTTAAATACGTTTTGAAACCATTTCTGACCATTTCTCCTCAATTGTATGACGATAGTGCGCGTGGAACTTTGGAGTGCACAATGTTTTGCACCTTCCTCTCCATGACACAACGAACATGCAGAAGATCGCGCAGGCCTACAGGCAAGTGCGCGTGCGGGAGATCGATGCACGATGCATGCATGATAGATGCACATGTACTGTACAGTACATGTATAGCCTCGTCCTAGATGTTGCACGGCGCGAACTGCTACATACACTATTGAAGATACGTCGCTATTTATTCCATGTTTAAAAAATAGTTTATTATAATATAAATTACTTTAATTAATTTTCCACTATTTTACACGATAACAATTGATATATATTTATTCTAAAAATGGTAAACTATTCTGTAACCCCGGCGGCCGACGCGACCCGGCCGGCCCCCGGCCCGTGGTTACGCGCGTACGCCGTCGCATCATGGCGCCCGGGACCGAAGCGTACAGTGTTTCCATCAAGGGCAAATGGGGATCTTCGGTCATTTTCGACCGTTTAATGCGGATAAATTTGAGTCTAGAGCTGAGGGTAATCGCCCAGAGCTGTGCCGAACTGCCGATGGTGTAAAAGCGGGTTACACCGTGCTAAAAATACAAACTTCAAAGGAAGAATCGGGTCCATATAAAGATGTCGACGCAGATGAAACGGCTAACATTTTGTCTGATTTTGGATTCCGCTTTTTAATATGTACCTTGGGAAAGGTTGATGATGAGTTTAAAAGTATACAAATATTGTGTGTAGCCTTGTTTTCTTTTGTTATCGTGCACTACTAATGTCATTTTCGTTGCTGGGATTAAAAAAAAAAAAAAAAACGACCTACCTACCCTATTTTTTCTGGCCCGTTACGCCAACATAACTTTTTTTTTTTTTTAGGCCTTACTTACAGACACACAACTTAAAAACAAAAATCTACATATTTGAAGCCAAATGGAATGTGTCATTGTCAAAACATTTAACCATCCTGGTCTTCTGCACTTCACAACCCTTCAAGTTTTGCAAAACCACTCTTTGCACATACAGTCAACACCAGGAAGATGGAGAAAAGGTCCGTGATAATTCAATCATATTACATGTAGTTGCGGGGTTATACTGTTTGTCAAGTGCCTTGGTTTTGTTGACAGTCAATTTACATGCATGATGTGAGAGTTTCTGGGAGGAGTGCTAGCTCTAATTTACTTCTTTAAAATCTGCCAATATCAGCTAGCCAGCCAACTCAATTTTATTCGGCTCATTGTCAATATTAAACAGAAACAAGTTACTTGAACATCCCACTCAGTGGCACAGCACATGTACAACGCAGCCAGCGCATTTTGAATTTTTGAACATCAGAGTAAACGCAAAGTAGAATAATCGTATACTAAATTATTCAAAAAGGCACAACGCTCTGGGCCAATTCAAGCTTGTGCAAAAGGAAGTGTGATATCCGTCACAGAGCCATTTAACCATGATATCTAATTAATGATCCAGAGAAATGATCCAAAACTCCTTGTCTGTAATCTCCTTCACCAAAATGATGGATGTAAAAGATTTGAAAAATACATTTTCTGGTTTATTCACTGAGCTCTTAACAACTCTGTCACAGACATAAAAATTATACTTATATAGCGCCTTCCATCGTATCAACAATCTCAAAGCGCTTTTCACCCGTTCATCAGGCCATGAGACCACGCAGCAGCCGATATCAGCGCTCAATCGGTCCTCGACCCTCACAGGTACCCATTTATACTCCTGGGTGGAGAGAGGCAATTGTAGTTAAGTGTCTTGCCCAAGGGCACAAACACCATATCCCTGGCAGGGTTTGAATCCACGCACCATCGTACATGAGTCAAACACCGCAACCACTGGACCATGGCGTTCTACGACATGACATAACACTAGAACTGGCCAATGAAAAAAGTGATTGTATGCTTACTGGTCAATGAAGTCAACGCTGACACCGAACGCGTCGGCCATGTACTGTAAGGTCAGGCTCTGATAAGACTCCAGTAGCTGTGTGTAGGCTAGGATTCGCATCTCTCTGACGTAGTAGCGATAGTGGGGTCTCATCAGTCGGTCTAGCTTCAGCTTGGTCTCCACGACCGCTGTCAAGATAGCAATGAATGACGGACATGATGTACTATGAAAGTCATTGTATAGTATACAAATATTGAATGCTTCGAGTGGTGTAGTAAAACTAGCCTCCCGAGGTGATCCATGGACATTTTCCCGAGGCGAAGCCGAGGGAAAATAGAATGGTCCATGGATCATCGAGGGAGGCTAGTTTTACTTCACCACGAGATAAAGCATTCAATATTTGTTTTATTAACACTTCACCCACAGATTCGGCTTGATTTTAATATTTTAAATTATCTAAATCTGAACACAGTTGAAATTAACTTAAATTTCAATACAAAATTGGTAGAAAATGTATTTCTCTCTTCCAAACTACCCCTTCACGAAATGCTTGAACCCAAGTCTGCGGCGCGCGCTCTTTGGAACAATACGCGCTACGCGCACCGCGCACACAAGCATCCATTTGCACACAAATACCGCGCCGTGGAAATAGTACTTTGGTTGCCAATGGTATAGTTCTTTGGTTGCTACGAGTATAGTACTTTTGGCCGTGCACAGAAAGATAGCAAAATTAGAAAGTAACATGTGACTCGCTCTCGGCCAATCAAGACACAGAATCTGTGGGTGAGGTGTTATAATGTGCACTGATCTATATTTTAACAATTGAACATTGAAAAATAACCTGTTTTTTTTTCTTACCAGTGATGTAGTCAAGTCCATCACAAGTCCCTGCAAGTCCATCACAAGTCCTCCAGTCCCAATTCATATCACAAGCTATTCAAATGAGCTTTGACAACTTTTTTTTCCCCGTTGTTATTGTTCACCCCGTTACTTGCGACTGGAATTGCGTCTGGACTTGTGACTGGACTTATGATGCTTTGGACTACCCCTCTGTTTTTTTACCACTGCCCAGAAAAGTCAATTTTGGAGGGAAAAATTCAGCACAATGAGTCAGAGTTATATTCGAGTCCCCGCAAGTGCTTCACAAATCTTTCAGTCGCAATTCAAGTCACTAGCTATTCAAATGAACTGTTACAAAAACATTCCTTCGTCATTGTTCATCCAGTTACTGGTGAAAGGACTTGTGACTGGACTTGTGATGGACTCGACTTCAACACTGCAATGAGTGCATACTTGAAAGAGTTGAAGAACAGGCTCCCGGCAAATTCCTCATAATGGACCCTTCATTTATGATGTTCAGTGGCCGAATGAGGGCGCTATTCAACTTAAGAAGTTGAAATTCTTATAGTTTCTAATGAACCACACAGGGAAACTGACTAGGTGAATTATAACAATTGAAAAGTTGAACAACTTTTCAAATGCTTATACTTCCGTCATATAAGCATGAGTATTGCACAAACACACGATACCCTGTACATTTATGTGCACAATGAATGGGAAACCAGCTCTCAATATTAAATTTGAGTACAATGAACATGCTGGCCAGGCCCAACTAGGTTTATACAAATGGAAGTACACTGAACAATTTCTGCAGAGTGTCTGGGCAGAGGTCAAAATGAGGGTTTGTGGGTATTTTTTATAAAGAGAATAAAATTCTCCTTACAATACTGTTTGTTGCATTACAATCAAAATTTTACATTAATCGACATATCAAAAAAAAAATACTGCAATAAGCCTTTAACCCTCAAAGGGCCGGGTTATTTTGACCATCTCTCAGACCATCTCGGCCATCGAGTGACGAAAATTTTGAAACTCGGTACATGCATAGAGCAACTCATCATGAACATACCCAAGAAATTTTCATGACTATAGGTCAAATGGTTTTGGAATTATGGCTAATTAATTATTCATATGTACGAATGGTAATTCTGCTCTGTGTACACAACGTTTTGGGGAAAATTCAGTTTTCACAGAAATTCTTTTGCTGCGTGGCAACCCGTGGTCCAATTTTTATGTTTTTGGTATCAAAAGATGCGCAAGGCTCGAGGCTAAAAAGTCATAACAGCTCGGGTCGCGAAAAAAAACAATTTCAAGGCTATCGCGGAAAAGTTGAGGGGGGGGGATTCTGCCCCCCACCCCTTTTAGGGTTAAAGTATCAAGTTTTGTATTCGTGAAAATGAAAGATATCAATTGTTTTCCTTAAAAAAACTTTATTCCACGATGCTTATACTATTTCTTCAAAGTACGTGTAGTAGCCAAATCAAGATTACAAATATCAATAAAGCTGAAACTCGGGGAAAAAAAATCACCCCATGCGGTTTTTACATTATCCCCCATGTGTGCCCAATCCGGGCGATTCACAATGCAGTGCGTCACCAAGAGTTTGCCATGGAGAGCCATTATTTGAAGTTTACGGTCGACAATACACAGCCCATTTGAATGAGTGTCAGTATAGACAACCTGAGCTAATTTGTTATAAATTGGGGCAAAGCGTTCTGCCGCCTTACAAAAAACACCATATGGATACAAAGAAAAGAAAGGGGCAATTATACTCGAATCATATGCTTACGAAAGTACTGACCGGACAAACTAACAATTTCAAATGTCCCGCACTGCGAATTTGTCGACCATATTCCACAATGCACTGGTGAAAATGAACTATCCTTAGGCCAAAAAAGGGAATTTTTTTTTTTTTGCCAATTTTGTTTGTGTACGATCATATGGAGGCATCTGCATGTAGTCAAGGGTAAAATGTAGAAATTGATGGTTTTGGGTGTTTTTTCCTCTTCCTCATTTTTCCAATAACACAATTAGGGTAGGGGCTGTCAGAATAGGGTAGGTAGGGAAACCGGAAGCAGAACTATTTTTTTTTTGGCCTTAGCAAACTCTTGGTGGCACACTGCATTGTGAATCGCCCGAATTCCATCTCATTTTGCCAGAACGTCTCACATTTCCCTCAAATAGTTGGTATTTTTAATACATTTCCGGAAACAAAGGTACAGTTGGTGAACCACCTTTTGCATGAATCATAAAGGAAGCTTCTTCTTTTTTTACTTTCATGTCAAAATGGAAGAGATGCATTTCCTCATGAAAAAGCATGAGGAGCTGTGATGAAATTTCTGGACTTTTCATTGCATTCTGTCTCACCTAGTAATTTGAAGAACTCTGCATAGTGACAATTGTAGAGTGAAAAGAGGAAATTTCTCATGTCTGGCAGACCGTGTAAGACTTCCAGAATCTCTGCTCCCTTCACAACCTGCAGAGAAAAATTGAAAGGAAAATATCAAAATGACATGAGCATGAGAGGAATCCTTACAATCCATCTGGCCCTCACTTTCTACACATTTGGCTGCAAAAGTACATGTAGTTAAACTGGGCTTTAAAATAAACCAATAAAAGGTGACTTTCCTAACTTAATGGTTTGACGGGCAGTGTTGGAGTAAGCTTAAGACTGATCTTGAGACCTATTTTGTTGTGGTCTTAGACGCCAAAATCTGTCAAAATGATGGTCAAGGCGCTTTAGTCTCAAGCTGGGCTTGGTCCAAGCCTTGGTCTGTATGTCCAAGGGCTCATCTTCTTTCAAAAGAGTAATCTTCTTGGTGCAAGGTGTCATATGGTCTAAATATCCAAGAAGGAACTGCATCTTAACCCTAACTCCCCAGCATAATTTACTAGGAACCATACCCATTCAGGCAAATTCCAACACCCACATGGGAAATCGTACACACACACTGTTGGACATAGTTTCTGGAGGTATGCCAAACCCAATGTAAAAGACCATCTGTTTAGGGGTACTGTACCTATCCCAACAGATTTAAACAAAACCTGCTGTTGGGCTTGTTGGGTTGAGTTCAGTTAGGGTTAATGAAGAAACAACCAAGAAAAATGCAGTGTGAGTCGCATTGGGGGAGTCAGGTTGGCGCAGTGGTTTCTTTCCTCGATTTCCACCTCTATGGCCCGGGTTCAATTCCTGCCCTGGTCAAAATGTGGATTGGGTTTTCAGTCCCTACCTGATGCTGTGGATTTTCCCCAGAAAATTCTTCTGGAGTTTTCCCCTCAACATTAAAACTGAACATTACTTCACTGTTGCCTCTCTACAGGTTCCTTCAAGCTTGTGAGCAACAGTCCCTTGGGACCTTCTCAGGAATCCTTGGTTTCAATACCAGAAGTATATCATCAAACTTTAACAGTGAAAGTATTATTTTTCAAACTAGAGTCATTTTAAATGTTTGCATGACTATCTCACCTTCTTTCTGAGTTCCGTTCTATCCAGCGATATCATGGATACAATGACAGTGTACGAGACAAACTCGGTGTAGTCCATCAGTTCGTAGGACGTGAACGTGGAGACCGTGTCCAGGAAGAACTCGGCCGCACTCTTGAAGTCGCGGACGGACATCTTGTAGATCCCTTGATAGACCTTGAGACGGTTCCGTCGGTCCCAATCTCCACCCTCATCGATCATGCTAATATAAATATTAAAAGGAATTGAGCATTTATGCAGCTTTTGAAACAAAGGGCAAAGCATTTCATATTTTTACCTTTGCACGTTGTGCCCATAAAATACGTATTAGACTAGGATGCAACGTGAATCCTGCAAAATCCTCCAAATGCCACCATGTTAAAACTGCATACAGCCTCAATCCTCCCAAAATCATCCATTATTTCGTTACTGGGGTCCTTGCCTCAATCCTGCAAAATCCTCCAGCAATCACTGTCAATATGTTGAGGCAGAGCCAGTGACATCCTAGAGCAGTGTGCAGAGGATTTCAAGTATAATCTAGGCTAAATTTATGCATGGCTGAGAATAAACAACGCAAGGTCCGGCCCAAGACCTTGACACAGTGCATCCTCCAAAATCAGCCGCACACTTTTATATCTGCCATAATATATCCTCAATCCTGCAAAATCCTCCATTTTGCTTAGAGGATTTTGGAGGATTTGGGAAGGTTAGGGTCAGCGCTCTCGGATGTAAACAGCAGGCTGTTGTCACTTTCTAACTTCACTTCACAGGTACCCATTTTATTCCTGTGTTGGAGGAATTAATTGCGGACAAAAAACAGCTGTTCATAAACATGCATTAACATACATAAAATATAATATACAAATATTGACTGCTTCGAGTAGTGTAGTAAAACTAGCCTCCCGAGGTGATCCATGAAGCATTCTATTTGCCCGAGGCAAAGCCAAGAGAAAATAGAATGCTGCTTTATAACACCTCTCCCACAGATTCTGCTTGATTTTAAGCGATAAATGATAAATTTAATCCGAATACAATAAAAATTTACTTCTATTTGAATACCAATTTAATTGAAAATTAACTTGCACTTTTTCTAACTACCCCTTCACGAAATGTTTGAACCCAGCTCTGTAGCGCTCGCGCTTGGAAAAAATACGCGCAACACACACCCCTATGCATTTTGCACACAATGCGTATGGCACTTTGGTTGCTACGGGTATAGTACTTTGGTTGCTATCGGTATAGTACTTTTGGCCGTGCACTGAAAGATAAAAATAGAAAGTACCATGTGACTCGCTCTCGGCCAATCAAGACACAGAATCTGTTGGTGAGGTGTTAAAGACTCTTTATAACACCTCATCTACAGATTCTGTGTCTTGAATGGCCGAGAGCGAGTCTCATGATACTTTCTATTTTTGCTATCTTTCTGTGCATGGCCAAAAGTACTATACCCGTAGCAACCAAAGTACTATTTCCACGGCGCGGTATTTGTGTGCAAAATGCATGCTGGTGTGCGCATTGCGCGTTGCGCATAGCACGTTTTGTTCCAAAGAGAGCACGACACAGAGTTGAGTTCAAACATTTCGCGAAGGGGTAGTTTGGAAGAGAGAAATACATTTTCCACCAATTTTGTATTGAAATTGAAGTTTATTTCAACTGTGTTCAGATTTAAATAATTTAAATATTCTAACCAAGCAGAATCTGTGGGTGAAGTGTTATAAAACAAATATTGAATGCTTTATCTCGTGGTGAAGTAAAACTAGCCTCCCTCGGTGATCCATGGAGCATTCTATTTTCCCTCGGCTTCGCCTCGGGAAAATAGAATGTCCATGGATCACCTCGGGAGGCTAGTTTTACTACACCACTCGAAGCATTCAATATTTGTATACTTTACCACCCCCCCCCAACAAAAAAGTCCCAGAAACGGATTTTATGGACAAGGAGTAAATAAAGTGTACCGCAGAAGTCAGCCAAATTTCCATCATAAGTTCCAACACTTACTCTTTGGCTTTGTCAATATTCCGTGTGATCAGGTCATTATCCAACCAGAACAGACCCACGCGTATCAGGTGGAATATGATGTCCAAGCGGTGGCCCAGTGCTATCGTCTTGTCAAAGGCTTTCCTGAAGACTGCCAGGCAACCTTCCTGTGTTAAGGATGAATAAAACTGAATGAAGGAATTGATTGAAGCAGGGTTTGAACATGCGACCTCCGGATTTTTTTTAATTTTATAACCTCTTAAAGCCAATTGATCGAAAAATAAGTTAAAAACTTTCATATAAATCGGTATGATTGGGGATGGTGGTCCATTGCCAAACTTTTCCTACACTTGGTATCTGCCTGTAAAAGGCAAAGATTGCAATGTGAAATCTACCAAATCCAGCACTTGGTTACGCAGTATTTTGAAAGATTCAGAAGGCACTTGGAGCTTAAAAAAAAGAAGCTATTGCTGAGCCAATTTATGCACAGCTGAAACCAGTCACAAATATGCCATTTTGGCTGGTATTAATTTGATGCACTTCGCAAAGGCCTAAGCACGTCCGTGGAATTCGCCCCAGGATAGCTCAGCCACTTTAACAAGCTGATGCTCCCATGAGATAACATCTACAGTTCTCAAACTATTTCCAAGAGAACAGCCTGTGTAACTGATCAAAGCAGGCGATGTTCTCAATGGGACACTGTCCATATTCTGATATTTTGAGACAATCCTAAATCCTCACTTGCGGGCATTTTGCTAGGAACCTTCTATGAATCCCATAATATCCACTGTGGAGGAAAACACTGGAAAATGCTTTTAATAAAAAATTTCCATGGACCAAATATAAAGTAAAAGTGGTTGATTTCTACCTAAAATCTACCCACAACCTCCTGGGGGATTTTGGAGGATCAGGAAGTGAATAGCAGGGCATATGATTCCGACCATGAAGAAGTGAATGATGCTTACTTTGTCTCCGATGCGACACAAGTGTTCGGCCTTTCTGAGGAGGGCATCCCGGACCTCAGTTTCTCCCAGATTCTGTTCTGCGTCCTCCAGAGTGGCGTCAAGCGTCTTGAGCTCCTCCGCATTGGCTGCTTGCATCTTCTTCAAGAGGGAGGCATCTGGCCTCCAGCTCAACTCCTTGCAGATTTCTTCGTAGTATGGAGCCATATCTGGAAAGGGATTTAGATTTTTTTTGGAAATTGTTAAAATTCTCAAACTCAGGTTGAAAGAATGAAACTGAAATCATTTGATATGAGACAAACGGTTGTCATCATATTGATGATGACAATTTTGACAAGGCGCGGTACAAGAATACAGTCGTAGGCGCATCCCCCGATCTACATGCGGAGTTTGTTTTTCGGCACTGGTCGCGGTCGTGTCCCGGCCCCTGCTTCACGTACGTGTTTGTTTGATGCATGAGGTACGTCCATACTACCATTGACAATGTGTTAGTAGATAAAAGCCATAACATTTTTGAATGATCGCTGTATGATGTCTGTGCTATAGTGGTTGAATTTCACGGATTTTCAACCCCAAAAATATTTGTGAGTATCATTGAAGCCCCATTACTTCGTCTTTGACAAGTGGAAATACCAGTAGGTGCTTTCCACATGTCATGACATGTTCAAAGGTATTTTTGTTAAGTATTTTGCGTGATTTTTGTGGTAACATTGAAATTGTAACATTGACAATACTTCCGTAGTGGGACGCTAGTAGTACGACAGACCAACATCCCAAATGTCAAAAAAGGAGTTCTAGCGCCCCAGTTAGTGGGACTATATCTAGCCCATTCTATTTATAGGCCTAATTTAATTGTAAAACTAAATAAAAGTCATTTAACTTTTAAGGGCTGTGTCCTAACTAGACCCGTGAACGTGGCTTGTAAACTACGCCACGCTGTTGTGTATTTTCGAAACTGGCGAAATTGTCTTTCTGACTCCCTCCGTTACAAACACTGGACATTATTTTGCCCATATAATAAGTACTCACATATGAAGCTGTCTCGAAATCTGTTTGTACGTCAAAACTATGAAAACGTCCTCAGTAGTATAGTGCGCGGACCACGGTGTGTGGCCTTAGGTTCAGCGCAGCATACCGATGGCCACACTAGTGGGGCTACTCCTAGAACTATGAGGCTCCGCGTGAGCGGAGCCTCATAGATCAAGAAGCCCGCAAAATTGCCTGCAGCACAAAACACTAATAAAGTACAAAAACGTCCATCAAAATGCAGCCATTTCACACAGAACCGCTGCACAGTTTGCCCCTATACTCCGTACTTTATCTCTTGACATACTCACGTATCTTGTGCGGAACTAACATAGGTGGATTCTGTCGGTTTTTGGGCCAAAATGATGACAAATATGCCCTTTCCACACTGAGCCAACCTGACACTTGAAACGTGCACGCATATGATCGAGCGATGATTTTCGGAGCGCGCCGCGGGGGGTACGGTACATGCACTTGTACGCATTAAGCCTGGGCGACTAGTGCGACTAGTTGCAAAGTCGCCAATACCAAAAGGTATTGGTGGTCACGACTATCGATTTTCAGATAGTCGAGTAGTCGTCATGCGGCGACTATTGTCCTGCGAGTCGCGACTAGTGCGCCGCGGCAATAGTTTGCACCGCGACTATTGTGATGCGACTATGGACCTGCCCTGCAGTGCACTACGCACCGCTCAAATTCCGAGCAACTAGTCACTATACTGTTCACTGGGCGCACGTACGTACGTAGAGAGACACACACACACACAGTACTTACAGTTTCAAATGAGTTAAGTATTCAAGCAAGGATTTGTAGAATTAATTGCAATTGACGATCAAGGAATTATTTGACAATCAACAACCACTTAATCTTACAGGAAAGTACGTCATAATTCATAATCTGTTTTACAAAAATGATAAAACTCCACCGACTAGTTAGCGGAGAAATGCTTTGTGGGGCTGGCGTGAGGTAAGCCTAGTGTGTGGGTATCCCTTTGTGTTATGCAAACGCAGATCCAGGGACGCCTTATCAGTGGTTTTAATGGAAAAATAAACAATGCAATTAGTCGTGACTAGTCGACTAGTCGCGACTATTTATTGATAGTCGCCACGACTATTGAAATTTGATAGTCGCCCAGGCTTAGTACGCATGCACATACTATCATTTCGCTTGTATCGTACCCCCCGCGGCGCGCTCCGAGCGAACCGAAAATCATCGCTCGATCATATGCGTGCACGTTTCAAGTGTCAGGTTGGCTCAGTGTGGAAAGGGCATATTTTTCATCATTTTGGCCTAAAAACCGACAGAATCCACCTATGTTAGTTCCGCACAAGATACGTGAGTATGTCAAGAGATAAAGTACGGAGTATAGGGGCAAACTGTGCAGCGGTTCTGTGTGAAATGGCTGCATTTTGATGGACGTTTTTGTACTTTATTAGTGTTTTGTGCTGCAGGCAATTTTGCAGGCTTCTTGATCTATGAGGCTCCGCTCACCATAGTTCTAGGAGTAGCCTCACAGTTCTAGGAGTATAGTGGGGCTATGGGAAAGATTTCCATATACGAAGTTCACTCAACACCCTGTGTACAAACCCTATGAGATTGGACTGAAAAATTCTAAGTGTTTTCTAAGAAAATGCTTGTATTTTCTCACTGCTCAAATTGACTTTGATGACATGAAATTGCTATCTGGGGACTTGTTAGTCAATACAGAGGAAAATTAGTGAACTTCGCATATGGTAATCTTGCGGGGCTATGTCCTAACATGCCTAAACTAGATTACCAAATAGTGGGATCCTAAAAGTACACTTTCCCCCTAATATTTAATAAATATGACAAGTTTTACTATTTGTCGACACCATTCACGTTTATCACGAAATAGATTGTGCACGTGACAATGGGAATGACTCGGCAGAGTAAGGCAAAACCGGCAAAACTTACTGTTTCGTTTGATTCCTTCCATGAGCGATTCTTTCGTTTGCGAATCATCCTTGTGACTGTCCAAGGTGAGTAGAAACTTCAGCTGGGCAAGACTTAGATCTGGGTTTTTCTCCAAGCCCTGTTCTTCCAAGTTATCGGCCGGCATTTTGGATCGTGTTATTCGTGGATCGTGTTATTCGTGAATCGTGATGGCGATTTACAAAAACTATACAAAGCAGTCGGATACCGAACAATTTACCTTGCGTTAGTACAGTAGCGATTCTAGGATCTAGACTCACGCAGAAAATGGGAAATCGACGGCTGTTGCATGTCTAAAGTTTCAAAACAATGAATGCAGAATATTTTGTGATGTCCCGAGGTAACAAAGTTTTTGAAAAAATGCGAGTGAGTGCACAGTAAGTTTTTGCCGTGCTGCAAGAAGTCTTGCATGAAAATCTTTCGTGAAATCGATCGAAATGATCCCTGCCAGAGCTTAAAATAAATACGACGCCGAAAAATACGGCGCCGATATGGCAAATAATGGAACACCATACTTTTGAGCAATATTTTCGTGACAGACCAGTACCACCAAGCTAACATAGTACATGTTAGAAGCTCCTGCCAACCGAGCTTACAAATGCGAGCAAAGAAATTGCACCCTTAAATTTTAAAATCATCTTATTAGTTCTTCTGGCTTTTATGTGTCTTCCCCTTTCGTTCTAAAAAAAAAGGGTCCGGAGTTCAAATTTCAAAGTCACTAATTCCGAAATGCCTCTAATACTTCTGTATTTTCACCAAAGCCATGTCTTATGAAAATTACAGAGCAGGGGAAATATTATTTGAAGATGAATATTAAAAAAAACTCCCCAAATTGCCCTAAAGTGTCTGAGTGGCTGCTCTTTTACAACGGTAGCGCCAGTATAATTGGAACTTAATGGATGCTTTGATCACTAGAGGGGCGCACTCGGCACACTCTCGCAAAAAGTGGTCGGCCAGCTTTCTATACAAAACCTCATTGGCTCGTGGTTTTGTGCGTAAACCTTATCAGTCAGCCGGACTTCGGCAAAACCCCAAGTCCCATCATAAAGAATAAATTAAGGCCAAAAAAGGTCTCCGGTTTCTGGTATGAAGCTTGCCCAAAAAGTGGTGCGGCGACGCGGCTTTTCTTTTTTTTTTTTACCTGATTTTTTTTGCTTCGAATATCGGCTGATGACTGCAAATGGTGCCCGACTAAACTTAGTGCAAATATATGGGAGTCCAGAGAGGCAACATAAAGCTTATTCTCGACCATAACCCAATCTAAAAACACGTTAAAATTGTGCAGCAGCAGGATTCCAGTCAAACCAGTGAGTTTGGCGGTTTTGAGACATCATCTTTCATTGAAAAAAAACCGGAGACTTTTTTTTTTGGCCTAACGGGACCATTTTTTCCAAGAGTGTGTTTCTAATGAATAAGATCGGTCACGAGTGCCCCTTGGTCTATGCGCCACATGATGCATCGAGGAAAAAAACAATTATTTTTTATATATATAGCGGTGATACTCGCTGCTGGAGACGGATCTCGACCAAGCTTGTTTCCCACACTGAACTGCATGCATAGCGCATAGACATTATGACTGCAGGCATTACCGCGCTACGGCCGGATAAAAACCAACTAGCGCCTTGACCAAGGCTACCCAAAAAGCAGTTAATCGTGTATTCTGACTGTTTGGAACAACAAAGAAAATGACACAGAATACTTGTTTCAAAACTACATGTATCAAAAACTGTAGTACACAATATCTTTATTAACAATCCTGGTTAGGCAAACAATATGGTTTATAAAATCTTTCAATTTTTTTTAAAAGACAGGCCTTCAAAAGGACTTTGTAAAATATTTTTAACTTTTAAACTGAGGTTTTATCGCTGGTGTTGTTTGAAGACAATGTAATGACGATTCTTGAAATCGCATTTTTGGACGAAAGAGGTTTTAGGGTCATTGTGTTTAAATGGTGATATTCTTTGAACGGATTGAGAAATTTCAGTAATTGTTTTCATCTAAAAGTAGCTTATGAAATTGGCTTTCCAGTCAATAATATTTTTGGTGCTACATTTCTAATTATTTAAGTATGAAATATAAGTTTTGGGGCAAGTTAGGTTCCACTTTTTTTGACTCACCCTGTATTTAGACTGAGGGTGCTAGTGCATTAAAAATACAGCGCGAACAGCGACCTCACGCGGCCACTATTTTTATGCAAATCAGTTGGGCCCAATAATAGCCCAACAAATTTGCATAGAAATGGTGGCCGCGTGAGGTCGCTGTTCGCTGGCCCTAGCGAGGATATCGTTTACGCGCCACGGCCGGGATGAATAACATCTAGCGCTTTGACCAAGGCTAACCCTTCCGTGGACAGAACTTTAAAACGGTGGTTGTGTTTAAAATTCCATAACTTGAAAATTACATGAGTGATTTGAACGATTCCTATACTAAAAGAAAGCTTATGAATTGGGCTTTCATATCCTAGATTTTGAAAGTGCTACATGCAGAACTCCACTAAAACAATGGTCCGAACATTTGGGTTCTGGTGGTTGTTTTTTTTTACTCGCCCTGTATTAGCGCTGAAGTCTGATATATAATTCTCTATAATGAGATATACTTAAAACGCAGTTATGTCGTAAACCATCTATGTAGATACCAAAAAGATGCCAAAAAAGATACCAAAAATGCATCGAAAAGATGCATCAAGATGAAAGTTTCTGAACTTTTAACTTCCTGATTAAACACTGAGCTTTCTTATCTGTATACTTTAAATCCCACTAAACTGTACCAAAACGTTAAAAAAAACCGATGCATGATTATAGTTCTCTCTTAAATGAGCCTTTAAGAAAAGAGAATACAAATCTGAACAATTTCATATTAGTCTCTTTTGCGACGATATAGCTCACTGATCTGGCTAAACGTTTCTCATTCTCAAAGTCATTATTGTTAAAACAAAATTACTTATTATTTTAATCAAAATTTTACAACAAAATCAAGGACCCTTTACGTATTTTTTTGTGTGTTTTTTTATAGTGGACTTATGGCTGGTGAAACCAAAAAAATGCAATATTTAGAGCCCTCAATTTAGCCAGATTTTTTTTCAAACATTTAGTATTCATCCATCAGTCGGGATCGTTTTTTGAGATACGGGTATGGACTCGACTGGGATTTCTTCCTTGTTTTGCGACGGTTTCATGCATTGTTTCTTGCGGCAAACATCCAGGAATGTGTAGAGGTATGGATTGATGGATGAGTTGATGGGAAGGATGAAGACAACGCTCCAGACGAAGACCTCAGGATTGTTCTCGACAACACCAGCCTGGAAGAGAATTCCCATGATTATGACGGGCATCCAACATAGTAAATCTGTCGAGACAATGACTGCCATCTTAACGGCCATCCGAACCTCGCTTTCATCTCGCGTGCTGAAGCTGCGCACTCGTCTGGCCGCTACTTTGACTTTGACAAAGATGGCGACGTAGCAGGCCAGAATGAGGCAAAAACCGAACAGATTGACACCCAGGAACAGAACGATAGCAAAGACCCAGGTAGCGGACTGGCTGATTGGTACCGGTCTGGCGTAGGTCACTTCACCGATTCCTCCAACCTTAACAACTTGTTCCTGTATCTCAAGGCCAGTAACTCTAGTCGTCAGCGGCAGACCAATGCAAACATCTGAGAGACCATAAGCGTCAGACTCCTCATCCGAAGCCAGAACTGTGGAGACCACGGCAAGAATGACTGTCAGGAGCCAGACGAAGCCCACAGCAATCTTAGCTACCTTGAGAGTCAGACGTTGATTAGTGAAGAACGGGAAGACGATAAACATGAATCTCGTGACGCTGATGAGGACTAACAAAAACACGGACGCTTCATTGGCCATGATGGAGATGAACCCTGCTACTTTACACGCTGCGCTGGATCGCCACTCGTCAGACACCTTGAAATAACGGGCCCCGTAGTGCACATCAGCCCCACCTATGATCAACATGTACAAGCCCATCAGAGCATCAGCACCAGCCAGATTGAACACCAAGAAGGAATTAATCATTCGACTAGCACGGTGTTCTGTCTTCTCCCGACACCTCCAAACCATGACGAAGAGATTGCCAACGACTGCGCCGATGCCCAAGATCCACATGAAAGCCTTTAAGACGTAGTTCGGTACCAGCTGACTACAGACAAAGAGTTCAGGAATCTCAAACCACTCCCTGCACCTTTCTTGTAGTTCTGGTCCAAAGAAGCAGCACAGACGATAGTCATTGAAGTACCTAACATAGATAAAATACAACCCACCAGTGAGAACTTCTGAGTAAACTCCTAGTTAGCAGGAGGTCGTGGGTTCGAATCCCGCCCGAGTAACTTAGCTTTTGAAGGTTTATTTTCTGACATGCAACTACCAAAATATGAACGCATGTAGTGGGGGTGATATTGTAACATTAATGTATTAAAGTCTTTCGTATGTCTGGGGACCAGAATAGGAGAAAGGACTTCAGATGACAGAATTTCGTAGATGAAGTCTTGCCAGAGCATAGGGCTCCACACGGATCCTACACAGAAGGATAACGACTGTTCTGAGCTCAGTTTAAAATGCACTGAGCGGACTTGCCTTAATTGGTTAGACGCGTGATAACGGGCATTAATACCCGTTGGCTTGCAATCGCGAATTTTTCTGGTGTGCCATTGTGTCGTGTTTTTTTGTGTGCATGACATCTTAAACGGAAATATTCATAAAAAGTGTATGCAAAACTACTCCTTTTGTAGGACATAATTCTTCCAAAATTGTTGAAAAATAAATAGGCCTACTTCAAATTTCGTTTTTAATTAGGCTTTCATTAAGAAGTTTTAGACAGATGTGATTCCGAACCGATGAAACAAAAGCGACATTTCATTGTTCATTTTAAAGCTTACGATATTGTGCTCGGTATGGTTATGCAGTTATTATTATCAGAATTCAATAATAAAGACCAAAAATGTAGACTCATGAATATTCAAAAATATAATTAGCTGACTTGACAGACTTTGACACCAGATCGGGCGCAGATCCATGCAAATCTGAAAGCCACGCGCGCAGGAGTCTTTGTTGACAAGTATTCATGGTACTTGCGATCACGCGTCTAACCAGTAGTTTGGCCGATTCGTTGATCCTTCTCTGTGTAGGATCCGTGGGCTGCATCAGCTTAAACGGAATGTACAACATTTGCTCTGGCTGCAATTTTTAGCAGTAAGTGGACTTGGGGGATAAGGATGTTATAGCAAATATTGTTAAACTGACTTGTTTCACATTTTGGACTTGAAGATGCTGGAAAAACCAAGAAAAACATCATGTTCTTCTTGTCTGGTTCCCTGACCCCACTTAAGATTAAACGGAGCAGTTTGTCGACGTTGGGGAATTGTAAGGTCAGAGAATCAGTCTGGCAGGCTTGTACCCCTTCACAGGTGTGTAATCAATTGCAAAGAAAATGCGGAATAACTGATTATGAAAAATTAATAGCACTTTTTGAAAAAAGCCAGTTTTCTCCAATGCTGGTCGGCCGACCAGCGTTGGAAAAATACCAGTTTTCTTGAAAATGTCAGCACACCAGGAGCCACGATTTTACTAGCCTTTAGTCAAGTCCCACGCGCCTATACGGACACGTAACGCACCCCGGATGCTGGTACGTAAAAAGACTAGCACGAGCGGCGAGCGGCTTCGCCGCTCGTGCTTGTCTTTTTACGTGCCAGCATCCGGGGTGCGTTACGTGTCCGTATAGGAGCGTTGGACTTGACTAAAGGCTACGATTTTACAGGGTGCTTTAGAATGTCATTCCTTAACAATTCAATAAGATATTTTGTAATAATTTGATCTATTAAAAGATAGAAGACATCTGCACAAGAAAGCAGGAGGTCGTGGGTTCGAGTTCCACCCGAGTGATTTTTTTTCCAACTTTCACTCGGGCGGGAGGTAACACACTGAGTATAAGTCGGTGAAGGCAAAACCAAATTTGATTAATAATTTGATCGTTTCGTTTTTTTGATGTTTGCAAATGTTGTATCTTTCCTCCCAGCCTCTGGTTTGGGTCTCGTTTTTTTAACTCAACCTGTTAAAAAAAAAGAAATTCATTTCTGGATTCGTATACTCGAAGTAGGCTAATTACATTCAAGAATAAGCACACTCACAGAAAAGACAAGTTGTCACCTAAGACATCAAACGCACCGTCTTCTATTATCGGCAGCCGTGGACTAGAGTCCATTTCCAAAATTGCTCTGAAAATAATAAGAACATTTGGAAGAGACAAACGTTATACCACTTTGCCAATACTATAATTCGGAACATGACTGTATTTAAAAATAAACCCCCAAAAAACTTTGTAAAAATAAGGGTACGTGATTTTAAACTACTACATGTACTTACATTGTTTCTAATTTGTCGAGACCGGCAAACGCTTTGGCTTCGATTTTTCTCAGGTTTATATCAAAAATAGCACTAAAAGAAAAAAAGGAGACGAAAACAACGTTACGTTATACCCCATGAAATCGAATGTATATTTTGAGGTTTGTGCTGTATTCGGGGAAAAAGACGACGACAACAACAAAGACAATAGGAATTATTCAATGGACTTTCAGCTAATTCCCAATTAAAAGAAATCCTTTTTTTTTATTTTAAGTATGTTTGTGAAAGAAATTTAGTCAATCACTTACAGTGTGGACAAACTGTCGAACCCATCAAAAGCGTAATTCTTTAAAACTGATTCTTCATCACTTGCCGCCTGAATAACCCTAAAAGAAAAATCTGATTGATTAATTCTAATTTTCAGAACTGTTTGATCTTTAAATTAAGTGATTTTCGTGCGGATATAACACCTTGCATTTAAATTTGAAATGAAATATATAAAAAGCATTAATAAGCAATGAAGTTTACTAATTAAATTCGAATTATGATTCCATCAAACGTATGTTAATCTCTGCGCGTATTATAGCACATCATGACAAATACATTTTGAAGACCGATTGGGTGCGTTTAAGTAGGTAGCTTTTCGTTCAGAAATCCAGCTTTTGTCCTTATTAGTCGTTCTTATGGGGATCCATTACAATTTTCTGGCAGGATTTTCGGCATTTCAAATTTATCGTAAACAAACTAATTAAAAACAATAATTACTTACAACACCTTCAACTGTTTAAGGTTAGGAAACATCTTGAAGGTCCCATTCTGAAGTGCGCTGACGTTTACCCCGGAAAGAAACCTATTATACAAACGTAAAAGAGATGTGATTTTTTTGCGATATATATCCACTTTGTTAATATGTCACTCTCTCTTCTCGGATGCTGTTGCCCGGAATGTTATTCTCCAATGGTTGTCTGGCACAGCCACGCCACCGTCCCGTCGTCAGCGACATGAAGTGCTGAGAGGCCGCCTTGGAATCGCTGCAGAGGGCACTCCTCCACGATAATGTTCCATCGTCTCCTCAGCACCACAGGTACAGAGAGGGGGACCCGCTAAAGGGTTCCGGGGAAAATGGATTTTAGATGCTCTGTGGTGCAATCTGCGGCAATTTCTGATAACTTTAACCAATTTCGGTGAAATGATGGTGGTGTACGTATGGTGGCTGCCTTTTTGTGACGTCAAAACAAAAAACCAAATTGGGTTAGTGGGATTTTGTTCTTGGGGGAGGCATGGCCCCGTTGCCCCCCCCCCCCCCCCGGATCCGCCCTTGGGCCTTCGGCACACCGAACACCCTCTGCCCCATAACCTCTCTGGGTCCGCCCATGAATTTGACTAGTTATGTAGATAGACATTGTTTTTATCGCGAGAGGGCCACTTTTGCTTTTGATGGTCAGCTCAGTGACCATTTTATTCGCGTGAGGAGGAGCACTATTATTTCTAAAGGCCAGCTTTCCATGAGAGGGCCACAATTGTAATGTTGAGAGCGGGGCACTAATGAAATTGTGCTTTCGGGGCAGTTTTCCATCTGGAGAGGGGCACAATTTTATTATGGCGAGAGGCCAGGGTATTTGAGCTTACGATGGGCAGTTTTCCAACATCTTTTTTTTGGGGGGGGGGGGCAGTTTTCCATTACAAGAGAGAAGACAATTTTATTTGTAGCGCGATCACACGCTTTCATGATGCGTGTGCGTTTGAGGGCATTTTTGTTTTCATCTCGAGGGGCACATTTACAACCGTGAGAGGGGCACTTTTGTTGGCCTTGGAAAATCTGGGGGAAAGCTCCCCCGCCCCCCCCCCCCGGTTCGCCGCCTCTGCCCAGAGGTTGCGCAAGTGGAAGGTCCATGCCAGGGAGTCGAACAGTACAGGGTCGGCGATCAGCTCCTGGATTAAAAGACCCGAAACCGAGATATTATTGCTAATTGGAACAGAAGTAGGCCACATGCGAATCAAAGGAAGATTATCCGGAGATATCATCTGTTAGGGTTGAATCTCCTCTTTAAAATGACACCCTGGTCATGTCATAACATTGACGGTCGACTGAGCAGTGACCAATTTTATGAAAGGGTATATTAAGAGACGCGCCACTTTTTAATTGTGGTTTTTGTTGTGTCAATCCTCACAGAGTGAAAGGCTATATGATTGCCAAGTCAAGGCGGGTGGGGGAAAAAAAAATTCAAATGAAAAGTGGCGCAAGTCTCTAAATAGACCCTCTCATAAAATTGGTCCTGCTCAGTCAACCGTGAATGTAAGGACACAATCAGGGTGTCATTTTAAAGAGGAGATTCAACCCTAACAGAGGATATCTCTCTTTGATTCAGTGACATGTGCCCTACTTCTGTTCCAATCAGCAATAATATCTCGGTTTTATCCACCCTGTAAAAGGGGTATTGTGATAACCAAAAGCTGTGCCTCCATTTCACCCCAGCCCAATATGTGTCAAGAGGTTTGCACAGACATAATTATTAAGGATAAATGGCAAGTTACAATTGGATCGATAAAACATGCATTAGGCCTAACTGTGATTGTACATTCATTTATTTTGAAGAGTTTATGAGGTTAGCGGGCCTATAGATTGTCTTTTATGTTGCAACGTACAGGGTGTGTGTGGTGTCGAACTGTGTCCCCAGCAAATAAGTATAAGGCTGCAACCATGCACATATTACTGCCAAATCTTCACCTCTGAAGCCACAGCCACAAAAAGGGTTTGGATCGTCACAGTCCTTTCTGCTGCGACGTACGGGGCAGGACTGGGTTTCTGATGGACACACAACATTAAAGAGAAAAGGTCAGTGTTAATTCCTACTTATAAGATTTTTAGGCTTTGCATGGTGGAGTATCGGTAGCGTTTCGGTTTGCGGTAACACCATGTGGTAATAACTACTGCTTAAAAGATATTTTAGTTCTGAAAAGAACTTGTCCTGCTTATTATCAACTTCTCGGCTAAGTAGTTTTTTGTTCTGATAAGTCTCCTGACGATGACTAGAGCAGGCTAGTCGAAACGTTGAGACCAAAGACAAGTTCTTTTAGAACTAAAAGGAGGACTGTTCTTATCAGAACAAAAATACGACTTAGCGAAGTTGATAATAAGCAGGACAAGTTCTTTTCAGAACTAAATATATTCTAAGCAGTTGTTATTACGACATGGTGTTACCGCAAACCGAAACGATTCCATTTCCTACATAACAAACTCTTACAGTAATCTGTTGAACTTTCGTGACGTGTACATGAAAAACGTTTAGATTCCTGATGTTTCATTTAACTGCACTTTAAAGCGTGGGATGGGAAGTACGGGGGGCACACAAGGTATACAAGATGGCTACAACAGGTCAATGGTGTTCCACACCCCACGGGCCCCGAACCCCACGCCCTATATTTTGGGACCCACTTTTTGGGGGACCAAATTTTTTTTGGCCCCCCTCCCCCCCCCCCAAAAAAAATTGTGTTCTGGATCCGCCCTTGAATTGTACAAGTCTGCATTTTTAACGAAGAAAAATGTATTACCATAGTTATATTGCTGATTACTCGGACATTTCCTGCACATAGATTCGTCGAATCTGTCAAGTAGCGAAGTGCCTGCAACGATTTGTGCCAAAAAAGTTGGATATTGGTGAGAAAAGTGTCATAATTTTGAGTGAATTGACAAACATTACTTAATAACAATAAATTACAGGTTGCTGTTATACCTAGGGTTTGGACGAACCATTTTTCCCTAAATCATGGGCGAGGTGAAATTGGAGAAGGCAGCGGTTGTAGTTTCAACAGAATCTTGAGTAAGTTTTGAAAACAGGCATATTTAATAGATTGTGCGGTTACTTTTAGGTTATCACCGAGAACGGTGTTTTAACAAATACAGTGGCGCCTAATTATTAAACTATACTTTTTTCACTTACAATTCGCCTCGTCCGATGCATCCTTGCACTGCTCAAATCCATCACATCGTGAACCATTACCCAAACAAGTCACGCCCTCAACTTCATCAACACATCGGAAATCATCTCTTCTGCAACATCCTATACAAAAAAAAAATGAAGGCATTTTTTTACCGTGAAATTCACTCAGGGCGTAGCAGTGTATTGCTTTGCTGAGATAGTTCATTCCCTATTTTCTGATTTGCTAAAACAAATCTAACTTCTTTCAAATGGATACAATATTCATCCGTTCATTGCGGCATTAGTTTCGTTTAATGCTCCGCGTCAAGTCCAACACAAGTCCATCACAAGTCATATCATAAGTCAGTCACACGACCAATCACAATGACGTCGCAAAACCGACAATGAAGTACATTTGCCACAGTTATATAAAATTAAGTAGTTTTACTTGAGACTAAAAGACTTGTATGGAATCTGTTGACTTCTGATGGCTGGACTCCGCCAAACACCCACCGTTTTCTTTGATCGATGATGGCGCTCCTTCTTGCCTCACTGTCACCGAAAACCCGCGGCAAGAGGAGACATGAAAACTTTGGAACTTCATCCAGGCCTCGTGACCGTTAGACGCGACTCGAGCCCCGCCGACCCCAGTCAAATTCCCGGTGAAATCAACGATGACGTTGTCACGCAAGACGGAGGCCAAGTCCGAAGCATCGATCCCGTTCCCGATCTGCAGCTCGTCATTTCCCGCAATCTCTATCACGTCGAAATCGAAAGTCACTCTGCGGCCTCTGTCGACTCGGATCAGCCAGATACTGAGTACTTCATCTGGGTAGAAGCCATGAGTGTAATTTGGGAACTGGAACGACCACTGGGGGGCCTCCTCGGTCAATAAAACAATATGAAGTGCATCGGGAATTTGAGCTAATCATGACAAGAATAGAAAAAAGAAAAAAAATGTCATTAATGACGGGTTGACTCTGATCTTTTTTGACAAGGCTAAAATAGTGACTCTAAGCCGGCATTCGACTAGGTAGCGACGAAGCTGTTGTCGATATAGTGCACTCGACCGAAATCAGGGTCTGGTCTGATCTGCCACTCTTTGGGGTCAAAATGATAATTTTTTTCGCGTATTTCTTTTTTATTATATTTATTATTAATAATATTTTTTCAATTTTCTTGGTCAATGGCCAGGCTATATGTGACCCAAACAAGTGGCATTTTGACCCAGATTTTGGTCGAATCTGACCCGGGATTTTTAAGAGTTAGTCAGGCTAAAGCCCGGCTCTTTACTTCACACGAACGCGAAGCGTATTACATATCACGAAACATTCGATGCGATATTCATACTCATCTCTATGGGCAATTCCGTAAATTCCAGCTCTTTTTGTACGTCCGGCCACATGATTTTACAAGGTCGTAAAGCTGGTTGTACATTGCTTTTGTTTGGCCTGTAATTGTTTTTCTCTTCACTAGATGTCACACATTACTAATGTATCACATTCACACTACCAACAAAAGCTCGTTAAACTGTCTGATATGTACGTCCGAATTTACGCAGGGAATTAACCAACAATGATCTAATTTCAAACTAGGAAATATATTTTTTAAAAACATGACGCAAAAACTCAACTGGTACCCTAGTTGAGGGCTCTATACCAACATGATCGAATTTACAAAATGAAACTTATTATGTGTTATTAATTACAGAAGGTCTAATCTAGACGCTACGGGCTTTTCCCTGCCACTTCTAGACGATATTGTTGGCTGCTGCAGTTTTTCGTCTTTGACAGTACTCTGAAGAGTTTCTTCTAGAAGATCAGCAGTGTTCTCTACCGCACAAAATTAGTGCCATCGAAGCCTCAACAAAACACACCCACTAAAAACAGGGACAACACCAAAACGGTAAAAAGGGGTAAAACCATGGGTAAAACACTCCCAATATGAGGGACAACATGGGGGTCAGGTGGGCGTGGCGGTACTTTCCTCGCCTTCCACCGCTGTGACCCGGGTTCGAATCCCGCCTGGGTCAATATGTGGATTGGGTTTTCAGTCCCTACCTGATTCCGTGGGTTTTCCCCAGAATATTTTCTGGGCTTTTACTCCCACCTCTAAAACTGTAATTTCTTCTCACTGTCTTCTCTCTAAGTTGGTGTGATGTTTCCCCTGGCTGGGATGCTTTGCTTACTACAATAATTATACAGATACATCAAAAGGGTAAAACTGCCTGCCTCCCTCCCACCCAACCACTAAGTCACTGATTGTTTCAAATATACAAACCAAAAAGTAACACAAACACCTAGACTTGTGTTTGTGGACAAACAGGGCTATTTTCGGCAATTGATTTGGTGACATCTGGCATGTCATGTACATGTAGATTAACAAGTAGAACTAATATCCGGGTCGGATGTGTATTTCCTGTAGATACTGAGAAGGTGAAGGTGGTGTCACATACTGAACGTGAGGACAACAACATAAGCTACCAACAACAATCACGGCGGAAATCGTCTCAGGAAATGTCGCAAAACAGTGGCTTTTTTGTCTTTTCCAGGAGACAGACTAAGGAATAGGATACTAAGGTACTAAGGTATAGGATACATAGTGTGCACAATGAGAGAAATTCATGTGTGAATGATTTAGCTGACTACTTGGCTTGAACATGCCAACATACAGAACAAAATGATATCCGAGCAAAGACATCTTGTCGTCATACCAGCATGATCGAATTTTACAAAATGAAATTTAGTATATGTTATTAATTACAAAAGGTCTGGTCTAGACGCTACGGGCTTTTCCCTGCCGCTTCTGGACGAAGTTGGCTGCTGCAGTTGTCGTCTTTGACCGTATTCTAAATAATTTCTTCTAGAAGATCAGCAGTGTTCTCTACCGCGCAAAATTAGTGCCATCGAATCCTCAACAAAACACTCCCACTAAAAACAGGGACAACACCAAAAAAGGTAAAAGGGGGTACTCCCACTATCACACTCCCACTATGAGATGCAAACATGGGAGTCAGGTTGGCGTGGCGGTATACTTTCCTCGCATTCCACCTCTGTGACCCAACGCAGTTCGGAAAAATACAGCGTTGGAAAAATACAGTTTTTCTTGAAAATGTCAGAACACCCACCACAACTTTACATGATGCTTTAGACTAGTGTCATTCCCTAACAATCTAGTAAAATATTTCGTGATAATTTGATCATTTCGTTTTTTGATGTTTGCAAATGGTGTATCTTCCCTTTAACTGACTACTTACCGTAGCTTGAACTTGCCAACACGCAGAACAAAATGATATGCGAGCAAAGACATCTTGTCATCAGCATGGTTGAAGTTGTATCTAGCTACAGAAGTAATGGCGGGTTGCATCGAGGATCCGATGATGAACTATGCAGCCAAGTTGAATTTAGGATTAGCATTTATACCCCAATGGTAAACATGTTTCCTGTTTCCTGCACCACCATTGCGCATGTGCGTGCCACGTGACACTTATCAATGGACCTTTTTCGCTCGTACCCCCGCCCTGCAAACAGGACGCTGGGATACTCTGATGAATTCGCGCTCTGATTGGTTGGATTTTGCGTGACCAGTGTAAGACCAAAATTTAGACTGACCCTGAGCACACATCCCTGATACCACTCTCACAACAGGTGTTCCACATTACACCCAAGGTCTTCACGTCACTCTTTTCCAAGCAATACACACACAGCATACCAAGACTGTGATTTAACCCGTGTACAGGGGAAAGTGACCTCATAAGGGTACTCCCCCAGACTGACCATTACGTCAGTCCATGGTCAGTCTACCTTTACTCAGAAATGATAGTTATGGTTTCCTTATATGACATCATCTCCTATTTTCACTCCAAGTGGTCCCTCTGAAACTGTATAAAATGTCCACATTTTCCCACTTTCATGGAGTTCTTCTTCTTCTTCTCCCTGGGAAACCAGAGGCATAGCCATAAGCTGATTCAGCCCTATGCTCTGGCCAGTCTTCATCTACAAAACTCTTCAGAACCTCTGTCTTCTGTCTCCAACTTCTGTATTCTGGTACCTAGCCATACCCATAAGCTGATTCAGCCGTATGGTCTGAGGTTATTTTTTCTGTACATACACAATACCGGTAGAATATTTAGTTCTTGAAAATAAACCAGTTTTCCATATAGCTGAACTCCTAGTCATCACCAGTGTGTCTTTGTATAGTCTTCGGAGTCGTCACGTTCATCCTGCTCTGAGCCACAGCTACCCTATCTGAACATATAGAGTATAGCCAAACAACCAAAGACTATAGCCAAATCTATATGTTACACCAGTGACCTGCGCGTCATCAAGGTCGTGACTCTGCAAAGTTTAAAACGGCCGTTAAGACTGTTTCATTACTCTTTTATTCCAGTTTAGAGATGCTTTTTTCTCGTTAAAAAGCGTAATAATGTAGGAAATTCTGTAAAACTTATCTGTGTTGTAAATTTACAATTCCCGTCCACTTGCTCAGACTCCGTTTCGAATCACGAACGGTCGGATTGCATTATGCGACGCTGAAAATTTCGTCCACATGGTCCGCAATGAAACAGAAATCACATCCGGTATGGAATATGCGCAATTCTATGGGATCTTTTTGGATAGCATTATTTTGCGCACATTGTCTAACTGCGGTCTTGAACAGCTGCAGCAAGATGCTTTATACATAGGTCATAGGCCATTTCCTTTACAAGATTCTGTGAAGCTCATCAGAGTATCCCAGCGTCCTGTTTGCAGGGCGGGGGGTACGAGTGAATGGACCTTTTTACTAATAAATGCATAATTATGCACGCATGCGCATAAAATGGGCCTGGCGGCCCAAAGCGAAAGCGGTCCATTGAAAATGTACCGAGGGGTCTTCTTCTTCCAAGTTCTGCGCAAACTTCAAATTGTGGAAGACTGAGGCACATTGTTAGGTGTGCAACTTGTGGATGGAGTGCATAGCCTACTGTTTGGACATGGAGACCCCTAGTTAGAATCTGCTTAAAGTTTGAAGGGTTGCAAGGCTCAATAGTCATTTCATTTCATTTTGTTTCATTTCATTTATTATTTTGCAAGTATAAAAAACATAGGCCTACATGTATAAACAATAAGCTACAATTATGGCAATTAGGTGGACCAATGGACAAGAAACCCCCAAAATAATAAATGCACCCCTGCAGGATCTGTTAACTCAATAACTATCGAGTAGTTATCCAGGCATAATTTTAACACAAACAGAAAAAAATACAAGAACAATGAATACAACCCCCACAAAAACCATCCCAATTAGTGAAAAGCACTTTTATGCATTCAAGGAATTTAAGTTAAAGACCAAGTTGAAAAAAAAACCACTTGGAAGATAGTTTGGTGTTTCGGTTACTTGAAACAACTAATAATATTCTCATCGGAGTTAGCAAGTTCCTTTCACAGATCTGTCCGGGAGAACTGGCCGAGTCTCTCTGTTAAAATTAATAATTGTTCAGTGGAGAAAGTCCATTTCTTTCTCAAAAAGGGCGAGTCACAATCCTCGATGTATTCAGCTCGAAAACTACTACGTTTAAGTAGAAAAATCCCACAAATATTATCTTTTGACTGTTTTGACGAGAACAAAACACGCATTTGTTTTGGCCAGAATTAAGCGAAGACATTTCCCATGCATCAGTGATACTTCTTTCGTAATATCCGTCACCCAACGACTTTATCAACATGGACGTCGCCAGGATTTTTCATAGAGGGGGGCAAAACATATTTTTCCCAAAAAAAATCTTGCATTTCTCTCGATTTATCAGTTTTAGAGGGGGGCGGGGACATTTTGCCCCCCAAAAAACTCATTGAATTTACACCACTATGACTTCGCACCTCTTTTTTTTTTTTTTTTTTTCCTTCCTTCCTTTTTTATTATTTTTATTTTTGCTTTTCCAAGGGGGGGGGGAAGCGCCCCCCTTGCCCCCCCCCTCGCGACACCCATGTTTATCAATAAACACTGCTGTGTAAAAAAAAAGACAAAGAAATGAACCTAATTATTAGAGATACATGTACTAACATCACTGTAATGAAAAGTTCCCTGTAAAATTTACGATAACTTACATGTCAGGCTGCATTTTAGCCAAAGAATTGCAAAATGTTCGGACTCTTTTGACCCTCTATACTATTGGCAAGAAATATTACGGAAACAATTTTAGGAACCATTTTTCCAGCATTAATGATAAAAAAAACTCTTAGCATTCGATAGCTGCCGCACCGTAAACCTCTTGGTTTATGTCATATACTTCCACGTAAAAATAATGAATTGATAAGTTTAATTTTGTGTGAAAATTGTTTCGATATTGTAGTTAAGAATCATTAACGTTCTGTTATGACTTTTTAGCCTCGAGCCTTGCGCATCTTTTGATACCAAAAATTAAAAATCGGACCACGGGTTGCCACGCAGTGAAAATCTTTCCCGCGCTACGCGCTGTGAAAACTGAATTTTCCCGTATACGTCGTGTACACAGAGCAGAATTGCCATTCGTACATGAATAATTAATTAGCCATAATTCCCAAACCCTTTGACCTATAATCAAAGGGTATACCCAATTTGGGTAGTCAAAGGGTATACCCAATTTGGGTATGTTTATGAAGAGTTGCTCTATGCATGTACCGAGTTTCAAAAAAAAAATCACTCGATGTCCGAGATTTTAGGGGGGGGCGGAATCCCCCCCCCCCCCGGCTGAGAGATGGTCAAAATAACCCGGTCCTTTAAAGGGTTAAGGGAATTATGTATTAGACTTAAACGTTAATATTTGTTTACTGTTTTGACAAAAATCGCATTTATTGCAAGAATTGTACGAAGACATTTCCCATTTTCTAGTTTTCAATGTTTCGGTTTATTTCATCATTGTCTTCTACACTGTAGTATGAGCTCACACCCCCTCCTTCTTGCTTGGTAGGCTGAAAACCTGAACAGTAATTGTTGAATCGTCGATTTACTTGAAGAACGCCCTCTTGGTTTCAGACATCGCAATACTTTTACAATTTAACCCTAAAGTGGACGGGGGGGGCGGAATCCGCCCCCCCCCCTCAACATTTTCCGTGATAGCCTCTAAAAAAAAAAAAATTCGCGACCCGAGCTGTTATGACTTTTTAGCCTCGAGCTTTGCGCATCTTTTGATACCAAAAACATAAAAATCGGACCACGGGTTGCCGCGTAGCGAAAAATTTTCCGGCGATACGCGCCGTGAAAACTGAATTTTCGCATATACGTCGTGTACACAGAGCAGAATTGCCATTCGTACATATGAATAATTAATTAGCCATAATTCAAAAACCCTTTGACCTAAGGTCATGAAATTTCTTGGGTATGTTTAGGAAGAGTTGCTCTATGCATGTGCCGAGTTTCAAAAATGTTCGTCACTCGATGGCCGAGATCTTAGGGGGGGGCGGAATCGCCCCCCCCCCCCCCCCGGCTGAGAGATGGTCAAAATAACCCGGCCCCTTTAGGGTTAACAGATCAGAGGGCGCTATGAATATGGATATCCTAACATTTTTGTCTGGGGTTGCAGAGCTTGCAAAGTCTGTCACGAGCCAATGTGGCCCATTAGGCCGGCGTCTATCTCCGGTTTCAGTTACATGAAACAACTGAAAATATATTCTATTCTCCCTGGATCGGATGCTAATTCCACGGCAGGTTGCTCCCCCGCTAATGCCGGTGTGGAAGGTAATTCTGTCCCCCGGTAAAAATGTCCGGGGGGGGACAGAATTACCTAGGTAAAAGTGTCCTCCCTGGCCCGTTAATTCTGTCCCCCTCCAGGTTATTCTGTCCCCTAGGTTTTTTTGTCCCCCTCTTTTGAAACCCGGAAGGTTATTGTTTTGATGAATTCACTCTACAAGGTATACATTTTGGACTTTTAGTCTGCCCTTCATGAATATAAAAAATAATTAATTTAGTCTATTAGATGATACGTGAACACAATGTTTCGATTCGGAGTACGGTGAACTCTATCGCGATTCTACCGCGATAGGTCAACACAGCGGCGATGCATGGCGATGGCGATGGCCCTCGTCTCATTGATAATATGATACAACGTCTCCTTGGATTGGTCTGTGTTCCACTCATAGCGCGTAACGAAATTTCCTATTGGACGAATTTCCATTGTAGAGGGAGACGCATATGTACACATGTTATAATCACTGCCTCAAATCTTGCAGCATGTACTGGCGCGTGCGACACGCTGCTGCTCTCAGTACATACTGCATGGGGACACATTTACCAGGGGGACACTTTCACCGTTGGGCAGGGGGACATTTTTACCTGGAGGGGGACAAATTTACCTAGGTAAAAGTGTCCCCCCGGACACATTTACCGGGTCACGAGCCGGTAAATGTGTCCGGGGGGACACCTATTATGTGTTCCCTATTATACCCATGTCTCCACAGGGTACCGTGTACTCTATCATTGCAGTTGTACCCGCAAAGGTGGCTAAATTAAATAAATCCGAGTGCGTATTGTCTCTATACAGTTGTGTACATCGCAATGAGATTATAATGACTTGACATGATCACTGAATACAATGATAATACCATGTTTGTCAAAATGTAGTTGCATGACTTACATCGTATCTGCACCAAATAGCTCACTAACGTTTGGGCTGTAGTGGAAGCCATAATTATATATAGCAATAATATAGGTATTCATTTTCAACAGCTAGTTAAAATGATAATACAAAGCCTGATTGCCTAAATTTTATTTTCATTATTTTATCCCCTTTATGTTCATGGGGTTTCAGACAAGGAAGGGTGTTGTCATAAAAAAAATCTGGGGTCTGGAGCCCAAAATAGGGTCGGTTGGAAATAGCCGAAACTTTGAGGGCATGTAAATCGTGATTTTGTTTATATCTTTCTAGAAAGACCATACAAACTTTCATTGGCAACGAAAAGAGACAAAAGTTATTCTTAGAATAAATAAAAGTGCATTGTTTTATTTTGTTCCTTTTGAATATATACATGGCGTTTGTATTTATTTACTTAATTACATTACAAATTGTTTTTCCTTCTATTGTTATAGATTATAAAGAAAAAGTAGTTATTCATTACAGTACATATCCATTCAATATTACACAATGCATTGCGCCACCTACAGTTTGCCACGAAGATACCATTTTTCAAGTTTACGGTCGACAAAACACGGCCCATTTGAACGAGTATCAGTAGACAACTCTTCTGCCGCCTTACAAAAAAAAACACATTGATAAAAAGAAGAGAAAAAAGGCAAACATATACTCGAATCATACGCTTACGAAACTACTGACGGGACAATCTATGATTTCAAATAGCCCACGCTGCGAATTTGTCGACCATCTCCCACAAAGCACTGAGAAAAATAAACTCTCCTTGACAAACTCTTGGTAGCTCACTGCATTGTGAAACGCCCGAATTCAAGTGTATTAACATGATGAACGGGGAATTTCTACTTTATTTAGGCTATTAGACATTATGTGTTCAGAGGCAGTACAGCGCCGGGAGTTGAACCACCGACCTGTACAGCAAGCCTTCAGACACTGCCCATTTTACTGGTCCCAGAGGGTCAGTCTAGCGCCCTCTTAGTACCGATCTGATAGACTGACTACCTCACTGCACTTACGAGTACTGTACATGAGAGCGGTTGTGCAGGGTGAGTCAAAAAGAAAGGATTAATTTTTTTCCCTTAAAAGCAATTATATTTGATACACAAATGAAGTATGTCTTAAAAGAACATGGGCGGACCCAGAACACACATTTTTTTTTGGGGGGGGGGCCAAAAAAGATTACGGCGTGGGTTTCGGGGCCCGCTATTCGGTTACTTTCATTTTGACTAACCCTGTATAATGCTGAAGATAGGCGGACAGTGCTTTTCCTATAAGAATACCCCTGCAATACATTGTATATACAAAGAAAATAGCTAAGTACAGAAGATATGCCAAACTTACATGGGATGTATACCACTCGTGACTGGTTTTCGGATGATAATATGTTTGGCACAAAAAAAAGACATTTGGTGATAGCCAGGGGCGGATCTAGCTTTCGGGAAACGGTGGGGGGGTGTCATGACGTGGGGAGAGGGTGAGTTCAACCCCAAATACCCTCTTTCTGCCACTGATTCTCATTCTTAATCATTTAAATAAATGTTTGAGCGCTCTTTGACTAGAAGGCTTGCCTTCAAAAGTTGTCTTCCGGGAATACATGTATGAGGAGAAGTACTACATCATTTTAGTGGTAATTTTACTCGACCATTTAGGCCTTACAATCAGTGAAATCAAAATAATGACCTCTGATTGAGATGAAAATCTGTGCTAATAGACTATTATCATGTTGCAGCCATTTGTTTTGTTCTCATTCAGATCAATGTAACCAAAGCGAGGCTGGAAGGAAAAATAGTCTGGTTCCTCTTTGCACAAAAACATCATACAGGGAACATGAATAAAATGGTGGAAGCATGATAAAGGTTTATTAGGACTGCAGGCATACTTTCTGGAATTTGTTAATAGCGTTGGTATTGGTTTTGGTTTATTAAGCTGTCCAATTAATTGACAGATGTAACGAATTCATAGAAATTTAACAACAGATCGACAATGGGTAAAAAGGACTGGAAAATAACACACTTGCTAATGCTGTCTAGCCCTAGCCCTTGACACGTTGCCAGGGGTGCATTCAAACAGAGACGGCCGAGCAATAATTTATCTCATGACTGGCAGCTTCCCACATGTTCATGGAAACTTTCTTGGGACATACCAGGCAAGCTGGCCCCTTCGCTCACGGGAAAGCATCCCTGGCAATGAGTTAGCAAGACCTTAAATAATTTGGGCAGATATATCAGCTCAGTATAAAGAACAGCTTTAGAGAGTGTGCCTTAAAGGAATATACAACATTTGCAAACATCGAAAAATAAAACTACCAAGTTTTTGCGAAATACCTTAATAGGATGTTGGTAAATGACAGTGGCACCTGGTGTGGAGTCAGGGAACCAGACTGCTTGAACAGTTTTGTTTTTCTTGGTTTTTCCAGCATTTTCGAACACAAAACTTCAAACATGTGAGTGTAACAATATTTGATCTATTATACTAACCCCTTAAATAGTTCATTTCTGAAAATTACAGCAAAAGCCAATGATGTATATTCCCTTTAAGTGGGCGGTTTTTCTTTCGATGGCTTTTGACGGATTGTCGCACTGCTTCAACGGCACCCAAAAGCCGCAGCCGTGAAACTCTCCCGCGTCAGGCCGCACTCCCAGCTTTTCACAAACACACACGGTTCGTCTGTAGTGTACGGACTGCAGTTAATATTCGCTTGATATGCCAGTAGTATTGATGTGATATTTTACACTGATGTTCCAGTGGTAATTAAGTCACACTCGAGTCGTGAACTACACAATGATCGATATGACTACAAATCTTCTGTCCCAACTTGAACCGACTATGCATAGGGCAAGCAAACATGTCCACACCACCAACTGCAACATCCCCAACTTGTACAAAATCCTAGCTCCCAAATGAAAGTGTCAACAATCGCCAATGTTGTAATTTTATTTCAAACATTAATAAAATTATCAACAAAATACTCAGTTGCTTATAATAATATATATATTTGTACACTATTTACAAAGCACAAAGGCAGCATGCACCATAAAACATGACGCCTAAAAATAAAGGGGGCCGTTGCCTGAATAGTCTTCCCCGAAGTTTTAATACCGCGATTGAAGTTTATATAGGAGCTGTTTATACTGAACTATGAATGACCGGCTCATTGGCCACAACAGGTGTTTCTCTGCTTCTTGATTGGTCATCTCCGCCGCGTCTGCGTTTCCTGTCCCGCCTCTTTGATGGTCTAGTTCCCTGCCTCCTAGGTTTAGTGGTCACCTCGGCCGCCGTGGGTGCCTCGCTGCCATCTTGCAGGGTTTGGGTAGACATCAGACCATCATCAGCCAAGATGCCTACCACGCTTGCCTCCCCTTTGCAGGTGTGTTGGTCAACTGTCTCGGTGCACTCGCTGCAGCGAACGAAGCAGCACCAGTGGAACTTGCACTCGCATTGGCTGGTGCGCTGGACACGCGTGGTGTTGTAGCCCCGCCCACAGCACATGACGTCACAGCTGTCTGTACCCTTGGAAGTCTTGTTGCAAACTCGGCCTGCCGTGCCCAGGGAGCCTGTTAAAAATTAAAGGGAGCAGAAGAGAACTTGAACGTTTAGTAATTACAAAGTGAATGACATCATAATTTCTGGTTCCTGCTGGAGTAAACGTGACTGGTCTTAGTTTCAGTGTTGTAGTCGAGACTACAACATCCGAGTCCTCCTGTCCGAGTCCTAGTCCGAAAAATCCGAACCTGAGTCCTCCTAATGAGCGGCTCATAAATCAAATGTTGTCATACATATTAACAAAAATAACCAAGTACGAATGCACAGTAAGCTCAGACGAAAAATGCGACGCCGACGGCACATATTATGGAACACCATATTTATGATTAATTTTCGGGACAAACATTACAGACAGACCATCCGACCGACCGACCGACCGACCGACCACCAAGTGACATGTAGATGCTTCTGCCAGAGCTTAAACATTGCACCCGCTCACCTTTTGGGGACATTTCCTCCTTCTGGAAACCGTCCAACCACTTCACAAAATGGCGTCCACCTTGTTCGAGGAAGATGTTGTACAGCGCAAGTGCAAGTGCACAATAAGCTCTAGCCGCGTTGCAAGAAGTCTGGCATGAAATCGATCAAAATGAACCCTGCCAGAGTTTAAAAATGCGATGCCGAAAAATGCGACGCCGATGGCACATAATTATTATGGCACACCATTCTTTGGTCAATTTTCGGGGACAGACAGACAGACAGATAGACAGACCAACCGACCGCACCACTAAGGGATCTGAAACTTTGATTTCATTTAATTTGTAAGCAACAGAGCTATTTAGGATCAAAAGTAGGACATGTTTTTTTGACACGTAGTAGCCTATGTCTTAGTCCATGTTTATGGACGGTATCGGTGTTTAGAAACAGGGTTCCAAATTGATACCCTCCCTGGAAAAAAATCGATCCGGAGTTGCCTGTTATAGAGTGGGTATCCCATCAAGTGTTACACACCTATGTTCCGACACACCAATGTTCGGACAACCCTATGTTCCAACTGCTCATATTCCTATCCCTAACCCTAACCGGGGGTAACACAATCTAATGTGCGGGTAGTCGGAACATAGGGGTGTCGGAACATAGGGGTGTCGAAACATAGAGCAGTCACCCACCAACTAAGCATCCCATGGGTGCATGGATCATGCATGGAAAAACGGTATATTGCGCGTCTCTCGTTGCTTGTTCTAATATTGCAGACTCCCAGAAGTTCAAACATCTCGCCTCCTTATCTATACCGAATCAACCACAAGTGCAGCAGCCTACCTGTTTCAGGATCTCTCTTGCAGTAGTCCGGCGACTGCCCGAAGTACACCAGGTTGGCCCGGTTGGGTCTGCGGTGGTTCCTGGTCACGCTGAGTCCCGTGCCGTCCTGTCCCATGGTCACCTCCGAGGCCTCGTCGTACTTGGCCCGTATAAGTAGTCACCCACCTCTTGGAAGTCCTGCATGGCCATCCAGCAGGTGCGGATGGAGCAGGACCCGCTGACGCCGTGGCACTTGCACTCCAACTTCATGTTCTTCATCACTGCCTGGAATTGATGGGATGAGCATACACAAACCAGCATTATCAAATGTGTGTATAAAACAACCAAATGTTATCACAAGTCATGGTAAGACATCTGCATGGAAAGATGTCGTACATGGTAATACTTCCGACGTTTGCAGAAGGTCGTTGGTTCGAGTCCCACCTAATAGCTTTAGCTAGTGATTTGTTTTCTCGCATGCCTTTGGACATTACCGAGAGCGTTTGAAGTTGGTTCTATGAAGGGCAAAAAAATATCGAAGGCAAAAACAGGTCATCACGTTTCAAGTCAAGTTAAAAGTTATCCGATCGAACTTTGACAAAGAATCTATGGACAAATCACGGAGCTCTTCCTTTAACATAGTTCATCCAATGTTTTGACCAGATTAGTCATTGACTCAGTAACAACATTTTTATTTGTAATAAAAAACACACAACATATTTGTTGGTGACTGTTGCTAACCCTCACCGAATCATTATTCATTGGTTTGCTGATGTGGAATATTTTGATTGTGCGAGACATCACTGAAAAAAAAATGGAATGGATGTTGGCCATTAATAAAAAAAAAAGGTCCTCCTCTCACAAAGAGCGCACTTTCCACGACCAGCCTGAGAAAAATTCAACCGTTTTCTAGTCAAAACTGGTTTCTTCTTTTTAGAGAGGAAGAGGTTGGGCGCTGTAAGGACCTATACTGGTTCGGGAAGTTAGGTTGGCGTAGAGGTTCTTTTCTCGCCTTCCACCGCTGTGACCTGGGTTCGATTCCTGCCCTGCTCCTCATGTGGATTGGGATTTCAGTCCCTACTTGATTCCATATATTTCCTCGGTATATTCTTCTGTGGTTTTCCTCCCATCGCTAAAACTGTAGTTTCTTCACTTTGTCTTCTCTTTATACTGGGCCCCATGAATTGGCTATACCTATAGTTAAACAAGAAATAAATAAATACCCTCCGTCCCGCCCTGTTGTTGTGAAGGTTCATCAGCGCTCTCGGGTCTCGGTCCTTCCGTTCCCGAGAGTCCACGAACTGCCGGGCGAAGTCGTGGGCGAACTTGACGTTATCGCTGCAGCCTCCCCAGTCGAACTCGCCGTGCTCGTCCCGGCTGGAGCCCTTCTTGGACGGGTCGCAGGCGCAGTCCAGGAACTCCCCTTTGCTGCAGGACCGGGTGATCTCGTGCACCACGCCGGCTGAGGAGATGGCGTAGACGAAGGCAGCCTCCCTGCTGGCTTCTGGAACGTGAATGAAACATAATTGAGATGCTTATTATAGTCGATAACACAACTTGGGGGAATACTGCGAGAAGTGACTAGCTCTAAAAGTAGGTGGTTGAGGAACCGAGGTGTGTGGACTCGATGGTCGCATTCAGTATGCCCTGACCGTCATTTAGGACCTGTATGTATTTTCTGACAGTTATCTGCGGACAAAAAAGCAGGTTCTGAAATCATGTTTCTATTATTATGTTCATATCGTTATAGAGTTCATGTTGATTCTGAGAAACAGGAGGACTTATACCTCGGAGCTTTCCTCCTGATGATGACGGTCAAACAATACCGACCGAAGAGTCGGGAAAACATTAGCCTGGTCAATGCTCTCGGCGTTATTCGTCCCGTACGCGGTCAATCGTTGGCATATATCCTCACGCGCTACGCACATGCATGTAAAATTACAGCGCGAACAGCGATCTCACGCGGCCACTATTTTTATATGCAAATCAGTTGGGGATGATCGAGAGCCTTGGTTCAATCGTCCATGTGAGGTTTTGGGGGTGGTGCTCATTATGTTAATAGCTTTAGCTGACCTTAAATGTCGTTTTCTTATTGGTCGATCGTTGCGTGGAAACTTGCATAGTGAAACGTGGCACCGTACATAATCCATACACGTGCACGTTGTGTGTCTCTGCACACGGCACCAATGCACAAAAACAGTGGTTCCTGTCACGTCCGCAAAAGGCGAATAGCCGCAAATAATTTGATGACGTCCGGGTTTACCAAGGTGTGATTGGACACTCCACATTTTAGCCCCGCCTACACTTATCTGTATTCGCATACGAGCGTCGTGCGCCAGAAATCCAGCGCAAAATAAAGAAAAACATAAGCTTGCCGACGATTGAACCAAGGCTCGAGATCGTCCTCAACTGATTTGCATAAAAAAATAGTGGCCGCATGAGGTCGCTGTTCGCGCTGTATTTTTACATGCATGTGCATAGCGCGTGAGGATATATGCCGACGATTGACCGCGTACGGGACGAATAACGACGAGAGCATTGACCAAGGCTACTTTTGGGGGGGACAAAACAGGTTTTGGGGTCGTTGCGTTTAAATGGTGATATTCTTTAAATGGATTTGGCAATTCCAGTATTTTTTTCATCTAAAAGTAGCTTATGAAAGTGGCTTTCCAATCATTATGTTTGGTGCTACTTTATTTTTAAATATAGAATATATTTTTGAGGTTGGGGTTTCGCTTTTTGTGTCTCACCCTGTAACTTCACCAGGGCTATATATAGGGATCTATCTACCAAGTTGAGTGCTTTTGACGTTACCACTGTGAGTCGGTCGCGGCCTTGTCCAAACTATTATGAGCCACTTGACTATAAAACGGATTAACTTGGGGACGTGTTCTTAAAATTTGAAATTTAAGAATTAATACTAGGTCAAAACACGTTTTTCTGGTGATGAACCACTAAATTATTGTCGGTGTACCCTGCAAAGATGCCGGATTGGGTACATGAATATGGAAGTTTATTTACTGGTCTGCAACCTATAGTGACATAACTATATATAGCACTCACATTTTCGTTTTTCCGCCATTTTTGTCGGTAGTTTGTCCCCTCTGCATTATACTATGAAAATTGCTATTGACAACCAGCTATAAATCGTTGCGCGACCAAAACCAACCGCGGTATATGCTGTCATGAATAGTCGACTAGACTAGTCCAGAACAATCCTCGACTAGCGTGCCGCGTTCGATCAGAATTAGTCGAACTATGGATCGAACTCGTACTCAATAACATACAGGTATATCCATGACCAAAGCGTACACTTGCTATGCAATTAAAATAAATACTATGTTTATATAAACAATTATAAGTAAACACAAAAGTAACAACTGGATCTGATTGAATCTGAGAAAAGTCAGAAAACCCATATCCTCTTTGAGAGTACATGGTAATTAGGAACCATGGTATTTTGTACGAGAAACGAGCGTCAATATGGTACCCCGAATTGATGAGCGCATACAAAAACCATACACTATATCACAGCAGACAACGATTCGTCACCGACACCACGAAGTAACACTCTACCGTGTTAAACCATTTTTTTTTTCGATTTTCAGGTTTTTTTTGAGTTTTAAACATTATTCATCAAGGCCTACCATTGCACGAAGTTTCAAAGCTTCAAGGGCTTTACTTTTATTAATAATTACGCTAAGTATCCATGGCAACTTTTGCGCAAAAGTGACAATTTTCAAGTTCCATTTACCATTGCAATGCATGGCGCACACTCTGCTCATAAGTACAAGTGAGCAAAAACCTTTTCACGAAGTAACACTCTTCTTGTAATAAGTTGTATGAGCGCGCGCACGCTGACCTGAAGTTGCACTTTCCTCGTGCTGTATACATTGAAGAGTGTTACTTCGTGAAAACGAAAATTAACACGGTTTCGCAGCTTTTTCGGTTTCACGAACTAACACTCATCTTTTTTTCTCTTATTTCTTGTTTATTTAATACACAATCGGGTGAAAAACAGTAGATTTAATAAATTCAATTCATCAAGTGTCCACAACGAGAAACCCAACTGAAAATACTCTGTCGTTTTGACGCAAAGTGTTGTTTTAGAAGGCGTTCAACTTTAGATGCCGTTTTCTCCGATTGCTAGTTTTTACCGGTATGTACATGAGTGTTACTTCGTGGTGTCGGTGACGAAATGTTTACCACAATTACGTTTATTATGACTTTTGAACTTGGAACAGTATGATAATATAAATGTCCTTTTGTAAACAGGATTTTTTTTGTTTCTGTTTGATACCTATAGTATAGTATCAATGACAAGAGTCCTTCAAAGGATGTGTTACGAAAACAGGAAGTAAATCTAAAAATATAAAAGTGAAAATGGTGTGATAATGGGGCTGCGTAGTTTCCTCGTACTATATATAAGTAGAAGGGGAAATGGGTATTTCAAAATGTTACAATCACGTCACGAAACAGTTTTCTGCTAACAGGAACAGTTTGACAAAACATTGGTTGGGTTAACTTTGTGGAGAGGTAACCTGTGTCCGAAGGCTTGAAGCCACCAACATGTCTCCCATTGATAAATTTATACTTCGCGCTGGTCTGCTGTATTTCTTCCTAGTAAGTTTTGCTTGTGGTCGTGTTCAGGCACAACCCACAGTAGAACGAGGCCCGCAGGATGCCGTAGTTCGTGCAGGAGACACAGTCGAGTTCATTTGTGACTTGGCAAATGCAGGCGATTCTACCGTCTACTGGAATCATTGGGAGAGCTCATTATACCTTAGCGTTGATAGACGGCTATATTCAGCGCCCACTCTACCCCCACAGCTGGAACAACGTCTGTCGATCATCGGTGATGAGAGCAAAGACGAGTTTACTTTGAGGATCACAAATGTACAGGAAACTGATGAAGGGACATATTCGTGTCTGTATGGTTCTGCCACGGAAACACCGGAGACTGCTGGCGCGGCTGAGCTTACTGTTTTGGTTCCACCAAGCCCACAGTCACCATGGTGCCGTGTAGAACCTGCATCAGCGGCTGTGGGAGACAGTGTGAATCTTAGTTGTAATGTTCAAGGTGGTAAACCTGCTCCAAACATCACATATTACAAAGGGAATGAACAGTTGGTAGGTCCAGTGACTGATTCAATTCTTCATCCATATCAGTTAAAAGCTCAAGACAATGGCGTGACTTTCACTTGCATCATGACTACACCCGCCTTGGATGAGCCGCGTAACTGCTCTGCGATGCTGCTGGGAATCTTACCGACTGCCACCATTCTGCCAGCAGCATCTAGGGTTGAGGAGGGGACTTCTACCACCGCGAGGGCTGAAGTAATCTACCGGGAACAGGCAACAATGAGTGTCAGTTCCACATGGGTGCAGTGGGAAGAGACAACTAGGAGTAGCAGGTTCACCACAGGGTCACTCACAGACAAACCCCCGTCTTGTCCAACGAATGACCAATTATCTCCAGTCGCTGTGGCTTTCATCATGGCGGCAGCGGTCCTAGCAGTAGCAGTGATTGTCCTCATCATCTTGCTCGTGCGGCAAAAAAGGAAACATTCCCGGAAGTCCACAAGCCCCCCAGCAGGACCGAGAATGACGCAAGCAGACCATAGGTATTATGCCATAACGGTTGAGGGAGAGCAGGGTCAAGAAATGCAAGAATACGCTTATGCTGCAGTCCAGGAGGATGGTCCGATCACCTCTGAGTACCTGGAACTGCAGGGTTCTCCTGCGTGCAAGGAAAGCCTAGAGGATAAGGATGGTCCTATCACCTCCGAGTACCTGGAACTGCAGGATTCTCCTGCGTGCAAGGAAAGCCTCGATCGAGGAAAGGATGGTCCTATCACCTCGGAGTACCTGGAACTGCAGGGTTCTCCTGCGTGCGAGGAAAGCCTAGAGGATAAGGATGGTCCTATCACCTCTGAGTACCTGGGACTGCAGGATTCTCCTGCGTGCAAGGAAACCCTCGATCGAGGAAAGAATGGTCCTATCACCTCGGAGTACCTGGAACTGCAGGATTCTCCTGCGTGCAAGGAAAGCCTCGAGTATGCGTATGCTACCTACCCAGAGTGCAAGAACGATCCTACTGCTTGAGGCAAAATTGACTGTTCCACATCCTGTCAAGATAAAGAGGCAGAGCCCGAGAAGACCTATGCAGGACATATCTGCATGAGTATGAAGTGCCATCAAAGCTAGCAGCAACAATTTAAGGGGGGGGGGAATATTAATGTTGTGTTCCCTGTGCTCTTCGACTTTTTTTTTTTCTATGAATAAAATGTTTGACTTGTGTGTTTTATTTGATCCAACGCCAAACTTCACTTTTTTGCTTTTTTTTGATCGTGGGAAATGTATGTGGCCTATTTTCGAGTAGTATAATAGGGGTGTAAATGTCGCCACCAACGTCAAAATAGTCCCCCCCTCCCCCACCACACACACAAAATATATCTTTTCTGCTGCCAAACATTTTGGGCAACATTTTTTTGAAAAAAATCAAACTTCTACAAAAAATTGGACACGCTGAGGGAAGGGAAAATAAAACTGGAAAGTTATATTAAAAATTAGGTGCAAATTTTTTTTAAATACAATTTCTCGTTTGTTTGCTTTCTTTGTGATATTCTGAATATCATTTGTGAACAAAATATGATATTCATGAAATGTGAGTACAGCGCAAACTAAATATTTTGTTGTACGAATGTTGCTTTCGTTACAATGTTTGAGTGTTTGGGTATGTCGTGGTTATTAAGTGATTAGCACTTTGAACATTTTATAATGGGTCACTAGGGAAACATTCCCGTAGACTTGTGCGCGATGTTTTTTTTTTCTCCAATTTTAATGACCCTTAACCCCAATTTTACCTTAACCTACCCCCACGAATTTCGGTATTTTTTACTAATCGGACCACATGCAATCGATTGAGCCTGTTTGCGATGGTAAAATTTTGCCTCTAAATTGGGGCTGAGGCATAGGGAGACATTGAGATGTCTCCCTAATTCCACGTCTCCCAAAGGTATAACTCATGACGCTAAAAAGTCTCCCAAATGTCCTATATTATTTTGTGGTTGTATAAGTATCAGTTATTATTACTTTTTCGCCTGATGGTTTTGAAATTGAGGACGAAGACCTCTTTGTCTTTGAATGTGAAAAATGCATAAATATAACCGTGCATATGATTGCAAGTTATTTATGCGGTGTTAAAGAGTTTTTGGTCATTTTCTGGACCGACTGTCTTGTCCCTTTTCTTAGATTTACAAAAAATCACATTTCAAAAACTACAGGTTTTTTTAAAGAAAGGCAAAGTTTGGGAAAATATGCGCTTTTGAGTGTTTGGCAAAAATCTGAACAGTTCTATAATAGAACCAAATGAGAAAGCAAATTTAAACTTTAACAATAATAAAATAAAGATTGTTCACATAGTGGTTTAATTGACTATGCAAATTTGAAGCAAGTTGCTCCAAATTAGACACCAGAAAAACATGAAAGGAATAACAACAGTTTTTTTTATAGAGAAGGAAACAGGACAGTGACATTCCAGTGAATGTATTATTCTGTTTATGGGTTGTAAATATTGTAAAAGATAAGAACTCAATCATCATAATGTATTTTTCTAACTCGTACATATTGGTAAGGAAAATAGTAAAAAATTGTTGACTTGCACATCTGTAGACAGTGCGAGGAAAAGTTATAGTTTTCCGGTAACTAACTGCATGTAAATGTTTAAACAAGTTCATTGAAAAATATAAGAGGTAGACTTAGTTTTTAGTATTACAGTTAATAGGTTTTCCCAGCTATTTTTAAAACATTTATCATTAGAATTCACTGTTCTTTATATTCAAATTCGTCCATCAACATCGATTTAGTGCACTTCCAATGTTTGATTTAGTCTTTTTTGTCAGACAATTTCAAATTCAGTTCAAGCAAATTCAAACGATGAACACACGTTTTCGTCCCGGAGCATTCGATTTCGTCCAGTCTACGCCAAACTTTGTTATACAGAAATCAAATTCGTCTAATTGATTGATATCAGACAAATTCGATCTCTGAATGCTGCCATTCAGCAGCAGCTTAGACGAATTTGATCTGTAATGACGAATATTCTCAACCCGGTGACTAAAGAGGGTGACCAAATTGAATGGTCAATTACGAAATTGGTTTTGTTAAAAGCGTGTGAAATTTTTCTCGTACGAAATCGAATGTTAGATTTGGTGAATTTGAATGAAAAATGTTTTAAAACAGCCGGGAAGCCTATATAATAGTTTGTATTTTGAACTTGCACGTACTATACATTTCCTCGCTTGCATATGTGACCTTGTCACCAAAAAAAATTAGCTTATAGGTCGAAAATCGCCATTTTGAAATACAGTAGGACAAAGCCCAAAATTTAAAGGGGTTGTCGAATTTGTGTTAGTTGCAGGGGGATCTGTTTAAATAAGTTGACTTTGTTATTTACAGTAACACAACAGCAATATTTTTAATTGCCATTTTCTCAAAAATTAATGTTACAAGTTCGTTTAAGTTGGCGGTCTATATTCCTGTTAGTTAACTCAGTACCCCAAAATTGTATGTACCATTAGAAAGCTCTTGTTTTGTTCTGCAGAATCAAAATATATAAACATCTCAAGTCCGACTTCATGCTCATTTTGCGATGCCAGGTCACATATTACTTGTACTGATAACTCTACTAGTTCTGTCTAATAGGACATCAGGTAGTTTACCTAATTGTGGCCAAGGGAAGCCAGTTTTGCAGCCTTTTTTTTGGGGGGGGGGGAATTACCAAAAACAAGTTTCCGATAGGTTCAAGGAATTTGCAAAATAAAATTCAACCCATGACGCTGTCAAACGGGAAGAAGGTGTTACTTTTGAGTGAAAGAATTAAAATACAACTGGATAATTACAACAAAATGACAGGAGGGTTCGAACAAACCACCAAAGGCTGTATACAGGGTAGTTTTTAGCAAAGATTAAAAAACAAATGGATTTTTTATATTTAACTTGCCAATTAGCTAACACCAGTTGCTGTACATAAGTGATTTTTGAGCAATCTTTTCTGCATTTGAAGCAGGTTTTTTTTTATATTTAATGAAAAATCTTTGGAGTACCATTTAATGAAAGCCAGAGTTTCAAGCGGGGAGTGCCAGACTCTAAAAGGCCTGATCTAAATGAAGAAGAAACCAGACATATTTTTTTTTTTTTGTGCAGTGTTGGAATCACTTATTTTTCTGAGTCAGTGACTATGTTGGGTGCCACTGGGGAAAAAAACTGTTCAATTGTTGACAATGTGATCAAAACGAAAGTGAAAGACATCTACACAACCCAGGAAGTTGCGGGGCTACAGCGGATCATGGTACTGGTTAAAGGAAAGGGAAATGATGTCCAAGTATAACAAACATTTGTTTTCATTTATATGGAATTGAACTCGGGGGAATGACTTAAGTACACAAATAGGTGTAAATATTCACTTTCTCCTAATAAGTAATTTCTACATTGTACGTGATTATTAATAAGCTGCATGCGAAGTATAAAATAAGTGATTAAATTGGTTTTGTTTAAAAGCGTTTGAAATTTTTCGTGTACGAAATTAAATGATAGAGTTGGTGAATTTGAATGAAAAAAAATCTTTTAAAACAGCCGGGAAATCCTATGCTAACCCCAAATCCATCCATTTCTGAAAATTATAGCAAAAGCAAATGGTGTATACTGCATATAACCTTGAAGTAAAAAGGTCTGACAATAAGAATTTTGCATTTTGAATTTCATTTAAAGCAGCAGTCTGAGGTTTATAAAAACGTATTTATGAAGCGTTTGAAGCGTATCAGCAGACTCAAGATTTTTGAACAAGGATATTTGAACGGTCGTTAATTAAAGTTAAAATACCCACACATTCTAAAGAAATGAAATCATCTACACTTTATAAAATTTTTAAAAAACATCAAAAAACCATCAACTACACGTTCTAAAATAATCGAAGTTTTATTAAGAATGTGTAATTGTTGTTTTTATTTGGTACGTGTAGTTGATGTACATGTGAATTTTTTCTAAAACATGTAACTGGTGTTTTTATTTGGAATGTGTTTTTTGTTTTTATTGGAACGTGTAGTTCATGTTTTTATTCAGAACGTATTGTTTGTGTTTTTTTTTTATTTTATTTATTAGAAACTGTAGGTTTTTTTTCAGTTCATGCTCATGCTCTGTGCCACATGATTGCAGTAAATGCCGCGTGTGCTTATTACAACCGGGTGCTAGAGAACCACTGATATGATCTGATATGATCCTATGATAAGGAGAATGAGTTGTTGAGCAAACCATGTGCACGAATCAGAGAAAAGGTAAAATTTATTCCATCGATCAATAGGACCTTATTAAAACAATTCAGGAAAGATAAGTGCCGCCTTGGAAACTCGGAAACAATCCCACACTTCCCCTACTGCTTATGAACCCAGCTTGTTTGCCTACTAATTTGAAATGTTTCCACCCATGTCCAGAGTCAACCTACACATATAAAAGCATGTGTACATTTGCGATGGTTTACCACAAAAGGCACATGCTGTATTGACATTGGAGAAGTAGTACTTTACAAGCAAATCTGAAAGTAGGTTGGAAGTGATGGAAATCATTTGTAATGTTCATATGATAACACACATATTGCGTTTTAGACCTCCTACTGGCAGTTTCTATCGTGAACTTGACACTAAAGTCAAAGGGGTACAAATTGTCTTTGGGCTTCTTCTTCCCCCCCCCCCCTTTTGGTCTTGGAGGCTCAAGCCTCCCCCATCCTCTCCTGCCTTCTCTATGTCTCCTCTGGGTGCATCACTGTGACCATCACAGGCCGACATCACACACTGAGTCAACGGAAGAAGCTCAATCAAAATGCCAAACATGAACAGTCCTCCTTGTCATCAGGTCCTGTACAGATATCCTTGTGCTATGAATCAGGCCGCACACCCCGCGGCGGCTTGAGACTGTCCGCTTTCAAATCGCGGTATTTGCCCCGCAGCTCCTTGGGCAGGGGAACCTTTCCTGGGCAGGGGACCTGGCCTGGGATCTCGCATATGCACCTCCTACGGTGACCGGAACCAAAGTGGGCCGGGTTGGACTGCCGCTCTTGGGCTTTGCGTTCCCTCTCCAGTACCTCTCTGAGTTGGGGTAAAAAAAAAATGGTTTCAGTTAGGGCCAAATCACACAAAGCAATTTTCACGTGCAACTTTAAGGCAACCGAATGCACTGAAGGCCAAAAAAGAACTCTCTGTTAAAACTAAATATACTTCCTGGCAGTTGATGGAAGTTATTACGAAAATGTGAAAGTTAAGTTTGTCTGTTGATCTGTTTTACTTGGGAGATTGTCCAGGGTAACAGAGGAGGCACCAGTTTTAATTACACAAGTGGTGTTTTTTTTTTTGCAATTGTTTTTCTCAAGGTTTCAGCATTTGGACTTACTCTGATTTGCCCAGCACTTTGTTGAGGTGTTCTAGGATTTCTAGATTGCTCTTACTGTCGGTATCAATCAATACGTCATTCCCGTCATCTGTGGGGGAAAAACCAGATGAAACCACAATGTTCGTATATATTTCATTTTTCTCTTTTAAATATGGTACAGGAATACACACATTTCCCAAGACTGGGACCTTAAGTGCTCAAAATGATGCAAAAGAAGATCAGGCCTGCTTTACTCACTCATTAGCCAGCAAATTTCTCCAAAACATTCACTGGGCAAATGAAAGGTCCTCAGTATTTCACCAACCAAGTTTGAAGACTCAATTCAATTTTTAAAGGAGACTTTTCTTCAATATTTGGCAGTGCCTTGCACAAGTGAGGGAAGTCAAGTGATTTCAAAATGAGGCTTAAGACTAGACTTCTACATGTCCATCCATGGTCCAAATGTTTGACAAGACTGACTTAGTCTGACATTAGTCTGGCGCCTGACTAAGCAGAAATGTGCAGAAATAGTGACCTAGTACCCGACATCCTAGATATTTCTTTTGGCACAGTCAGCTGACAGTTAATTGATGCAGTACTGAAGAGTTGTTTGACTGGTTGTTTCATGTGCCAGTCTATTTTCTTGCATTGCATGTTTTCAGTAACTTAAGTTTTGGGACTCTCATACACAGTATTGAGAGTCCCAAATTTTCGGACTAACATTTCCCATGTCTGCAACCATTAAATAAACCTGTCTTATCCTAAAAACGAAGGGTCCAAATGTAAAAACTGAGTGTGTTTATTAAAATAAACTGAGTGCTATTTTCTGAGGAAACTGTAGTCTACACCATGTGAAATACAACTGTATATCAAATTTTATAAAGTCAGTCTTTCTATGTGTACAATAATAAAAGAAGCCTAACAAAATTCCAATATGTGTTCAATGCAACATGCTATCTCACGAAAGTCTGCTGCTGTAATTATTTACCCAAAAAACATCTGATGTAAGGTGACGGTGTAATATTCTGGAAGGTCTTCATCTGAACGGTGGGATTCTTGTATTGAAGCTGAGGCAAGTTGTAGAAGACAAAGTCTCTGAAATAGAAATGGAAGTAAGATTTATATTAATAGCTGCCATCTTTATCAGGCCATTTGACCATTTCGGATGAAAAGCAATGAGACTTTGGGTGATTTACACATGAAACTCTTCAGAATCCTGCAGAAACAGAAATAAAGATAAGAAATAAATAAAAAAGGAAGATACATTAAAAGACCTTGCAAAAATTAAAGGCTACTAGTACTTAAACTTGAAAGTGAAATCTGCCAAATTCTGCCTTTTGCCTGGCTTAAAAGTTCCCCAAATATTCCCAATCTATGGGCTATGGCCAGTCCCTGGACTAAACTTTTACTAGTTTTAGTCCAGAGACTTACAACAAACCTGGGATTAGCCCTATGACCCGCACTGAGAAGAGTCTACTCCAGTGCGGGCCATAGACTAAGGCTTACCTGGGTAATCCCCACACAACATGAAATCTGCAATATTGTTTTTTTCTATATATGATAACTAATAATATGATTATGAATGATTGATGATTTACATGATTCAGGCTGTAACATTTGAAAAGAAACAAACTGGGGAACAAACAAACACTTAACACTAAACGTTTAATAGTTAATACAAAAAAATCAATGGTCAATATTGATAGTTATTACCTTCATTCGGATATTTGTCCTTTTAAATATGTTAAAAATTCTGCAAGGTTCTACATACGAATTACGAAATAAAAAACAACTATTTTAAACTTATTAATATAATCGCAGTGGCTATTGTTACGGCAGCCGTAACGCATTTCCCATTTTCTATCGTTACGGTAGTAGGCCTACTTTTATAAAAACATGAGAAGAAAATATAAATTAGAAGGAAAAAAGTGAATTTGAACGTTATGAAATTCGGACTTTATTTCCCTTTTTAAAAAAATCCTCAAAAGCCTAAGGTTAGAAAAGGAAAAAAATCCGAGTGCAAAACTGAGTTGCGAACCCGCAACCTCGCAGTGCAAAATCCTACCCACTATCGACTGAGCTGTCGCACTGCTCACCAAAACATGGGAAAACAAATAATTATATACCTGCGTGCGTATCGAAAAAGTATCGTTGAGGGCGCTAAACAACGAATGCCGTAACGATAGCCACTTCGTAATATAATTCAATGATGAATGAAGTCAGACTCACATAGTCATAATGACAAATTGAACATGATAAATGAAATTGAAATAAAAAATAAGAAACCTTGTTCCCTCGCTGAAGTCTCCGTGAGTCTTATAATTGATTGTCACAATTTTGACGGTATCTTTTAAATGTACATGGCCTTGTTCCAGGTACCGTAACGTCCGCCTTAGCGGGAAGCGGCCTTTCATAGGCATTTTGAAGTTATTTGTCAAGCAAGTTGAAGCTGATGTCAGAGTGCTAAGTTCTCCCTCAACACTAAAATATTCTGACGCTGAGGGCGTAAATTGCAGGCTCAATCAATTCAGCTAATATTGTATCGTACTGAGATTGGCAAATGAAACTTGTTATTATCCTTAAATTTATGAAAATCCATACGAATAAAATACAAAGTTTCATTATATTTTTATCACATCAAATTATATCGTGTTTGTCAATTTACATCGATTTTCATTTTGAAAATAAAAAGTCATATCCAAAGAGCCTGACAATTTACAAGATGGCGGCGCCCATGAGCTTTTTTCCGCGAATAATAATCGGAGCGACAACATTCACCGTTGTGGTTGCTGGGGCTTTGTATCTGTATTATAGATCGAGATACATTTTCAAGAGAAAGCCATCAGACACAGTGACTGCAATTACATCGGAACAGCATCTTGCTAAAGGTGAAATAATAACACTTGCGTCTTTGCGGCAGTGCCCAGTTTCCGGACATGCCTAGTACCAGCAGCCAAAATATGAAATAAAACTAAAAGCAAAGCTAAGGAGTAAGGGCAAGGCAACCTAGAGGCTGTGATTGAATTGTTTTTTAATCAAAAGCACCTATTATTAATGTATGTTTAATTTAAGTTATTATATTATAATTTAGGCAGTGGATATTTTGCCGGAGACGGCAAACCTTTAGTAAACGTTAGTTTGCCGGATATGCACTGAACATGCGCAGTTACTGTTTTTTTGTACTTAAACATTTTCCGGTGACAAATTTTAGTCTGGCTCCATGCCAATATTATCGTTGTAACCTCGTATTTACAAGATGGGATTCAGACCATTTTATAATTTCGGACTTTATTTCCCTTTTAAAAAAAATCCTCCAGAGCCACAAATCTGAAAAAGAAAATGTAATACTCTGCAATAAAATGTTTGAGACATATTAAAATAATAAAAGAAGAATATTCTTATTTATTTGGGGATGGGAAAAAAAACTTGAAAATGTGGCGGCGATCGGATTCGAACCCGAGTCATCCCACTCACTAGAGCTTTTGCTTAACCACTACACCAAACGTGCTGCACAACATTTAGTGGGAATACATCTTATAATTCATATAATATATCTTATAATTCAGCCCTATCTTAAAGAGTACAGCGCCCTCTGTTGATATGGATTGCCGCCGGCAAACCTATAGTAAACGTTAGTTTGCCGTCATTACCTCCGGCAAAATATCCACTATCTATAATTTATACAATGCTTTGGGTACCCCACCCCACTGCGCCCCCCCCCCCCCCCCCTTTGTTTTTTTGGCGAACGTGTAGTGTTGGGCCAGGTTCCCATAAGGGAACAAAATCCACTTTAAAATCATTAGACCGACCATTTAGTTGGCGACATTCTCAATAAACAGGTATGTCATTGATAGAGGGCAGGGTTTTGATTTTTTGAGGGAAATTTGGGGGTAAAATGACGATGACAGTGCGCCGACAACACGCAACCCGAAAATAACGATGGCGATCACCGTGCGACGTACCGTGAGCATGTACGGCGAGCACGTTCGGCGCGCTGAATTGCAAGGCACACGACAAATGATAAACCAGGCAGGAAAATCGTGATTACTACCCCAAGAAACTGTTCAAAATTGCAGAACGGGTGTCATTAGAATTGAGAAAAGTCTGCTTTTTATTGTAAAGGTGATTTTTGAGCAATAAAAAACATTCTTTGACTCTAATTTCATCAAAACAAAACAGGAGCCCTACACTACACGATCGCCCTTTTTTGACCCAACTAATTTCCCAATTCCACTCCCAGTTACCCCTTCATCAGAAAAGCCATGATGCCCAAATTGATATATAATCTAAGTTTGTAGTTTATAGAAAATCAACATTCTCACAAATTAGAAATGATTATGCAAGAATAGCCATTTGAACAACAATCACAAGTAAAATGGTAGTATTTGCCTGTTATTGGATTGATATTTTATTAAATCCATTATCAAACATTTGATTTTCAGTGAAAGTATCAAACTCATTCAAAATTAAAAAATTGACCACTGCCCTGCTTGACCTCCGATGTTGAGATTAAAAACAATATTTTAAACTGTTTGAATAAAATTATTAAATGTCCTATGTGTAGACCACCATATGATGGGACAGCCTTTGAGCATTGTTTGACTTCTGTATACAGCAAAGTTTCTCGTCTTAAATTTTTAACTGATTTTTTTTTTTTACTTTTATTAGAGGAACTGGAACAACAAAAAGATAAATCGAGGGCATTAGGAAGTCCAAATACTGAGAGAGAGATCTCAGTAGTCAGCTTGATTAAACTGCTTGATACCAATGACGAGAGCCAGCTGTGCAAAGTGCTGACGACTATTGCTAACAAAGCAGCATTCACAGAAGGACAGGTGAGTAAAGTGGACTGAATATTCCTTTATCTTTCCTACCTTTCTGAATCAATGACATTTCAAATCACAAGTATAAACATGATGATTATGAACATTGAAAAAAAGGAATGCCTTTGCTACAGTCTAGTCTCAAGACACTTGACTATTGTGTTTCACTGCAACACAATAGTAATGTTTGTAAATAGTTTTCAAAGTGACGATTTGTCCATTTCCACGTCTTCACAAACACACACCGATGATAGAGAAGAGCAGTTATTTTCAATGTAAGTGTACATGTACGTACTCCTTTTCTACCTTGAACAGAATGCAGTGTGGTTTGCTGGCGGCCTACCAGTTATAATAAGACTTCTCGGGAGAGACTCTGACCGTGTGAGGACATGTACTGCCAGCTGCATCGCCAACCTCTCCCTAAACAGCCACAACCAGCCTGTACTCAAGGTAAGACACTGTCACTCAGGAATTCAGTGGATGGAGTAAAACATTAGGGGCAAGTTGCATGTAGAAGGGTGAATCTCGCAACACGCAGTTGGCGTGGGAGGGATGCAACCACATTATCAGCATGGCAACATGGCAACTGCATCCTCTGCATCAAAACCCTTTCCTTTGCCGGGCAACCACATTCTCTGCATGACACTTGCATCCTCTCAACGGTGTCCATGTTCTCTGTGTGACAAGTGCAACCTCTGCATAGCAGTTGCGTCATCTGCATGGCAACTGCATTGAAACCACATCCTCTGCTTAGCAACCACATTTCCTGCATGACATCTGCATCCTCTCAACAACAGCATCCAAATTCTCTGTGTGACAAGTGCAACAGCTGCATGGCAGTTGCATCTTCTGCTTGGCAACAGCAGACTGAGCCTAGTAACAGTATCCCCCTAGCAACAACATCGTCATAGCAACAACATCCTCTGCACCACAATTGCATCCTTTGATTGGTAACCGCTCCCTGTGCATGGCAACTGCATCCCGTAGCCGAACTGTATCTGATCCTGTGTCATCATCATGTGAATGATGTAACTACATACGTCTACCCATAAATAACTGTCAAAGTTGCCTTTACAAATTGAAACCTGCTGTTTCTAGACCACTTGAAACCCTCCTATTGTTTGATCAGTGATAGACAGTCGAACATTTCTTCCACTTCCCCTGCCATGCATTTGTATACAGACTAGTAAAAAAAAACAACGATCAGGCCACATTTGTGTAAACACTGTGACTAGTCAAATTCCGTACACAAAGGAGGTAACTGGTAGGTACAGCTGGCATATCAATCACCAGTCATAGCATGGCTTTATCAAATTCTTAACAAGGGAATTCTGAACTGTTAAAAACAGTCAATTGATGGATTTTAACTGCTTTGATGTCGTAGCTGAATTTCCCAGCCAGAGAGGGATGGTTACCATTACAGATAAATACAGAAAATAATTGATGGCTGTAGCATTGCCGTCATCCACAGGTATCTTGTATTTATTGTTTGGTTTTTTTTCCTTTCTAATTCCCTAGGCCTGTATTCCAACACTTCTCAGCCTTAGCACAGACCCCCTCCACACGAAGGGACTCCGGCTAGCCAGCATTCAAGCCCTGGTCAACTTGTCGGTCAGCGGTCGGTGTGGAGAGTACTTCAGTCAGTCGTCAGCCCTCCAGAGTCTCTTTGATCTCCTTGGGGATGGTTCGTCATCACTCGGCCAGCAAGCTCTGCGCGTGTTGGTCAACCTGTCCGCGGATGAAACAGTGGTGCCAGCACTGCTCAGCTTTGAGGTATATTTTTTTTTCAGTTAAAGTCAGATTCACAGAGTTTGGGCTCCGTGCGCCAACAAAAGAGGGCGCGTTTTGTCCACCCGTGGACGGGAAACACAGCGTTTGCATACTGTTCGCGGGCAAAGTACACACAACTTCCTGAATGTGCCAAAGCCGTTAGCCACAGCATCTTTGCGTGAGCGTCAGGCATGTCGGCAAGCAAATAGGTTCGAATTCATCTTGCGATGGTCTACCAGACTAATCCCCGCCCCAATAGCTTAGGATACATTCGAAATATGCAGTGATAGGCGCATTAGTTAATGTTTTTCTTCCCACTTTAAAAGGGCTCATGCATATTAATGCAATCCTTGAAAATGCTCCTGTGTGTCCCATTTCTCCCTATTTTCAATTTTGTTGTGCCATTTTCATGGTTTTTTTGGTGCCTGTTTGGATTGTATGCCAATGCAAACGTTCATATTCATGAGAAGAAGTGTGACGTCATTTCAGGCAGAGACCTCAATGTTACAGCTATTTCAGCACCAAACCCTGCCAGAATTTTGAACATTTTTCTGTTGTAAATTTTCTTTCCTTTGGTGATTCTTTGCTATGTCAGTACATGGCAGTAAGCCAATGAGCAAACTTTTATCACAAATGTATTTCAATGAGCAATTTGTTCGATTCACAATTTAAACAGAAAACCCCAAAACTGAACAGTGTCTCCCTAAAATGACATCACAACTATAGCGCCCTCAGTTATCCAGAACAGCATGGAAAGTGTTTAATGTTTAAAGAAGTGCACTCTTCAATAAAATTAACCGAAAAGGGATTTCAAGTTGTTTTCGAATATTGAAGAGTAGAAAGTTGCACAAAATATGTTCCGAAGAAAAATTTCACTTCGTGGACCCTTTCATCTACAGGTTCCTACAGACTTTACAAACCTGCTGGCATCGTACCATCCGCCGGAGTCACTGCTCAGAACACTCTCGTTTCTCGTCAACCTGAGACGGGCGTCTCTATCGACACCAGTCAGAACAACCTCAGAGAGTGCCTCACAAGACTTTTCAAGCCTTTTTGCCGGAGGCAACCATGCGTTGAGGGTCGCCGTGGAAACACTGATGCATCATGGGAACGCCGACGTGGAACAGCAGGCCGGACGGTTACTGGTGATGCTGTCGGGACCGTGAAGCTGAGAAAGCTTGGGTCAATTCGATGGTGCTGCTTAAGCCTACACTCTTGCTGGGAAACTTGGATCTGCCAAAACCAACCACTGTCCGATAACACATTCTTTTATGCTAGGAAAAACAAAATTTTGACACCAAGGACCATGTAAAAGTAATAATAATAAAGTAATAATTATTATTTCAAGTACAAAGAATGTGTGATTGGAATACTGCAGTGTCGGTTTTGGGGAATCAAATGTTGATGACTCGGATAAAACTTTCGTACCTTCTCCAAAATGTTTAATGAAATTTTACCTCGACACCAGTGACTTGTCACTTTTATCAGGGGGTATTATGTTTTGCCTTTTAACAGAAATTTATGAAAATGTGCATTATTGAAAGTTATTCATTTAGTTTTTATCGCGAATCCGTCACAAATCTGTCAAACCTATTGTCAGTGTGCATGTAGAATGGCATGGTCCAGTGGTTATGGTGTTTGTGCCCCTGGGCAAGACACTTAACTACAATTGCCTCTCTCCACCCAGGAGTATAAATGGGTACCTGTGAGGGTCGAGGACCGATTGAGCGCTGATATCAGCTGTCGCGTGGTCCCATGGCCTGATGAACGGGGTAATAATTGTAAAGCGCTTTTGAGATTGTTGATACGATGGGAAGCGCTATATAAGCACTACAATTATTACTTATTATGTATGTAATATTGTGAGGGGATAAACTGTGAATCCAGTATGGTCACCGAAAAATTACCAACTTTGGCCACAAAAAACAAATATTCGTTCTCTGGTCAGACCAAAGTTCCGGAATTGACGTGGCCACGCGGCTTTTTTTTTTTTTTTTTTTTTTTCTTTTTTTTTTTTTTCCAAGCTTGGATTGTACAGACAAGGTGGGGTACTATTTTGCTTTTTTGGTGTCCTCATGTACATTGGTGTCCTCCATAGCCCAGGTTGGAAGTTTTCTTCATTGCAATACGACTCCCTCCGTAACGTAGGGAGGAAAGGGAGTCCACCAGGGCTAGTGTCCTCCATAATTTGCCTCGGGTGCTTTCGATCATTTGCAATTTCCCATTCCTTGGTGCTCTTTGGTAAAAAAAATTTGAGGAGGTGCGGAAATAGAGGGCGCTGTTGGAGCTACCGCTGAACATTTTGGAAAAAAAAAAGATCGACGCGCATGCTGACCAGAGACCGACTAATTTTTTTTTTTGGCCTTAGATGAATTTTTTTTAACCTCGGGGTCAGTTTTTGCAGTTCATTTGCACACAAAATAAGAACTACAACCTGGCCTTGCCATATGACTACATCGGAAGGGAATCTATACAATAAAGTCAACTTTCAGCAGCACATTTTAAAGATGTTCCAAAGAATCTTAAAAAATAAAGAAAACATTTTGATAAATTCTTAAAAATCAGCTCAATCATGTAGACGTTTTATAAATTGCTGTATTTATTCATAAAAAGGCCAGTAAACTGTGTTAAACAAATTATTGAATGCATATAAATAAAACAATTATACAAATACTTTAACAAACGTTTACAGCTGATATATATACATATTTATAGTACAATGTGTTTATGAACAATTTAAAATAGATCTTTATAAATTTAGGAAACAAACTTTCATGTTCGATTTATACAAATGTGTTTTTGTAAATCTGGAGTATACTTTTAATCTTATTAGTTAGAAAGCTATGGATTAAATGTGAAACCGCCTTAACAAATTTTAACCAATCATGTTAAGTTGCTATTAAAAAGGACACCATTTTTTCTTGGGAGGCCGGCCAAACATTTGTCAGTGTACATTTGCATTGATTGGGACCGGCCGTCTGCTGAATTTGGCTTGGGACAGATCTATGCTTGGCAGAATTATTCCACTTTGCAAGCTGTGTGTGCCACCTGTAGACAATTATCATCTTGCGGCTATCTTGATTATTTTTCCCATTCAAATCAACGTCACTAACGCGAGGCTGGAAGGAAAAATAGTCTGGTTCCTTTCTGCAAAAAAAAACCCCAGTATCAATCAGTACTGTTATTGGTTACAGGTAACATGACTGAAATTGCGGCAGCATGATAAAGGTCTATAAAGGTATACACGAACATTTGCAATTTTTTTTTTACCCGGAAACGTACCTACCGATTTAACAAGAAAATCCTAGCTCAAAAGTGGAGATAGGACTGGTACCAAATACCCTGTGAAATCACTCCGCCTTGAAATGGTACCATTCGGAAGAAACAACCATTTAAGGTGGTTTAGGTGGGCAGTTTTTTACATATTACCAATGGAATCCATTTACGAGACCCCAAAAATTGTGCATACGTTTTCTCTGTTTTCTCAAAATGTATAGTATCCACTGAGCTGAAACTTCAACAAGTTAGTTGTTATACATGTACACACTTCTTACAATTTGAGCAATTTTGTTGCTCCAAAAAAAAAATCACAAAAAGCAAATGATCCTGTATATCTTTAAACTTCTGTTTTGAGTAGGCACTGTTTACACATGGGCATTGACTGTTGTATAGTAGTGTACAGTTGACTCTCGTTATAACAAACTCGTTCGGACCTAGCCAAATTGTTTGTTATATCAGAATTGTGTATTAAGAGGAACATCAGTCCCATTCATTGTGCACATAAATGCACAGTCGGGACCAAGGCTTTATGTTTGTTATAACCAGAATTTTGTATTAACAGAGTTTGTACTAACGAGAGTCGACTGTATTTAATTTCACTTTGTTCAGAAAGAAATTGGCACATTTTACTGGGTTGCAGCTGAATGGTATAGTTATTCAATTTGTACATATGAAATTTTATAAATGCAAATGCACGGCCATGTGGTGGATTTTGGATAGTGGAGTGTGTGCAGAGGATACCATGTACTGGGTAGTCCTACGGGTTGTAGTTGTATGACTGTGGCTCTGTCCTTAATTAATATATTAAACTTAATTTATTACTATTTCAATAGAATAGCAACAAAACACCACCACACAATGTCAAATTGCAAATGCACAGCAAATGCATACTTACTACATTTTAAATGAAACCTTTCCAGTGACAACGCAAAACTGGTTTATAAAACTAAACAGCAAGTTTTGCAATCGTGCGAGCATGCATGTGTTCATTCCGAACACACTGACAAATACAATTCAATATTTATTACCCCTTTCTGAAGCATCACAGGGATATGAGGTTTGTTTTGCAGATGCGTACATTTTCAGGAATGTCGGGGGGGGGGGATTATCGGACCAAATTTTTTTAGATAACGATTCCATTGAAATGACTGTAAAATAATGAAGCCACTTCGTTTTTCTAAATCAATTCCAGTGGTTAAAAATGTACAAGTCGTTGCATTAATGGTGATGCTAAATACCAACTTTGTCTTTCTTGTTTTCTTCCTTGAGTTGGTTGTAGATGATCAAATTTTTTAAAATGCAACTTTCGGCTAAAAATGTCACTATTTTGTAACCTGCTTGAAATCATTGTGTACTTCAAGTTACTGAGTAAAAAAAGGGCATTCAAACTAGTGATGGTATCAAGTACTTTTGCCTCTTATTTAAGTGTTGTGAAGAAAAGTAGTGAGTAGAAGTGTTTGGAAAAAAAAGGTGAAATGGAGTTATATGTTGCAAACCAATATATTTAACGTTGGTCACGTTGTAGATTTTTCTGTGTCCATATTTGCAGTTTCTGTTGTTGAAAGCTTTCCATTTTAATTTTTTTTTTTTAGGCAAATTATTTCATGCTGCCACTAACGTACCTCAAACTAAGGCCGTGTCCGAAACGGGCTTCCAGAGCTACGGCTACGTCTATTGTCAGCACGTCCCCGCGTATTTTCAATGGGCGCAGACCTAGACATAGCTCTAGACAGTTGATTCGGATGCAGCCTAAGAGTAACAATTTCAGGAACTGAAAATCACGTCGAGACTTTTCAAACGCTGAAATCAAGTCCAGAATAATAAAGTCGCCGACATGAATGAATCAACAAGAAGGGTTTCAACCTCCAACCTCTGGATTAACAAATAGAGGATTCTCACTGACCACAGGAAAGGCAACGCTGCCATTGTAGTAGGCAAAGATCGTATAGCGCCGTGCACAGTAGGTAGTAGGCAAGCATTAAAAGCTGAAATGGATGGCAAAAACTGCGAGAGAAACGCAGAGCCAACATCTGGTGCTGGGTCTGCACATTCATGACAACCCAACTGCAATAGTGGCCAATGATTATTGGAAACCAGATGGTCGCATGGTACTCTGACGTTAAACGATTGGGACCTGTTGGCTTTGTACCAACCAAGCTATGCAGCCCTATGCTGACTGTATCTTCATATGCCACTGTGTTTTTCATGACCAAAATCAAATTACTGAACAGGAATATAAACACACACACTGCGATATTTTCATTGCTAATACCACACATGCACACCCATCTTTGTAAACACCGGTAATCGAGGACCCCCTATTGTCCCTAATCCTCATTCCTTTTTAGCAACAGCTCTCATTGGTTTTGTATACAAATTTCAATCGTGGTCTTTTGGTCAATTGTGGACTTATTGTTTGTGCCCTAACCCTTTTGTCCTAGGTCGACGATTGCCGGTGTTTACAAAATCACTTTAACTTTTTAGGAAGACCTCCTATATGTTTTGTACACACACTTCAAAAGTGGACCTTCGGTCAATCGAGGACCCTATTGCCCTCTATTGTTCAAGGCCACGATTTGATTCTATATACAGGTATACACACATACAGTCGTGTTATCCTATACTTGTGAGGACCTCCTATTGTTCCCCTATTGTTTGTACTTCAACTTTCTCACATCTCCCATAAGGTTTGTACACGAAAACCTTCCGAGGACTTGGCTTAGGTCCTCGGTCTTAAAGGAAAACAATATCATAGTCATACACACAAAGTTGATAAGTTGTACATTTGGCCCAACAACTCGCGATCACTCGCTTCACTGGCTAATGGGCGGAGTTTCCTCAACTGTAGTGGGCGGTTCCATTTTCTTATCATCCACGCCATCTTCCTTCTCATGTCTGTCCTCGTCAGCTGTCCCGTCCCCGTCGTCCGATTTCTCCCCGCCCCACAAGTCCTCCCCTTCAATCCTTCTCCTATCCTCCCCGTTGGTAGTGGAGTAAGAAATCCTGACGCTCCTCTCGTACTCCTTCAGGTCGGCCTCGGACACCTTGGACTCCGACTCAAAGATCTTACTCATCTTGTCCTCGTCTTTGCTTTTCTCGTTCAGGTCTCCTTCCCCCGAACCCTTGGCCTTTTCCATCTCCTTTTCTTTCTCTTTTTCTTTCTCTTTTTCCTTTTCCTTCCTTTTCTTGTCGGCGTCGGCCTTCTGGAGGGCGGCTAGGTAGTCGAACCCGGGACCGAAGCTGCTGGGTACGGGGTCGTCGCTCCAATTGACCCTTTCAATTTTGGCGGCCAGCTTGGTGTAAGATGCTCTGAAAAAAAGTAAATAAAATATTTTTCAATTTATACAAACAAGAGATATGGAGTAGTGCTGGATTACAAAATTATATAGACTGAGTGAAATCTTGATTTTCGTCGTTGAAACAGGATCAACTGAACTTAGAAAACTACAGTTTTTACCAGAAAATTTTAAAAACCTGTGTAGCTTATAGGTGCAATTAATATTTGCTAATGTTGCTGGTATCATGACTTTGGGCGTGATCCTTGGCTACATGGCATATGGGGGTTTATGGCTTCTGACTAGCGCCCCTTGAACAAAGACACTGACCAAGCAGGGAAACTGCCAACACAGGGCTGGATAGCTCAGTTGGTAGAGTACTGGAACAGCCATCCAGAGATCGCAGGTTCAAACCCTACTCCAGTCAATATCTTTGTTCAAATTTACATTAAGAGAAAAATACTAACTAATTATATTGCACCTAGTCAGTTTCCCTATGTGGTTTATTCCAAAGTTTCTAGTCTCCACTTACTTAGATATATGCTTGCAGTACAGCATGACCAGTACCCGCATGCGCTTGCATCCTTTCCGTAGGTACCTGATGGACTTGTCGCTGACGTTGACGCAGCCCGAGATGTCCAGACTGATCAGATAGTGGCAGACCCCGGACAGGTACTGTATGCTCAGATCTGTCAACTAAGGGACAGGAAACATACAAATATGAGCCATCAGGAAATGTGTCACACTTACTGCAGCCATGTCAGTGGGTACACACAGGGATGTTAGTGGGCTCTTAATTTTTTTTAAGGAAATGCATTTTATAAAGAATCAAGGATCCCTTTATTAACCAACTTAATTTACAAAGCATTGGAAGCACCACAGCACTTAATCACATTCTGGGCAGTTTTTCCAGTGACTGTCAGCTCTCTATTTTGTCAGTTATACATTCGTAAAGTAATACAATTTGTTGTTTTATGTTTACAACATGCCGCTGGCGCAGACCCGTTTACGTTACATACCTAGTGTGGACATTCCTGTGTGTTCATGTCGTTAAGAAAAACCTGTCAAGAAACTTATTTAACTCAAACTGTGAAAACTCTTTTAACCCAAATTTGTTTCTATGATTCCCTTGAATGTTTGTCTTCATTTTGTGACAGATAAACTTAACCCAAATATGCCTCTCAACCTGTTTTCCAGAGAGGGGGAAACCTTGTGTGGACGTGGTCAAGTCCACACACCATATATGAAAACTGGTTTATGTGGACATCTTTTGTTCGGAAGTCCAAACAGTGAATGTAATGCTTGTCCATGATCGACGCTGATTGCGCTGTAAAGAATAAATTTATAATTTTGCTTTTTAAGCACACCCGGGTTCGAACATACTAGAGCAGGCGTCAGCCTTTGTGAAGTGGCTAAACATTTAAACGGTGCTTAATTGTTTTGCCAAACGTTTACAAAATTAAACGCAAAGTCCCATATCTTGCTTACGTGTTTGCATCCCGCTATGTTCAGCACGGTCAGTCTCCGGCAGCAGAAGGCGAGGTTCTTGATAGCCCCGTCCGTCAGCTGTGTGCAGTGGGACAGGTCCAGCCTCTCCAAGTCCTTGCACTGCTGGGCAAACTTCTGCACCCCGAGGTCCGTAATCTGGTAGCACTCAGAGAGGGTGACGTCCCGCAGGTGGGGGTTATTGCCAAGGGCACCCAGACCCTGCGCCATACCAATAAACAGGTGTAACGTTTAGAGGTATGATTACTGAAGCCGGATAGTGCTCCTGAAGTACAGGTTGAATTTATATTTCTGCGAGCTAGTGGTAAATATATTTTTGTTGCGTTATCTGGCGGCCACAACGCAATTACCCGGCTACTACTGCCGGATTATGTGGCCACTGCAACTTAATTGACCTATCGTCGGTTTGCAAGTTAGCCACGCCCCTCAGACAAGCCTATGGAATTTTGTACGTTACGTTTTGTTTGTCTCAGATTCTGTGCGTTCCGCCTCCATTTGTACATGTATATCATGGAAATGGACAATATTTCACAAGCTACATTAATTTTATTCTACCACGATAGGTTGAGTGACAACCGCAACAGAATTATCTGGCAACCCCAACACAACATCTGGCGGCAGCCACATAGAATCTGGCTGGTGGTGACGGAAGTCAACATATTTTGTTGCATTATCTGGCGGCCACTGCATAATAATGTGACCGTCACAAGTTATCTGGCAACCGCAACAGCATTATCTGGCAAGCCCTGCATAATATGTGGTGGCTGCTGCCACAAAATGATTTGTCTCAAAAAGATACCAATTCATCCTGTAGTCCAGGGGCATCATCTGTCTTCTGTAATTTGAAAGCTCTATCAAAACTGCAATAGTCAACCAACTTTGGACTCCTTGCATGAGTTTCCTCAATAGACTGATTCAATTAGCCCCGCCCACTGCACCATGGGCAACTAACAGGTGCACCTCTCCGCAATGCCACACTGCATGTTATCACTCAGAGATTGACAGAGACTGACATTTCAATAATAATAATATTAATTTGGGGGAGCTAATCATCCCGACTCGCAGCTAAGAAGCTGAATTGCAAAAGACAAAGCTTCAACATGGTCGAGCCGAAGGCATGTAAGGCGCCTTAGGCAGCCGCCATGCGAACCAATATGTGAGCATGGAGCACAGCCAGAGATCGAAAGTGTTGATTTTGATGGGCTGAGAGCATGTCAAGTGACATTCCATACTTCTACCATTTTGTCATAAATTCTCCCAAACTGGCAAAGACTTTCCATCACACCAGCCGTTTCAAAAAGATACACAAAGCAATCGAAGTACCATAAGTGACGTTTCATCAACAGGTAGTTTGAAAGAGTGGAAGAGAAATTTTCAACGATTTCAAGTTTGATAACAGTTGTACTGATTTATCCATGTCCCTGTATCCCCCTGCCTGTTATTCCCTGTACCATCCAAGACTGCCGAAGTACACTATTGTTTATGGATTCAACAAAGTACAATGCAACGTAGTAAGGTTGCTAATGGGTAAGGTAAACTAGATATCTTTAAAGCTATAGTCCATCATTTGCAGCAATCTGCAAAGTAACTGGCGTAATTATTGTTGAAAAACGTACTTGGTTGAAAGATAGTAAGTGGACTAAACTCCCTGTGAAATTATTCTTTCTGGCAAGCTGTCATTTTGAAGTAAACATCGAAAGAAGGCCTTTCCAACGGTGCGTCTTAAGACGCACCGTAGGAAATTTAAATTAGTAGTTCAAAACAATTAAAAACATGATTCAGCAACTTTTGATTTGAAATTGAGATCCTAGAATGCTGTTTTTCTCGGAATATTCAGCTGAAGCTGAGCTGAAACTTTATCAGGTTAGTTGTTCAGTATCCTTCATTAGATTTTGAGCACTTTTGTTGCTTCAAACGAACAAAATGCACAAATTACAAATGATGGACTATATCTTTAACATTGTGAAGAATCTGCAGGTGAGGTATAGCTCATGGAACATGAGGATTGCAAAACTTTGCGACTTTCAGATTGGGAACATTGACCTCTGACCTCCCTTAGACTTTACTCACAGTGTCAGTGATGCTGCATCCGGACACATCCAGGGACGAGAGGGCTGGCAGATTGCCAAGCATCTCGGCCCCGCCGTCGGTGATGTGCTCACTGAAGCAGAAGGTGCCGTACACCAGACTATAACACCTGCAAACAGAAGGAAATGGCAGACCAATGCAAAATTGAAAATAAAATTTCAAATGCAATAACAAAATGTGTTCGTGATGCTTTCCTCCCAGAGTCAGTACCGTTCCCAATTTGCAACAGCAGGGTTCCCAGCACTGTATGAAAGCAAAATTCCCTGAGTTTTCTTTGAAAATTTCCCGGAGAAATTTCCAAAATTCTTGTGAAAAATATATTCTACTTTAATGAGGTTGCAGGGAAGTCAAGAGGTGGTTGTAGCAAAGCAACTAAGATACTGATAATAATCACACTGAATAAACATTAAAAAGCCACCATAGTCAGTCAGTCCATGGACACAACTTGGACAACATGGCACAAAATGCACATACGCCAAACTGGCAAAACACTGGGCTGGTATTTGGGGGGGGGGGTTGGGGGGTGAATTTTACTGTCATATATCTCATGAGTTTCCACTCATTTTTGGTGTTTTTTCCAAATTCCAAGAGTTTTCCTGATTTTGGTGGTTTTCCAAATTCCCAGAGTTTTCCCTGGTTTTGTTGTTTTTCCCAAATTACATCAGTTTCCCCCTGATTTTGGGGGTGTTTTTCCCAAATTCCCTGAGTTTTCCCCTGATTTTTGGTGTTTCCCCCAAATTCCTTGAGTTTTCCCCTGATTTTTTGTATTTTTTTCCCCAAATTCCCTGAGTTTCCTCTGACTGGAAAAAAAATGGATACTCATTTCCAAGGTTTTCCCTGATTTCCCAAATTCTAGGGTGGCTGTGGGAACTTTGTTCCAATACTGCCACAAGGTCTGTTTCAGTAAGCACTCACTTCTGCATGATTTTCAGTATGGAGACATCGCTGACCCGCACGCAGTTGGTCAGATTCATCTCCCTGATTTTAGGTCCTGATGGTCCCTCAACCAGGCTGCGCACTCCATTATCACTGATCCTGCAGTATGCAAAAGTATTGTTGGTGGCGATAAGCTTTTGTTTTCTCCATAAAAAGAAAGGGTCTTTAAAGATGCATACCCTTAGCTCTTCACACGATGGACTTTTTTCTTCTAATTCCTGTTCAATTTGTATTTTTTGTTTTTAAAAAAAAAAAATTTATTCCGAATTTGGACATCTGCAGCCCTCTAAAAAAAGGGCGTTCGTTTTGCGCACAAATAACCCGCCCTGCAAGAGCCAAAGTATTGTCTGACAGCCAATATTCAAATTTTGCGAAGAAATTATTTCAATTCAATAACTAAACGATTTTTTGTTTGTTCAATGTCTCATTCAAAAGTGAATAACTTATATATTGCTAGGAAAATGGCAATTGAAAAAAACAAATGTATTTTTCGAGGTGAAACTTGAAAATAGCACAGGGAATCCATCTTCAGTTACAAAATTTCATTGTTATTTTTGACACTACTATTACTACATATTTATAAGAGGAGATTTTTCTTTTTGTTGATATTACTACATAGTAATAAAAACCACATTCCCTTTGAAACATGTGTTATCATCATGTCCTTCATAAAGCATTGGTGCCAGGGCTCTACAGCCTGAAATGTATCAGTATAATGCAAAATCAAATGTTGGATTAGACAATATCGGGGCAACAAAGTGTAAATTAAAAATGCGGCAACCAACAACTTTGTCTGCGGACCATCTTAATGGCCATGAATACCTGATGCAGTCAGCTACGTTCAGCACGTTGATGTTGCGACACTGCGCCAACGACTTCAGGCTCGCATCCGTCACACGAGGGCAGTCTACCACATACACATGTCTGAGATCAGAGCAGTACCTGCCGATGTACTTGAAAGACGCATCACTCAACTTCGAATTCCCTGAACGAAAAAAATAGAGTACCCTGTCATTAAATACTTTTCAGAATGATGCCGCCTTCAAGTTTGATCCTGAAAACCTATGGCTTATCATAAATATTTGAATGAACTCTAGCCAATGATGATTTGACTAGTCTAGTGGATAAATTTAGACCGGAATTCGGTTGCAACACTGGTCAATCATATTACCATGTCCAGCAAGGTGCAGAGTTTAGGACTTGAGTCAAGCAGCCGATCTCACGACACACTATGCTGCCCAACATTTCAGTTATGACACATTGCCACGAAAGTTTCATAGTGCGTAAATCCACTACATAAGCAACAACTTACACAATCATTTCAGGTATGTGCAAGTTATGGCGTAGCCACTGAAAATGAACTTTTACCCATGACAGTTTTAGAGTTGCCACACGATTCCTAAGAGAGCTGGACAAATCTAATTATGACAGGTGGAGGTGATTCAATGACTGTTTTGTGTCCAAACAGAAATTATACACAAATAGCCGTCGTAAATGCCGTTATTATCCTCATGCAAGATGTTGAAATTATCAAAATGTTGCACAGGTACGCCAAGTTTCATTAAATCAATCATAAGTTATTGCGCAGTTGTGCAACAAATTTGTTGCTTAAATCCTACGCATGGCATAATAGTTAAGAACTGTTTAGTGAGATTGGCTGCAGGAATCAGACTTGAGTCTGTAACAAGTTTTTTCAAGACTTGCTACAGACTTAAAAATAGACTTAGATTTGACTATCATGACTCACACTTGATTCTGAAGACTTGTGGCGTACAAACTGGTTACTTTGGCAAGCAATGACGCTCAGCATATAATGTAAGTTTTAATGAAGTACATATATTGCAGTTGTGATTTAAAGTGTCAGTGATCATTATGTTGTCCCAGTAGATAGTTTCTGAGATACAGCACATATGGCATGTATCCATCTTAGTGGCATGCTTTTATGGGTAGTACAGGATCTGGGTGCCCTATTGAAGTAAAACACGGCTACCTGTAAAAGAAATCCAAACCCAATATTCAAATCCTGGCTAATGTCTAAAGACCTATATAACTTTTAAGTGTAAACCACGACTTTCACGAGTGTCATCTGTCACACGTTAAAATGCACATACACGTGAAATCTGCTTTGGTTTTCCATGTAGCCCGGTTTTTATATACAAAATTTCCCAAATATGGCATTCAAACCTTTCTTTTATTTCGTCTGAGAAGTTACTAAGTAATTTCGTCGTGTCAGTGCAACAAGGTCATAGCTCCTAAAATGGCATAAAAGCACAAACGCAAGTTTCAGAATGTCAAAAGGTCGTATCTCACTTAAAATAACCCGGATGTTAATGGACGTCGAGATACCACCTTGTTGCACGGAGCGTAATTGCGCAAGATACGACTTTGTTGCAGAATCTGACGCGACGATTTGTAAAGTTGGTTACGGGTACTCGATTCCATAATCTGAAACTGGTTCCTGACAATCGGCGGTCAGGTACCTGGTTCCAATGCACAGCCCTAATCCATTTCATTGCAAAGAATGATAAGCACAAAGCATGCAGCACTAATATGTAATGTAAATGGCAAAACCCGATACCATGAAAATGTCCTGAGCAAAACACAACAAAGCATTACGTCATCAAAGTTATAAATCTGACGTACCTTCAATGCGTATTTTCTGCAGTCGTCGGTGCTGCGCGATGGCCTTGAAGGACACATCCGTGATGTTAGGGGAGGACAGGAAGGATATACTACGGATGTTGTGGCACTTGGAGGCTATGGCCACGATGCTGTCGTCCTTCAACGTGGAGCAGTCATTGACGCATAGAGACTGGATGTTGGAACAGCCGTTGGCGATGTTCTTGTAGCCGGTCACTGTGATCTGTTGAAAATGATATTTGGGTCATTCTATAAATTTAGGATCCAAAGTGTGACATTTTTCCTGTCCCTGTTACCATGGTACTTTGTAATTTGACATTCAAATATCATTAAAAGAACAACTTTCAATGATTTCTTGGTTTGGTAGGTAGTTTGCTCTTCATAATCACTCATTGCGGACATCAACTTCATTAACACTAAAAGGGCCGGGGGGGGGGGGGGGGGTTACGCCCCCTGGACTTTTGTAGCAATAATTTCACCAAATATGCGTTTCACGACGTGCGCTTTCATCACTTTCTACCTTCAAGTCTAGCACATGTTTTGATACCAAATTTACGATAATTGACCTCAGGGTCACTGCGCTGCGCAAAATTATTTGAGGCTGAGCACCACAGAAATCGCATTTCCCCATATAAAATACATGGATAGTACAGCTTGCTGTGGTAAGTGTGCTAACTTGCAAATTCATTGATTAAAAAACAATTTTTGTCTTACGAAAATGAAATTCTATGAATATGTTCAGATAGAATTGCTGTACATGTGTGTCAAATTTCATTCCATTTTGTCACTTCACGCCCGAGTTCTCGGGGGGGGGGGGGTTGCAGAATGCATGTTTTATTGATGTACTGTACCTGTGGACAGCCAGACAGATCCAGATAGATGAGTTTGCGGCAGCCCCTGCCATTGGCCAAGTACTGCAGACCTTTGTCACTGAAGCGTCTGCAGTAGGCTAAGCTCATGTACTGCAGGTTACGGGAACATCTGCAAGAATCGAAATCAAAAACAAAGATGCTTTGATGTTGCAAAAAATTCAGACTTTGGTTGTGGTCCCTTGCTTCATGGCATGTACAGGGTTTTGCGCAGGCCCTTTCACAACAAAAACAAACATGGGTTTGGAAAGCTGAAAAAAGTAAGACAGACTCTCGGCCAGCAAACCCTGGTATTCAAGTATTTACATTTTCGGGAAGAGGTATTGCTTCACGATCATTTGTATCCTTTTTTTCCAAACAAAAATGGAACAAACCTTATCTTTGGGATCACATCATAAGATTTCATGCGCATGAAACAGCTCACAGACCATATTGAGTCCAACTCTCCCCAAAGTCGGGGCCTAAAAATTATCTACTGCCACTGCCAGTGGTGAAGCCGTAGGATTACTTGCATTTATCCCAAAAGTAGCCTACCACATTTTTTTTCCAAAAGCTTACTTGGATTAAAGATCGTACTGGTACTAAACATCCCGTGGAATTATTCCGTCTGGCTTGCTGTCATATTGCTGGTGATTTTCAACGATCAGTCAACTGACTGACTTTTGGAAATAAAGAGTGCTATTGATGGAATCGTGCTTCATGATCACAAGTTTGTGCACGGTTTTCTGGAAAAGTGTAATATCCACTGAGCTGAAACTTCAACAGGTTAGGTGTTGAACATTCTTCTTTGGATTTCGAGTGGTGTTATTATTGCAAATGAACAAAATGCATGAAGAGCTGCGACGTGTCGCAACTTGAGATACGACGTGTAATACGTCGCAACTCGCGACGCGTGGTATCATCCATTTCATGAAATTTGCGATGTGTTGAACGCGTCGTAAGTTCCTTGACAATGGCTTAAAACACGTCGCAAGTTACGACGTGTCTAGTGGTCATCGCAAAATAAGAAGAGTCCCTTTCTTAGCCAGTTTAATGCCATAAACATTTAACAAGTTTATAATACCAAGGCAATGTGTATAAAGTTGTAAATAGAAAATTATTGAATAATTATGAATTAGACTGGAATACTGCAGTTGAAATTTCAAAGTAGCTATACAGTCCACTGAGAGCTTGTTTTCCTTCAAAATTGCATCGCACGACCGCCATTTTGTTTTACGTTTTAACAAATTTCGAGCCGAGATCCGACGACTCTTTGTTGAATATCAGACGACTATTTACTGTACGCTGACTAAATACATAAAACAGTCACTGAGTTGTGCTATAAATACACATATGACACGTCGCACTTACGACGTGTTTTGTGAAATGGATCGCAGGACGCGTCGCAGCGCTGCGATGCATAGTAAGTTACGAAGAGTTTGATAAAATCAGGCGCTGAACAAGTACCTTCCAAGTAGCCTGAGCGTCGCATCAGTGATGTTAGTGTGGGAAATGTTGAGATACAGTAATATCTGACAACCCTCCGCTATGTCCTTCATCACATCGTCGTTGACTCCCTCACATTCAGACAGGTTCAGATCCTGCAGATTCCTGCACTGACCTGCCAGGGCCCAAAAAAATACCAAAACAAAAAGACAAAGCAGGTAAATCCTTCCGTTACCACACCAAGGCTGAAACTGGCTTACGTAACACATTCACATCAAATAGGGCTTTAACCCTAACCCCCTAGTAGTTCCTCAGGACTACCCTACTAAATCCAACAGAGTCCAACCGGGTTTTCCTGTTCAATCCGCTGTGCCTAATTTTCAGTTGTCTGCTGAATCCAATGGAGTCCAACAATGCGTTATAATGCGGTTCAGTTGCCTGCTGAATCCAACATTTTGCATCAGGAATGTACACAAGGGGTTTACTGCTCAATCCAACAGGCTCCATCGGGTATATGACATAGTTGGATCCTGTTGGATTCAGCAGGGTTAATCAGCATTCTTAAACCTGCCTGTCCCAATCTGCTTTATTGTAATTTCATTTGATTTAGCATTGCAAAATACATGGCAGAGAGTACTGAACAAAAAGGTGTTGTGCTACACAAAATAAAAAGTACACACATGTTCATGTGGTAGTCTGCTTAACACATTTTCACAACGAAACTGCTCACTGTTTATGCGTTTACATTCATTTATACAGTAAAACACTGTCCAAAATAGGCAACATTGTCCAAAAGATACCCGGACATCCCTCGAGCTACAACCTTGTATCAAAAATCCTGGACCATTTGTATTGTGCTGCATAGATGAAAATCCTACTCGGCCACTTGTTTATAGTAAGCAAATATTCATGTGGCATTGGAGGCGCAGTGAGTACAGCACTCGCCTCAACGCTGTGGCCTGGGTTTGATTCCCAGCTCGGGTCATATGTGAGTACAGTTGTTTGTTGATTTTCTCCAGGCAACAGGTTCTCCAGTTTCCCTCCCTCAGCAATCATCAACATTGTCCATCTGGCTGTGCTCCGTCATGAGACATGAGTGGTATGGCTGCTGCCTAAGGAACCTTTCCATGCCTTCGGTTCGACCAAGTTGTAGCAACTTCCGTCACAATTCAAGGTAAAAAAAAAAAAGCTGAAAACCAGTCACAAGAAAACTTGTGTCTTACCTATAGCCACATAGCTGGGCTTGGTGAGTCTACTGCACCCTCGCAGGTTGAGATGTAGCAGGTAAGGTCTGCAAGTCTGTAGGAGCTTACACACAAACCGGTCCGTCACTCTGTTGGTATTCAATTCAAAAGACAAAGTAAGGCTGAAGACATGCAAGTTAAAAAGACATGCAAGCAAAGTGTGTGCACAATAGACTAATTCATTAGACCCTGCCCACGGTGCGCATGGACAGCTACATGTGCACCACTCACATGCCACACTGCATGTTCCAGCCCAGACTGGGACCGCGAGTGCATAAAAACGTGCAAAATTACTACTGACGTTTTTTTTATACTCACCATTAGGCTAATTAATGCCCACACAACACATACATCAAAATGATATAGTTGCAAGCATGTCACCTGCCAAATTTGAGACCTTAAATCCAATTTTAAGGCAAGTTTTTGGCAGTTCAAAAACTATCCACGTCAATCTCAAGGGTAATCCTTACTTTTAGGACCCCGTTCCTATATAGGAAGGGAAAGACTCACCAAAACAGTTGACTAAATGACAGTCAAAATTGACATTCTGATACTTCTTGGCACATCTGAACAATTGGCAATGACACCTTCTTGAATATCAGCAGGTTTAATTTTGTGGAAAGAGGGTAGGGCTTTGATTTATGAGGGAAATTCAGGGGTAAAAGACGACGATGACAATCAGAAAACAGACTCAAAAATCAAGATGGCAAACGTGAAAACTCGATGCGATGAAAGCTCGATGCTGATTGGCTGATAAAAAAAACATCTTATTTATTTTTAGTCTGGTTCCCAGCCAAAAAGATTCAGGAATAGTCAGAATCTTTTGGTCTGAGAACCAGACTAACTTATTTATTTTTAGTCTGGTTCCCAGACCAAAAGATTCAGGAGTAGTCAGAATCTTTTGGTCTGGGAACCAGACTAATTAATTTTTTTAGCAGCCAATCAGCATCGGGCTTTCATTATGTAAAGCTTTCACGCGTGTGAGAACTACAACATGCACGTCTGACTGCGAAAAAAGGTAGGAAAGTCACATTTTCTTCGAAAGTGCTTTCAAAACTTCAACTATCATGAGTTTATATGAAGAAAAAAGACTGCTTTAGCCTGCAAAAGTCACTGTGGTACTGGACAGTTATCTGCAAAAGTCAGTTTTGAACAGAACTTGTAAAAAATAGAGGTGTCCTAAAAGTAAGGATTACCATCTCCATGCACTGGAAATGTGTGTGCGATTCCCAATGTATTCTGGGTAGGTGTAGGTAGAGCCTTGCAGCTTACTTGTTTTTTAATCGATGGCCAAATGAACATAGCGCCCTCTGTTAAAAAATGAAACATTTTGCATTCACTCAGATCAACAAGAGGGCGCTGTTTTATCTACACGATGAAAATGTTATAGCTGAGGAGTCTTTTTGCACAATGCATTGCAGTACACATCAACGTGATGTCTCACGTATGGATTTCGATAACTCTCTGCAAAATTAGAATTAAAAGCTGAATTTTTGGTGATGCAATGCTCACAACAGCAACTTTGCGAGGCAAAAGTTTCGGGGATTATTGAAGAAACAGTAGTGAGTAAGAAGCTTGCAAATTTGATTCACACTGGTTTTATTATGCAGCACAAACATTTGCACGATATGGATACCTTAAGTTTTGGAACTCTCATACACAGTATTGAGAGTCCCAAATTTTCGGACTAGTTCCAGCCGTGCCCCTTATCTCGCAAACAGGTATGTCGGACTGTTGTGCACACATGTAAGACATTATAACCCTCCTACTATTTCAAAATTCACTTCCACTTCCCCTGCTATACTTTTAACAAAGGCTAGTCACCAGCAGTCAGATCACATGCCAAGCAAGCACTGTGACTAGAAAGTCAAACTGGGTCAACAGACAAAGCAGGCAAGTTGTACGGTCACAGCTGTTTTATCAATCACCCGGAGCCAAAGCATAGCTGTATCAAGTTACTTATTAAGTCCCAAGCAGTCAATCCTGCTTTATGTGGGCTGGGGATTCTTACGGGTTGAAAACAGTCACTTGTTTGATTTTGACTGCAAGGACAACTTGGCACAGAATGTATCACAGCTCTGATTGGTCAATGGATCAGTCTATTGGTGTCATGCATTGCAGATTGTGGAATAAGGGTATACAGAAGTCCTACTGCTACCAAATTAAAATGCTTTTTTTTAAACAAACTAAACAACATTTTACAATCAAACACTGAACTAAGGCATGATCTACACTGTGCAGTAATATACAACTGAAAATCAAAACCAAAATGAACTTACAATACTAAAAAGAGTCAAATATAAAAAAAATATGTAATTACCTGTTTTTGATAGAAGACAAATTGACCTGAAAGACACAACCAAAAACAAGTAACTCAATTGATGTCAAGATTTTTGCCAGAAATACAGAGCATGCATAACTACAACTTATGAAAAGGCAATCACAAGAGTATATATGTTGGTAATTGACATCTCAGTTTTTGTAGAGCAAAAAAAATAGAAGAAAAGGAAAAACAATTTGAAAGCCTTTCTGAAGGCTATCGGAAAGTTTTCACAGGTCCCTAGATTGCTTTGTGCTTACCCTGCTCCACAGGGAACTGGTACCCGTGATCATCTTCCACTGCCGGCACACCTGAGCACATCGGCTAACGTCAGCCAGGTCAAGATAACTGAAGATCTGTTGTGCAGAACAGAATCAATTATTTATGCACACTATTATTGGAGAAAAAAAAACGCTACTCATGGTATCTTTGCTAGAATGTGGGTCATTCTATGAATTTAGGTCCAAGTTTTGACATTTTTCCTGTCCCTGTTACCTTGGTACTTTGTAATTTTCTATTCAAGTATAATTAAGGATGACAATTTTTTATTTGTTGGGTAGGTTCTTTGCTATTCATAATCACTCTTGGAGGACGACTGCATTAAGGAGTGCATCAGTATTATAAAATCATAGATGTCAGATGTAACACAGACAGGAAAAAAAGTGGACCCCAAAGTTATACATGTAGAATGACCAGTGTGTAAATTACGCTGCACGGCCACTCTAACAACAACTGTGACATTGATTGAAAATAGAGACACAGCCATACAGTGCTAAATTTGTCGAAATGCTGAAGAAAAAAAAAAGTGTTGGAGATGTGGATTTGGTGGTCATATGTGATGCAATCAAGCTACATGAGTTGTTTGTCGGGAATTTTCATTTGGAGATACAGGCCAACACAGGGCCACTTCATCACATCACTTCATCACATCTCTTGGTGTTCCAACTTCCATAATTTTTTAACTAAAGATGGTATCAGCATGCGGTTTTCACATCAGTAATGCTGAGATTGTGCTCTTTTCAAATCTGTAATAAAAAAAATTTGACCAGGGTCGACAAACGACTCATGTAGCTTGATCCCATCACATATGTAGAGTTAAAAAATACAGACATCTTATTATCCTTGCTAACAAATCTTATTTTATGGCGTCAATACTTTTTCCAATATCTGGATAGTGAAGACATATCTGGACACCATGCACGCATGTGCACTAACCCGTAGCTTTTTAGATTTTGGAGTTGTGGGACAAACAAAGTAGAAAAAGTAGGAATTTCAGGAAAAAAGTGGGACAAGTAGGAGCAAGGTAAAAAACCTAGGAAAAGAAGAAAAAGTAGGAATACTCGAAAGCCTGAACTTAATCTTATGCGATGTTAGAGGCAGAAGATAGTACTTCATCCTCCTTGACTGACCTTGATGGCAAGTTTCCGTGGCAACAGGGAGATGTCATCCCTCGCCTCGCCTCTTGGCGACAGCATCTCATCCTCGCCATCCATCTCGCCTCGTTCTAACCTCTGAACGAAACAAAGGAAAAAATACAATTATTATTAATCAAAAAATGAAAAGGGCCTGATATTTCAGCCTTAGCAAGGCCTTTTTTTTCTGTTTTGCCTCTGAAGACAGCCTTGTTAAGGCTGAAATATAAGGCCATTTTAATTTTTGATTTCCACATTTCAGGTCAATCTAGTCAGTGAGCCGTTTAAAGCTATAGTCCATCATTTGCAGCTATCCGAAAAGTAACTGGCGTAATTATTGTTGAAAAACATACTTGGTTGAAAGATAGCAAGGGGACTAAACTCCCTGTGAAATTATTCTTTCTGGCAAGTTGTCATTTTTAAGTAATCAACGAAAGAAGGCCTTTCCAATGGTGCTTCTTAAGCACACCGTAGGAAATTTAAATTAGTAGTTCGTTTTGTTATTCATGGAAGCGCGCGCAAGCATTGGCACGACGCACACGTGCGCGTGGTTGCTATAATTCGTCGGATCAGTGCGCGACATCACGTAGCTGCAATCTCTTTTGATTTGAAATTGAGATCTTAGAATGCTATCGTTTCGGTTTGCGGTAACACCATGTGGTAATAACTACTGCTTAGAAGATATTAGTTCTGAAAAGAACTTGTCCTGCTTATTATCAACTTTGCTAAGTAGTTTTTTGTTCTGTTAAGAACAGTCCTGCTGTAAGTTCTAAACGAATTTGTCTTTGGTCTCAACGTTTCGACTAGCCTGCTCTAGTCATCGTCAGGAGACTGTTATCTTAGAATGCTGTTTTTCTCGAAATATACAGCTGAAGCTGAGCTGAAACTTCATCAGGTTAGTTGTTCAGTACCCTTCTTTAGATTTTGAGTACTTTTGTTGCTTCAAACGAACAAAATGCACAAATTACAAATGATGGACTATATCTTTAAAGCAGTTTAATTTATTTTCAAAATAATTATTAGGCACACCTGCAAGCAAGGCCTACCTACCGGTCAAACTGAACCGAGTTGTCCACAGGTCGTCTGTAGAGCTTTGATTTTGTACCTGGGAAGAGCCTCTCAACCCCGGGTCCCAATGCAACCAGGGTTGGATTCTTGGATGTGTGAACGGGGTTCCCGAAATCTGAAGGTTGGACCCCAAGTCCAACTTGGATAGTGTGAATGGTCCTTATGGGATAGAGGGTTTCGCTTGCAAATTTGTGACTTTCTGGGTGTTTTTTTTTTCTTGTTCCATTTTTTTTCCAAAACAGTAGACTTTATAAAACGACAGTTTTCTCTTTGTAAACCTCATAAGCCACACTTGTAAAACACAAGATGGCCCCTGGTGACCGTTTGCTTACCTCAAAGTACTCCCTGGTACGCCGTGCCTCCAGCATCACATTGTGCCAGGCCTCAAAGACAAGACGAGATAGGGACATGTTGTACACATTAATGATGATGTTATAGGCACCTACACGCATGAGAAAGAAATCATGTTAAATTAAATAATTATGCCAAGTGCATATCACTTAACAAAATAACAAATCCATTTCTGGCAAGAAGTAGTTGACTTTAGCAGCACTATGCACAAAATATTAGAACTATAAAGCCCTGATATGATGGAGACAACATCCTTGCATCTTCCTTGATTGCATTAGTTGCCATGGGGTCCGTGCGCCAACAAAAGAGGGTGCGTTTTTACCACTTTTGAGAGCCCCTTGGACGTGACATCGCATGTGCGCACTGTGCTGGTTCGCGCGCGAAATACGTACAACTTATTTTTCGAGGGAGATCAGACATTATTTTCCATAGCTTTTCATAAATACAGAGCCTGATTGCCTGAAATTGATATTCAATTTTTTTCATTAATTAATTTGTTTGTTAGTGGGGGTTGTAGACAGGGTCGGCATTAAGAGCCAAGTTTTTTTTTCCTCGGGTTGGGAGCCAAAAATAGGGTCAGTCAGAAATGAAGACCAAAGAATAACAAAAGGATGCCCTCAGGCAAATGTAAAAATCCCATCCTGACATCTGAAAAGCCAATTTATCATCAATGCCAGCTGGGCCAGCCACTCTCTCTCTCTCTCGCCAGGATCTAAACCAAACAAGGATATCCTGTCTGAAGGGTCGACATTAAGAGCCAAGTATTTTTTTCCTCGGGTTGGGAGCCAAAAATAGGGTCAGTCAGAAATGAAGACCAAAGAATAACAAAAGGATGCCCTCAGGCAAATGTAAAAATCCCATCCTGACATCTGAAAAGCCAATTTATCATCAATGCCAGCTAAGCCAGCCACTCTCTCTCTCTCTCTCTTGCCAGATCTAAACCCAACAAGGATGTCCTGTCTGTGTTAATGGATTTCTCACTGTCTCTTACGTTCCTGTCGGTCTTGGCGGAAGCGGAACCACTTGACCCATTGCTGCAGGTGCACCCGCTGCTTGCGCATGTCGTAGTACTCGGCGGCTTGCACCATCTTGCGGGCCATCATCAGGCGACGGCGTTTCTTCCTCTCGTGGTACAGGAGCCAGGCGCTGCACGGGTACCAGGCAAAAAATAGAGTCCGCTCAGTGAGGTATGTGATTCAATGGATTCATTAAACTTAATCTCCCCGTGCTATTTTTGAGTTTCGCATTCGAAAAAATTATGTTTTTCTTTTTGAAATTGCTATTTTTCTAGCTTCACAAAAGCTAATCGCTTTTGAATGAGACATCAATGAAAAACTGCTTTGTGTTGAAACATTTGGTGCCTGCTCTATGTTTCGACATCCCTATGTTCCGACACCCCTATGTTAGGGTTAGGGATAGGAATATGTGCAGTCAGAACATGGGGGTGTCGGAACAAAGGGGTGTCGAAACAAAGGTGTGTAACCAAAAACTTACTTGACATTTGTTTTAATTATTGGAAACCAACAATAGTTCAGGCAGATGTTTTTTCGTGTGCTACAGGCACAAAAGCAACCAAAAAATGTAAGCCTATCCGGTTCGTTAGTAAAAACGTCATACACGTGCGCGCACCACTGATAATTAAACTTGTGTCCATTGGACAAACGCTCGAGGTGCGTTAACTTCCGGTTCCATTCGTGTAATGCTACACCGTGGGAAGTACGCATGGTTGCATTGAGATGACGTCACACTAACAAACCGGATTAGGTTGCAGACACCCAATGCAGAAAAATGAAGCAGGTTCATCTGTCACAATAACACATGCTAATTGACAAATTGTTCAAGGAGGAAAGAGCTGCACAGTTCATCATTGTGAACACTGATCATTACTCTCTTTTTTTTAATTGAAGACAGATTTTTAGCTTCAAACTTCACCATCAAAACTATATAAAAAAAAAAAATTTTAAAACACCAGAAATTACCTGAATGTCATGGTGACCAGCTTGTTGTTGTAGCTGTGGTAGGCCTTCTGGTACATTTCTGGAGTCGGCTGGTGATGATCGAATGAAGAAGCCATGGTTAGATAAGAAATGTCCGAAGCCGAGTATACAATACACTACCACTTGTGCAAGGATCTCACAAGGAGTGTGCGTACACACACTTGCTTCTCACTCAACAACACTTGCAAGAGATGTGAAGCACACACTTCAACACGCTCCGGTGTGTGTACATGTGGGTACACTTGTGATTTCACCTGGCGTTTACCTTAAAGGAACTGACCTCAACTTGACGAGTTTGTACCATTTGGGATTACAGTATGAGCTTCTTTTTTCACAATTCAACCATTTAATTAACAAGAGATTTGTGTAGATTTTATTCAAGACTGGAATTATTTTCCTTATTTTGTAAAGACTTTTCAGTGCCCACTAATCCATTCCTCAAAACTTTGTATTTTATGTAAAAAACAAAAAGAAAATCGGAAGGACCTTCAGATGTTTTCTCGACATCTACTCACATTTTTATGTGCAAACTGTGATATCTTTCGTAAAACAACATTTTTTAAAAGAAAAGAAGCCATGTACTGTGAGGTATTCAAAAACTTGAAATGAGCTGCAAATTTTAGTTCCATCTGACTAGTTACTATTTTATAATCAAGTCCTTGTCAGTTCCTTTAAGGTTAATTTGCATAACATCACCGCAGGAAATGACTTGTGCAAGGGTGGGGGGAGGATGCAAGCAAACATGAGACAGGTGCAAAGATAAATTGTCTATAACAACAGCATATTCACTGATCAATGGTTGTCGTGGCAACCGACACTCTTGATTGATAGAGTAATATTTGTTCTTTCCGTTCATTAATCACATGGGCCTGGAACACATTATTATTAACGTTGCTCTCCCCATTTTCTTCAACAAATTCTTTTATTTTTTCTATTGTCAAATTCTTAACTCAGATTGTTTTTTAACTGCCTGTTGTCTTTTCTGGGCATCTGCAACCCTTTGAAGCAAGATTTTAATTTTGGTTTGCTTTTGTGCAAAGACAGATCCGTCAATTAGGGCTGTCCCGATTATAACGAATATTCAATCATCAATCAAATAGTCAAATAGCTTTTTGCCGGTTTAAATATTTAACACCCAAAAAACTGCACACATGCACACACGACTGTGAGGTTGTTTTTATCGTAAAGTTGTAGCACTTAATTGTCAGGAGCCACGTCTTTTGTCAACGGTCACTTTTTTGTCGATGGCGGCTCATTGTTCCCATCCTTTTAGCAGGTTAAATCCCTTTTACATTTATAAAAAAAAATCTTACTGCAAAACACTCCAGTGGCCCATACCGATCGCCGCACGCAACTTTTAACTGGCGCCCTCAGTGTGCAGCGCGGTATGCAGTTGAAGTTTGCAGTTTCGAATATCCAAATATTCGGTCAAACGCACTTTCGAGTAACCGAATACTAAATTATTTGAAAATAGACAGACCTATCGGCCATGCGAGTAAACTGGTCCCAGTCCCTATATACATTATCAATCTTGATAGGGTGGCGGGAACCAGTCTAGCCTGCAAGAACTTAATTATTGTCAGGGCACAAGTAATTCAAATGTGTACAGCTGCAATTATTTTATATCCGAAACATGGGTGTATTTTTTCGTTGGATGTCTTCTTTCAAAAGTGAATTACTTTTGCAATGCCAGGAAAACAGCGATTTAAAAATCAAATAGATTTTGTGGGGGGTGACTATCGAAAAGCTCAGGGAGAGTAAATTAAAATGACAATTTGGCCAGCTATGACCCTTACTGTGTTAATCTTTCCAAATGCCCTACAAACTCTATTAGGACACTTCCCCCATGTGTATTTAAGTCAGTATTATAAATTTAACAATTAAAATTAAATTACCCCTTCAAAAACCAAATGATGATAATTGGATTAGAATCCCATTGTTTTGAGTTAAAACTTACAAAGTGCCAACAATATTAGGCACTGGGAATTGAGATCCATACCGGTATGTCCGGCATCTGGAAACTTAAGCTTGAACTTGCCGAGCATCTGAGTCAGTGTATCACTGATTTCAACTTTATAATCTATATTATCCTCATTCCTGATTGGTCAATCCATGGAACTGTGATATTACCCAGTATAACACAGTCCATATCGCACTCCGCCTATTGTGCTCCTCTAAGACGCAAGCGGCATTCCTACATGTACTGCATGCACGTGTAATAAGACAACCGTTGAAAAGTTTGTGTTCAGTGTGCTCGTTCCATCTTTACTATGCGTCAAGTCTGCTTTAACATTTGTTATCCCACTTGCCCTGTGTCCCATACGACACTAAGCCGTCAACCTTCTGGCATATCGGACCCTGTGGCATTATTCCGTGTTCAACTCAAGATCGTGGAATAACTAAATCTCTTTAGGTTCACTCCCAACTGGCTAAGTACCAACTGAACAGATGCACTTCTGCACCTTAAATGTTAATGTCTTCAACGTCACAGGAAGTCCGGAATTAATTACATTTTTAGAAAAATCTTAAACTTAATCCCCAGGTTACACAAGCCAATGTCTACCCATAATGTTGACATGTATACACTACCTTTTGTTACACTGAACCACAACATCCACAAAATATCAAATCTTGACATAAATTCTGCACATGTTAATCATGTTAATACACAACTAAATCATGCAAACCAAAACAAAACAAACTTTAAAGAAGCAAAAGAAAAATTGCAAGAATTACCCTCCATTCCCATGGCTGTTTACGGTAAAAAAAAACGGAAAAAGAAACAATGAAGCGGAATTTAAAGCAAAACAGCAAAGCATAAGAACTTCACACCATAACATCCATGCACTCCCTTCACTAGCCTCAATACAGAGATCACTCTGCAGCAAAATGTTCAAGGAAATGATTATGAAAGTTGATAATGATGTTGTGGGAAAAATCTCGAGTACTACTGCTACCATGTTCCCAACTTCCAGGTTTATGCTAAAGGCCCTGTCACACTGTCTGCGATCTTATATGCGCTCTCACTGCATCCTTGAAAAATAGCTGGGGCGCAACAACAACTACTAGATCACAGCGACAACTACATAGGTCGCCAGATGGGCGCCAGAGGGTCTTAATGGTCTCCGATGAGCGCCAAGGTCTTTGAACATGCTTAAAACAATCACAACACCTCTGCGCTCTGGCCAGGGTGCCGCAATGACGCAACTCGGGCGCTGTGCGAGCGTGAATCGTGCGACATTGAAGTGGCATTGAGGCAGCCTAGGCGCAAGACAGTCGATGTAGTCTCCATGAGAAAGTAACTCGACTGCGATGAACTCGTAGAATAATTTTGAAACTGGACTGTGTATTGACCGTTTTGTCTTGGTATTTATACAGCGCAAGTGACGTCACATGAACGTATTTTGGTCGAATAGAGAGCGCGACGCGAGCTACTAGGACGTATCAACAGCGACAGCGCAGCGGCAGCGACTAGATCGAGTAATTGAGCTTGACAAGGGCGCATAGAGAGCGAGTTGAGCGCATCGTAAGCCGGGAAGAGCACAGTATGAGCGTAGCTTGAGCTTCTTTGAGACAGAAAGTTGTCATTTTCTTGCGTCCTCGCTGCGATTGTTAAATTTATGAAATATTTTTGGTCGCCGTAAGGTCTCCTATGAGATCGCATTTAATGTGACAGGCCCTTAAGGAAGTTCGAGCAAGAACTGTGGTTAAAGCATAGTTTGACTAACTTCACTCGAACCCACACTAGTCAACAATAGTTTGACTAGTCTAGCCAACTATCCAGAATTATACAATGCCTGATTAAATTCCCGTCATCTGATTGGTGGTTTGTTAATCATGTGTCATTGAATTTTTCATCCAAACACACGGCACGGCCTCACGGCCAAAATAGAAGTTCCATTTCACGTTAAATGGAAGTTCCATTCCACGGTCACACTTTTGGCGGCTCTGACCAATCAGATGACGAGGATTTATTCAGATGTTGTTTAAACAAATAATGAACATTTGTGCAACGGAAAGAATAATTTCATTCGGCAGATTCGTGCACATTCAGTTCAAATATAAGTCACATACACTGCGCCATTACTGGTGTAGGCCAGTACATGAGCAGGATGCATCCTTCCTTTCCACGCCATCTACGTGTTCCCACATGAAATTCTCTTACAGTGAACACCCTGCAGCAAATCTAATGGCGACTCTCAAAAAAACTCAACATATCTGTTTCTGTTCAGAATTCTCCTATGAACTCCGTGCACAACCAGCAGATGGCTCTTTCGAGAGCTATTTAGGGACACACCGTGTGCGCATACTGGTTTGCGTGCATATGGCGTGAAGTACGCACGACCGATTTCATTCAGCCTCTTCACGTCCATGAGCGGTGCTGTCAGGAATGTGATAGTATACAAATATTGAGTGGCTCAGCGTGGAATGGGAGGAATATTATCGCAAGGTAAAATCTGGACTTTTCCATTTCACGAGGCGAAGCTGGTGAACTGGATAAGTCCAGATTTACCGAGCGATAATATTCCTCCCATTTCACAAGTTAAAGTCACTCAATATTTGTTTTATATAACTGACATATAGATCCTTGTCATTTGATATAGTGAACTTTTATTTCAACCCAAACTGGAGGAAAATGTATTTCTCTCTTCCAAACCACCCCTTCACGCAAATGTTTGAACCCAACGCTGTAGCGCTGGCTCTTTGGAACAATATGCGCTATGCGCAACGCTGAATGCGCACACCAGCATGCATTTGCACACAAATACCGCGTAATGGAACAAGAATAATCCTAGTATTTCCCATTCCCCATGGGCGGATAGTACTTTTTGAGCCGCTGCGTGAATGGAAGCAATAACGGATGTCACGTGATGTGAGTTCCACCAATCAAATGACAAGGACCTGTATGTCGGTTATGTAAAACATCCCTCCCACAGTCTCTCATTGGAACTGCGGAGGGAATACTTGTAAACAATCTGTTTTGTACTCACCTGCAGATTTTCTTCATCAAACATGAAGATGGCGTCCAGATAGTTGGCGCTCAATCGCTTCTTGGGTTTAGCCTCCTCCGGGATCAACGAATCCCTGCCCACAAAACAGGCAAAACAAGGTCAATCAAGAGGAAAAAAGATTCTTTATTTGGTTTTGAAAGAACGTATTTCTCATAAAAGCATGACAGCATTTAACTGATTTTTTTCTCCATAGAATTTTTGACATGCACTTCTGCGTCCCAATGCAATGCGAACACAGCTTCAGAAGGTGAAATAATTTTTCAAAAAGTGCTTACACAACTTTCAAAGTAAACTACAAAGTTAATGGTAAGACATCTGGACAAGTAAGCAGGGCGTGGGTTCGAGTCCCACCCGAGTAAGCTGGTGAATTTTTTTCTAGCAAGCCGTCAAACCACACTTAGTATACAGTGTTTATTAAATACGTCGGCGAAGGGCGAAACCAAATATACAGCGTGTGTCAATAAAAACGCAGGATTCAAAGCGATTTTTTTCTGAGAAAATTATGCTACTGGTGTGCCTAATTTGATAAGGATTTGATTGTCCATAATTTCATCTTTGACAAGATTTTTGTTTGGTGGAATTTGGACTTTTGGTTCAAAAGTTATGACAAGTTTTCTGAAGCCCTTCTGAAGCGGGTTGGTCTGATTCAATGACCTTTACACAACGACCAGTTATGTACAATGTAGGTATGCATTGAAGACAATTAAACCAGAACAAAACTTTCTTTGAAACAACTGATGATAAGTATCACTTAAATTTAATAACTGGACTATCATTGTTTCAAAGCATCATGAATTATTGACTAATAACATTGATTGTGGACTAAAGGATTATGTAAGCCTAATCCTGCCACACATGTCCTTCTTTGTGATCCACAAATACTTTCACCTGTACTGAATTCAAACCTTTCATTAGGTATGTGTGATTTCACAAATCAGACCAGCTTGGAATTTATAACCCTTCTTCAATGTACTCTATCTCTGGACAGGATTGTCCAAATGAGATGGGATAAAAAGCATAGTGAAGTGAAGGAAAGGTACTTTGAAAAGAGGGTTAACATTATGATGAATAGGGGTGGTTTATATTCTTAATATTTTTGTTTCTAATCCTGTGTTTTTATTGACACACGCTGTACAACAAGTAGTTACTAAAATTCCAATGTCTGGTCGTTATTTTATCTTCTACAAAAGAGAATGGCACTGCATGGCACACAATCTCTTACCATTTGAGGGCATCCAGTCCGTGCAATGATTCCACCCTCATCTTCATCAGCTCTTTCACCTTGTCAATGATGTAAGCCATGGGATCGTCTGGGCACAGCACGGCTAGCCCCGTCAAGATGGCCTGACATTGAATAAGATATTTATTATGCAACACTCGGCAAGGATAGCCCCGGCAAAGTTTTTTACTTTTTCCCAGCAGGTAATTTGAAAGCAGTCATGTTCTAAATACAGTAATTTTATTGATTTCGAACAGTTGCATGTCATGTTTGTGAGAAAGCACATGAAATCCCATAACATCATGCAACTGTAGCACTTCTTGGCAGTAGAAGTGACAATAGTTCATTTCTTCTCAAACGGTTTGACTTGATCTTGTGTGGTTTCACTCACTTGTGCAAAAGGGACAAAGAAAACTTCAAATTTTGAAGAACTAAAACTGGGCTATAATTAATGCTAAGGACCACATCTTAATTTGCCTTCAATAAGTTTTGGAGGCACACGTCTCAGCGCTACCTGTATGCACTATGCGTCATGCTCCACTGCACTCCCACTCTGTGTCCGCGAAGCCGCCAACAGGGTAGTTGGTTTGGACTTAAAAAAATTCAGCAACTCCCATTCCTTTTGTGTTGCTTCGTTCTCAAATAATGGACCCCCACTCAGTATCCGCGTAGCTGGCATGGACTTGAATTGTTTCTTTTCCAGTGATTCCAACCGTGTAGCCAGAGATTTTAGGGGTGTATTTCCGAGTGGCAGGGTAGTCTGCAATTACTCCGTTTTGGAGAATATGTAGGCCAAAGAGCAAGTTAAGTTGCCCTAATTTTGAGCATGTGCATGTGGGAAAAATTTGAGAATTTCCAGGGCAATTGTTTAGTGTAAGACACCTCTTAAGTTTCGATCAAATTAGAGTCGAGGGTGTTTTGTGTCATTCGAAAATTACTTTTTCAACCCTAAGCAGATTTTTCTCAATTCCAATGGATAATGACATTATTTTTTTTTGTAATTTTGAACAGTTTCTTGTAGTAGAAAATGTGATTTTCTTGCGCGTTTTGCACCATCTTTTATTTTCGTGATGCTTTTTATCATCTCATCGTCACTTTACCCAAAAATTCCCTCAAAAAATAAAAGCCTGCCCTCTATCTACCCTGTTGGTTTGTTATGTCGCTAACTAGTTTGATAAGTCCAATAACCTACAAAGTGGATTTTTGTTCCTTTATAAGGAACAGGGCCCTATACTACACGATTGCCATTTCCAGTACTAAATGCATCCATCAGAGCTACTAGGTATGCATACTTGACAATCTTACCTCGTACACATCTGGTACTTTGTGCCGACGGAGATACTTCCGAACCTCAGGGTTAACTCCTTTCAATGATGCCATACTTTACTTGGACAATTTCTCTCAGTATGTCGAGTTCCACTTTATACCTCGATTAACTAAAGACTGAAAAAAATAGAGGAAATAATTGCAAAATGATAAATTATTTTTTTAACAATCCTTTGATAAGCACAATTAAAGTGTCTAAGTATAATTGAACTGATCAAAGAATAACAGTGTTGTAGGACTCGAGTCCAGGACTAGGACTCGAGTCAAATAACTGGTGACTCGGACTCGACTCAAGTCACATTGGAAAATGACTCTGACTCGGTCAAAAGAAAAACATAACGTTACGTATTTGTGCGACGAACGTAGCATTCTGTTTTACTCCATAGGCAAAACACAGCGCCGCGGAAAATCGAATCCAGGGGCCGCACACGCACGCCTTGTGCTCATACACAGTTTGAGAGTCCCAAATTTTCGGACTAGCCTTGTGCAGCACGATAAGCACCAGGGCCCAGTGTCATGCCAAAAAGTGTCCGATATTAAAAGGTAAACACATTTTGAGTCTAAACAACATGTACCCACACAAGGTAAACTATACACTGGGATTTACTTAAAAGTAGCTCTACTGAGTGGAGTGTTGACCTACGGTACCATAGTTCAACGCTCCACTCAGTAAAGAGCTAACTAAAACTTTTTTTAGAATATAGAAATTTTAGAATGGATGATTGAAAAATAATTCAAAAAAAAAATTGATTAGTTTGGTGAACAACTTTAACATAGAACAAGTCACTCCGGAAAAAAATGTTTCCACCTGACGCCACTTTTTTCTTCATATATCATCTCAATGAAGGTCATTCTTTGCAAAAATGATAAGACATGAATCTGGGACTGAGAAATATTTCCAATTTTGTTAGGAAATAAGCCTAGGCCTACTACTTAGAAAATTTTCTTGACTTTCCTTAGACTTTGTGTACACAATCGCGGAAGTGGCGTCAGGTTGCAACATTTTTCCAATTTATTTATTTGAGTTTTGGTGTTATAAATAATATACAATGCAGAATATACCCGGTAAGTGTGGATCGGATATTATATTTGTCGCAGTGGCTATTGTTACGGCAGCCGTAACGCATTTCCCATTTTCTATCGTTAAGGTAGACTGCAACTTTTATAAAAACATGAGAAGAAAATATAAAATTAGAAGTAAAAAAGTGAATTTGAACTTTATGAAATTCGGACTTTATTTCCCTTTTAAAAAAAATCCTCCAAAGACTCAGGTTAGAAAAGGGAAAAAAAATCGAGTGCAAAACTGAGATGCGAACCCGCAACCTCGCGGTGCAAAATACTACCCTCTATCGACTGAGCTGCCGCACTGCTCGCTAAAATGTGAGAAAACAAATAATTATATACTAGTCTGGTTCCCCGACCTGACAATTTCCCCCGACGGCTACACGTCTAAATTGTAGGTCAGGCAGCCTCCGTGGCTAAAAATAAACATGACGACATTGACGGCCCTTTTTCAAAGCTCGACTTCGTTTCCGAATTCGCTTTATCACATAAAGCTTTTAATGATCCGATAATTTTTTTAAAAATAAATCACTTGCTTCATATATCATACAGTTATGATATACAGTTTAATACTTCTGTAAAAAACATTGACTAATTTCAACCTGGAATCTTCAAAGTTGGACACCCAAACAGCACTGTTAGCAGGCGGAGCCGAATTGAGACCACGCCGCGTTTTGGAAAATGCCGGTAACGGTCGTCAAATTCAAACTAGTGCATGACGCAGCAAAAAGTTCGCCCCTCGTATACGATCCGAGTGCAAAATCGTCATTGAATTTCAAGTTTTCTAAATAAAAGCAATGGATATTAATTATCAACTAGTTTTTTTAAGTTTTTAATAAGCAATTAGCAGTTAATAAAACCTATATCATACTCGGAAATACTCGGACACTATCCGATTGGCAACGAAATGAATTCGGCAAACTTCGGACAGTTTCCGAAAAAGGAGGAATTCCTCCCGTTTTTAGTCACGTGATGTAAATTGTAATACATTGTATTACCGGAGGCTACCTGACCTAAGATTCATCAGGAATAGTCGGAATCTTTTTCAGCTTTTGGTCTGGGAACCAGACTAATTATATACCTGCGTGCGTATCAAAAAAGTATCGTAGAGGGCGCTAAACAACGGCTACCGTAACGATAGCCACTTCGTACATTTGTTGCACTGATTAATACTAGTCAACTTTCTGAGATTCTGAGATTCTGAGACAAGAATCTAGCCCACTGCGCGCACACTACGAGAAATGATAAAGTCGTGCATTTCCGACACAACAGAGGCGACAAGTTTTCTAGTTTAACTTTAACTAGGCCTAAGCTGGTCTGTGTAAATTCAAGGAAATGGTTTATGTGTCAGAGGAAAGAAGCTTCTCGATTCGTCAAATTTCCTTACAATCATGTCATTCCTGTGTTATTCTGTCGTAGAAGGAACGCAAACCAACCGGGATGCGGGACCACCGTCATGTCAGCATGTCGTTGCTAGCAACGCTAGCTAGCTGCGTACAGGGTGACCGTAAGGTCATGGCCAAATTCTGCTAAATGCACTTTAAAAAATCTGTCAGATTTATCAAAAATCTGCCAAATTCCTCAGAATTACTCGAAATACACCATAAACACTTAAAATCACATGCAGATTTGTAGTGTTGCCTAAATTAAGGTTCAAATTACATTATAAACGATCTGTAGTCACATTTATGTTAAGAAATTATTGCGTAAATTTTAGGCAAAACACCTTATCACAACCAGTGAACCTCAGCACCTATAGACCAGCCAACCTGTTCCATTATGCAAGGGTTTGTTTGAAAAGATTTAAACAAAATAATGTACAATTTTTTTCAACTTTGCTATGTTTTTTCTGTCAAATAAACATTTTTGCAGAATTCTGCCAGAAATCTGCCAAAAAAATCCATTCTGTAAATTTGCTGTCAAACTCATTTTTTTAACAAAAAAATCTGTCAAAGTTAGCCGAAAATCAGCTAAAACGGTCACCTTGGTGCGTACATCAACTACACGTTCTCAATAAAACAAATATTTAAAAACTGTAAAGAAACTCAAGAGACCAGTTTCGAGAAACATTTAATATAAAGTAATCATCTCAAATAGGCCTTATAATAATAATTAGAAATTAAACAAATAAAGGAAAGGTAAATTATAAATTATTTAGACGCCAAGCCAATCAATATAATTGAGTCAGTTAATGCCAACTCAGAAATAAATTCTCTAAAGGATCAAGACATAAATCATTACGAATTTCTCCCATTTAAACGAATCCGAGTTAGACCTTTCTAACCCGGAAAGAAAACTTCCATCCCTAAGTGACAGCTCCCCCCAATGGACATAAATTTAATACCCCCTTGTGGCGGTCAGCCCAAGAATATATGGCCTATTGACCTCTACAGGTACACCATATGCCCACGTGGGTAACGAGTAATTGACTGATTTGTTTCATCCACTGATGGTAGTGGTCACTACTGCAAACCACAAGCTTTTATGTGTAGGATTATAAAAATTGACTAGAAAAACCAAGTTGAAGACAAAACGGGCAGGAAAATTCTCTATTGGAAGTCCGGTTCAGGCGATTGATGAGTTAGAAAGATGGTGTGCTGTAAAAAGGTACATAGTCAGAGATGATTATGTTAGGGGTCATCTAGTGAGTTTTACGGGATATATCCTGGAGATGATATCTTGGTGGATGAGGATTCGATTAGACATCCAATACTTCACTATGAAGAGCAACAGAGACGTAAGTAACATGTTGAACAATAACATCCCATACATCAATTAGTTGTAGGCATATCAATAAACTGTAAATGAGTGGATATTTCACCGCTTCTCATATACTCAATCAACTTGATTGGAAAATAAATATCTAATCAACAAAAGGATACTTAAAAGTTATGAATACCAACAATTAACATCTGACGCAGAGTTCACGATGAACGATCTTATATGTACCGTACCAAAAGAAAAACCCCAATTTGATAGGATCAGTAAAATGGCATAATTTTATTTATTTACTAGTAGGCCTAAGCAACATTTTGCATAATGGATAAATATTTCCTGTGAAATTTATTGTGATACAGAATTCTTACATGTATTTTCTTTATCAGAACAACATAAAGGCTATGACACCCCAATATAAAACCTAATAGAAAAATATTGGAAGGTTGTCCCGTATTGGTCAATTATGATCATGTACATGAATATTACAAACTGCCATTTTGAAGCAAGGTTAACAATAATATGACATTTTATGTTTGCATCTAGACTTTTCTGGCAGAACAAGGTTAACCAAACATCTCAGTGCATGAATACATGTACACCAATATTCCCCAATAAATACCAAAAAAAAAACATACACCCCTACGTTTGGAATTTTGCTTTTGGTGAACATATAGCTTTACGTTTGAATATTTTGCTTTTGGGTGAATGTTATCCTGATGTCAATTATCATCATTACAGAAAGCTGCAGGCAAGCCTCCACCAAAAGAAGACAGTGTAAGACTAAGAGGAAACACTTGCAGTTTTTGAGAGAGTGCCAGAAAGACGATCTGGTTGAAACAGTTGATGGCAGGATGATTGGAGGAATGGCAATATTCAAACAGTGGATCCCTTCAAAAGGCTTATTTTCCTGCAAGACGGAGCTGCAGTAAGCCTTGATCTTGATAACATTTCATTGCCAGGTAATGATTACTCAGACCAATTTTTGTAATGAATCAAGAGACAGTAAACTAATGGCAAGTTGACTCTGTAACGGTAATGATTAATTGAATGATTGTTACATGGTATACATTTTTTTTAAGGCAACACTAAGGGACAGTCAGCAAAAATGTACCATGTCCTTGTCAATGAGCAAGCAAAAATCAATTCCAAGAAATTTCCAGATATTGTAAGATATTCGGTTGCAGAAAAAAAATCCTTGATGCATTATTGAAAGCAAACGATTACATACCGGATCTAACAAACTACTCAGGAAAAATTAATCAGCAACCAACACTTCGTGACAAATATTTCTGTAAGAAAACACGTATATGATAAGTCTCATTAAAAAAAAAAAAAAAAAGTACATGTAAATCAAAACAGTCTAAGACTGTTTTAAATTTGCGTAAAATAAAATACTTTTTTCAACATTAAGATTGTAAGGGGCCATTCAGAATTTTCAATGTTTTAAAATTTCGATCTTTTTTCCAAATTGTGGGTGGGTGGGTCAAGCTAAATAATTGAAAATCGAACTTCACTTTCCATGGAAAAAGATAAAAAAACAAAGAAAAATAGATCTTATGACTTGCCTGAACTACGCGCAAACGTTCCGATATCGCGATGCGTGTTTCTTTTCCAACTTCGTCCCCTGTATGTACTGTCAGTGGCGTAGCCAGGAATTTTTCAGTGGGGGGCGCTGGGGGCTGGAACATTTCATGGGGGGGGGGGGTCATGTAGATCAATGATAGGTTTTTTAGAAACTCAAAATCTCAGTGGGGGAGGCGACTGGGGGGGGGGCGACAAGGTTTCATGGGGGGGGGGCTGTCGCCCCCCGTGGCTACGGCACTGCAGGTCATACAGTTAAAGTTTATGTAAACTTGTATGAAAAGTCAAAGAAAAGTAACTCCCATGATCTATTTGCAACAAGTTTGTGTTAACTTGCCGGTAACGCCCTAAAAAATTATCCAGACAAATATGTTTATTTTGTAACATGTTATGTTCGTCTATCGGTCTTCTATGCTGTTATGTTTACTTTTAGGTACCTTCAATGGTACTATGTTTAATTAACCTGTTCATTTGTTTAATTAAACTAATAACGCACATGTAGTTGCCAAATATGGCACTAACAAGTTTGAGGTCGGCAATTTCGTCTTTAAAAATCTGGGTACGTCGGGTTACCGTACACATTATTGTCCTGGAAACAACAGTACCAAAGTACAGAAAGTCGTACGCAAGAGCTCCCCAGCAAGTATCGCTGACGCCATTATGATTCCAAAATTTCTCACTGTGTCACACAGTGAAATAACTCAACAACGTCGTTGTATTGTGAACACATAAAAGCATTCAAGTCGCGTTCTTGCACACTTTTTGCAAGTCGACATAGATATCCTTGAACCACTGCCCCTGCTTTGCATAACAATTTGCAAAGAAATTTCTATGTACAGTCACCAGACTCTATTCAGTAAAGTCCCCGTCAAAACGAAAGTACACAATCCACGTGCATAACGCACGGCTACACCATCGTACAGTGTGGCAGGGACACCAACAAGTAACACAACAACTAAACATTTTTTTAAAAATTGATAAATATTCTGATTGAATTTCGTTAAAAGGTACTTGTTGGTGAGGTATCACATATTTTATCACATAAAAAGAGGAAGACCGACAACTTCACGCCGTCACTGAACTAGACACACATGTACATGGTGTTCAAGTACATGTACATGTACATGCAAGTGCATGTACATGTACATGTTCAGTTTTTTATTAATCGAAATTAGGGGTGGATGGGTGGGTCAAAATAATTTGGAAAAAAAGTCGAAATTTTAAAACATTGAAAATTCTGAATGGCCCCTAAGGCTTACAATCTTAATGTAAAAATGTTTTTTTTAAACATCATTTAAGTACTCACAAGGTTTCATTCCCTGAACAAGCAAAGTTATTTCGCAAAGAGTATTCAGGGCTCTCTAATATTGAAGAGCACATATATTTGGAAATGTGGAAAGCAAAGAAGTGGCTGAGCATCGAACAGAAAAAGCAAACAACTACGGTGGACGATTACAACTCTGCAGTTGCTCATTTATACAAAATTTAAAATTCTGAACAACGAATAGTTTCTTTGTAATTAACATTTGGAATTATACGTCATAAAGCCTGATCTTTTCAAAAGGACAGAGATCGGAATGCATCTTTAAAGAAAAATCATATAGGTCAGTTCCAACCAAGTATTATTTTTTTTATAACACCGATTAATCAAAAGTCTACAGATGGTATTACTTTCTGAGTTTCAGGGCTAGCTGTCATGGAATTACATGTGCCTTATACATTTACAGTGCAATTATCCAAAGAGATTTTCCGTTTGAAATTTCGCAGGATATTTATAATGCAATAATCATGATTTTGTTGCTTGGGGTAGTGCAATTGTAAATTGTTTATATAGACTTCTTGTTCTACAAAAAAGGCCCTTATGAATCGTACCGTTGATTGTATTCATTCTGGCGAAGTATTTCACAAATGCAAGACTCTTAAGTCAGTGATTTATATTGCTTCGGCTTGGAAGTTTTATGAATCAATTTATTTTTCTTGAATTGATGTACTTTGTTTTAGAGTATCTTTACAATTAGTTTTCATTATATACAGAGAATCTGGTGATTGTCTTTTCCCCATGTAGCTCAGACACTTATAGTCATCATAGCGTCATATAGTATAAGTGATTTAAGAGATTTCAAGCGTGTCTTGTGTGTACATGTATATGTTACAATAATTCTTTTCAATTATTCTCTTGTGTCTCTTCCTTTACTCTTTATGTGCAACTAATAATCCTTTTCCATGCTGCAACATTCAATTTTGAACAATTGGCTGAGTTGTTTTTTTGTACAACTAGACTTAGGTGGTTTTAGAAATTACAAATGTAAACAAGTTTATTTGTTCGATTAAATTTAAAACAACATACTCTTCGAAATTTCCCATAAAGAAAAAAAAATAGAAGAGCATCTTTGTACAGTTGGTTTCCACTTCATCATTGTCCATTTTATTTGCATACGTGTTGTGGTTCTCCATGTTTTGGGTTGTTATATTTTATTTTACTCTACTGTTTTAGACCTCCACAAACTGTTGTTAGGGTTTGCTTTTTTTGAAAATAAACTGAACAACACGTGAAGCTACATTTTTTTAAACCATCATCAGTGACCTGGGTCCCTATTTTAAATACCTAAGTTTAAGTTATTGTGCAAGTTTTGATTTGTAGTATTAGCTTACAGCACTTCTTCGGTACGGTTGTGCATGTTAGCAAAACTGCTTTGTGTATGTAGTACTTGCATAATTAAATGTGCCACATCTTTGATTTTATGTAAAGTGCGCCAACAGTTTATTCTTTGCACATAAAAAACTTCTTTAAACATTCAGTTGAATGGGAACAAAATATTTGTTTATAAATGTTGTTGTTTTAGCACTTTAATCGGGTGTACATCATTATTTGTTGTTTTTTATGGAGTCAAATATACCTTGATGTCTAATTTGAAGAATGCTGTATCTGTCATCAAAATGGATCATTGAAAGTTGTAAAATTTTGGGACACAGACATTTTGAAAAGAAAACAAGGGGGCATACATACGTTTACCCCTTGGAGGATATATATACCCCCTCCCCTCCGGACCTGCCTACGATTGGGCCAATTAAGTGTTTAATTTTGATGATGACTCTGCAGTATTACATGGTAAATGATTGAACTTGTATAAAATAGGCCTATTTTTTTACTGTTAGCGTTCATTTCACTGTGATAAAAAAACCCTGAAGTTAAAGCTTTCTCAGCAACTTTTTTGAGTGCATATTCTGAATCTAAATTCAGTACTATATGTACCGGTATGTATACAATGAAGGGAAACCTGCATCGAACACTACCAACAATTTGTGTAGGCCTATGCACAAATCCTATCTGTATCTGTGCATACTGGTACATTGTGTACAGTGTGGGCCACTCATTATAATAATTTGCCCTCCAGTTGGTGTGGAAACTCTCAGAGGAGAGCTTTTTACTGTGTAGCTTGAACTTAGCTGACCCAGGGTCAGTGCATGGTCAGTTGCGCATTACCATGCCCCCAGACCACCTGTTGGCGACCTAGGTTGACTGTGAACATATCACAATTGGCAAGTTTTAGGAGGCGTTGAGTGATTAGACTGATACTTATCCCCATAGGAGACATGTTCCCATTAATCTTCTCTTCGAAAAGGATGTGGGATTTTGAGAGACTTTTAAATGGGAGAAATTCGTAATGTTAATGTGTGCCGATGATGGCAATCACAGCAAAGATCGACAATACAGTCTCAAAAACTCTCATTTCCAAAATAACGGCTTCAAGTTCAAATTCATATCTCCAACTTTACCAAATTAATCATTTCTTCAAACTCCACAAATCATGATTTCCAGCGGACAATCAACTCCGCATGCAAATAAACATGAGAATATTATTCAGTGATCAGGGGCGGATCCAGGGGATCCCCCCCCCCCAAAAAAACTGAACCCTTTTTTTTTTTGGTAAAAACAAATTTGATTCCAGTGGTCAGAAATTGACTCAGATTGCGCACCACAGAGCATTAGAATCCACATTTTTTGGAACCACCAAAGTTTTGGGGGACCAAAATTGTTGTCCCCCCCCCTCCCCTTCCACCGCAAAATTGTGTTCTGGATCCGCCAATGATTGGTGGTGGAGGCTCATATTTTACATGGACATGCAGTTTGAAAAGTGTGGCTATACATTCTCCAATGCATGTTGAGTAGGACCTACATGTACATTATTCTCCGCCAACCATCGAAAATTGGACTCTATTATGAAGTTGTCGCGAACCAGCAAGTTGGCCAAGGCTAAATCGATCAATGCATTTCGCGCAGTCAGAGGTCACCGCATGAAACAGTTTTCCACATTTATTTGGTTCAATAGCTTGGCGCTTTGTCGTCGTACTACTGTGAATAAATATAATCTGGTCACAGTTCTGTGCAGATTTCGTTGAGTAAAACTGCCTGAGGTGGCTGACGGTTCGAAGTGGGAAACTGGTTATCGGTTTTGACATCTTTGTGTTCTTTAGCTTTGGGTTGTTTTTGCTCTTGAACGAAATGCCAGAGAACAAGTAGTAATTGCAATAGATAAGTTCACATAAACGGTGTGATATTCATTTTTATTCCTGCTTCAAATCAAGTCTTTTTTCGACGCAGCTTGCTTCGGAGATCAAGGTAGGAAAAGGATTATTTCAACTTTGGTACACACTTTCTGCCTCAAAAGTAACAAAACATCCTCTTGAGTTGGTTTCCTCATTTTCTATCATCGGTACCGTGACATTGTGCTCACTTTGTCGGAAAGGTTGTTTGGGAGCTTTCGGGGAAGGTACGCTGTACAAAAAAGTTGTCCATAATTTCACAGTAAATTCACTGTCAAACGGGTTGTCAACAAAAACCGTAAAATTACGGTCAGTAACGGGTTTCCTAAAAATGACGGTGACCGTAATTTCAACACGGATTTCCGGTAAATTCAACGGTAACTTGCCGTAAAGTAATGGGATACAAAGTGGGGTGCGGTCGGGGCTGGGTGCAGGATGGCGGGGAAGGGGGGAAGGTTCCAGCTAGGGTAGCTGAGTGGGGCATTACTTTGCAGCTCGTCTTTTACACACATGATGGTTTTCATATCGTACAAAAAATTGTGTGAAATTATCTTTAAGTTGCAACGTTACTTGCATCTGCAAGTTGTTATCATTTAAGTTTCATTTACAACTTTTTTACTGAGCCCACAGAAAGGGGTCGACCCATTGCTGGTCAATACTGCCTGCTTAGTTGCATGGCTCTTCAAGTATTATTAGGCTATGCAATGCCCTTTCTCATGGCAATATCAAATCATTACAGCTTTGACATCAAGTTACGATCAGCTTTGTACAGCGCGTACCAAAATACCCGCAACATTTTCTTGCGATGTTTACAGGGTGTTCCAATAAAAAGGAAAACCAACTTTGAAGAACCAGTATGGCCAGACTAAATGTTTACTGGCTATAAGGCCAAAAAAAAATATTCGGTCTCTGGTCAGACCAAAGCTCCGGAATTGACGCGGCCACGCGTCTTTTTTTTTTTTTTTTTTTAGCTTTTTTTTCTTTTTCTTCAAGCTTGGATTGTACAGACAAGGTGGGTACTATTTTGCTTTTTTGGTGTCCTCATGTACATTGGTGTCCTCCATAATTTGCCTTGGTGCTTTCGATCATTTGCCTTGGTGCAATTTCCCATTCATTGGTGCTCTTTGGTAAAAAAAAAATGAGGAGGTGCGGAAATAGAGGGCGCTGTTGGAGCTACCGCGGAACATTTTGGAAAAAAAAAGATCGACGCGCATGATTAAAATCGACGCGCGCTGACCACAGACCGACTTATTTTTTTATTTTTTTTTGGCCTAAAACTGGTATCATCTGAAAGCGTAATCTCTATGCTTTTCAATGATACCTTGTTTACATTTCCAGGGTCATGCATCACTGAGCGCCGATGTCATGAGATTTGATGCAATTTGCAGTTGGTTCACTTTCATGTCAAACACAATAGGCATGGTGCGCATAAATTATTCAAGAAGAAGACACGAGTGCATAAAAAGAAGCCAAAAAACAAGTCGGTTGGTTTCAAAACTGAATGTTATTGTTTGTCATGAATTTCTCGATTTGACCAAGCCACAATGTGCCATTTTCCGAGGATTAACATACAAGCCATTTCACGGACATTTCCGTGTAAACAATAGGCTTCCCGTCCCCAGTGGTTTTTTATGAAAGTGAACCAACTGCATTTTTGCATCCAGTTTTCAAGACAATGATGCTCAGTGATGCATGACTCAGAAAACCTAAACACGGTATCAATGAAAAGCATAGAGATTACGCTTTCAGATGATACCAGTTTTATAGCCAGTAAACATATCGTCTGTCCATATTCATTCTTTGAAGTTGGGTTTCCTTTTTTTTAAACACCCTGTATAGCATCGCTGCGGAAGCACGTACTGCCATTATTTGTATACTATTTTAAAGCTTGGAATCTTAAATTTATTCCCGGTAAGTATTGGTTTGATTTTCAAAAGGGTTTCGAAATTATTTGTGTTCAAGTAAAGGCATGTCAAAAAAACAAACTCAACCGATTTCAAGGAAAATCGTTCACGCGCAATTTTTTTTGTAATGTGGAAATGCTTCATCATGTTCATGATGTGACGATCTCGTTGCCTTACTTTTCTTTTCGATACACGTAGGCCACACCTTAAATAAATTCAAATATTGTTCTCTGTTTCACGTTCAATATGTTTTCAATATAAATCAACTGTTTTTTTTTTATTTCATCAACTTGTTGGCTCGAGTTTGTATCTGATGTACCACACATCACCGATTTCCCTTGTAATCAGTGGGTTTGTTTTCGACATGCCTTTATTTGAAAACGAATACTACATATCAAACCAATACTCGCCATGCACGGCAGGGGTTAATTTAAGATTGCAAGCGTTAAAATGGTATAAAATAATGGCGGTACGTGTTTCCGCCACTATTTTTATAAAAATAAAGTTGCGGGTATTTGGGACGCGCTATGCATGCATAATTATAATATGCATGCATTATGTTTGTACATTGTGTACGAATCACAGCCTTTACACACACAAAAGATGGTTTAGGCAAAAAAAATTGTCGGTCTCTGTCCGCGATAGCTACAACAGCGCCCTCTATTGCCGCACCTCCTCAAATTTTTGTACCAAGGAATGGGGAAATTGTACCAAGGCAAATGATGGAGGGCACCAAGGCAAATTATGGAGGACACCAATGTATATGAGAACACAAAAAAGCAAAAGATAGTACCAACCTCAGTTGTCTGTACAATCCAAGCTTGAAAAAAAAGCCACAAAAAAAAACCGCGTCGCCGCATGAATTCCGGAACTTTGGTCTAACCAGAGACCGACTTTTTTGGCCTATACAAAAGCACTGTGAATCCCAGCATGCGTCAGGGCACCAAATTTTGCGGGAAATTTACGTAGCACGGAATTTTATTGGGGGGGGGGGTGGTTCGAGCAACAACTGTAATAAGCCGTAAAAAGTAAGGAAAACGGACAATGTTTTTACAGGTTTTGCTTACAGTGTGCTAGAACCAGCAACCGAAAACTTCTGTTAGATATCATTAGTAAAATACCCGTCTAGATTAACTCTTCCCTAGAATTTGCGAATTTTTCTTATCTCATGATTTTTTTTTATCTCATGACGAACAGATTAACAAAAGCTGAGTGTTTCGCCGAAACCCTCCAACCCTGCAACTGCTCATGCTATTTCTCCGATACTTTTTCGTTTGATTTTTCAAAAGTTTTTAAAACCAAATGATATAATGATTTTTTTTTTTGGCATGCTGCACATTTTAAATGATAATTTCTCTCACTTCAAAAAATGAGATACGAAACATGAATTACTCCTTTACAAAGGTCCAGTGCGTCCCAAAAACATTTTTAATATGCACTGTATAGGCTTACTGGCACAAGAAAAATGTTTGTGGGTTATTTTTTCAGATGGCAAACCTTGACAAGTTCCCCTCGTCTGAACAGCAGGTCCGACTCATGATATGGTCTGTTCCTCGCTCCATCTCAACTGTCCTGGCTAAATGTCTGAGCTTCGTCGATAACTCAAAAGTTTTCTTCGAAAACTATGTCACTGCCTATGTTCTTGATCCCATGCGACAGCTTGACAAATACCAAAATGCTGAACTCGAAGAGGCGATGGGTGCTGCATTTAAAAACGCATCTGAAGTGGCAGGGATATCGGCTGGGTTTGAGGCATCTGAATGCAACTACCAATGGGTCAAGGAGCAGCTCGAGAAAGCCCACGTCGGAAAGAAGTTCATCTTCTGTAAAGACATGGCGTACGGCATATCAGATCAGATGGAGTTCCTCCCGAAGGGTTACCGTCATTTGTTCCTCATCCGTCATCCTCTCAAGGTCTTCCCATCTTGGAAGAAGCTGTTCCAGGGAATGGCAAAGGTGTCTCCAGATGAATTCAGCCTTACAGACTTTCCAACAAGGATTTTCCCGAAAGGTTATGGCTTCCGAGAGATACACGAGTTGTTCGAGTACGTGACGAAGGAGCTTGGTCAAGAGGTGATCATTATCGACGCGGATGACCTTCTCCAAGATCCCAAGGGTATCCTGTCGGCACTCTTCAAGCTCATCGGGCTGCCCTTCGAGGAGAAGATACTGCACTGGGAAGCAGGGAATGCAGTTACTGAGCGCTGGACCATCCCACGGCTGTTATTAAGAGCGGACCAGCTTGGAGGTTTCTACAAGAATGCACTGGATAGTACGTGCTTCCTGAAACCTGGGGCTTTACCCGATCGCTCATCTCTTTCTCCCGACATCCTCCGTTTGGTAGACGCCTCCATGCCGCTGTACGAGAAACTGTACGCCCAGCGATTGTCAGCATAAAACTTTCCCGACATTTTTGCTCTACCCATGCTCTTCAACATGTTTTCTTTTTTCTTCGAGCGCATTTTCAATGTGATTTTTTTTAATTCAAAATATAAACGGATAAAGCTTTTATACACTTTAATTTTGGTCTGCAGTTTCGCCCACGACGCACAAAAAAAGATACACCTAATTTTAATGTCGGGCGGAAAATAACGCATGTTTCATATAAAACTAAACGTGCATGGGGACTCAAAAGTGATCTATATATTGCTAGAAAAGATTTGCTCTATATTTTTGAGGACCAAAGTTCTGTTCCAAGACGCGATATCATCATCTGAGCGGATGACCTTCTCCAATTACATCAGAAAACTTCTTTTCTTTCGACGACACACCCGTCAGCCGGAAGTGGCTTACATTGTGTACATTATTATTTTGTATACATTGCACTTGCAAAGTCTTGCACGTTTTCGGATAGTTCCCAAGCTTGACTCCTGCAGCTCCGAAGCGTGGCTTATTTGCTGTGTTGGCTCCTTGTGGAATAGCGCCAGCCTAGCTATATCTGATCTTTCTGGTACTTTGGGGCAAACTTTAAGACGTCAGGGGTTTTGTGTTTTCCTTGTTGTATGTGATTTGGCTGGTGTTGATCGTCTAATAAAATTAATCATTGTTTTAAGAGCAAATCAATAACGGTGTCCGAGGTCCGATGAATGCCGTGTTGTATGAGATCCCATCCTCCTTGGACGGTCCCCCCCCCCCTCCCGACTAGCAGGGCCAACCACTACAGAAAAGTTTCGGGACCACGTTTGGGCGCATTCTCTCAAAAGTGCGCCTATACTAGTGAATTGATATCGTAATTACACTGCCTGACTGATTATTACTTCAAAGCGAACCCTCCTCGGGCCGGATGAGGACCGAGGCACTGTGCCTTTACGGCCAGGATCTACGAACAATTTTTAGGAGCTTACGAAACTTCTTAGTCTTGTTCGGTTGTTCCGTTATGGGGAGTGGCGCACCCAGGATTTGGCTTGGGGGGGGGGCTCACAATTTTGTTTTAGAAATTTGAAATTTTTTTTATAAAATGATGCCCAACATTTTTGGCCGTTGAAAAAAATGGGTTTTTTGGGGGGGGGAGGGGACTAATTTTGACGTTGGTGGCGCCATTTACACCCCATTATACTACTCAAAAATAGGCCACATACATATCACCACGGTCAAATTGTGGGACTAAAAAAAAATTTGACCAAAAAGGCAACAACATGGCAACCTCTTGGGAGGGGGGGGGGCAAGCACCCGCCGAGGGCCCCCCCCCCCTCCCCTTGGGTGCGCAAATGGTTATGGGGACCATACACAAGTCTTTTTGCGCGATATTTTTTATGTGGACCGACGGCACTGCTCTGAAAGTAGGGGGAGAGGGCAAGCACTGCTAGTGCCAGCAAGCCGGCCGCCCGTGGCAAAATCGGGGGGAAAACGGGGGGGGGGACCTCATTCGTTGATAGGGCACACTTTTCTGTTTTATTTTCTATGCACTGGCCCTCATTCGTAGATAGAGGGCGCCATTTTCTATGTTCTTCTTTTCGGTGAATGTTACACACTAGCCATTCACCCTCCACCCAAAACTGTTTCTCGTGATCATGATTATTATTTTGACGACGGGCAGAGCATACTTTTCGAAACGTTGAGTCCCTCCGGTTCTTTTCAGAACCACACATACTCACAAAGAGATTTATTCACATGGTGCTACAGCCAACTTATCTTGTCCTATTTTGATCCTGTTATTTCCAGAGATAGTAGACTAGAGAACGTCTGATTACCCAGATATAGGACCTATAATAGAGTAGGTCCACACCATTCTGACACCTGCCAAGAGTGCAAGCCCCCACCCCATGGAAAAGTGCATGGGGTCTATACCCCCCCTCCCCTACCCCCTCCCCATAGGTACTACTAAACACGGGTGCCTAGGGCCTACGGAACACTTAATCCCGCCCCATATTACTCAGACGCCATTGAGAACATTCACGCAAAGATACGCAAGATACGGCTTAACAAAATGGTCGGACCAACTTTATCCCAAATCGAATGATGAGTTTGCAAAAGTTAAAAGGCTTAAATGATGATAAACTACCGTGACCGATTACAGACCTATATCATGCTTCCACCATTTTAGTCATGTTCCCTGTATCCAATAACAGTACCGAATGATAATGTTTTTGTGTAAAAAGGAACCAGACTATTTTCCCTCCAGCCTCGCTTTGAATACATTGATTTGAATGTGAATAAAATCAAAATGCTGCAACATGATAATGGTCTGTTGGGTTCAAAGGCCAATCGCCTTGTTATCGTTCCATCAAAGATTCAATATTTGTTCACATTCTTTGAAGATTTTTGTTTGATAGATGACCGGTTCGATCACATCCATTTTGTAAATGGAAAAGGTATTAACATTTTGTGTTGTGAAACAGTGTGTCAAGGGCCAGAGCAGTATCCACATTAAAATAGATTAGTTCGCGGTGACTGACAGACCTCAAGTGAGTTGATTTCCAACTGAGCTTGGATACTCGACGGCTTTGTGAACAAGGTAAGAAAATGTTAACGTCAATACTTTCTTTATGTGGTTTGAAAGCTAGAACACATATTTTGTCACTGGAATGCTTTCTAAGACAGATAACCATTGCGTCAAACGCAGTTGTATATCTTTCACAAACAAGAATACTGCGTAAAATTTTTGGACGTTTTCCTCGCTTCCCGAAGAATGGTTTCTCAAAAATTTGAGTATTTCCAAATAAAATGTTCACCTCTTATTTCTATTTGTTCTCTCTCAGTTCACTCTTTCTTTTGTATCCTTGTGACTGTGTGTGTGTTGTATTGAAGCAAACTTTAATGAGAAAACCCCTTACTTCAGGCCAAAAAAAAAGTCTCCGGTTTCTGGTATGCGCGCGTATTTTTTTCAATGAAAGATGATGTCTCAAAACCGCCAAACTCACTGGTTTGACTGGAATCCTGCTGCTGCACAATTTTAACGTGTTTTTAGATTGGGTTATGGTCAAAAATAAGCTTTATGTGGCCTTTCTGGACTCCCATACATTTGCACTAAGTTTAGTCGGGCACCATTTGCAGTCATCAGCCGACATTTGAAGCAAAAAATTTCAGGTAAAAAAAAAAATCCGCGTCGCCGCACCACTTTTTGGGCAAGCTCCATACCAGAAACCGGAGACTTTTTTTTTTGGCCTAAGGGTCCGACACCTAATTTGCTTACAATGGTCCAATAACCATCCCACTCTCGCTTGTCATAAAAGTCGTCTTCTTTTTTACTTGCAGATGGAAAACAATAACCATTTGTCTGAGCAGCAGGTCCGACTCATGATATGGACTGTTCCTCGCTCCATTTCAACTGTCCTGGCCAAATGCCTGAGCTTTGTTGACAACTCAAAAGTTTTCTTCGAAAACTATGTCAGTGCTTATGTTCTTGATCCCGCTCTAGGACCTGACGAGTATGAAAATGCCGTACTCGAAAGAGCGATGGGTGCTGTGGAGAAAGCCTTTTCTGAGGCAGCGGAGATATCGGCTGGGTTTGATATATCTGAATGCAACTACCAATGGGTCAAGGAGCAGCTTGAGAAAGCCCACGTCGGAAAGAAGTTCATCTTCTGTAAAGACATGGCCTACGCCATGTCAGATCAGATGGAGTTCCTCCCAAAGGGCTACCGGCACGTGTTCCTGATCCGTCATCCTCTCAAGGTCTTCCCGTCTTGGAAGAAGCTGTTTCAGGGAATGGCAAAGGTGTCTCCAGGTGAATTCAGCCTTACAGACTTTCCAACAAGGATTTTCCCGAAAGGTTATGGATTCCGAGAGATACACGAGTTGTTCGAGTACGTGAAGAAGAAGCTTGGTCAAGAGGTGATCATCATCGACGCGGATGAACTTCTCCAAGATCCCAAGGGTATCCTGTCGGCGCTCTTCAAGCTCATCGGGCTGCCCTTCGAGGAGAAGATACTGAATTGGGAAGCAGGGAGTGCAGTCACTGAGCTCTGGACCATCCCAAAGCAATTCTTACAAGGGAACCAACTGGGGGGTTACTACCAGAACGCACTGGATAGTACGTGCTTCCTGAAACCTGGGGCTTTACCCGATCGCTCATCTGTTTCTCCCGACATCCTCCGTTTGGTAGACGCCTCCATGCCGTACTACGAGGCAATGCACGCCCAGCGCCTATTACCATAAGACCTTTCCACTGTGTTGAGAGATCGGTCTATGGGTTTGTGATGACAAAGGCTATATATCACTCTTGTTCAAACTCATAAACTTTGCATTTTATACTGACGGAAATCCAGTGACAGACATGGTCAAACTTAGCTGAATTCTGCCCAAAATTAAAGGTGTTTTTTTTGTTTTGGTCAACAGGGCATTTCAACTCCAAGTGCGTCAACATAAAACCCAAAGAAGTAATCCCAGGACTGAGTGACCTTTGTATGGCTTTAAAGGGACATCGCACATATATATTGACGCCAATATTGACGCCAAAATTCACGACATGGCCTCCATGTCGCAAATATTTGCGCCAATATTGACGCCAATATTCACGACATGGACCCAAGTCGCAAATATTGACGCCAATATTGGCGCCAATATTCACGACATGGACCCAAGTCGCAAATATTGACGCCAATATTCACGCCAATATTCACGCCAATATTCACGACATAGCCTCCATGTCGCAATATTGACGCCAATATTGACGCCAATATTCACGACATGGCCTAAGTCGCAAACCCACTCAGGCGTGAATATTCTCTCTTTTTTTTAGCAACCTAGGTAGGCAATTCAAGCAAATAATCTGGCGCAACCTACTATACAGTACACACGTTTGAGTATTGCGTTTGTGTTAGCGAGAACTGTTTTCGCTGCAAGGATACAGACGTCCAATCAGTGTGACCGTAGTATTTTAGGCGTTTGCTCCGCGCATTTTATTGTGTTCAATTATTAGACCATGAATTTACAGTTTTAAACTATTGGTGGCAGCAGACACGTTTGTCTGCCCGTGTGTCTTGTGGGTGCAAACCTGCAAAAAAATCCCATAGACACTAGTGCTAAATGCGCATACTTCAAAATTCTTACAAATACTCAAAACTCTCACAGGTATTCAAGCTGCACAGAAAAATGATGATCAATGTGTCATCTTTCATTTTCTTTTCATTTTTGGCGGGTTGACCATTGAGTTTTTGAGATATCTCACCCGAAAAGAAGACGACCCCTAGTTTCCCCAAAGCGGAAAAGTAGCCACCTTGAAAAACGATCCCTTCACAACATGGCAAAATAGCGCCATTTTCGAGCCCAATAGCATCCAAAATGCTCAAAATTGGAAGCCCCAAGTCCGGGCCAGAGGTTCATTACCATATCTCTTCAATTCCCCAATTTTAATGGCTCTCAAAACTCTCTAATATAGAATATTTTGAGGGTATAACTTTTATTCATGAGTTCGGCGGACGGATGTTTGGCCTATTTACAGGCGTGCACCCTTGTAATTTCGATATTTGTGTCAAAAAGAAATGCAATGGAAAAGTATCACTGCAAAGAAGAGATTCGCAAATTGCAAACTTCCAAATCTGGATTTTGATCCATCTTATGTTTTTAAAAACTTGGTTTTCGCTGTTATTAATCATTAATTGTGCGCATTTATTCCAACTTTATTAAAACCGTAGCTTTGAAGAAGCTAAGCTAACCTGAAAACAAGCGTATAAAAGCCCCGAGGTATGGACATTATTGTATTACATTTAATCTTGCTGCACTATTATACGTATAATATCAAGTTAGATATTGTGAGAAAAAGTAACCCACTAATCCATTTGTACACTTAAATCCCCACCAGTGCATGAGATGTGACCTTACATGAATGATAGTGCCAAAGATGTCAGAAATTATACACTTCCACTTTAGGCCCCCCAAAAAGTCTCCGATTTCTGGTATGGAGCTTGCCCAAAAAGTGGTGCGGCGACGCGGCTTTTTTTTTTCTCCTTTATTTTGCTTCCAATGTCGGCTGATGACTGCAAATGGTGCCCGACTAAACTTAGTGCAAATATATGGGAGTCCAGAGAGGCCACATAAAGCTTATTCTCGACCATAACCCAATCTAAAAACACGTTAAAATTGTGCAGCAGCATGATTTCAGTCAAACCAGTGAGTTTGGCGGTTTTGAGACATCATCTTTCATTGAACAAAAAAGTTTTCAGTTTGCCGACGCGAATGGCAACGGCGTCGCGCGCGCATACCAGAAAACGGAGACTTTTTTTTTTTGGCCTTAGGATGCAGCCTCATACAAACAACCTGTCGGCTGGCTCCTTAGGCCGAATAAAAAAAAACATGTTTCTCGTCCGGGTGTTTGAAAAAAAAGGAGGAAGCGGGGCTTTTTATATTTTGTCATGTTTTATTTTCAATGAAATAATTTTTTTAAAAGGAATAACATAATATAATACATTTGCGGGGTGAATATACAAGAGAGGTCACCCACTGAAAAAAGGCGCTCTCTCTTGCCCACAATATTTCAAAAAAGGCGTATATGGACCTTATAGGTAGCAGTCATCAAGGCAATACATTTGTCTTGCTGTGACATACCAGAAATAAACCTTTTAAGCACTCATTGTTACTGAATTAAAATAACGAAGGATGCCCTATAAGATGGCCGCTATAAAGTCTACCCATGAGGTCTAAGAAATACGAAGGCTGCTCAAGTTTAAGGAATAAGTCAATCTGGCATGAAATGTTATCATGGCCTACGTCAAAGTGAAAATGCACAAAACGCTGCTCCGTCCCATAAATTCAAAACTTTTATTTTTCGATTCATTAACATTCAACGGTTGTATTCAAAAATGCTATCAAAAGCTTGGAAAACACAACGACTATCCTCTATCAATAGCATTTCTGTAGAAATATAGTATATATTTTCCTGCTCAGTCTTGCAATTGACTTTGTATTTCGTAAATCTTTCAGAAATTTGAAATAATTAACACACTGTTATAATGCAACTCAAAATAATTATAATATACACGACTACATGTAATTGTCGCACAGATTTTTCATATTATTCATGGAATTATTGTAATTAAGGGAATTATTGTTCTTAATGTATTTTTACTCTGTTGGACGGTTTTTAATCAAATTTGGTATACTACTTTTAATTGGATAGTTGTATTTTTGGGAGACAGGTGTTTTTACCAATTAATCTGAATAAATAAAGTATTTTTCCATCCTGTATGCTCATTGTCTCTGTCCCTTTGCCAGATTCATGCTATTGTGTCTCATTAAGTGCACATCACTGGAGTTTCATTCCCTTTAACGCGTTTCTATCATTCCGTTCCCCCTGTGAGCGTCCTTCGTTTGTCTTCTAAGGCCAAAAAAAGTCTCCGGTTTCTGGTATGGAGCTTGCCCAAAAAGTGGTGCGGCGACGCGGCTTTTTTTTTTTTTTACCTGATTTTTTTTGCTTCCAATGTCAGCTGATGACTGCAAATGGTGCCCGACTAAACTTAGTGCAAATATATGGGAGTCCAGAGAGGCCACATAAAGCTTATTCTCGACCATAACCCAATCTAAAAACACGTTAAAGTTTTGCAGCAGCATGATTCCAGTCAAACCAGTGAGTTTGGCGGTTTTGAGACATCATCTTTCATTGAAAAAAAAAACGTTTTCATTTTGCCGAAGCGCATGGCTACGGCGACGCGCGCGCATACCAGAAACCGGAGACATTTTTTTTTTGGCCTTAGGAGTTAAACAGATGTGCTGCAATCAATTCACAAGTCTTGATAAACACACACATTTTTTTTATTAGCTTTTTATCAGCAAAAGTCATTTAGGACACGTCAGCAAATTGTAAAGACATGGCTCGACATGGTACAGGGCCTATTATGCCAAATCAAAAATTGAATTTTGCAACAGTCGCTGGTGATGGTGAAAGCAGTTTTTCCATGCATATTAGTTTGCGCTTTGTCATCCTACCATCTGTGATATTATCTGATCACGTTCAGTGAAGATATCGTTTCGGTACAATCAGATTGTCTAAATCATGCGTAGTGTTTGGTTTTCTACGGTGGCTGACGGTCAAAGTGGAATCGGTCTCGGGGTTATCTGTTTTGACATCTTGTGTTCTGTAGCTTCGTGTTGTTTTTGCTTTTGAACGACATGCCAAAGTCCTAAAAGCTATACAGTATCCAAATTCACATGACGGTGTGATATTCATTTCTAATTCTTGCATCACATCGAGTCCATTCTCAAAGTCAGCTTGCTTATTCAGCGGCTCGGAGATCAAGGTAGCAAAATGTTTGCTTCCACTTCGGTACAAACTGTCTGCCTCAAAAGGATAATAGAATCCTTTTAAATTGGTGTCCTCATTTTATATCATGCTTGTTCTTGTTTAGTAAATGTAACATTGCGTCAAACGTATATCATGCTTACTTTGTTCTGGAGGTTATAAGTAATACAATTTACCAAACAACTGTTTGTTTTGATATGAAAAAAGGTTCATACCCGAAATCGTTCATGCTATTTTCTCCGATTTTTTTTTTGACTTTTCGGATGATTTTACAAAGGTCCATACAAGTACTCCCCTGTTTACCTTAAAACACCCCTTTTAACCACAAACTACACTGGTGATTTGTGTGTCTGTGTGTGTTTTCAGATGGCAAACCCTGACAAGTCTCCCTCGTCTGAACAGCAGGTCCGACTCATGATATGGACTGTTCCTCGCTCCATCTCAACTGTCCTGGCCAAATGTCTGAGCTTCGTTGACAACTCAAAGGTCTTCTTCGAAAACTATGTCACTGCCTATGTTCTTGACCCCATGCGACAGCTTGAAAAGTACCAAAATGCTGAACTCGAAGAGGCGATGGTTGCTGTGACGAAAGAGATTTCTGAGGTTGCAGGGTTATCAGCTGGGTTTGATGCATCTCAATGCAATGCCCAGTGGGTCAAGGAGCAACTTGAGAAAGCCCACGTCGGAAAGAAGTTCATCTTCTGTAAAGACATGGCCTTCACTGTGACAGACCAGATGGAGTTCCTCCCGAAGGGTTACCGTCATTTGTTCCTCATCCGTCATCCTCTCAAGGTCTTCTCGTCTTGGAAGAAGCTGTTCCAGGGGGTGGCAAAGATGTCTCCAGATGAATTCAGCCTTACAGACTTTCCTGCAAGAATTTTCCCGAAAGGTTATGGCTTCCGAGAGATGCATGAGTTGTTCGAGTACGTGAACAAGCAGTTTGGTCAACAGGCGATCATCATCGACGCGGATGAACTTCTCCAAGATCCCAAGGGTATCCTGTCGGCGCTCTTCGATCTCATCGGGCTGCCCTTCGAGGAGAAGATACTAAATTGGGAAGCAGGGAATGCCGTCACAGAGCTCTGGACCATCCCCCGGCTGTTATTACAAGGGAACCATCTCGGGGGTTACTACCAGAATGCGCTGGATAGTACGTGCTTCCTGAAACCTGGGGCTTTACCCGATCGCTCATCTGTTTCTCCCGACATCCTCCCTTTGGTAGACGCCTCCATGCCGTACTACGAGACAATGCACGCCCAGCGCCTGTCAGCATAGCACCTTTCCGATGTGTGACCTCGAATTTATTTGGACTCTCATTGGATGAATTTTGTATCTGGTCAGTGACCTAGGGTCAGGACTTCCGTAGAACGCGACCCGTGCAAAAGAAAAAAATAGGTTGGGTCCCATTCTTTTATATTATTCTCGACTAATAATTATATGAGGCGATTGCTCCGTGCATTTTAGTATCAATCTAAAAATTCCCGTTCATAAATATTGAGTTTACGTACTTGCTACAAAGTTCCAGAGAAAGTCTATTTTGGACCGTGATTTTCCAATTTTATTTTGATGTGTACAATGAACCCCTTTTAAATGCGCCCAAAAATAAGAAACTAATTTTCTAACAAACTTGTAGTTGGGTACGCGAGTAGAGATAATTACGATTTACCTGAATTTATCAACTTTAACGCAATTCGTAAATGTTTACGTTGAATTTTCAGGGATTTGTTCAAGTGGGTGCGCCACGTTTGGGAAAACTCGGTCGAATTTGTGCCTAATTTCCGGATGCCATCGTTTTTGAATTTCAGACTAAATGTCATGACACTGAAGACTAAATTTCATGACACTGAAATTGTTCACAAAGGTTCAACAGCAAGCATTATTAAGGTAATAGTACCAATATTTAATTGAATGAATTTTCCAACAAAGAGGTTTTGGCATGGGGAAAGTCGAGGGAAACGTCGAAGTGCGCCACGTTTTTAATAGGGGACTCCACTACAGTGCGAAAGATGTCAGAAAATTATACAACTCCACTTTAGGAGTCGAGCAGGTGTGTTGAATCAATTCAAAAGTATTGATAATCACACAATTTTTGTATGAGCTTTTTATCCGCAAATGTCATTTAGGACACGTTCGTCAATTGTAAAGACACGGCTCGACATGGTACAGGGCCTATTATTCCAAATCGAAACATTGAATTTTGAAACAGTCACTGATGATGGTGAAGCAGTTTTTTTTTCTTTATTGAGGTCAATAGTTTGAACTTTGTCATCGTACCACCCGTGATTAAATATTTGGTCACGTTCTGAGCTTTGATTCGTTTAAGTTCATAATTATAGGTTGTCTACACGATGACATTTGTGAATGATGGGTAGTGTTTGGTTGTAGGTGGCTGACGGCAAAATTAGTGGGAAAAGGTCTCGGGGTTATCTGTTTTGACATCTTGTGTTCTGTAGCTTCGTGTTGTTTTTGCTCTTGAGCGAAATGCCAGAGTCCAAACAGCTATCAGTAACGACAATATATAAGTTCACATGACAGTGTGGTATTCATTTTCTATTCTTGCTTCAACTTGATCGGGTCTATTTCCAAGTCAGCTTGCTTATTCAACGGCTCGGAGATCAAGGTAGGAGCATGTTTACTTAAACTTCGGTACTAACTATCTGCCTCAAAAGTAACAAACTCCTCTTCGGTTGGTTTCTTCATTTTCTATCATCGTTGTTCTTGTTCATAGTGCACATCGGCATAAATCATAAAAATCATGAAAAACAATCATAATACGGAAGAGCCATACAAATTATGTTCTGTTCTTAAATAGGCATAGATCTAGACATAATTAGTCTAGTGCTTGTTTATAGTACAGATAGCATTGGCCGAGTTCGGGCGGTCTGTTCTTGACACGGTATACGCACTCGAACGGCGGGAACACGACCCACGAACACTGCACTCGGAACAGGATCACACACCACCTATCCGTCAGGGTTTTGCACGAACAGTATACCCGAGTCAAGAACAGACCGCCCGAACTCGACCATTGCGTCAAACGTATCTTATGCTCACTTTGTCGTGAAGGTTGTTCAGGGGTATTGGATAGAACCGGCAACCAAAATTATCTGCTAGATATAATTAATAAAAATGTACAAAACAGAATATTTGTCATTAATCTAAAAAAAGGTAAATACAATCTTATTGTTTCGCTGTATCGTTTCGTTCGTACCCGAAATTGTTCATGCTATATCTCCAATGCCTCTTCGGACGATTTTTCCAAAGTTTATAAAACTACATAATAACGATTTTTTTTTCAAATGAGAATTCCTCTCACTCTGAAAATAGGTTCAAGTTTGAGCTGCTCCTTTATAAAGATCCAGTACGCCACCTGTTCGAACAGTCTTGAAACTCAGCCCATTTTAAACACTGCACTGGCAAAAACTTGTTTGTGTGTTTTCAGATGGCAAACCCAGACAAGTCTCCCTCGTCTGAGCAGCAGGTCCGACTCATGATATGGACTGTTCCTCGCTCCGTCTCAACTGTCCTGGCCAAATGTCTGAGCTTCGTTGACAACTCAAAGGTTTTCTTCGAAAACTATATCAATGCGTATGTTCTTGATCCTGTGCGACAGCTTGAGAAGTATCGAAATGCTGAACTCGAAGAGGCGATGGGTGCTGCGGTGAAAGACATGTCTGACGTGGCGGGGATATCGGCTGGGATTGATGCATCTGAATGCAACTACCAATGGGTCAAGGAGCAGCTTGAGAAAGCCTACGTCGGAAAGAAGTTCATCTTTTGTAAAGACATGGCCTACACCATTACAGATCATAAGGAGTTCCTCCCGAAGGGTTACCGTCATTTGTTCCTCATCCGCCATCCTCTGAAGGTCCTTTCATCTTGGAAGAGACTGTACCAGAGTTTAACAAACTTGTCTCCAGATAAATTCAGCCTTACAGACTTTCCTACACTATTGTTCCCGAAAGGTTATGGCTTCCGAGAGATGCACGAGTTGTTCGAGTACGTGAAGATGGAGTTTGATCAACAGGCGATCATCATCGACGCGGATGAACTTCTCCAAGATCCCAAGGGTATCCTGTCGGCACTCTTCAAGCTCATCGGGCTGCCCTTCGAGGAGAAGATACTAAATTGGGAAGCAGGGAATGCAGTCACTGAGCTCTGGACCATCCCACGGTTTTTATTACAAGGGAACCAGCTCGGGGGTTACTACCAGAACGCGCTGGATAGTACGTGCTTCCTGAAACCTGGGGCTTTACCCGATCGCTCATCTGTTTCTCCCGACATCCTCCCTTTGGTAGACGCCTCCATGCCGTACTACGAGAAATTGTACGCCCAGCGCCTGTCAGCATAATGTGTTTCAAGCCTCGGTCTAAGGATTTATGCTGTCGTTCTTATCTGTACAATCGTGTAACTGTCGGCAAAGAGGCCGCCATGAGCTGTTCGATCAAATAGTGTCAGAGTCAGACTTGTGTTCAGTCCCGCCAATCTCGCACATTTGCTCGTCCCACCTACCACGGTATCCGAGGGCCCTGTTGACCTTATAGTTGAATGTTTAAGATATGTACAATGTACATAGCTTTTTGTTTAATATTTCTGAGATACATGTTCTTGTATATGTAAATATTAACGTTCGGCGTATGTTTCACCACCGGCATTCAGCGGAGAAGAATCAAATATGACGACAGAGGTTATCACCGTTGTTCAACGTCATCCATTGACAAACGATATCAAGGCTGGATTCTGCCCAAATTTTAATTTTTAAGTCTGTGATTAGAAGGCATTTCGCCGAAGTGCATCAGTATTATACAAATATTGAGAGGCTCAGAGTGGAATGGGAGGAATATTATCGCAAGGTAAAATCTGGACTTTTCTATTGCACGAGGCGAAGCCAAGTGAAATGGAAAAGTCCAGATTTTGGGCAAAAAACAAAAATACTCGGTCTCTGGTCAGACCAAAGTTCCAGAATTGATGCGGCGACGCGGGGTTTTTTTAGTTGTTGTTTTTTTTTTGTTTTTTTTGCTGTTTTTTTTTTCAAGCTTGGATTGTACAGACAATATTGGGTACTATTTTTGCTTTTTCGTGTCCTCATGTACATTGGTGTCCTCCATAATTTGCCTTGGTGCCCTCGATTATTTGCCTTGGTACAATTTCCCATTCCTTGGTGCTCCTTGGTACAAAAATTTGAGGAGATGCGGCAATAGAGGGCGCTGTTGTAGCTACCGCGGAAAATTTTGGGGAAAACAAGATATGTTTTATATATCTAACACATAGTCTCCTTGTCATTTGATTTAAATCTAAAATAAACTATTTCCATACAAAATTGGTTGGAATGTATTTCTCTTTTCCAAACCACCCCTTCACGAAATGTTTGAACCCAACTCTGTAGCTACTGTACACGCAACGCTCAAATCGCACACCAGCATGCATCTGCACACACATACCGCAGGCCATTGGTCAAAATGAGGCCGTATCATACGTCCGACGCCACATATGTCCGACGCCTCATAAGTCCGAAATGTCGATGAGGCGTCGGACTTATGAGGCATACAATTTATTTCTTCCGCCTTATAGGTCTGACGCCTCATAAGTCTGACGTCGGAAAAACGAAGCGTACGAGGCGTCAGAGCTATAAGGCGTTGGAGCTATGAGGCGTCGGAGCTATGTGGCGTCGGGCGTATAAGGCGTCGGACTTATGAGGCGTTGGACCTATGAGGCGTCGGACGTATGAGCGGACCCCGTCGAAATCTGCATTAGATCTAAAAGTTGAGGTTCATGTTAACTTTCTGTTGTCAATAACGTGAACTTTACTAATTCAATTAGTAAAATGAATCTGCATCTGGTTGTTCGCATTGGCCCAAATTGTACATTGACCTTATGACAACATTTTCTCTCTCATTTTTTGCCCATTTTGGGTAAAAATAGTATTTTTGCCATAATTTCTATGTTTTGAGTTCAAATACTTTCAAACTCGACACAGATAAATAGGAAGTCGGCATGATGATAATATAAGTCATTGGCGCGCGAATCAATCCTTTCAAGCATGCAGCAGGATAAGATCTCGACGTGGCGTTATCTAGTAAGGAGTCGACTCAGAGAAGCTGCTCAACTCATCCAAAAGATCTTATTATTCATGTTTATGTTTGTCTGCAGTTGCACCCATCACGCACAAAAAGATACACCTGAATTAATGTCGGGCGGAAAATAAAGTATATTTCATAACTATAACGTGTATGGGGTTTCAAAAGTGATCTGTTGCTAGAAAGACTCGCTCTATATTTTGGAGGACCAAAGTTCTCTACCCCGAAATTCCCTCGCGCGGTATTAACACAAAAACAGCAAATTTCAGGGTACAGTTGTGTGGACGTTTGTGTTCTAGTTATTAACGATCCACGAGTTTTGTTCAGCCTTACAGACTTTCCAATAAGCCTTTTCCCCAAAGGTTATGGCTTCCGAGAGATGCACAAGTTATTGGAGTACGTGACGAAGGAGCTTGATCAAGAGGCGATCATCATCGACGCGGATGACCTTCTCCAAGATCCCAAGGGTATCCTGTCGGCGCTCTTCAAGCTCATCGGGCTGCCCTTCGAGAGAAGATACTGAGCTGGGAAGCAGGGAATGCAGTCACTGAGCTCTGGACCATCCCACGGCTGTTATTACAAAAAAAATTCTCTGGAACTCTGTAGCGAGTAAGCAATCTCAAGATGTATGAATGGAAATGTTTAGAGCTTGATAAAATTACACCTTTTGTGAAATTTGAGGTGAAATATTTGCTCTAGGGAGGTAGAGGCGAAAATCAAAGTCTGCCACTTTGGAGGCCACGCCACGATAGGGTACATTTACAAAACGTACGTGAGTGCATTGTTAATTTATTTATTTGGGTGCAACTAAGAAAACACGTTCCCCATAGAGACCAGTGACCAATCCCCATACATGTACTTCAAAATTCTTTTAAACATTACTCAAAACTCTCACAGGTGTTCAGGCTGCACAGAAAAGTATATGATGAACAACATGTCATCTTTGCAACCGGAGGCTTATAAATATTATAAATTCCCGACTCGCTAAGTGCGAGCCGGTAGCCCAGTCGATAGAGTGGCGTTCTCTGATCATTAATCTTAGGGTTAGGAGTTCGAGCCCAAGGTTGTCACAAACGACATTTATTTTTTATTCGTCAGAGCGATGAGGTGGTGGAATAACGACGACACGTGACTTTTAACGTTACCACCCTTTACAACAGCTAGGTTTATATATATTATATATTCCCGGCTTGCTAAGTGCAAGCTGGTAGCCCAGTCGGTGGAAAGGCGATCTCAGGGATGGAGGTGCAAAGATGAAGAAGAGTTATTACAAATAACCAAAATATTATTAGATTGATGGAAATACAACATTGTCAACAAAGCCACAACATAATTCCTAAACATGCCTTTTTACTTTGTATTGAGGACGTTATGGGGACTTTTTTGGATTTTTTTGGAAACTCGAGGTTTATATATTATTATAAATTGCCGGCTTGATAAGTGCAAGCCGGTATCCCAGTCGGTAGAGTGTCGTTCTCAGATCATCAATCTCGGGGTTGGACGTTCGATCGAGCCCCAGGTTGCCACAAACGACATTTCTTTTTTTTCTCTCTCCCAGGTTGTCACCAACGTAATTTAAAATGTTTACTCAAATGATTACTCAAATAATTGATTACTCAAATAATTGATTACTCAAATGTGCCCCGAATGAAAGGCTCTTGCACCTTTATATATATGATGGTTCTTTAAATACTTTCAATTCCTTGTAATTAAAACAATGGCTCATCATTCCCGGTTGCCGCTACATGCACAAATACCAAAATCAGGATGATTTGATTGTTTATTGTGTAGAATGGTGTTGAAATGATAAATATATATTAAACATTCAAGGTTTGGTGAGTCGTAAGAGTGCCGTCCTCAGATCATCAATCTTGGGGTTGGAGGTTCATTTATACATATTTTTTTTTTCGTCAGAGCGGAGGGGGTGGGGGATTGACGACTACACGTGACTTTTGACGTCAACACCCTTTGCGACCGGAGGTTTATATATATCATCAATTCCCGGCTTGGTGCTGCAGACTTCCGAATCTAAAAATGTACAGCCTGACTTTTATTTCAATTTGACTGAGCGCGAAACAGTTATCGTTAGCGCATATCATTAGCGCATCTGCGCTTATTTGTGTGGTTAGGTGATTATGATCTATGCTAATAACAGGCACGTCTTCCTCTGTCCGGCTATGCTTTACGCCGTGTCACCACCTACACAGTTGAAACTTTTCAAAATGAAAGTTCATATACAGGAGGGGGAACAGACGTCCATTATTAACCATCCACTAATAAGTAAACTAATTTGATACTTTAATTCCTCAAGCAAATAGTCTTAAGCATGCACAGCAGCAGGTTCCTATATAAGAATATTCTATGCAGCAGCTGACGACTCAAAACCTTATGGTAATTATTCCTGGCCTTTTCAGCACGTGCTTATGTTATAGTGGGTTAAATAGTATGGCATTTGGTTCTTTTTGCAGTAAATATACACTAGCGGGATGCCGCGCTTCGCGCGGCACCCGCTAGATGGGTGGAGTTGACTGTTTCGTAATAATTACTGTATACAATGAAATCTCGATAATTTAAACTCTAATAACTCCAAACAACTGTTAAGTCAAATAAAGAATCAGACCCTCTGCTGCACGCGAGCCTATTTGGATTCGCCATCAGTCTCGCCTAAGTTGTATTTGCGTGCACATAACGTTTCCTGCGGAGATTGTGCGAGGGTCCAGGACATATTGTCAATATAGGGGAAGGGGCTAGCTAGGGTGAAGGGTGCTAGTTGGAACGCCCAATTTCCGTAAAACCCGTCAACCATGTCACCAATGTTTCCGGGGATGGGGAGAAATATTTCCAGGGATGGGGAGAAATGGTTTTGTTATAGAGGGGAGATGGTGATATTGAAATCGCTGATATTGTGGAGGTTTATGTTTGTGCTGGGATTCATACCGTTTAAATGTTGTTTTAAATTGCGCGCCGATTAGGAAGGTCTTGCTGTCAACAGTTGAATGAAATTAAGTATTTATTGCCGACCGATTGTCTCATGCGATGTCTCATTATATAAAGCTCATAAATAATGTTGTGCTAGAATATTGTCCAGTCAATTTGAACATTGATTTTCAAGGTGCCAAACCATTAAGGACGTATACACCAACTGTACAAATAGGTAATTTAGACGAAACGCGGTTTGATTTTGGCCTATACAAAATCGTATCCATCGTTCTCACTACAGAGGAGAGGAGGGTGCAGCCAGTTGGGGTGGGGTTTGGATATTGTGGGTGCGTCGCCAGGATTTTTCTATAGGGGGCAAAACATATTTTGGCCCAAAAATTCCTGGTTTTCTCAACACATTCTCGATTTATCAGTTTTAGAGGGGGCAGGGACATTTTGCACCCCCAACCCAAACCCATTAAATTCACACCACTATGACTTTGCGCCTCTTTTTATTATTGTTTTTTTGCTTTTCAGGGCACCCCCATGACGCCCATCCCTATTTTTGTTACACCTGTGAATGGTCACATATTATATTTCCGGGGAAGTGGGCAACAATTTATATTTTTTATGGTGAAGGGGTGTTTCTTATTAAAGTAGAAGTTAATGTCATTATAGCAGTTGGTGTTTTTATTATGGTGGTGGGGTTGTACAGCAAAGTACTGTAACACGTTCATTTGCAGAAGAGAGTAAAACTAAAAGAAAGGACATATTGGAGCACTTCATAAGTATGTCAAGCACCACATGTTAAATGTATTTATTACAAAACTGTGAAAATGAAATCAGGTATACAATCAGAATTTTTTTTAGTAATAATGTATTTGCAGCATTCATTACTGTACAGGGTAGTACTTCGACAAAACTCAGGGGATACAATTGTTGTCAGTTTTCGGAGCAATTTTCGCAAGGGACGTCGGTCCAGGCTTGTTTACCATAGGCACAAACATTCCATGAAAGACTTTCAAGCAAGACGGCCAAAGGTTATTGTGCAATTGCATTTTTTTTGTTAAAAGCTGTAATCATAAATAATGACAGTGGCATTGTAAGTTACAGGACAACATTTTTTTAATGAGTGTTGGTGAAAACTCATGAGAAATGGAGGGGTATGCGAGTATGAATATTTTGTTGTGAAATTTTAAGAGTGATTATGTAACTCGGTAATCAAAGACATTGTTTTGTTATCAAATAAGTCTGCTTGGCCAGTAATTATCGGGTAATCATTCCATCATTATTCTTGGGTACAACTAAGCCAAGGATATAATTTTAAAAAAGGATGGACATAAAACAGCAGAAAAGAGTGATTTTTTTTGCACTATTTCATGACTTCTAAAAATAAAATTATGGCTAGAAGGAAAATGTGTTTTGAATGGGTAAAGAGAAAAACCAGGAATCTTGCAGTTGAACTGGAAAGAATAGGTGTGTCACGTCTTCGTCTTGAGTTGAGATTCTTGCTTTGGGAACTGGTTGAAGCATGCACTGGAGCATGCTTGGAGCATGGTTGGAGCTGGTCATGTGACGTGGGTGTCATCGAGAGTCCTGTGTAAAGGAGTTAGAAAGAAAAGAATAGCGACTAAGGTGAAGAAAACTTGTAAACAAAAATACATCGGCTAACAATAGCTCTTTATCCTGCTTGGGTTCATGTCTGTTGTCGAGTCATTTGATTTTCTGCCAGAGTGTATTCTCTAATATCCACTATTCTAACTGTGTTGGTTTCAGGTTTTAGTCTTTGCCTGTATTTTTTGGTTTTTGGCCTGAGGTTTGAACTTGATCACGTCTTTAATTTTGATTTGAGGGTTTCTTTATTAAGTTGGTTATTGGTCTTTGATTTGCAGTAAATTAATTTTGTTTTGCCTATGACTTATGAGTATGAAAGTCATTTCTTTAAAGGAAGTTTTACGTATGATTTGCCGTGTTCTAAGATTACCACAAAGATTTAGTGTGCATAATTTGTATGGAATGAATGTACATTTCATGGCCTATATACAAATGCTGCAGTTTTTTTTCTAGCTAGTAGTAGGCCTATAGGCCTAGGCCTAAAACAAACTAAAGCAAAATCCAAAAATAAACTACAAACAAAGCCCAATTGTGAAATCAAGAGTTGGCAAAGTTCTACAAACATGTTCGGGTACATGTTCCAAGTGAGGCCTGTATTTACGGAGGTCATGCAGTAAATTGGCAACATTAAGCCTAGTAAGTTAACCCACGCCACGGCCAAACTCTCGATGTCCGAGGCCTCCCCCCGTACGTACAACCCTCCCGTACAACCCTCCCCGTACTCACAAACTGAAACTCACAGTCACACTTTTCACAAACAACAATGCTTCTCATTGCCAGTGGCGTTCGAAAGAATACCACTTTTCACAAACAACAATACATATCATAAGTGAGACTTACCGTTCAAAGAGAAAACTGGAGCAAGGAACAGATATACATCAACCATGTCAACAACGCTGTGCTGAAGAAATGTGGGGCATGCAAGTTGCATGCGCTGCATGCTCAGCGCTCATATATACGAACGTATACGTGGCACGTCAATTATCCGGCCCGTACGCAAGATGGCCGGCGAGGCCCAATGGGGAATGGAATTATGGGAAATAGGGTGGAAAATAGCCGGGCCCCGTTCCGCTTCCCCCGTAGCCAACGCGCGCGATGAGGACGGGAGACCGGTCGGGAAAATGGCAGCGCCCACATCATTTTCGTAATTGTAGTATAGATGCTCGTTGAACAGTGATGTCAGTTCAACTTACATAGTTGTATCATATTCGTATACGTGGCTGTTGCCTGACATGTGATCTTATCTATACTACAATAACGAAAATTTGGAGGGCGCTGCCATTTTCCCAACTGGCTAAGTACCAACTGAACAGATACACTTGTGCACCTTAAATGTTAATGTCTTCAATGTCACAGGAAGTCCGGAATTAATTACATTTTTAGAAAAATCTTAAACTTAATCCCCAGGTTACACATGTCAATGTCTACCCATAATGTTGACGTGTATGAACTACCTTTTGTTAAACTGAACCACAACATCCACAAAATATCAAAATCTTGACATAAATTCTGCACATGTTAATCATGTTAATACACAACTAAATCATGCAAACCAAAACAAAACAAACTTTCAAGAAGCAAAAGAAAAATTGCAAGAATTACCCTCCATTCCCATGGCTGTTTACGGTGATAAAAAAAAGGAAAAAGAAACAATGAAGCAGAATTTAATGCAAAACAGCAAAGCATAAGAACTTCACACCATAACATCCATGCACTCCCTTCACTAGTCTCAATACAAAGATCACTCTGCAGCAAAATGTTCAAGGAAATGATTATGAAAGTTGATAATGATGCTGTGGGAAAAATCTCGAGTACTACTGCTACCATGTTCCCAACTTCCAGGTTTATGCTAAAGGCCCTGTCACACTGTCTGCGATCTTATATGCGCTCTCACTGCATCCTTGAAAAATAGCTGGGGCGCAACAACAACTACTAGATCACAGCGACAACTACATAGGTCGCCAGATGGGCGCCAGAGGGTCTTAATGGTCTCCGATGAGCGCCAAGGTCTTTGAACATGCTTAAAACAATCACAACACCTCTGCGCTCTGGCCAGGGTGCCGCAATGACGCAACTCGGGCGCTGTGCGAGCGTGAATCGTGCGACATTGAAGTGGCATTGAGGCAGCCTAGGCGCAAGACAGTCGATGTAGTCTCCATGAGAAAGTAACTCGACTGCGATGAACTCGTAGAATAATTTTGAAACTGGACTGTGTATTGACCGTTTTGTCTTGGTATTTATACAGCGCAAGTGACGTCACATGAACGTATTTTGGTCGAATAGAGAGCGCGACGCGAGCTACTAGGACGTATCAACAGCGACAGCGCAGCGGCAGCGACTAGATCGAGTAATTGAGCTTGACAAGGGCGCATAGAGAGCGAGTTGATGCATCGTAAGCCGGGAAGAGCACAGTATGAGCGTAGCTTGAGCTTCTTTGAGACAGAAAGTTGTCATTTTCTTGCGTCCTCGCTGCGATTGTTAAATTTATGAAATATTTTTGGTCGCCGTAAGGTCTCCTATGAGATCGCATTTAATGTGACAGGCCCTTAAGGAAGTTCGAGCAAGAACTGTGGTTAAAGCATAGTTTGACTAACTTCACTCGAACCCACACTAGTCAACAATAGTTTGACTAGTCTAGCCAACTATCCAGAATTCTACAATGCCTGATTAAATTCCTGTCATCTGATTGGTGGTTTGTTGATCATGCGTCATTGAATTTTTCGTCCCAACACACGGCGCGGCCGCACGGCCAAAATAGAAGTTCCATTCCACGTTAAATGGAAGTTCCATTCCACGGTCACACTTTTGGCAGCTCTGACCAATCAGATGATGAGGATTTATTCAGGTGTTGTTTAAACAAATAATGAATGTTTCACATTTGTGCAACGGAAAGAATAATTTCATTCGGCAGATTCGTGCACATTCAGTTCAAATATAAGTCACGCACACTGCGCCATTACTGGTGTAGGCCAGTACATGAGCAGGATGTGTCCTTCCTTTCCACGCCATCTACGTGTTCCCGCATGAAATTCTCTTACAGTGAATGCCCCGCAGCAAATCTAATGGCGACTCTCAACAAAAATCAACATTGCTGTTTCTTTTCAGAATTCTCCTATGAACTCCGTGCACAACCAGCAGATGGCTCTTTCGAGAGCTATTTAGGGACACACCGTGTGCGCATACTGGTTTGCGTGCATATGGCGTGAAGTACGCACAACCGATTTCATTCAGCCTCTTCACGTCCGTGAGCGGTGCTGTCAGGAATGTGATAGTATACAAATATCGAGTGGCTCAGCGTGGAATGGGAGGAATATTATCGCAAGGTAAAATCTGGACTTTTCCATTTCACGAGGCGAAGCCGAGTGAACTGGAAAAGTCCAGATTTTACCGAGCGATAATATTCCTCCCATTTCACAAGTTAAAGTCACTCAATATTTGTTTTATATAACTGACATATAGATCCTTGTCATTTGATACAGTGAACTTTTATTTCAACACAAACTGGAGGAAAATGTATTTCTCTCTTCCAAACCACCCCTTCACGCAAATGTTTGAACCCAACGCTGTAGCGCTGGCTCTTTGGAACAATATGCGCTATGCGCAACGCTGAACACGCACACCAGCATGCATTTGCACACAAATACCGCGTAATGGAACAAGAATAATCCTAGTATTTCCCATTCCCCATGGGCGGATAGTACTTTTTGAGCCGCTGCGTGAATGGAAGCAATAACGAATGTCACGTGATGTGAGTTCCACCAATCAAATGACAAGGATCTGTATGTCGGTTATGTAAAACATCCCTCCCACAGTCCCTCATTGGAACTGCGGAGGGAATACTTGCAAACAAGCTGTTTTGTACTCACCTGCAGATTTTCTTCATCAAACATGAAGATGGCGTCCAGGTAGTTGGCGCTCAATCGCTTCTTGGGTTTAGCCTCCTCCGGGATCAACGAATCCCTGCCCACAAAACAGGCAAAACAAGGTCAATCAAGAGGAAAAAAGATTCTTTATTTAGTTTTAAAAGAACGTATTTCTCATAAAAGCATGACAGAATTTAACTGATTTTTTTCTCCATAGAATTCTTGACATGCACTTCTGCGTCCCAATCAATGCAAACACGGCTTCAGAAGGTGAAATAATTTTTTTAAAAAGTGCTTACACAGCTTTCAAAGTAAACTACAAAGTTAATGGTAAGACATCTGTACAAGTAAGCAGGTCGCGGGTTCGAGTCCCACCCGAGTAAGCTGGTGAATTTTTTTCTAGCAAGCCGTCGGACCACACTAAGTATAAAGTATTTATTAAATACGTCGGCGAAGGGCGAAACCAAATATACAACAAGTAGTAACTTGTCAGTAAATTCCAATGTCTGGCCGTTATTTTATCCTCTATAAAAGTGAGTGACACTGCATGGCACACAGTCTCATAGGCCCCCCCCCCCCCAAAAGTCCGGTTTCTGGTATGGAGCTTGCCCCAAAAGTGGTGCGGCGACGCGGCTTTTTTTTTTTTTTACCGGTTTTTTTTTCTTCAAATGTTGGCTGATGACTGCAAAAGGTGCCCGCGGCTAAATTTAGTGCAAATATATGGGAGTCCAGAGAGGCCACATAAAGCTTATACTCGATCGTAACCCCATCTAAAAACACGTTAAAATTGTGCAGCAGCAGGATTCCAGACAAACCAGTGAGTTTGGCAGTTTTGAGACATCATCTTACATTGGAAAAAAAAACTTTTTAATTTTCCCGAGGCTCATGGCTACGGCGACACGCCCGCATACCAGAAACCGGAGACTTTTTTTTTTTGGCCTTACCATTTGAGGGCATCCAGTCCGTGCAATGATTCCACCCTCATCTTCATCAGCTCTTTCACCTTGTCAATGATGTAAGCCATGGGATCGTCTGGGCACAGCACGGCTAGCCCCGTCAAGATGGCCTGAAATTGAAGAAGATATTTATTATGCAGCACTCGGCAAGGATAGCCCAGGAAAAGTTTTTTACTTTTTCCCAGCAGGTAAGTGATTTGAAAGCAGTCTAGTTTTAAATACGGTAATTTTATTGATTTCGAACAGTTGCATGTCATGTTTGTGAGAAAGCACATGAAATCCCATAACATCATGTAACTGTGACACTTCTTAGCTGTAGAAGTGACAATAGTTCATTTTTCTCAAAAGGTTTGACTTGATCTTGTGTGGTTTCACTCACTTGTGCAAAAGGGTCAATGAAAACTTCAAATTCTGAAGAACTAAAACTGGGCTATAATTAATGCTAAGGACCACATCTTAATTTGCCTTCAATAAGTTTTGGAGGCACAATTGCAGAATACCCTGCCACTCAATCTAATAATCCACCTCATAGCCGGCTACGGAGTCACGGTTGATTGCCCTCAATAAACCTTCTCAGCGCTACTTGCATGTACTATGCGTCATGCTCCACTGCACTCCCACTCCGTATCCGCGTAGCCGCCAACAGGGTAGTTGGTTTGGACTTAAAAAAATGTCAGCAACTCCCATTCCTTTTGTGTTGCTTCGTTCTCAAATAATGGACCCCCACTCAGTATCCGCGTAGCTGGCATGGACTTGAATTGTTTCTTTTCCAGTGATTCCAACCGTGTAGCCAGAGATTTTAGGGGTGTATATCCGAGTGGCAGGGTATTCTGCAATTACTCCGTTTTGGAGAATATGTAGGCCAAAGAGCAAGTAAAGTTGCCCTAATTTTGAGCATGTGCATGTGGGAAGAATTTGAGGATTTCCAGGGCAATTGTTTGGTGTAAGACACCTCTTTAGTTTCGATCAAATTACAGTCAAGGGTGTTTTTTATCATTTGAAAATGACTTTTTCAACCCTAAGCAGATTTTTCTCAATTCCAATGACATTATTTTGTTAGTAATTTTGAACAGTTTCTTGTAGTAGAAAATGTGATTTTCTTGCGCGTTTTGCACCATCTTTTATTTTCGTGATGCTTTTTATCATCTCATCGTCACTTTACCCCAAAACTTCCCTCAAAAAATAAAACCCTGCCCTCTATCAACAGCATACCTGTTGGTTTGTTATGCCACTAACTAGTTTGATAAGTGCAATAACCTGGAAAGTGGATTTTTGTTCCTTTATAGCGAACAGGGCCCTATACTACATGATTGCCATTTCCAGTACTACATGCATCCATCAGTGCTACTAGGTATGCGTACTTGACCATCTTACCTCGTACACATCTGGTACTTTGTGCCGGCGAAGATACTTCCGAACCTCAGGGTTAACTCCTTTCAATGATGCCATACTTCTCTTCTCTCAGTATGTCGAGTTCCACTTCATACCTCGATTAACTAAAGACTGAAAAAATTAGAGGAAAAAATTGCAAAATGATAAATTATTTTTTTAACAATCCTTTGATGAGCACAATTAATGTGTCTAATGATTTAACTGATTAAAGAATAACAGTGTTGTAGGACTCGAGTCCAGGACTAGGACTCGAGTCAAATTACTGGTGACTCGGACTCAACTCAAGTCACATTGGAAAATGACTCTGACTCGGTCAAAAGAAAAACATAACGTTACGTATTTGTGCGACCAATGTAGCATTCTGTTTTACTCCATAGGCAAACCACGGCACCGCGGAAAATCGAATCCAAGGGCCGCACACGCAGGCCTTGTGCCAGCACGATAAGCACCAGGGCCCAGGGTCATGCCAGAAAGTGTCCGATATTAAAAGGAAAACACATTTTGAGTCTAAACAACATGTACATTTTTTTGTACCCACACAAGGTAAACTATACACTGGGATTTACTACGGTACCGTTGTTCAACGCTCCACTCAGTAAAGAGCTAACTAAAACTTTTTTTAGAATATAGAAATTTTAGAATGGATGATTGAAAAATAATTCAAAAAAAAAATTGATTAGTTTGGTGAACAACTTAACATAGAACAAGTCACTCCGGAAAAAAAATGTTTCAACCTGACGCCTCTTTTTTCTTCATATATCATCTCAATGAAGGTCATTCATTGCAAAAATGATAAGACATGAATCTGGGACTGAGAAATATTTCCAATTTTGTTAGGAAACAAGCCTAGGCCTACTACTTAGAAAATTTTCTTGACTTTCCTTAGACTTCGTGTACACAATCGCGGAAGTGGCGTCAGGTTGCAACATTTTTCCAATTTATTTATTTGAGTTTTGGTGTTATAAGTAATATACAGTGCAGAATATACCCGGTAAGTGTGGATCGGAGATTATATTTGTCGCAGTGGCTATTGTTACGGCAGCCGTAACGCATTTTCCCATTTTCTATCGTTAAGGTAGACTGCAACTTTTATAAAAACATGAGAAGAAAATATAAAATTAGAAGTAAAAAAGTGAATTTGAACGTTATGAAATTCGGACTTTATTTCCCTTTTAAGAAATATCCTCCAAAGACTCAGGTTAGAAAAGGGAAAAAAAATCGAGTGCAAAACTGAGATGCAAACACGCAGCCTCGCGGTGCAAAATACTACCCTCTATCGACTGAGCTGCCACACTGCTCGCTAAAATGTGAGAAAACAAATAATTATATACTAGTCTGGTTCCCCGACCTGACAATTTCCCCCGACGTCTACACGTCTAAATTGTAGGTCAGGCAGCCTCCGTGGCTAAAAATAAACATGACGACATTGACGGCCCTTTTTCAAAGCTCGACTTCGTTTCCGAATTCGCTTTATCACATAAAGCTTTTAATGATCCGATAATTTTTTTAAAAATAAATCACTTGCTTCATATATCATACAGTTATGATATACAGTTTAATACTTCTGTAAAAAAACATTGACTAATTTTAACCTGGAATCTTCAAAGTTGGACACCCAAACAGCACTGTTAGCAGGCGGAGCCGAATTGAGACCACGCCGCGTTTTGGAAAATGCCGGTAACGGTCGTCAAATTCAAACTAGTGCATGACGCAGCAAAAAGTTCGCCCCTCGTACACAATCCGAGTGCAAAATCGTCATTGAATTTCAAGTTTTCTAAATAAAAGCAATGGATATTAATTATCAACTAGTTTTTTTAAGTTTTTAATAAGCAATTAGCAGTTAATAAAACCTATATCATACTCGGAAATACTCGGACACTATCCGATTGGCAACGAAATGAATTCGGCAAACTTCGGACAGTTTCCGAAAAAGGAGGAATTCCTCCCGTTTTTAGTCACGTGATGTAAATTGTAATACATTGTATTACCGGAGGCTACCTGACCTAAGATTCATCAGGAATAGTCGGAATCTTTTTCAGCTTTTGGTCTGGGAACCAGACTAATTATATACCTGCGTGCGTATCAAAAAAGTATCGTAGAGGGCGCTAAACAACGGCTACTGTAACGATAGCCACTTCGTACATTTGTTGCACTGATTAATACTAGTCAACTTTCTGAGATTCTGAGATTCTGAGACAAGAATCTAGCCCACTGCGCGCACACTACGAGAAATGATAAAGTCGTGCATTTCCGACACAACAGAGGCGACAAGTTTTCTAGTTTAACTTTAACTAGGCCTAAGCTGGTCTGTGTAAATTCAAGGAAATGGTTTATGTGTCAGAGGAAAGAAGCTTCTCGATTCGTCAAATTTCCTTACAATCATGTCATTCCTGTGTTATTCTGTCGTAGAAGGAACGCAAACCAACCGGGATGCGGGACCACCGTCATGTCAGCATGTCGTTGCTAGCAACGCTAGCTAGCTGCGTACAGGGTGACCGTAAGGTCATGGCCAAATTCTGCTAAATGCACTTAAAAAAATCTGTCAGATTTATCAAAAATCTGCCAAATTCCTCAGAATTACTCGAAATACACCATAAACACTTAAAATCACATGCAGATTTGTAGTGTTGCCTAAATTAAGGTTCAAATTACATTATAAACGATCTGTAGTCACATTTATGTTAAGAAATTATTGCGTAAATTTTAGGCAAAACACCTTATCACAACCAGTGAACCTCAGCACCTATAGACCAGCCAACCTGTTCCATTATGCAAGGGTTTGTTTGAAAAGATTTAAACAAAATAATGTACAATTTTTTTCAACTTTGCTATGTTTTTTCTGTCAAATAACCATTTTTGCAGAATTCTGCCAGAAATCTGCCAAAAAAATCCATTCTGTAAATTTGCTGTCAAACTCATTTTTTTAACAAAAAAATCTGTCAAAGTTAGCCGAAAATCAGCTAAAACGGTCACCTTGGTGCGTACATCAACTACACGTTCTCAATAAAACAAATATTTAAAAACTGTAAAGAAACTCAAGAGACCAGTTTCGAGAAACATTTAATATAAAGTAATCATCTCAAATAGGCCTTATAATAATAATTAGAAATTAAACAAATAAAGGAAAGGTAAATTATAAATTATTTAGACGCCAAGCCAATCAATATAATTGAGTCAGTTAATGCCAACTCAGAAATAAATTCTCTTAAGGATCAAGACATAAATCATTACGAATTTCTCCCATTTAAATGAATCCGAGTTCGACCTTTCTAACTCGGAAAGAAAACTTCCATTCCTAAGTGACAGCTCCCCCCAATGGACATAAATTTAATACCCCCTTGTGGCGGTCAGCCCAGGAATATATGGCATATTGACCTCTACAGGTACACCATATGCCCACGTGGGTAACGAGTAATTGACTGATTTGTTTCATCCACTGATGGTAGTGGTCACTACTGCAAACCACCAGCTTTTATGTGTAGGATTATAAAAATTGACTAGAAAAACCAAGTTGAAGACAAAACGGGCAGGAAAATTCTCTATTGGAAGTCCGGTTCAGGCGATTGATGAGTTAGAAAGATGGTGTGCTGTAAAAAGGTACATAGTCAGAGATGATTATGTTAGGGGTCATCTAGTGAGTTTTACGGGATATATCCTGGAGATGATATCTTGGTGGATGAGGATTCGATTAGACATCCAATACTTCACTATGAAGAGCAACAGAGACGTAAGTAACATGTTGAACAATAACATCCCATACATCAATTAGTTGTAGGCATATCAATTAACTGTAAATGAGTGGATATTTCACCGCTTCTCATATACTCAATCAACTTGATTGGAAAATAAATATCTAATCAACAAAAGGATACTTAAAATTTATGAATACCAACAATTAACATCTGACGCAGAGTTCACGATGAACGATCTTATATGTACCGTACCAAAAGAAAAACCCCAATTTGATAGGATCAGTAAAATGGCATAATTTTATTTATTTACTAGTAGGCTTAAGCAACATTTTGCATAATGGATAAATATTTCCTGTGAAACTTATTGTGATACAGAATTCTTACATGTATTTTCTTTATCAGAACAACATAAAGGCTATGACACCCCAATATAAAACCTAATAGAAAAATATTGGAAGGTTGTCCCGTATTGGTCAATTAGGATCATGTACATGAATATTACAAACTGCCATTTTGAAGCAAGGTTAACAATAATATGACATTTTATGTTTGCATCTAGACTTTTCTGGCAGAACAAGGTTAACCAAACATCTCAGTGCATGAATACATGTACACCAATATTCCCCAATAAATACCAAAAAAAAAAACATACACCCCTACGTTTGGAATTTTGCTTTTGGTGAATGTTATCCTGATGTCAATTATCATTGAAGAAAGTTATGGACTCCGATATGATAGGAACTATTCCAGGTTTATTGTACGACAAACACGAGTTCACATAGGAACATGTAAGCGGCCATGTTAGGAGTGATGCATGCCGGGATACATGGATTAGACTTGCTACAATGCATCGATTAGATGGGAATCGCTACATCCTCTCTTCTAAGTTTAGTTTTAACATTTTGAATAAAACAGCATTATGAAATAAACATTTGTTTGATCAGTGAATTTGTAAACTGGAGTCTGGTAATTTAAAGTCTGAGTATTTCACTGATTTGAAAACACTTAATGAATATTTAAAAAACACACTGGTTATGTAAATGTACCAAGATAAACAATTACTATCCTTTCCTCTGAAAAAAAACAAACAGAGGGTTAAGCCAATAATATAGTAAAAAACAAAACTCAAATGCCTTGAGTACTGAGATAGACTGTCTCAGTACTCGATGTGTGTACAAGGGATTATTCTGCCCTCATCTTTGGAGTGTACAACACATAACACATGTTGAGTAGGCAAATGTAGTTACTAACAGTCCAGTAGTCAGGGACAGTCTAAAGTTATCAGCATGAAATTTGGATCAACAACACAAATCCAGTGCGGGCAAAGCAATAACAGTCACACGAAACTGTTAAGTGTATTTAGGATTTGGCTTCGAGATGCGACCGGAGCGAGTGAGAACTGGCTGTGCTGGAGGTGCGTGGGGGATGGCAGGTTGAGGCAGTGGATCCTGTGGTGGTAAGTAGAAGTCAGGTGAGTGTTGTTGCTGTGGAGGTGGTTCAGGGACTGGCAATAAGTGTCTCCGATTGCGGCGGTAGAGTGTGCCTTGGGCATTGACGATGTACGATCTGGGGTTTCTGGAATGCTTTTGGACAATTCCAAGCTGGTCGTGCCCTTTGGGTGATTGTAGACGAACAACTTGCCCTGGTTTCAGTGGTCGGAGGGGCTTGGCAGATTTGTCGTATGAAGACTTCTGTTGCTGTTGCCTCTTGCGTAACTGTGCTGTGACGCGTGTGTAAATGGCGGGTTTAAGGAGTGGCGTCGGGGTAGGGATGGTTGTGCGAAGACGCCGTGACATGAGACGTTGGGAAGGTGAGCCAAGCTGGGGTTGGTTGGGACATTGCGAATGTTCAGCAGGTTTCGGTAGAGGTCTGAACCGTCGCGTTTGTCTTCTCGAGGAGTTGTTTGGCGCTTGACAGAGCTTTCTGCAAGGCCATTGGACTGGGGAAAAATGGGACTGCTGGTTGTATGCTGGAAGCCCCATGACTGTGCGAATGTGCGGGTGTTTGAAGGCGAAGCAATCAAATTGTCGCGCGTTGTCACTGATAACGATGCGGGGGATTCCATGGATGGAAAATTGTCTCTTGAGTACCTCAATGACTGTAGAGGCACAGGTGTTGTCGAGTGAAGCGAAGTCAAACCAGCCGGAGTATGAGTCACCAAGAGCTAGGTAATCCATACCGTTCCAATGGAATAGGTCAACTCCAATGTGTTCCCATGGTAGGCTGGGTGGGGGGTAGCTTTTCAGTGGTTCTTTCTGTTGATGGGCTTTGGTAGCGTTGCAAACTGTGCATCCAGAGACGGACTGCTCGATATCAAGGCACATTGATGGCCAGTAAACTACATCTCTGGCTCTGCGTTTGGTAGCCTCGATGCCTGGGTGACCGTCATGCAGTATTTGGATGTATTCTGCGCGTAGTGACTTGGGAATGATGGCCTTATGTCCCTTTAAGATGATACCGCGGTCGAGAACCAGTTCATCTCTGAACGCGAAGTAGGGGTGGGCCTGTGGCGGGGCATTGTTGATATGCGAAGGCCATCCGCGACTGATGACATCAGTGAGCTGTTGCATGGCAGAGTCACAGGCTGTTGCTTTCTTGAGCTGTTCAAGTCGCATGTCAGAGATTGGCAGGAGGGTCATGACTTGCAGGTCATCATTTTCAGTACTGGTCGTTGTCAAGGGTGCACGTGACAAAGTGTCGGCAAGGAACAATTCTTTTCCTTTCTTGTACACGAGGGTGATGTTATACCTCTGTAGCCGGAGAAGCATGCGTTGAAGCCGCGCAGGGGCACTCAGCAGAGGCTTTTTGACGATGGTGACCAATGGTTGGTGGTCAGTTTCGACTACGATGTCTTTACCGTATATGTAGTCGTGGAACTTGGTGCAGGCAAACACAACTGCAAGCAGTTCTTTTTCAATCTGTGCGTAGCGTTGTTCAGTGTCACTCATGGTACGTGAAGCATACGCGACAGGGGCACCCTCTTGTAGGCAGGCTGCGCCAAGGCCAAACTTGGAGGCATCGCAGGTCAACGTGACTGGCTTGCGGACATCAAAGTACGCGAGTGTCGGCGCATTAGCAATCTTGTCCTTGATAGCTAGAAATGCGGCATTGTGTTGCTCTAACCAGCACCAGTGGATGTCACTATGTGTGAGCTCGCGTAGTGGGGCTGTTAAGTCGCTCAAGTTGGGTACAAACTTGGCCAGGTATGTCACCATGCCAAGGAAGCGTTGTAGGGCAGTAACGTCGTTGGGTGGAGGCATGTCGGTGATAGCACTGACTTTAGCTGGGTCAGGCTGAAGTCCATTGGCGGTGAAGACGTGACCGACATATGAGACTTGTTCAAGACCGAAGCGGCACTTTGTGGGGTTGAGGCGCATGTTGATTTTGCGTATCCGATCAAGGACAGTTTTGAGGTTTCGATCATGTTCCTCTTTAGTGCGTCCACCAACGAGTATGTCATCTACGATGATGGAGCATGGCAGATCGGCGAATATCTGCTCCATGGTTCTCTGGTACACATCGGAGGCAGAACAGAGGCCGTAGGGCATGCGAAGATAGCGGTATCTGCCATATGGCGTGCTGAATGTAGTCAGCAGTGATGATTCGTAATCCAAGGATCTGCCAGAACGAGCATTTAGCATCAAGCACTGAGAAAACTGTCGCACCATCCATCTTGGCAGCGACTTCCTCTACTGTTCGGGTAGGGTGGTGTGGGCGTTTCAGTGCTCCGTTAAGGTCGCGAGGGTCGATGCATAAGCGGATTTCTTCGCTGTTTTTCTTATGAGTCGCGACCATGGAGGAAACCCAGTCTGTCGGTTCGGAGACTGGAGTGATCACGCCTAGGGTAGTCATCCGCTGCAGTTCGAACTTGACCTTGTCTTGCATTGCAGCAGGGATGCGACGTGGGGGTCGGACAACCGGCGTAGCATTGGGGTCTATGGTCATGGTGTAGATGACTGGTAGTGACCCGAGCGAGCTGTCAAACAGGTCTTCGTAGTCTTTGAAGACTTGAGGCGATGTGGTGTCATTGGAGACATGGTAAACCAAGTTATTGACAGACAGCAGGCCTAGACGGAGGCAATCGGTTAAGCCGAGGATAGCTTTCACTTGTGTGTCAACAATGTGAAAGTCAATATTGTGGTCAGTCAGCGATGAGTCAATGCGACATGGCAGTGTAGCTAGTCCAACTGTGTGGAGCTCGGTTCCTCCATAGCGATGAGCTTGGTTGACTTTGAATTATCAATGGACTTAGGTGGTGCGATGACGTTGTAAACATTCATGGGCAGTACTGCGTTACAACGCACCAGTGTCAAGTTGGACAGGAACGTGTGTGTTATTCACCACAAGCGTGGATGTCATGTTTCAAGTTCAAATTGGTGTTGTCCACGGCTCGAACGTAAAATAATTCTTGCTCATCCACGGCAGGTTCATCTTCCTCCGAGTATGAATCGGGGTTTACTGTGTAGACGTGGCGGCTGCTTCTGCAGTGATCAGCATAGTGATTCTTTTTGTTACATTTGTGGCAAGTCTTGCCATAGGCCGGGCATTCGCGCCTCTTGTGAAAAGTTCCACAATTTCCACAAGGTTTTCTGGGCTTTTGCTGCTGTGTAGAACTACTGCGTGCAGATGTCTGCCGTTGATTTGACCATGTTGGTCTGTTTGGGCGTTGAGCTTGTTTCTTTTTGAAAGCGTTGACAGTGGTATTTGATTCAGCCATTGTGCTGGTAGAGGCTGACAACATCTTTGCCTGATCACCTGCGAGCTGCATTGATTGTGCAAGTTCCACTGTGCGCTTGAGGTCAAGTTTGTCCTCTGGTTGGGCAAGCAGAGATTTCTGGATGCGTTCATTCTGCACGCCACACACAAGTCTGTCTCTCAGCATTTCATCAAGGTTTTGGCCAAACTTGCAGTCACTGGCCAGTGCACGTAGTGCTGCTAAATATTCAGCGATTGATTCACCAGATCGCCGACAGCGGCTGTTGAATTGAAAGCGAGCAATGATGCTAGACTTTGTGGGTTTGAAATGCTTCTCAAGTCTGTCCACTAGTTCTTGATATGTAGCTTCGTTTGGTTTCTTAGGGGCAAGAAGATCGCTAATCAGCTTATATGTTTGTGAACCAACGACAGAGTTGAGTATGGCCCTTTTGCGTGCTGCGTCGGAGATATTGTTCGCCGCGAAATATTCGCCGAGACGATCAGTGTACATTTCCCATGTCTCTTTCTTTTCACAAAACTCTCCAATATTGCCGAAAGTAGCCATGATGTATTAAGAAACGAATCCCGTACTTACTGACACCATGAAGAAAGTTATGGACTCCGATATGATAGGAACTATTCCAGGTTTATTGTACGACAAACACGAGTTCACATAGGAACATGTAAGCGGCCATGTTAGGAGTGATGCATGCCGGGATACATGGATTAGACTTGCTACAATGCATCGATTAGATGGGAATCGCTACAATCATCATTACAGAAAGCTGCAGGCAAGCCTCCACCAAAAGAAGACAGTGTAAGACTAAGAGGAAACACTTGCAGTTTTTGAGAGAGTGCCAGAAAGACGATCTGGTTGAAACAGTTGATGGCAGGATGATTGGAGGAATGGCAATATTCAAACAGTGGATCCCTTCAAAAGGCTTATTTTCCTGCAAGACGGAGCTGCAGTAAGCCTTGATCTTGATAACATTTCATTGCCAGGTAATGATTACTCAGACCAATTTTTGTAATGAATCAAGAGACAGTAAACTAATGGAAAGTTGACTCTGTAACGGTAATGATTAATTGAATGATTGTTACATGGTATACAGTTTTTTAAGGCAACACTAAGGGACAGTCAGCAAAAATGTACCATGTCCTTGTCAATGAGCAAGCAAAAATCAATTCCAAGAAATTTCCAGATATTGTAAGATATTCGGTTGCAGAAAAAAAAATCCTTGATGCATTATTGAAAGCAAACGATTACATACCGGATCTAACAAACTACTCAGGAAAAATTAATCAGCAACCAACACTTCGTGACAAATATTTCTGTAAGAAAACACGTATATGATAAGTTTCATTAAAAAAAAAAAAAAAGTACATGTAAATCAAAACAGTCTAAGACTGTTTTAAATTTGCGTAAAATAAAATACTTTTTTCAACATTAAGATTGTAAGGGGCCATTCAGAATTTTCAATGTTTTAAAATTTCGATCTTTTTTCCAAATTGTGGGTGGGTGGGTCAAGCTAAATAATTGAAAATCGAACTTCACTTTCCATGGAAAAAGATAAAAAACAAAGAAAAATAGATCTTTTGACTTGCCTGAACTACGCGCAAACGTTCCGATATCGCGATGCGTGTTTCTTTTCCAACTTCGTCCCCTGTATGTACTGTCAGTGGCGTAGCCAGGAATTTTTCAGTGGGGGGCGCTGGGGGCTGGAACATTTCATGGGGGGGGGCGTCATGTAGATCAATGATAGGTTTTTTAGAAACTCAAAATCTCAGTGGGGGAGGCGACTGGGGGGGGGGCGACAAGGTTTCATGGGGGGGGCTGTCCCCCCCCCCCCCGTGGCTACGGCACTGCAGGTCATACAGTTAAAGTTTATGTAAACTTGTATGAAAAGTCAAAGAAAAGTAACTCCCATGATCTATTTGCAACAAGTTTGTGTTAACTTGCCGGTAACGCCCTAAAAAATTATCCAGACAAATATGTTTATTTTGTAACATGTTATGTTCGTCTATCGGTCTTCTATGCTGTTATGTTTACTTTTAGGTACCTTCAATGGTACTATGTTTAATTAACCTGTTCATTTGTTTAATTAAACTAATAACGCACATGTAGTTGCCAAATATGGCACTAACAAGTTTGAGGTCGGCAATTTCGTCTTTAAAAATCTGGGTACGTCGGGTTACCGTACACATTATTGTCCTGGAAACAACAGTACCAAAGTACAGAAAGTCGTACGCAAGAGCTCCCCAGCAAGTATCGCTGACGCCATTATGATTCCAAAATTTCTCACTGTGTCACACAGTGAAATAACTCAACAGCGTCGTTGTATTGTGAACACATAAAAGCATTCAAGTCGCGTTCTTGCACACTTTTTGCAAGTCGACATAGATATCCTTGAACCACTGCCCCTGCTTTGCATAACAAGTGCACATGAATGAACGATTCGACTTTTTATTCAAAGAAATTTCTATGTACAGTCACCAGACTCTATTCAGTAAAGTCCCCGTCAAAACGAAAGTACACAATCCACGTGCATAACGCACGGCTACACCATCGTACAGTGTGGCAGGGACACGAACAAGTAACACAACAACTAAACATTTTTTTAAAAATTGATAAATGTTCTGATTGAATTTCGTTAAAAGGTACTTGTTGGTGAGGTATCACATATTTTATCACATAAAAAGAGGAAGACCGACAACTTCACGCCGTCACTGAACTAGACACACATGTACATGGTGTTCAAGTACATGTACATGCAAGTGCATGTACATGTACATGTTCAGTTTTTTATTAATCGAAATTAGGGGTGGATGGGTGGGTCAAAATAATTTGGAAAAAAGTCGAAATTTTAAAACATTGAAAATTCTGAATGGCCCCTAAGGCTTACAATCTTAATGTAAAAATGTTTTTTTTAAACATCATTTAAGTACTCACAAGGTTTCATTCCCTGAACAAGCAAAGTTATTTCGCAAAGAGTATTCAGGGCTCTCTAATATCGAAGAGCACATATATTTGGAAATGTGGAAAGCAAAGAAGTGGCTGAGCATCGAACAGAAAAAGCAAACAACTACGGTGGACGATTACAACTCTGCAGTTGCTCATTTATACAAAATTTAAAATTCTGAACAACGAATAGTTTCTTTGTAATTAACATTTGGAATTATACGTCATAAAGCCTGATCTTTTCAAAAGGACAGAGATCGGAATGCATCTTTAAAGAAAAATCATATAGGTCAGTTCCAACCAAGTATTATTTTTTTTATAACACCGATTAATCAAAAGTCTACAGATGGTATTACTTTCTGAGTTTCAGGGCTAGCTGTCATGGAATTACATGTGCCTTATACATTTACAGTGCAATTATCCAAAGAGATTTTCCGTTTGAAATTTCGCAGGATATTTATAATGCAATAATCATGATTTTGTTGCTTGGGGTAGTGCAATTGTAAATTGTTTATATAGACTTCTTGTTCTACAAAAAAGGCCCTTATGAATCGTACCGTTGATTGTACTCATTCTGGCGAAGTATTTCACAAATGCAAGACTCTTAAGTCAGTGATTTATATTGCTTCGGCTTGGAAGTTTTATGAATCAATTTATTTTTCTTGAATTGATGTACTTTGTTTTAGAGTATCTTTACAATTAGTTTTCATTATATACAGAGAATCTGGTGATTGTCTTTTCCCCATGTAGCTCAGACACTTATAGTCATCATAGCGTCATATAGTATAAGTGATTTAAGAGATTTCAAGCGTGTCTTGTGTGTACATGTATATGTTACAATAATTCTTTTCAATTATTCTCTTGTGTCTCTTCCTTTACTCTTTATGTGCAACTAATAATCCTTTTCCATGCTGCAACATTCAATTTTGAACAATTGGCTGAGTTGTTTTTTTTGTACAACTAGACTTAGGTGGTTTTAGAAATTACAAATGTAAACAAGTTTATTTGTTCGATTAAATTTAAAACAACATACTCTTCGAAATTTCCCATAAAGAAAAAAAAAATAGAAGAGCATCTTTGTACAGTTGGTTTCCACTTCATCATTGTCCATTTTATTTGCATACGTGTTGTGGTTCTCCATGTTTTGGGTTGTTATATTTTATTTTACTCTACTGTTTTAGACCTCCACAAACTGTTGTTAGGGTTTGCTTTTTTTGAAAATAAACTGAACAACACGTGAAGCTACATTTTTTTAAACCATCATCAGTGACCTGGGTCCCTATTTTAAATACCTAAGTTTAAGTTATTGTGCAAGTTTTGATTTGTAGTATTGCCTTACAGCACTTCTTCGGTACGGTTGTGCATGTTAGCAAAACTGCTTTGTGTATGTAGTACTTGCATAATTAAATGTGCCACATCTTTGATTTTATGTAAAGTGCGCCAACAGTTTATTCTTTGCAAATAAAAAACTTCTTTAAACATTCAGTTGAATGGGAACAAAATATTTGTTTATAAATGTTGTTGTTTTAGCACTTTAATCGGGTGTACATCATTATTTGTTGTTTTTTATGGAGTCAGATATGCCTTGATGTCTAATTCGAAGAATGCTGTATCTGTCATCAAAATGGATCATTGAAAGTTGTAAAATTTTGGGACACAGACATTTTGAAAAGAAAACAAGGGGGCATACATACGTTTACCCCTTGGAGGATATATATACCCCCTCCCCTCCGGACCTGCCTACGATTGGGCCAATTAAGTGTTTAATTTTGATGATGACTCTGCAGTATTACATGGTAAATGATTGAACTTGTATAAAATAGGCCTATTTTTTTACTGTTAGCGTTCATTTCACTGTGATAAAAAACCCTGAAGTTAAAGCTTTCTCAGCAACTTTTTTGAGTGCATATTCTGAATCTAAATTCAGTACTATATGTACCGGTATGTATACAATGAAGGGAAACCTGCATCAAACACTACCAACAATTTGTGTAGGCCTATGCACAAATCCTATTTGTATCTGTGCATACTGGTACATTGTGTACAGTGTGGGCCACTCATTATAATAATTTGCCCTCCAGTTGGTGTGGAAACTCTCAGAGGAGAGCTTTTTACTGTGTAGCTTGAACTTAGCTGACCCAGGGTCAGTGCATGGTCAGTTGGGCATTACCATGCCCCCAGACCACCTGTTGGCGACCTAGGTTGACTGTGGACATATCACAATTGGCAAGTTTTAGGAGGCGTTGAGTGATTAGACTGATACTTATCCCCATAGGAGACATGTTCCCATTAATCTTCTCTTCGAAAAGGATGTGGGATTTTGAGAGACTTTTAAATGGGAGAAATTCGTAATGTTAATGTGTGCCGATGATGGCAATCACAGCAAAGATCGACAATACAGTCTCAAAAACTCTCATTTCCAAAATAACGGCTTCAAGTTCAAATTCATATCTCCAACTTTACCAAATTAATCATTTCTTCAAACTCCACAAATCATGATTTCCAGCGGACAATTAACTCCGCATGCGAATAAACATGAGAATATTATTCAGTGATCAGGGGCGGATCCAGGGGATCCCCCCCCCCAAAAAAAAAACTGAACCCTTTTTTTTTTGGTTTATTTAAGTGACACCACCCTCTTTTACTAAAACAAATTTGATTCCAGTGGTTAGAAATTGACTCAGATTGCGCACCACAGAGCATTAGAATCCACATTTTTTGGAACCACCAAAGTTTTGGGGGACCAAAATTGTTGTCCCCCCCCCCCCCTCCCCTTCCACCGCAAAATCGTGTTCTGGATCCGCCAATGATTGGTGGTGGAGGTTCATATTTTACATGGACATGCAGTTTGAAAAGTGTGGCTATACATTCTCCAATGCATGTTGAGTAGGACCTACATGTACATTATTCTCCGCCAACCATCGAAAATTGGACTCTATTATGAAGTTGTCGCGAACCAGCAAGTTGGCCAAGGCTAAATCGATCAATGCATTTCGCGCAGTCAGAGGTCACCGCATGAAACAGTTTTCCACATTTATTTGGTTCAATAGCTTGGCGCTTTGTCGTCGTACTACTGTGAATAAATATAATCTGGTCACAGTTCTGTGCAGATTTCGTTGAGTAAAACTGCCTGAGGTGGCTGACGGTTCGAAGTGGGAAACTGGTTATCGGTTTTGACATCTTTGTGTTCTTTAGCTTTGGGTTGTTTTTGCTCTTGAACGAAATGCCAGAGAACAAGTAGTAATTGCAATAGATAAGTTCACATAAACGGTGTGATATTCATTTTTATTCCTGCTTCAAATCAAGTCTTTTTTCGACGCAGCTTGCTTCGGAGATCAAGGTAGGAAAAGGATTATTTCAACTTTGGTACACACTTTCTGCCTCAAAAGTAACAAAACATCCTCTTGAGTTGGTTTCCTCATTTTCTATCATCGGTACCGTGACATTGTGCTCACTTTGTCGGAAAGGTTGTTTGGGAGCTTTCGGGGAAGGTACGCTGTACAAAAAAGTTGTCCATAATTTCACAGTAAATTCACTGTCAAACGGGTTGTCAACAAAAACCGTAAAATTACGGTCAGTAACGGGTTTCCTAAAAATGACGGTGACCGTAATTTCAACACGGATTTCCGGTAAATTCAACGGTAACTTGCCGTAAAGTAATGGGATACAAAGTGGGGTGCGGTCGGGGCTGGGTGCAGGATGGCGGGGAAGGGGGGAAGGTTCCAGCTAGGGTAGCTGAGTGGGGCATATGCAGACATTTTGCAGCTCGTCTTTTACACACATGATGGTTTTCATATCGTACAAAAAATTGTGTGAAATTATCTTTAAGTTGCAACGTTACTTGCATCTGCAAGTTGTTATTTAAGTTTCATTTACAACTTTTTTACTGAGCCCACAGAAAGGGGTCGACCCATTGCTGGTCAATACTGCCAAGGGCGGATCCAGGGGGGGCCAAAGGGGGCCATGGCCCCCCCAAAACGAAACCAATTTTCTTTTTTTTATGTGACATCGCAATAAAGGCAGGCAATGAGTACACCACCATCTTTTCCTCCAAAAAAACATTGGTTAAAGTGGTCAGAAATTGCCTCAGATCGCACCACAGAGCATCTAGAATCCAAAAAAATTTCGGGGCCCTTAAGCGGGCTCCGAACCCTACGCCGTAATTTTTTAGACCCACTTTTTTGGGGGACCAAAATTTTTTTTGGCCCCCCCCCAAAAAATTGTGTTCTGGATCCGCCCTTGAATACTGCCTGCTTAGTTGCATGGCTCTTCAAGTATTATTAGGCTATGCAATGTCCTTTCTCATGGCAATATCAAATCATTACAGCTTTGACATCAAGTTACGATCAGCTTTGTACAGCGCGTACCAAAATACCCGCAACATTTTCTTGCGATGTTTACAGGGTGTTCCAATAAAAAGGAAAACCAACTTTGAAGAACCAGTATGGACAGACTAAATGTTTACTGGCTATAAGGCAAAAAAAAAAAATCGGTCTCTGGTCAGACCAAAGCTCCGGAATTGACGCGGCCACGCGTCTTTTTTTCTTTTTTTTAGCTTTTTTTTCTTTTTCTTCAAGCTTGGATTGTACAGACAAGGTGGGTACTATTTTGCTTTTTTGGTGTCCTCATGTACATTGGTGTCCTCCATAATTTGCCTTGGTGCTTTCGATCATTTGCCTTGGTGCAATTTCCCATTCATTGGTGCTCTTTGGTAAAAAAAAATGAGGAGGTGCGGAAATAGAGGGCGCTGTTGGAGCTACCGCGGAACATTTTGGAAAAAAAAAGATCGACGCGCATGATTAAAATCGACGCGCGCTGACCACAGACCGACTTATTTTTTTATTTTTTTTTGGCCTAAAACTGGTATCATCTGAAAGCGTAATCTCTATGCTTTTCAATGATACCTTGTTTACATTTCCAGGGTCATGCATCACTGAGCGCCGATGTCATGAGATTTGATGCAATTTGCAGTTGGTTCACTTTCATGTCAAACACAATAGGCATGGTGCGCATAAATTATTCAAGAAGAAGACACGAGTGCATAAAAAGAAGCCAAAAAACAAGTCGGTTGGTTTCAAAACTGAATGTTATTGTTTGTCATGAATTTCTCGATTTGACCAAGCCACAATGTGCCATTTTCCGAGGATTAACATACAAGCCATTTCACGGACATTTCCGTGTAAACAATAGGCTTCCCGTCCCCAGTGGTTTTTTTTATGAAAGTGAACCAACTGCATTTTTGCATCCAGTTTTCAAGACAATGATGCTCAGTGATGCATGACTCAGAAAACCTAAACACGGTATCAATGAAAAGCATAGAGATTACGCTTTCAGATGATACCAGTTTTATAGCCAGTAAACATATCGTCTGTCCATATTCATTCTTTGAAGTTGGGTTTCCTTTTTTTTAAACACCCTGTATAGCATCGCTGCGGAAGCACGTACTGCCATTATTTGTATACTATTTTAAAGCTTGGAATCTTAAATTTATTCCCGGTAAGTATTGGTTTGATTTTCAAAAGGGTTTCGAAATTATTTGTGTTCAAGTAAAGGCATGTCAAAAAAACAAACTCAACCGATTTCAAGGAAAATCGTTCACGCGCAATTTTTTTTGTAATGTGGAAATGCTTCATCATGTTCATGATGTGACGATCTCGTTGCCTTACTTTTCTTTTCGATACACGTAGGCCACACCTTAAATAAATTCAAATATTGTTCTCTGTTTCACGTTCAATATGTTTTCAATATAAATCAACTGTTTTTTTTTTTATTTCATCAACTTGTTGGCTCGAGTTTGTATCTGATGTACCACACATCACCGATTTCCCTTGTAATCAGTGGGTTTGTTTTCGACATGCCTTTATTTGAAAACGAATACTACATATCAAACCAATACTCGCCATGCACGGCAGGGGTTAATTTAAGATTGCAAGCGTTAAAATGGTATAAAATAATGGCGGTACGTGTTTCCGCCACTATTTTTATAAAAATAAAGTTGCGGGTATTTGGGACGCGCTATGCATGCATAATTATAATATGCATGCATTATGTTTGTACATTGTGTACGAATCACAGCCTTTACACACACAAAAGATGGTTTAGGCAAAAAAAATTGTCGGTCTCTGTCCGCGATAGCTACAACAGCGCCCTCTATTGCCGCACCTCCTCAAATTTTTGTACCAAGGAATGGGGAAATTGTACCAAGGCAAATGATGGAGGGCACCAAGGCAAATTATGGAGGACACCAATGTATATGAGAACACAAAAAAGCAAAAGATAGTACCAACCTCAGTTGTCTGTACAATCCAAGCTTGAAAAAAAAGCCACAAAAAAAAACCGCGTCGCCGCATGAATTCCGGAACTTTGGTCTAACCAGAGACCGACTTTTTTGGCCTATACAAAAGCACTGTGAATCCCAGCATGCGTCAGGGCACCAAATTTTGCGGGAAATTTACGTAGCACGGAATTTTATTGGGGGGGGGTGGTTCGAGCAACAACTGTAATAAGCCGTAAAAAGTAAGGAAAACGGTTTTTACAGGTTTTGCTTACAGTGTGCTAGAACCAGCAACCGAAAACTTCTGTTAGATATCATTAGTAAAATACCCGTCTAGATTAACTCTTCCCTAGAATTTGCGAATTTTTCTTATCTCATGATTTTTTTTTATCTCATGACGAACAGATTAACAAAAGCTGAGTGTTTCGCCGAAACCCTCCAACCCTGCAACTGCTCATGCTATTTCTCCGATACTTTTTCGTTTGATTTTTCAAAAGTTTTTAAAACCAAATGATATAATGATTTTTTTTTTTGGCATGCTGCACATTTTAAATGATAATTTCTCTCACTTCAAAAAATGAGATACGAAACATGAATTACTCCTTTACAAAGGTCCAGTGCGTCCCAAAAACATTTTTAATATGCACTGTATAGGCTTACTGGCACAAGAAAAATGTTTGTGGGTTATTTTTTCAGATGGCAAACCTTGACAAGTTCCCCTCGTCTGAACAGCAGGTCCGACTCATGATATGGTCTGTTCCTCGCTCCATCTCAACTGTCCTGGCTAAATGTCTGAGCTTCGTCGATAACTCAAAAGTTTTCTTCGAAAACTATGTCACTGCCTATGTTCTTGATCCCATGCGACAGCTTGACAAATACCAAAATGCTGAACTCGAAGAGGCGATGGGTGCTGCATTTAAAAACGCATCTGAAGTGGCAGGGATATCGGCTGGGTTTGAGGCATCTGAATGCAACTACCAATGGGTCAAGGAGCAGCTCGAGAAAGCCCACGTCGGAAAGAAGTTCATCTTCTGTAAAGACATGGCGTACGGCATATCAGATCAGATGGAGTTCCTCCCGAAGGGTTACCGTCATTTGTTCCTCATCCGTCATCCTCTCAAGGTCTTCCCATCTTGGAAGAAGCTGTTCCAGGGAATGGCAAAGGTGTCTCCAGATGAATTCAGCCTTACAGACTTTCCAACAAGGATTTTCCCGAAAGGTTATGGCTTCCGAGAGATACACGAGTTGTTCGAGTACGTGACGAAGGAGCTTGGTCAAGAGGTGATCATTATCGACGCGGATGACCTTCTCCAAGATCCCAAGGGTATCCTGTCGGCACTCTTCAAGCTCATCGGGCTGCCCTTCGAGGAGAAGATACTGAATTGGGAAGCAGGGAGTGCAGTCACTGAGCTCTGGACCATCCCCCGGCTGTTATTACAAGGGAACCATCTCGGGGGTTACTACCAGAATGCGCTGGATAGTACGTGCTTCCTGAAACCTGGGGCTTTACCCGATCGCTCATCTGTTTCTCCCGACATCCTCCGTTTGGTAGACGCCTCCATGCCGCTGTACGAGAAACTGTACGCCCAGCGATTGTCAGCATAAAACTTTCCCGACATTTTTGCTCTACCCATGCTCTTCAACATGTTTTCTTTTTTCTCCGAGCGCATTTTCAATGTGATTTTTTTTAATTCAAAATATAAACGGATAAAGCTTTTATACACTTTAATTTTGGTCTGCAGTTTCGCCCACGACGCACAAAAAAAGATACACCTAATTTTAATGTCGGGCGGAAAATAACGCATGTTTCATATAAAACTAAACGTGCATGGGGACTCAAAAGTGATCTATATATTGCTAGAAAAGATTTGCTCTATATTTTTGAGGACCAAAGTTCTGTTCCAAGACGCGATATCATCATCTGAGCGGATGACCTTCTCCAATTACATCAGAAAACTTCTTTTCTTTCGACGACACACCCGTCAGCCGGAAGTGGCTTACATTGTGTACATTATTATTTTGTATACATTGCACTTGCAAAGTCTTGCACGTTTTCGGATAGTTCCCAAGCTTGACTCCTGCAGCTCCGAAGCGTGGCTTATTTGCTGTGTTGGCTCCTTGTGGAATAGCGCCAGCCTAGCTATATCTGATCTTTCTGGTACTTTGGGGCAAACTTTAAGACGTCAGGGGTTTTGTGTTTTCCTTGTTGTATGTGATTTGGCTGGTGTTGATCGTCTAATAAAATTAATCATTGTTTTAAGAGCAAATCAATAACGGTGTCCGAGGTCCGATGAATGCCGTGTTGTATGAGATCCCATCCTCCTTGGACGGTCCCCCCCCCCTCCCGACTAGCAGGGCCGACCACTACAGAAAAGTTTCGGGACCACGTTTGGGCGCATTCTCTCAGGGTGCGCCTATACTAGTGAATTGATATCGTAATTACACTGCCTGACTGATTATTACTTCAAAGCGAACCCTCCTCGGGCCGGATGAGGACCGAGGCACTGTGCCTTTACGGCCAGGATCTACGAACAATTTTTAGGAGCTTACGAAACTTCTTAGTCTTGTTCGGTTGTTCCGTTATGGGGAGTGGCGCACCCAGGATTTGGCTTTGGGGGGACTCACAATTTTGTTTTAGAAATTTGAAATTTTTTTTCATAAAATGATGCCCAACATTTTTGGCCGTTGAAAAAAATGGGGTTTTTTGGGGGGAGGGGACTAATTTTGACGTTGGTGGCGCCATTTACACCCCATTATACTACTCAAAAATAGGCCACATACATATCACCACGGTCAAATTGTGGGACTAAAAAAAAATTTGACCAAAAAGGCAACAACATGGCAACCTCTTGGGAGGGGGGGGCAAGCACCCGCCGAGGGCCCCCCCCCCCCCTCCCCTTGGGTGCGCAAATGGTTATGGGGACCATACACAAGTCTTTTTGCGCGATATTTTTTATGTGGACCGACGGCACTGCTCTGAAAGTAGGGGGAGAGGGCAAGCACTGCTAGTGCCAGCAAGCCGGCCGCCCGTGGCAAAATCGGAGGGGGGGGGGGACGGGGGGGGCCTCATTCGTTGATAGGGCACACTTTTCTGTTTTATTTTCTATGCACTGGCCCTCATTCGTAGATAGAGGGCGCCATTTTCTATGTTCTTCTTTTCGGTGAATGTTACACACTAGCCATTCACCCTCCACCCAAAACTGTTTCTCGTGATCATGATTATTATTTTGACGACGGGCAGAGCATACTTTTCGAAACGTTGAGTCCCTCCGGTTCTTTTCAGAACCACACATACTCACAAAGAGATTTATTCACATGGTGCTACAGCCAACTTATCTTGTCCTATTTTGATCCTGTTATTTCCAGAGATAGTAGACTAGAGAACGTCTGATTACCCAGATATAGGACCTATAATAGAGTAGGTCCACACCATTCTGACACCTGCCAAGAGTGCAAGCCCCCACCCCATGGAAAAGTGCATGGGGTCTATACCCCCCTCCCCTACCCCCTCCACATAGGTACTACTAAACACGGGTGCCTAGGGCCTACGGAACACTTAATCCCGCCCCATATTACTCAGACGCCATTGAGAACATGCACGCAAAGATACGCAAGATACGACTTTAATAACAAATTGGTCGGACCAACTTTATCCCAAATCGAATGATGAGTTTGCAAAAGTTGATAGGCTTAATGATGATAAACTTGTTGATTATAGACCTATATCATGCTTCAATCATTTAAGTCATGTTGCCTGTATCCAGTAACAATACTGAATGATTAGTTTTTGTGCAAAAAAGAACCAGACTATTTTACCTCCAGCCTCGCTCTGGGGGGAAAAAATCAAATGGCTGCAACATGATAATGGTCTATTGGGTTCAAAGGCCAATCGCCTTGTTATCGTTCCATCAAAGATTCAATATTTGTTCACATTCTTTGAAGATTTTTGTTTGATAGATGATCGGTTCGATCACATACATTTTGTAAATGGAAAAGGTATTAACATTTTGTGTTGTGAAACAGAGTGCCAATGGTCAGAGCAGTGTTCACATTAAAATAGATTAGTTCGCGGTGACTGACAGACCTCAAGTGAGCTGATTTCCAACTGAGCTTGGGTACTCGACGGCTTTGTGAACAAGGTAAGAAAATGTTAACGTCAATACTTTCTTTATGTGGTTTGAAAGCTATTTTGTCACTGGAATGCTTTCTAAGACAGATAACCATTGCGTCAAACGCAGTTGTATATCTTTCACAAACAAGAATACTGCGTAAAATTTTTGGACGTTTTCCTCGCTTCCTGAAGAATGGTTTCTCAAAAATTTGATTATTTCCAAATAAAATGTTCACCTCTTATTTCTATTTGTTCTCTCTCAGTTCACTCTTTCTTTTGTATCCTTGTGACTGTGTGTGTGTTGTATTGAAGCAAACTTTAATGAGAAAACCCCTTACATCAGGCCAAAAAAAAAAGTCTCCGGTTTCTGGTATGCGCGCGCGTCGCCGTAGCCATGCGCGTCGGCAAAATGAAAAAGTTTTTTTCAATGAAAGATGATGTCTCAAAACCGCCAAACTCACTGGTTTGACTGGAATCCTGCTGCTGCACAATTTTAACGTGTTTTTAGATTGGGTTATTGCCGAAAATAAGCTTTATGTGGCCTTTATGGACTCCCATACATTTGCACTAAGTTTAATCGGGCACCATTTGCAGTCATCAGCCGACATTTTGAAGCAAAAAAATCAGGTTAAAAAAAAAAATTCCGCGTCGCCACACCACTTTTTGGGCAAGCTCCATACCAGAAACCGGAGATTTTTTTTTTTGGCCTAAGGGTCCGACACCTAATTTGCTTACAATGGTCCAATAACCATCCCACTCTCGCTTGTCTTAAAAGTCCTCTTCTTTTTTACTTGCAGATGGAAAACAATAACCATACGTCTGAGCAGCAGGTCCGACTTATGATATGGACTGTTCCTCGCTCCATCTCAACTGTCCTGGCCAAATGTCTGAGCTTCGTTGACAACTCAAAGGTTTTCTTCGAAAACTATGTCAGTGCTTATCTTCTTGATCCCGCTCTATGGCCTGACGAGTATGAAAATGCCGTACTCGAAAGGGCGATGGGTGCTGTGGAGAAAGCCTTTTCTGAGGCAGCGGAGATATCGGCTGGGTTTGATATATCTGAATGCAACTACCAATGGGTCAAGGAGCAGCTTGAGAAAACCCACGTCGGAAAGAAGTTCATCTTCTGTAAAGACATGGCCCACGCCATGTCAGATCAGATGGAGTTCCTCCCAAAGGACTACCGGCACGTGTTCCTGATCCGTCATCCTCTCAAGGTCTTCCCGTCTTGGAAGAAGCTGTTCCAGGGAATGGCAAAGGTGTCTCCAGATGAATTCAGCCTTACAGACTTTCCAACAAGGATTTTCCCGAAAGGTTATGGCTTCCGAGAGATACACGAGTTGTTCGAGTACGTGACGAAGGAGCTTGGTCAAGAGGTGATCATTATCGACGCGGATGACCTTCTCCAAGATCCCAAGGGTATCCTGTCGGCACTCTTCAAGCTCATCGGGCTGCCCTTCGAGGAGAAGATACTACACTGGGAAGCAGGGAATGCAGTTACTGAGCGCTGGACCATCCCACGGCTGTTATTAAGAGCGGACCAGCTTGGAGGTTTCTACAAGAATGCACTGGATAGTACGTGCTTCCTGAAACCTGGGGCTTTACCCGATCGCTCATCTCTTTCTCCCGACATCCTCCGTTTGGTAGACGCCTCCATGCCGCTGTACGAGAAACTGTACGCCCAGCGATTGTCAGCATAAAACTTTCCCGACATTTTTGCTCTACCCATGCTCTTCAACATGTTTTCTTTTTTCTTCGAGCGCATTTTCAATGTGATTTTTTTTAATTCAAAATATAAACGGATAAAGCTTTTTATACACTTTAATTTTGGTCTGCAGTTTCGCCCACGACGCACAAAAAAAAGATACAACTAATTTTAATGTCGGGCGGAAAATAACGCATGTTTCATATAAAACTAAACGTGCATGGGGACTCAAAAGTGATCTATATATTGCTAGAAAAGATTTGCTCTGTATTTTTGAGGACCAAAGTTCTGTTCCAAGACGCGATATCATCATCTGAGCGGATGACCTTCTCCAATTACATCAGAAAACTTCTTTTCTTTCGACGACACACCCGTCAGCCGGAAGTGGCTTACATTGTGTAAATTATTATTTTGTATACATTGCACTTGCAAAGTCTTGCACGTTTTCGGATAGTTCCCATGCTTGACTCCTGCAGCTCCGAAGCGTGGCTTATTTGCTGTGTTGGCTCCTTGTGGAATAGCGCTAGCCTAGCTATATCTGATCTTTCTGGTACTTTGGGGCAAACTTTAAGACGTCAGGGGTTTTGTGTTTTCCTTGTTGTATGTGATTTGGCTGGACTTGATCGTCTAATAAAATTAATCATTGTTTTAAGAGCAAATCAATAACGGTGTCCGAGGTCCGATGAATGCCGTGTTGTATGAGATCCCATCCTCCTTGGACGGTCCCCCCCCCCCCTCCCGACTAGCAGGGCCAACCACTACTGAAAAGTTTCGGGACCACGTTTGGGCGCATTCTCTCAAAAGTGCGCCTATACTAGTGAATTGATATCGTAATTACACTGCCTGACTGATTATTACTTCAAAGCGAACCCTCCTCGGGCCGGATGAGGACCGAGGCACTGTGCCTTTACGGCCAGGACCTACGAACAATTTTTAGGAGCTTACGAAACTTCTTAGTCTTGTTCGGTTGTTCCGTTATGGGGAGTGGCGCACCCAGGATTTGGCTTTGGGGGGACTCACAATTTTGTTTTAGAAATTTGAAAAAAATTTTCATAAAATGATGCCCAACATTTTTGGCCGTTGAAAAAAAATGGGTTTTTTGGGGGGGAGGGGACTATTTTGACGTTGGTGGCGCCATTTACACCCCATTATACTACTCAAAAATAGGCCACATACATATCACCACGGTCAAATTGTGGGACTAAAATAAAATTTGACCAAAAAGGCAACAACATGGCAACCTCTTGGGAGGGGGGGGGGCAAGCACCCGCCGAGGGCCCCCCCCCTCCCCTTGGGTGCGCAAATGGTTATGGGGACCATACACAAGTCTTTTTGCGCGATATTTTTTTTATGTGGACCGACGGCACTTTGATATGGGTCAGCGGCGGCGGAACTGCTCTGAAAGTAGGGGGAGAGGGCAAGCACTGCTAGTGCCAGCAAGCCGGCCGCCCGTGGCAAAATCGGGGGGGAAACGGGGGGGCCTCATTCGTTGATAGGGCACACTTTTCTGTTTTATTTTCTATGCACTGGCCCTCATTCGTAGATAGGGGGCGCCATTTTCTATGTTCTTCTTTTCGGTGAATGTTACACACTAGCCATTCACCCTCCACCCAAAACTGTTTCTCGTGATCATGATTATTATTTTGACGACGGGCAGAGCATACTTTTCGAAACGTTGAGTCCTTCCGGTTCTTTTCAGAACCACACATATCTCACAAAGAGATTTATTCACATGGTGCTACAGCCAACTTATCTTGTCCTATTTTGATCCTGTTATTTCCAGAGATAGTAGACTAGAGAACGTCTGATTACCCAGATATAGGACCTATAATAGAGTAGGTCCACACCATTCTGACACCTGCCAAGAGTGCAAGCCCTAACCCCATGGAAAAGTGCATGGGGTCTATACCCCCCCTCCCCTACCCCCTCCCCATAGGTACTACTAAACACGGGTGCCTAGGGCCTACGGAACACTTAATCCCGCCCCATATTACTCAGACGCCATTGAGAACATGCACGCAAAGATACGCAAGATACGACTTAACAAATTGGTTGGACCAACTTTATCCCAAATCGAATGATGAGTTTGCAAAAGTTGATAGGCTTAATGATGATAAACTTGTTGATTATAGACCTATATCATGCTTCAATCATTTAAGTCATGTTCCCTGTATCCAGTAACAATACTGAATGATTAGTTTTTGTGCAAAAAAGAACCAGACTATTTTACCTCCAGCCTCGCTCTGGTTACATTGATTTGAATGGGGAAAAAAATCAAATGGCTGCAACATGATAATGGTCTATTGGGTTCAAAGGCCAATCGCCTTGTTATCGTTCCATTAAAGATTCAATATTTGTTCACATTCTTTGAAGATTTTTGTTTGATAGATGATCGGTTCGATCACATACATTTTGTAAATGGAAAAGGTATTAACATTTTGTGTTGTGAAACAGAGTGCCAATGGTCAGAGCAGTATCCACATTAAAATAGATTAGTTCGCGGTGACTGACAGACCTCAAGTGAGCTGATTTCCAACTGAGCTTGCGTACTCGACGGCTTTGTAAACAAGGTAAGAAAATGTTAACGTCAATACTTTCTTTATGTGGTTTGAAAGCTAGAACACATTATTTTGTCACTGGAATGCTTTCTAAGACAGATAACCATTGCGTCAAACGCAGTTGTATATCTTTCACAAACAAGAATACTGCGTAAATTTTTTGGACGTTTTCCTCGCTTCCCGAAGAATGGTTTCTCAAAAATTTGATTATTTCCAAATAAAATGTTCACCTCTTATTTCTATTTGTTCTCTCTCAGTTCACTCTTTCTTTTGTATCCTTGTGACTGTGTGTGTGTTGTATTGAAGCAAACTTTAATGAGAAAACCCCTTACATCAGGCCAAAAAAAAGTCTCCGGTTTCTGGTATGCGCGCGCGTCGCCCTAGCCATGCGCGTCGGCAAAATGAACAAGTATTTTTTTCAATGAAAGATGATGTCTCAAAAACCGCCAAACTCACTGGTTTGACTGGAATCCTGCTGCTGCACAATTTTAACGTGTTTTTAGATTGGGTTATGGTCAAAAACAAGCTTTATGTGGCCTTTATGGACTCCCATACATTTGCACTAAGTTTAGTCGGGCACCATTTGCAGTCATCAGCCGACATTTGAAGCAAAAAATTTCAGGTAAAAAAAAAAATCCGCGTCGCCGCACTACTTTTTGGGCAAGCTCCATACCAGAAACCGGAGACTTTTTTTTTGGCCTAAGGGTCCGACACCTAATTTGCTTACAATGGTCCAATAACCATCCCACTCTCGCTTGTCATAAAAGTCGTCTTCTTTTTTACTTGCAGATGGAAAACAATAACCATTTGTCTGAGCAGCAGGTCCGACTCATGATATGGACTGTTCCTCGCTCCATTTCAACTGTCCTGGCCAAATGCCTGAGCTTTGTTGACAACTCAAAAGTTTTCTTCGAAAACTATGTCAGTGCTTATGTTCTTGATCCCGCTCTAGGACCTGACGAGTATGAAAATGCCGTACTCGAAAGAGCGATGGGTGCTGTGGAGAAAGCCTTTTCTGAGGCAGCGGAGATATCGGCTGGGTTTGATATATCTGAATGCAACTACCAATGGGTCAAGGAGCAGCTTGAGAAAGCCCACGTCGGAAAGAAGTTCATCTTCTGTAAAGACATGGCCTACGCCATGTCAGATCAGATGGAGTTCCTCCCAAAGGGCTACCGGCACGTGTTCCTGATCCGTCATCCTCTCAAGGTCTTCCCGTCTTGGAAGAAGCTGTTTCAGGGAATGGCAAAGGTGTCTCCAGGTGAATTCAGCCTTACAGACTTTCCAACAAGGATTTTCCCGAAAGGTTATGGATTCCGAGAGATACACGAGTTGTTCGAGTACGTGAAGAAGAAGCTTGGTCAAGAGGTGATCATCATCGACGCGGATGAACTTCTCCAAGATCCCAAGGGTATCCTGTCGGCGCTCTTCAAGCTCATCGGGCTGCCCTTCGAGGAGAAGATACTGAATTGGGAAGCAGGGAGTGCAGTCACTGAGCTCTGGACCATCCCAATGCAATTCTTACAAGGGAACCAACTGGGGGGTTACTACCAGAACGCACTGGATAGTACGTGCTTCCTGAAACCTGGGGCTTTACCCGATCGCTCATCTGTTTCTCCCGACATCCTCCGTTTGGTAGACGCCTCCATGCCGTACTACGAGGCAATGCACGCCCAGCGCCTATTACCATAAGACCTTTCCACTGTGTTGAGAGATCGGTCTATGGGTTTGTGATGACAGAGGCTATATATCACTCTTGTTCAAACTCATAAACTTTGCATTTTATACTGACGGAAATCCAGTGACAGACATGGTCAAACTTAGCTGAATTCTGCCCAAAATTAAAGGTGTTTTGTTTTGGTCAACAGGGCATTTCAACTTCAAGTGCGTCAACATAAAACCCAAAGAAGTAATCCCAGGACTGAGTGACCTTTGTATGGCTTTAAAGGGACATCGCACATATATATTGACGCCAATATTCACGACATGTCCTCCATGTCGCAAATATTGACGCCAATATTCACGACATGGACCCAAGTCGCAAATATTGACGCCAATATTGACGCCAATATTCACGACATGGTCTCCAAGTCGCAAATATTGACGCCAATATTGACGCCAATATTCACGACATAGCCTCCATGTCGCAAATATTGACGCCAATATTGACGCCAATATTCACGACATGGCCTAAGTCGCAAACCCACTCAGGCGTGAATATTCTCTCTTTTTTTAGCAACCTAGGTAGGCAATTCAAGCAAATAATCTGGCGCACCCTACTATACAGTACACACGTTTGAGTATTGCAATTGTGTTAGCGAGAACTATTACCGCTGCAAGGATACAGACGTCCAATCAGTGTGACCGTAGTATTTTAGGCGTTTGCTCCGCGCATTTTATTGTGTTCAATTATTAGACCATGAATTTACAGTTTTAAACTATTGGTGGCAGCAGACACGTTTGTCTGCCCGTGTGTCTTGTGGGTGCAAACCTGCAAAAAAATCCCATAGACACTAGTGCTAAATGCGCATACTTCAAAATTCTTACAAATACTCAAAACTCTCACAGGTATTCAAGCTGCACAGAAAAATGATGATCAATGTGTCATCTTTCATTTTCTTTTCATTTTTGGCGGGTTGACCATTGAGTTTTTGAGATATCTCACCCGAAAAGAAGACGACCCCTAGTTTCCCCAAAGCGGAAAAGTAGCCACCTTGAAAAACGATCCCTTCACAACATGGCAAAATAGCGCCATTTTCGAGCCCAATAGCATCCAAAATGCTCAAAATTGGAAGCCCCAAGTCCGGGCCAGAGGTTCATTACCATATCTCTTCAATTCCCCAATTTTAATGGCTCTCAAAACTCTCTAATATAGAATATTTTGAGGGTATAACTTTTATTCATGAGTTCGGCGGACGGATGTTTGGCCTATTTACAGGCGTGCACCCTTGTAATTTCGATATTTGTGTCAAAAAGAAATGCAATGGAAAAGTATCACTGCAAAGAAGAGATTCGCAAATTGCAAACTTCCAAATCTGGATTTTGATCCATCTTATGTTTTTAAAAACTTGGATTTCGCTGTTATTAATCATTAATTGTGCGCATTTATTCCAACTTTATTAAAACCGTAGCTTTGAAGAAGCTAAGCTAACCTGAAAACAAGCGTATAAAACCCCGAGGTATGGACATTATTGTATTACATTTAATCTTGCTGCACTATTATACGTATAATATCAAGTTAGATGTTGTGAGAAAAAGTAACCCACTAATCCATTTGTACACTTAAATCCCCACCAGTGCATGAGATGTGACCTTACATGAATGATAGTGCCAAAGATGTCAGAAATTATACACTTCCACTTTAGGCCCCCCAAAAAGTCTCCGATTTCTGGTATGGAGCTTGCCCAAAAAGTGGTGCGGCGACGCGGCTTTTTTTTTCTCCTTTATTTTGCTTCCAATGTCGGCTGATGACTGCAAATGGTGCCCGACTAAACTTAGTGCAAATATATGGGAGTCCAGAGAGGCCACATAAAGCTTATTCTCGACCATAACCCAATCTAAAAACACGTTAAAATTGTGCAGCAGCATGATTTCAGTCAAACCAGTGAGTTTGGCGGTTTTGAGACATCATCTTTCATTGAACAAAAAAGTTTTCAGTTTGCCGACGCGAATGGCAACGGCGTCGCGCGCGCATACCAGAAAACGGAGACTTTTTTTTTTTGGCCTTAGGATGCAGCCTCATACAAACAACCTGTCGGCTGGCTCCTTAGGCCGAATTAAAAAAAAATGTTTCTCGTCCGGGTGTTTGAAAAAAAAGGAGGAAGCGGGGCTTTTTATATTTTGTCATGTTTTATTTTCAATGAAATAATTTTTTTAAAAGGAATAACATAATATAATACATTTGCGGGGTGAATATACAAGAGAGGTCACCCACTGAAAAAAAGGCGCTCTCTCTTGCCCACAATATTTCAAAAAAGGCGTATATGGACCTTATAGGTAGCAGTCATCAAGGCAATACATTTGTCTTGCTGTGACATACCAGAAATAAACCTTTTAAGCACTCATTGTTACTGAATTAAAATAACGAAGGATGCCCTATAAGATGGCCGCTATAAAGTCTACCCATGAGGTCTAAGAAATACGAAGGCTGCTCAAGTTTAAGGAATAAGTCAATCTGGCATGAAATGTTATCATGGCCTACGTCAAAGTGAAAATGCACAAAACGCTGCTCCGTCCCATAAATTCAAAACTTTTATTTTTCGATTCATTAACATTCAACGGTTGTATTCAAAAATGCTATCAAAAGCTTGGAAAACACAACGACTATCCTCTATTGTTGTGGCGCTCTTATGTAATACCAGACGTGGCGCTCTTATGTAATACCAGACTTGGCGCTCTTATAATACAAATTCTTGTAATACCCTCCTAATCTTGTGTGGCTATATAAGCACGCCCGTATTCATTGTTCGTGGCAGTTGGCTTCAGGGCGTTGGCTTCATCATGACTTTCTGTACCATTTTCTGTAGTCATATTAAATTATTTGGAAGCAGAGTTTAAGTTTCCTGTGTTTGGATTTGAGTTGTCCAATGTCTGTTCTTATAAATTCTTAATTCGCTACATCACAAGCATCATAAGAAATGGTGGAAGATCCGCACCAACTCTGTGTTCTTACACCGAGCTTTCCCGGTCCTTCATTCCGGGCTCTGACGGCCAACGCCCCGGTCAGCTGCCCTTGCCGGGCACGGTAAGTTATTTTTATTTTTCAAAGTGGCATCAGTTTCGTAGGTTTCATTTTCTTTTGTAAATAAAGTATTAAAGGTTATACTGGACACAGTTGTAGAATTATACAGTAAATGATATAAAGTGGCGGATTGTCCAAATTAGTTTCATTTGATTTCTGTGTTCAAGTATCAATCCTTCAATGTTTATGGAAGTCGATCTAGAAGAAAAACCAACAATGTCGGGCACCAAATATGATTTAGCCTCTAGTGGACTAAAATATTCAGGTCTTCCCGAAGAGGACGTAGACGAATTTATTTCTAGATTTAGGACTTTGGCCTCATTAAGAGATTTTGCAGATGCCAAAAAAGTCTTGGCTTTACAGTCTCGAATATTTGGCCACGCCCGAATTTTTCTAGAAAGTGTGCCGAATGAAGACAAAAATTCAGTAGAGAGTATCCAAAAGATTTTGAAGAAACATTTTCAAGGTGACTCTTGGGTGTGGCAAGTTGAAACAAAATTGCTTGAACGAAAACAACTACCTTCCGAAACATTGGATGATTATGCTTCAGATATTATGCACATGTGTCAACAAGTTAAGAAATCAAGTGCAGAGTGTCTTTCCATATTTGTACGTGGATTATTACCATCCATTCGAGCATTTGTATTTTCTAAACAACCGAAATCATTCCATGATGCTCTGGATTATGCTAGACTGGCTATCTCTGTGCAACAAACAGCTCATGAGCCGGATAGATTGAAAGCAAATGATACTGATCCTAGTGTTTCTGTAAATGCCATCCATTCCACTCTGCAATCACTTACAGTAACCATGAATTCAATTGCGAATAGGTTGGATAGGTTGGAACAACAGAAGGAACAAAATCCAAAGAAACCAATTTCACCTGGTAGAGCTAATCCTCAGCAATCCAATCGTTATCCATTTACTTGTCACAGATGTGGTCGCACAGGTCACAAATGGCGGTATTGCCGAGCTACTTTCGATGTCTTAGGTAATCCTTTAAACTAAGGAGCCCACCTGTTAATGTCAAAACTTCAAAAGTTCAAACACCGACAGGTGGGGAAGCATCAGACAAACAAAAAGAAGGCCATGTGAATTCACAAGTAAAGAGTAATTCTGAGTGTGTTGAAATGAATTTGAGTTCTTCAAGTACAATTGATGTAAAGATTTATCATGTACAAGTTGAAGCCCTTATTGATACTGGTGCTTCCATTAATCTTATCGATAATGACTGGCTTTTAAAACATCTGCCTGCCATGCACCATTTAATCGAAAAACCTCGTTTGATGAGTGCTAAAACGGCTAATAATTCTGACTTGGACATTACAGGGTTTATTACCTTACCAGTGGCTATGTGTGACACCTGTTTTCAAATAGAATTCCATGTTGTGTGTAGTCTTACCTCACATATGATTCTTGGTTCACATTTTCTAAGCGAACAGTGTGCTAACATAGATTATAGGTCACGTAAACTACGACTTACTAAGAAAAACCAGTTGCGTGTTCTTAAGAAGCAAACAATCCCACCACGCTCTCAAACCGTAGTTTGTGCAAAAGTTTCAAATCAACTTCCTGTAAACACTGTTGGTTTATGCCTTGGAGGTAGACATATTACGTCACTAGGTGTAATGGTGGCACGCACCGCAAGTCATGTTACAAATGTCAAGGGTCAAGCAAATGTATTAGTCATGAATATTTCTGAAGATCCAATTACTTTGTATCCACGTACCAAACTGGGAACGTTCAATTTAATCGATCCCTGTGAATTAGTACCAATGACAACGATAGATCTTAAGGAACATGAGGCATACGTTGCAGAAGTTAAAACTTCTTCTGACAGTAACAACCCAAGTTTGAGTGAAGCTTGTTGTGAGAAAACAGTGATTTCTGGAAAACAGACAGAAGAAATTCTCTCCAAAGTCATGTTGAATACAGATCACATGTCTAATTCAGAAACAGCTGCGATAACTCAGCTAATATCAGATTATTCTGACATTTTCCAAGTTGATGGAGGACCTAGAGGCCGATATTCAGGAGTTAAACATACTATTAACACAGGAGATCACCCCTCGATTAAGTCTCGGCCCTATAGACAACCACCTCACATCCAACAGGAAATACAAAAACATGTCAAGAGTATGTTGAACGAAGGCATTATTAGAGAATCCACTAGCCCATGGAGTTTCCCAGTATGTATGGTACCAAAGAAAGAGCAGGGTTCATATCGTTTTTGTGTAGATTTTCGTAAGCTAAATAAGATCAGTATTATGGATAATTTTCCATTACCGAACATATCTGATGCACTTGATAGCCTAGGCATCATGAAACCACAGTATTTTTCAACTCTAGACCTAGCAGCTGGATATTGGCAAATAGAACTTGAAGAATCATCCAAATCCAAGGCTTGCTTCATTACACAAGATTCTCTGTATGAATTCCAGGTACTTCCATTTGGTTTGCACTCTGCCCCTGCCACATTCCAAAGAGCTATGCAAGAAGTGTTGAGAGGTCTAAATTGGAAATTTGTGCTGTGTTATCTAGATGATGTAATAATCTTCTCAAATACATTTGCAGAACATTTACATCATTTGAAGCAGGTGTTTGATCGTTTTCGTAACTCTGGTCTTAAATTACAGCCAAAAATGTGTTTTTGCCCAACAAAGATCAAATATTTGGGCATGGTTCTGAGCAGTGAAGGGATTGAAACCGATCCTGACAAGGTAGAAGTTGTCAAAAATTATCCTACACCAAAGAAAGTGTCAGAAGTCAGATCATACCTTGGATTTGTAGGGTATTACCGTAAATTTATCAAAGACTACTGTAGGATTGCAGAACCTCTCACTAACTTGACTAGAAAAGATGTGCCATTTATTTGGAGTGAAAGTTGCCAAACTGCATTTGAGACTCTTAAACAACACCTGGTTGAACCACCTATTTTAGCGTTTCCCAGATTTGACGGTACAGAATTTTACCTTCAAACAGATGCGTCTGGAAAAGGACTCGGCTTTATTCTAGCCCAAGTCCAAGACGATAAAGAAAGGGTCATTGCCTATGGTGGTAGAGCATTACATAATGCAGAACGCAACTACACTACGACTGAATTAGAGGCTCTTGCAGTTGTCGAAGGTGTAAAGAAATATGCACAGTATCTCCAGGGAGTAAAATTTACTGTTGTTACTGACCATTGCGCATTAAAGTGGTTATTTGACAGTAAACATGCTACTGGTAGATTAGCACGTTGGGCACTTAAATTACAGTCATATAACTTTCAAGTTGTACACGTCAAAGGCCGAAATTGTCATGTAGATACACTAAGTAGAATTGACTATGATAGATCCTGTACTGAATGTAGTCGGTGTCATGTATCTGACAATACTGTTCCGACACCAATGGATACCAGTTGGGTAGAAACAGATTTTGATGATATTGATGATGATGTTTTGTGTTCAGCTGATGAAGTTAAGTCATCCAGTCCGAATGTTAATGTTGTAAAGAATTTAAGATATCAACATGGAAAGAGGATACCGAGTAACGACTGTGTTGAAAAAGAGGCTCCTCAAATTCCAACTGGAATTAATCTTGAAAATTTCAAACAAGCATTAGCAGTAGATGACTTTTCTGGTACGATGCTAAAGTTTTTAGAAAGAAACGAATTACCAGATGATGACAAAAAGGCCAGAAATCTGATACTACAAGCCGATCAATATTTTGCCAAGGATGGTTTACTATATCATATTTGGCATACTCCATCAAATCGACACATGCCAGAACGGAATATATATCAGTTGTATGTACCCCAACTCTTTGTAGGCACAGTACTTGATAATTGTCATGACAATGTCCTTGCCGCTCATTTTGGATTTCATAGAACTTATAGCAAAATCCGTCAACGCTACTATTGGAAAGGAATGTACAAAGATGTAGATAATTGGGTGCGTAGTTGTATTTCATGTGCTCAGAGAAAAACGCATAGACACAAGGTTTTAGCACCGTTGATTACAATGAAAGTCCCTGGGCCTTTTGAACGAGTAAGTGTTGATATTCTGGGGCCATTACCTGTTACAACAAATGCTAACCGTTATGTTCTCTGTTTCACAGATCACTGTACGAGATGGCCTATTTTGGTTCCATTGAACAACATAGATGCTTCCACAGTAGCTAGAGCACTCTACGACAATGTTATTTGTGAACATGGGTGTCCAGAGACTCTACTAAGTGACAGAGGATCAAACTTTCTTAGCAAGGTGGTATTAGAGGTGTGTCGAATCATGCAAACTCACAAATTGAATACCAGTTCCTATCATCCTCAATGTAATGCTATTCAAGAAAGGTTCAACTCAGTTATCCTTGATACCATTTCTCACTATGTGAATACATGTCATAATGATTGGGATCAATACTTAACCTCCGTACAGTTCGCTTATCGCACTACACCTGCTGAAAATTCTGTGGGATTCAGCCCCTTCTTCCTTTTATATGGTAGAGAAGCAAGGTTACCCTTAGATGTGACACTCCTTACAAATTCCAATTATCCAGAGAAAACACTTAGAGAGCACATGCATCACTTGGTTTCCCAACTTGAAGTTTTTCGAGATGTATCCAAGCGTCATGCAGAGCTCAATCAAGCCAAAATGAAAGAGCGTTTTGATGAAAAAGCACAAAAGGTACCATATCAAGTTGGAGACACAGTTTGGATTTATATTCCTGCATTCCAAAAAGGACTATCCCGTAAACTTATGAAGTTTTGGGCTGGACCGTATCTCTTAGTAGAACAGACATCTCCAGTAAATTTTCGAGTCAGAAATCTTGAAAATAATAAATTACTGTCTTCCCCAGTGCACGTGAACCGAATGAAATTTGCATATAACAGATATGTTCGCCCAAGTAATGATTCTGTTCCATTTGATCCAAAGCAGAATACATCAATACTAGGTTTGCAAGAAGATGACTGCCCACAAAACATTTTCCATCCTCTCACGGCAGTACATCAATCCAGTGAGTCGGAATCTTCTGGAATTCCCTTTGTTCCAGGATTACCGCAGATTTCAGAGAAACCCAAAGAATATGAAATTGAGCGTATAATCAGAGGCAGGTATAAAAATAAGCGACTTGTGTACCTGATCAAGTGGAAAGGTTTTCCTCATTCAAAGAATACTTGGGAACCCGAAACAAATTTGAATGCTGCAGCATTAGAGTTCCTTAAAACACATCCAGTGAAGATTTCAGGTAAAATGTAAAATAAAAATAAAAAAAAATAAAAAAAAATAAAAATAATTGTGTAATCAATCAGCATTGTAATTGTTTTGATTGCATATGTTGTGGCCTTGATATTGTTGTCTTTTGTGATCGACTTTCTCATTTTTTATGCCATTTTGATTATTAGAAGAATCAAATTAATTTATGAAACTTACTGCTGATGTCACTATAATTGTATTTTACTCTTAAACAAAAAATAAGTGTTAAGTTGTTAAAAAGAGTAAAAGCTGTAGCAAATAAAAGTCGGCTTTATGAAATAAATAAATTATGAATTTAATTTAGTTTACGATGCTTAAGTGATAATTCAGCTTCCAGTGGCGCCCTGGATGGGATCGTTGAGGATGTCGGACCACGTGAGGAACCTGCGGCCTGGCCAGCCTGATGAGTGACTGTGTGTGATGTGATGAATGACGAGATGGGAGAACGTGTGGAGGTCCTACGCGGTTAATGGAGACAACTATGAACACCATTTACGACACGCAACGATCGACCCAGTATGGAATAAATTAGCTGATATTATAACTTAAAAACAAATAATAATAATAATGTAATTTGAATAGCTCGAATTTTGTTTATATTTTGTAGTTAAATTGTCAGGAGCCAATTCAGTTAGGGGTGGCGTATGTTGTGGCGCTCTTATGTAATACCAGACGTGGCGCTCTTATGTAATACCAGACTTGGCGCTCTTATAATACAAATTCTTGTAATACCCTCCTAATCTTGTGTGGCTATATAAGCACGCCCGTATTCATTGTTCGTGGCAGTTGGCTTCAGGGCGTTGGCTTCATCATGACTTTCTGTACCATTTTCTGTAGTCATATTAAATTATTTGGAAGCAGAGTTTAAGTTTCCTGTGTTTGGATTTGAGTTGTCCAATGTCTGTTCTTATAAATTCTTAATTCGCTACATCACAAGCATCATAAGACTATCAATACCATTTCTGTAGAAATATAACTATGCAGTTTTTCTAGTATATATTTTCCTGCTCAGTCTTGCAATTGACTTTGTATTTCGTAAATCTTTCAGAAATTTGAAATAATTAACACACTGTTATAATGCAACTCAAAATAATTATAATATACACGACTACATGTAATTGTCGCACAGATTTTTCATATTATTCATGGAATTATCGTAATTAAGGGAATTATTGTTCTTAATGTATTTTTACTCTGTTGGACGGTTTTTAATCAAATTTGGTATACTACTTTTAATTGGATAGTTGTATTTTTGGGAGACAGGTGTTTTTACCAATTAATCTGAATAAATAAAGTATTTTTCCATCCTGTATGCTCATTGTCTCTGTCCCTTTGCCAGATTCATGCTATTGTGTCTCATTAAGTGCACATCACTGGAGTTTCATTCCCTTTAACGCGTTTCTATCATTCCGTTCCCCCTGTGAGCGTCCTTCGTTTGTCTTCTAAGGCCAAAAAAAGTCTCCGGTTTCTGGTATGGAGCTTGCCCAAAAAGTGGTGCAGCGACACGGCTTTTTTTTTTTACCTGATTTTTTTTGCTTCCAATGTCGGCTGATGACTGCAAATGGTGCCCGACTAAACTTAGTGCAAATATATGGGAGTCCAGAGAGGCCACATAAAGCTTATTCTCGACCATAACCCAATCTAAAAACACGTTAAAGTTTTGCAGCAGCATGATTCCAGTCAAACCAGTGAGTTTGGCGGTTTTGAGACATCATCTTTCATTGAAAAAAAAAACGTTTTCATTTTGCCGAAGCGCATGGCTACGGCGACGCGCGCGCATACCAGAAACCGGAGACATTTTTTTTTGGCCTTAGGAGTTAAACAGATGTGCTGCAATCAATTCACAAGTCTTGATAAACACACACATTTTTTTTATTAGCTTTTTATCAGCAAAAGTCATTTAGGACACGTCAGCAAATTGTAAAGACACGGCTCGACATGGTACAGGGCCTATTATGCCAAATCAAAAATTGAATTTTGCAACAGTCGCTGGTGATGGTGAAAGCAGTTTTTCCATGCATATTAGTTTGCGCTTTGTCATCCTACCATCTGTCATATTATCTTATCACGTTCAGTGAAGATATCGTTTCGGTACAATCAGATTGTCTAAATCATGCGTAGTGTTTGGTTTTCTACGGTGGCTGACGGTCAAAGTGGAATAGGTCTCGGGGTTATCTGTTTTGACATCTTGTGTTCTGTAGCTTCGTGTTGTTTTTGCTTTTGAACGACATGCCAAAGTCCTAAAAGCTATACAGTATCCAAATTCACATGACGGTGTGATATTCATTTCTAATTCTTGCATCACATCGAGTCCATTCTCAAAGTCAGCTTGCTTATTCAGCGGCTCGGAGATCAAGGTAGGAAAATGTTAGCTTCCACTTCGGTACAAACTGTCTGCCTCAAAAGGATAATAGAATCCTTTTGAGTTGGTGTCCTCATTTTAAATCATGCTTGTTCTTGTTTATTAAATGTAACATTGCGTCAAACGTATATCATGCTTACTTTGTTCTGGAGGTTATAAGTAATACAATTTGCCAAACAACTGTTTGTTTTGATATGAAAAAAGGTTCATACCCGAAATCGTTCATGCTATTTTCTCCGATTTTTTTTTTTTTTTTGACTTTTCGGATGATTTTACAAAGGTCCATACAAGTACGTCCCCTGTTTACCTTAAACACCCCTTTTAACCACAAACTACACTGGTGATTTGTGTGTCTGTGTGTGTTTTCAGATGGCAAACCCTGACAAGTCTCCCTCGTCTGAACAGCAGGTCCGACTCATGATATGGACTGTTCCTCGTTCCATCTCAACTGTCCTGGCCAAATGTCTGAGCTTCGTTGACAACTCAAAGGTCTTCTTCGAAAACTATGTCACTGCCTATGTTCTTGACCCCATGCGACAGCTTGAAAAGTACCAAAATGCTGAACTCGAAGAGGCGATGGTTGCTGTGACGAAAGAGATTTCTGAGGTTGCAGGGTTATCAGCTGGGTTTGATGCATCTCAATGCAATGCCCAGTGGGTCAAGGAGCAACTTGAGAAAGCCCACGTCGGAAAGAAGTTCATCTTCGGTAAAGACATGGCCTTCACTGTGACAGACCAGATGGAGTTCCTCCCGAAGGGTTACCGTCATTTGTTCCTCATCCGTCATCCTCTCAAGGTCTTCTCGTCTTGGAAGAAGCTGTTCCAGGGGGTGGCAAAGATGTCTCCAGATGAATTCAGCCTTACAGACTTTCCTGCAAGAATTTTCCCGAAAGGTTATGGCTTCCGAGAGATGCATGAGTTGTTCGAGTACGTGAAAAAGCAGTTTGGTCAACAGGCGATCATCATCGACGCGGATGAACTTCTCCAAGATCCCAAGGGTATCCTGTCAGCACTCTTCGATCTCATCGGGCTGCCCTTCGAGGAGAAGATACTAAATTGGGAAGCAGGGAATGCCGTCACAGAGCTCTGGACCATCCCCCGGCTGTTATTACAAGGGAACCATCTCGGGGGTTACTACCAGAATGCGCTGGATAGTACGTGCTTCCTGAAACCTGGGGCTTTACCCGATCGCTCATCTGTTTCTCCCGACATCCTCCCTTTGGTAGACGCCTCCATGCCGTACTACGAGACAATGCACGCCCAGCGCCTGTCAGCATAGCACCTTTCCGATGTGTGACCTCGAATTTATTTGGACTCTAATTGGATGAATGTTGTATCTGGTCAGTGACCTAGGGTCAGGACTTCCGTAGAACGCGACCCGTGCAAAAGAAAAAATTAGGTTGGGTCCCATTCTTTTATATTATTCTCGACTAATAATTATATGAGGCGATTGCTCCGTGCATTTTAGTATCAATCTAAACATTCCCGTTCATAAATATTGAGTTTACGTACTTGCTACAAAGTTCCAGAGAAAGTCTATTTTGGACCGTGATTTTCCAATTTTATTTTGATGTGTACAATGAACCCCTTTTAAATGCGCCCAAAAATAAGAAACTAATTTTCGAACAAACTTGTAGTTGGGTACGCGAGTAGAGATAATAACGATTTACCTGAATTTATCAACTTTAACGCAATTCGTAAATGTTTACGTTGAATTTTCAGGGATTTGTTCAAGTGGGTGCGCCACGTTTGGGAAAACTCGGTCGAATTTGTGCCTAATTTCCGGATGCCATCGTTTTTTAATTCCAGACTAAATGTCATGACACTGAAGACTAAATTTCATGACACTGAAATTGTTCACAAAGATTCAACAGCAAGCATTATTAAGGTAATAGTACCAATATTTAATTGAATGAATTTTCCAACAAAGAGGTTTTGGCATGGGGAAAGTCGAGGGAAACGTCAAAGTGCGCCACGTTTTTAATAGGGGACTCCACTACAGTGCGAAAGATGTCAGAAAATTATACAACTCCACTTTAGGAGTCGAGCAGGTGTGTTGAAACAATTCAAAAGTTTTGATAATCACACAATTTTTGTATGAGCTTTCTATCCGCAAATGTCATTTAGGACACGTTCGTCAATTGTAAAGACACAGCTCGACATGGTACAGGGCCTGTTGTTCCAAAGCGAAACATTGAATTTTGCAACAGTCACTGATGATGGTGAAGCAGTTTTTTCTTCTTTATTGAGGTCAATAGTTTGAACTTTGTCATCGTACCACCCGTGATTAAATATTTGGTCACGTTCTGAGCTTTGATTCGTTTCAGTACAATTATAGGTTGTCTAAACGATGACATTTGTGAATGATGGGTATATAGTGTTTGGTTGTAGGTGGCTGACCGTCAAATTAGTGGGAAAAGGTCTCGGGGTTATCTGTTTTGACATCTTGTGTTCTGTAGCTTCGTGTTGTTTTTGCTCTTGAGCGAAATGCCAGAGTCCAAACAGCTATCAGTAACGACAATATATAAGTTCACATGACAGTGTGGTATTCATTTTCTATTCTTGCTTCAACTTGATCGGGTCTATTCCCAAGACAGCTTGCTTATTCAACGGCTCGGAGATCAAGGTAGGAGCATGTTTACTTCCACTTCGGTACTAACTATCTGCCTCAAAAGTAACAAACTCCTCTTCAGTTGGTTTCTTCATTTTCTATCATCGTTGTTCTTGTTCATAGTGCACATCAGCACAAATCATAAAATCATGGAAAACAATCATAATACGGAAAAGCCATACCTGTTCTGTTCTTAAACAGGCATAGATCTAGACATAATTAGTCTAGTGCTTGTTTAAAGTACACTAGCATTGGCCGAGTTCGGGCGGCCTTGACACGGTATATGCACTTGATTGGTGGGAACACGACCCACGAACACTGCACTCGGAACAGGATCACACACCACCTATCCGTCAGGGTTTTGCACGAACAGTATACCCGAGTCAAGAACAGACCGCCCGAACTCGACCATTGCGTCAAACGTATCTTATGCTCACTTTGTCGTGAAGGTTGTTCAGGGGTATTGGATAGAACCGGCAACCAAAATTATCTGCTAGATATAATTAATAAAAATGTACAAAACAGAATATTTGTCATTAATCTAAAAAAAGGTAAATACAATCTTATTGTTTCGCTGTATCGTTTCGTTCGTACCCGAAATTGTTCATGCTATATCTCCAATGCCTCTTCGGACGATTTTTCCAAAGTTTATAAAACTACATAATAACGATTTTTTTTTCAAATGAGAATTCCTCTCACTCTGAAAATAGGTTCAAGTTTGAGCTGCTCCTTTATAAAGATCCAGTACGCCACCTGTTCGAACAGTCTTGAAACTCAGCCCATTTTAAACACTGCACTGGCAAAAACTTGTTTGTGTGTTTTCAGATGGCAAACCCAGACAAGTCTCCCTCGTCTGAGCAGCAGGTCCGACTCATGATATGGACTGTTCCTCGCTCCGTCTCAACTGTCCTGGCCAAATGTCTGAGCTTCGTTGACAACTCAAAGGTTTTCTTCGAAAACTATATCAATGCGTATGTTCTTGATCCTGTGCGACAGCTTGAGAAGTATCGAAATGCTGAACTCGAAGAGGCGATGGGTGCTGCGGTGAAAGACATGTCTGACGTGGCGGGGATATCGGCTGGGATTGATGCATCTGAATGCAACTACCAATGGGTCAAGGAGCAGCTTGAGAAAGCCTACGTCGGAAAGAAGTTCATCTTTTGTAAAGACATGGCCTACACCATTACAGATCATAAGGAGTTCCTCCCGAAGGGTTACCGTCATTTGTTCCTCATCCGCCATCCTCTGAAGGTCCTTTCATCTTGGAAGAAACTGTACCAGAGTTTAACAAACTTGTCTCCAGATAACTTCAGCCTTACAGACTTTCCTACACTATTGTTCCCGAAAGGTTATGGCTTCCGAGAGATGCACGAGTTGTTCGATTACGTGAAGATGGAGTTTGATCAAGAGGCGATCATCATCGACGCGGATGAACTTCTCCAAGATCCCAAGGGTATCCTGTCCTCGCTCTTCAAGCTCATCGGGCTACCCTTCGAGGAGAAGATACTGCACTGGGAAGCAGGGAATGCAGTCACTGAGCTCTGGACCATCCCACGGTTTTTATTACAAGGGAACCATCTCGGGGGTTACTACCAGAACGCGCTGGATAGTACGTGCTTCCTGAAACCTGGGGCTTTACCCGATCGCTCATCTGTTTCTCCCGACATCCTCCCTTTGGTAGACGCCTCCATGCCGTACTACGAGAAATTGTACGCCCAGCGCCTGTCAGCATAATGTGTTTCAAGCCTCGGTCTAAGGATTTATGCTGTCGTTCTTATCTGTACAATCGTGTAACTGTCGGCAAAGAGGCCGCCATGAGCTGTTCGATCAAATAGTGTCAGAGTCAGACTTGTGTTCAGTCCCGCCAATCTCGCACATTTGCTCGTCCCACCTACCACGGTATCCGAGGGCCCTGTTGACCTTATAGTTGAATGTTTAAGATATGTACAATGTACATAGCTTTTTGTTTAATATTTCTGAGATACATGTTCTTGTATTTGTAAATATTGACGTTCGGCGTATGTTTCACCACCGGCATGCAGCGGAGAAGAATCAAATATGACGACAGAGGTTATCACCGTTGTTCAACGTCATCCATTGACAAACGATATCAAGGCTGGATCTGCCCAAATTTTAATTTTTAAGTCTGTGATTAGAAGGCATTTCGCCGAAGTGCATCAGTATTATACAAATATTGAGAGGCTCAGAGTGGAATGGGAGGAATATTATCGCAAGGTAAAATCTGGAATTTTCTATTGCACGAGGCGGAGCCAAGTGAAATGGAAAAGTCCAGATTTGGGGCAAAACAAAAAAAAATACTCGGTCTCTGGTCAGACCAAAGTTCCAGAATTGATGCGGCGACGCGGTTTTTTTTTAGTTGTTGTTGATTTTGTGTTTTTTTGCCGGTTTTTTTTTCAAGCTTGGATTGTACAGACAATGTTGGGTACTATTTTTGCTTTTTCGTGTCCTCATGTACATTGGTGTCCTCTATAATTTGCCTTGGTGTCCTCGATTATTTGCCTTGGTACAATTTCCCATTCCTTGGTGCTCCTTGGTACAAAAATTTGAGGAGATGCGGCAATAGAGGGCGCTGTTGTAGCTACCGCGGAAAATTTTGGGGAAAACAAGATATGTTTTATATATCTAACACATAGTCTCCTTGTCATTTGATTTAAATCTAAAATAAACTTCTATTTCCATACAAAATTGGTTGGAATGTATTTCTCTCTTCCAAACCACCCCTTCACGAAATGTTTGAACCCAACTCTGTAGCTACTGTATACACGCAACGCTCAAATCGCACACCAGCATGCATCTGCACACACATACCGCAGGCCATTGGTCAAAATGAGGCTGTATCATATTACGTCCGACGCCTCATAAGTCCGAAATGTCGATGAGGCGTCGGACTTATGAGGCATACAATTTATTTCTTCCGCCTCATAAGTCTGACGTCGGAAAAACGAAGCGTACGAGGCGTCGGAGCTATAAGGCGTTGGAGCTATGAGGCGTCGGAGCTATGTGGCGTCGGGCGTATGAGGCGTCGGACTTATGAGGCGTTGGACCTATGAGGCGTCAGACGTATGAGCGGACCCCGTCGAAATCTGCATCAGATCTAAAAGTTGAGGTTCATGTTAACTTTCTGTCGTCAATAACGTGAACTTTACTAATTCGATTAGTAAAATGAATCTGCATCTGGTTGTGCGCATTGGCCCAAATTGTACATTAACCTTATGACAACATTTTATTTCTCATTTTTTGCCCATTTTGGGTAAAAATAGTATTTTTGCCATAATTTCTATGTTTTGAGTTCAAATACTTTCAAACTCGACACAGATAAATAGGAAGTCGGCATGATGATAATATAAGTCATTGGCGCGCGAATCAATCCTTTCAAGCATGCAGCAGGATAAGATCTCGACGTGGCGTTCTCTAGTAAGGAATCGACTCAGAGAAGCTGCTCAACTCATCCAAAAGATCTTATTATTCATTTTTATGTTTGTCTGCAGTTGCACCCATCACGCACAAAAAGAAACACCTGAATTAATGTCGGGCGGAAAATAAAGCATATTTCATAACTATAACGTGTATGTGGTTTCAAAAGTGATCTGTTGCTAGAAAGACTCGCTCTATATTTTGGAGGACCAAAGTCTGCTACCCCGAAATTCCCTCGCGCGGTATTAACACAAAAACAGCAAATTTCAGGGTACAGTTGTGTGGACGTTTGTGTTCTAGTTATTAACGATCCACGATTTGTGTTCAGCCTTACAGACTTTCCAATAAGCCTTTTCCCCAAAGGTTATGGCTTCCGAGAGATGCTCGAGTTATTGGAGTACGTGACGAAGGAGCTTGATCAAGAGGCGATCATCATCGACGCGGATGAACTTCTCCAAGATCCCAAGGGTATCCTGTCAGCACTCTTCGATCTCATCGGGCTGCCCTTCGAGGAGAAGATACTAAATTGGGAAGCAGGGAGTTCGGTCACTGAGCTCTGGACCATCCCACGGCTGTTATTACAAGGGAACCATCTCCGGGGTTACTACCAGAATGCGCTGGATAGTACGTGCTTCCTGAAACCTGGGGCTTTACCCGATCGCTCATCTGTTTCTCCCGACATCCTCCCTTTGGTAGACGCCTCCATGCCGTACTACGAGACAATGCACGCCCAGCGCCTGTCAGCATAGCACCTTTCCGATGTGTGACCTCGAATTTATTTGGACTCTAATTGGATGAATGTTGTATCTGGTCAGTGACCTAGGGTCAGGACTTCCGTAGAACGCGACCCGTGCAAAAGAAACATCTAGGTTGGGTCCCATTATTTCATATTATTCTCGACTAATAATTATTTGAGGCGATTGCTCCGCGCATTTTAGTATCAGTCTAAACATTCCCGTTCATGAATATGAGTTAACGTACCTGCTTTAAAGTTCCAAAGAAAGTCTATTTTGGACCGTGATTTTCCAATGTTATTTTGATGTGTACAATGAACCCCTTTTAAATGCGCCCAAAAATAAGAAACTAATTTTCTAACAAACTTGTAGTTGGGTACGCGAGTGGAGATTATAACGATTTACCTGAATTATCAACTTTAACGCAATTCGAAAATGTTAACGTTGGAATTTCCGGGATTTGTTCAAGTGGGTGCGCCACGTTTGGGAAAACTCGGTCGAATTGGTGCCTAATTTCTGGATGCCATCGTTTTTTTCATTTCAGACTAAATGTCATGACACTGAAGACTAAATTTCATGACACTGAAATTGTTCACAAAGGTTCAACAGCAAGCATTATTGAGGTAATAGTACCAATATTTAATTGAATGAATTTTCCAACAAAGAGGTTTTGACATGGGGAAAGTCGAGTGAAATGTCGAAGTGCGCCACGTTAGGGGACTCCGCTACAGTGCCAAAGATGTCAGAAAATTATACACCTCCACTTTAGGAGTCGAGCAGGTGTGTTGAATCAATTCAAAAGTATTGATAATCACACAATTTTTGTATGAGCTTTTTATCCGCAAATGTCATTTAGGACACGTTCGTCAATTGTAAAGACACGGCTCGACATGGTACAGGGCCTATTATTCCAAATCGAAACATTGAATTTTGCAACAGTCACTGATGATGGTGAAGCAGTTTTTTCTCCTTTATTGAGGTCAATAGTTTGAACTTTGTCATCGTACCACCCGTGATTAAATATTTGGTCACGTTCTGAGCTTTGATTCGTTTAAGTTCATAATTATAGGTTGTCTAAACGATGACATTTGTAAATGATGGGTAGTGTTTGGTGGTAGGTGGTTGACGGTCAAATTAGTGGGAAAAGGTCTCGGGGTTATCTGTTTTGACATCTTGTGTTCTGTAGCTTCGTGTTGTTTTTGCTCTTGAGCGAAATGCCAGAGTCCAAACAGCTATCAGTAACGACAATATATAAGTTCACATGACAGTGTGGTATTCATTTTCTATTCTTGCTTCAACTTGATCGGGTCTATTCCCAAGACAGCTTGCTTATTCAACGGCTCGGAGATCAAGGTAGGAGCATGTTTACTTCCACTTCGGTACTAACTATCTGCCTCAAAAGTAACAAACTCCTCTTCAGTTGGTTTCTTCATTTTCTATCATCGTTGTTCTTGTTCATAGTGCACATCAGCACAAATCATAAAATCATGGAAAACAATCATAATACGGAAAAGCCATACCTGTTCTGTTCTTAAACAGGCATAGATCTAGACATAATTAGTCTAGTGCTTGTTTAAAGTACACTAGCATTGGCCGAGTTCGGGCGGCCTTGACACGGTATATGCACTTGATTGGTGGGAACACGACCCACGAACACTGCACTCGGAACAGGATCACACACCACCTATCCGTCAGGGTTTTGCACGAACAGTATACCCGAGTCAAGAACAGACCGCCCGAACTCGACTATTGCGTCAAACGTATCTTATGCTCACTTTGTCGTGAAGGTTGTTCAGGGGTATTGGATAGAACCGGCAACCAAAATTATCTGCTAGATATAATTAATAAAAATGTATAAAACAGAATATTTGTTTTTAATCTTAAAAAAAAAGGTAAATAAAATCGTATTGTTTCGCTGTATCGTTTCGTTCGTACCCGAAATTGTTCATGCTATATCTCCAATGCCTCTTCGGACGATTTTTCCAAAGTTTATAAAACTACATAATAACAATTTTTTTTTTCAAATGAGAATTACTCTCACTCTGAAAATAGGTTCAAGTTTGAGCTGCTCCTTTATAAAAATCCAGTACGCCACCTGTTCGAACAGTCTTGAAACTAAGCCCCTTTTAAACACTGCACTGGCAAAAACTTGTTTGTGTGTTTTCAGATGGCAAACCCAGACAAGTCTCCCTCGTCTGAGCAGCAGGTCCGACTCATGATATGGACTGTTCCTCGCTCCGTCTCAACTGTCCTGGCCAAATGTCTGAGCTTCGTTGACAACTCAAAGGTTTTCTTCGAAAACTATATCAATGCGTATGTTCTTGATCCTGTGCGACAGCTTGAGAAGTATCGAAATGCTGAACTCGAAGAGGCGATGGGTGCTGCGGTGAAAGACATGTCTGACGTGGCGGGGATATCGGCTGGGATTGATGCATCTGAATGCAACTACCAATGGGTCAAGGAGCAGCTTGAGAAAGCCTACGTCGGAAAGAAGTTCATCTTTTGTAAAGACATGGCCTACACCATTACAGATCATAAGGAGTTCCTCCCGAAGGGTTACCGTCATTTGTTCCTCATCCGCCATCCTCTGAAGGTCCTTTCATCTTGGAAGAAACTGTACCAGAGTTTAACAAACTTGTCTCCAGATAACTTCAGCCTTACAGACTTTCCTACACTATTGTTCCCGAAAGGTTATGGCTTCCGAGAGATGCACGAGTTGTTCGAGTACGTGAAGATGGAGTTTGATCAAGAGGCGATCATCATCGACGCGGATGAACTTCTCCAAGATCCCAAGGGTATCCTGTCCTCGCTCTTCAAGCTCATCGGGCTGCCCTTCGAGGAGAAGATACTGCACTGGGAAGCAGGGAATGCAGTCACTGAGCTCTGGACCATCCCACGGTTTTTATTACAAGGGAACCATCTCGGGGGTTACTACCAGAACGCGCTGGATAGTACGTGCTTCCTGAAACCTGGGGCTTTACCCGATCGCTCATCTGTTTCTCCCGACATCCTCCCTTTGGTAGACGCCTCCATGCCGTACTACGAGAAATTGTACGCCCAGCGCCTGTCAGCATAATGTGTTTCAAGCCTCGGTCTAAGGATTTATGCTGTCGTTCTTATCTGTACAATCGTGTAACTGTCGGCAAAGAGGCCGCCATGAGCTGTTCGATCAAATAGTGTCAGAGTCAGACTTGTGTTCAGTCCCGCCAATCTCGCACATTTGCTCGTCCCACCTACCACGGTATCCAAGGGCCCTGTTGACCTTATAGTTGAATGTTTAAGATATGTACAATGTACATAGCTTTTTGTTTAATATTTCTGAGATACATGTTCTTGTATTTGTAAATATTGACGTTCGGCGTATGTTTCACCACCGGCATGCAGCGGAGAAGAATCAAATATGACGACAGAGGTTATCACCGTTGTTCAACGTCATCCATTGACAAACGATATCAAGGCTGGATCTGCCCAAATTTTAATTTTTAAGTCTGTGATTAGAAGGCATTTCGCCGAAGTGCATCAGTATTATACAAATATTGAGAGGCTCAGAGTGGAATGGGAGGAATATTATCGCAAGGTAAAATCTGGAATTTTCTATTGCACGAGGCGGAGCCAAGTGAAATGGAAAATTTGGGGCAAAAAAAAAAAATACTCGGTCTCTGGTCAGACCAAAGTTCCAGAATTGATGCGGCGACGCGGTTTTTTTTTTAGTTGTTGTTGATTTTGTGTTTTTTTGCCGTTTTTTTTTTCAAGCTTGGATTGTACAGACAATGTTGGGTACTATTTTTGCTTTTTCGTGTCCTCATGTACATTGGTGTCCTCTATAATTTGCCTTGGTGTCCTCGATTATTTGCCTTGGTACAATTTCCCATTCCTTGGTGCTCCTTGGTACAAAAATTTGAGGAGATGCGGCAATAGAGGGCGCTGTTGTAGCTACCGCGGAAAATTTTGGGGAAAACAAGATATGTTTTATATATCTAACACATAGTCTCCTTGTCATTTGATTTAAATCTAAAATAAACTTCTATTTCCATACAAAATTGGTTGGAATGTATTTCTCTCTTCCAAACCACCCCTTCACGAAATGTTTGAACCCAACTCTGTAGCTACTGTACACGCAACGCTCAAATCGCACACCAGCATGCATCTGCACACACATACCGCAGGCCATTGGTCAAAATGAGGCTGTATCATATTACGTCCGACGCCTCATAAGTCCGAAATGTCGATGAGGCGTCGGACTTATGAGGCATACAATTTATTTCTTCCGCCTCATAAGTCTGACGTCGGAAAAACGAAGCGTACGAGGCGTCGGAGCTATAAGGCGTTGGAGCTATGAGGCGTCGGAGCTATGTGGCGTCGGGCGTATGAGGCGTCGGACTTATGAGGCGTTGGACCTATGAGGCGTCAGACGTATGAGCGGACCCCGTCGAAATCTGCATCAGATCTAAAAGTTGAGGTTCATGTTAACTTTCTGTCGTCAATAACGTGAACTTTACTAATTCGATTAGTAAAATGAATCTGCATCTGGTTGTGCGCATTGGCCCAAATTGTACATTAACCTTATGACAACATTTTATTTCTCATTTTTTGCCCATTTTGGGTAAAAATAGTATTTTTGCCATAATTTCTATGTTTTGAGTTCAAATACTTTCAAACTCGACACAGATAAATAGGAAGTCGGCATGATGATAATATAAGTCATTGGCGCGCGAATCAATCCTTTCAAGCATGCAGCAGGATAAGATCTCGACGTGGCGTTATCTAGTAAGGAATCGACTCAGAGAAGCTGCTCAACTCATCCAAAAGATCTTATTATTCATTTTTATGTTTGTCTGCAGTTGCACCCATCACGCACAAAAAGAAACACCTGAATTAATGTCGGGCGGAAAATAAAGCATATTTCATAACTATAACGTGTATGTGGTTTCAAAAGTGATCTGTTGCTAGAAAGACTCGCTCTATATTTTGGAGGACCAAAGTTCTCTACCCCGAAATTCCCTCGCGCGGTATTAACACAAAAACAGCAAATTTCAGGGTACAGTTGTGTGGACGTTTGTGTTCTAGCTATTAACGATCCACGAGTTTTGTGCAGACTTACAGACTTTCCAATAAGCCTTTTCCCCAAAGGTAATGGCTTCCGAGAGATGCTCGAGTTATTGGAGTACGTGACGAAGGAGCTTGATCAAGAGGCGATCATCATCGACGCGGATGACCTTCTCCAAGATCCCAAGGGTATCCTGTCTTCGCTCTTCAAGCTCATCGGGCTGCCCTTCGAGAGAAGATACTGAGCTGGGAAGCAGGGAATGCAGTCACTGAGCTCTGGACCATCCCACGGCTGTTATTACAAAAAAAACTCTGGAACTTTGTAGCGAGTAAGCAATCTCAAGATGTATGAATGGAAATGTTTAGAGCTGGATAAAATTACACCTTTTGTGAAATTTGAGGTGAAATTTTTGCTCTAGAGAGGTAGAGGCGAAAATCAAAGTCTGCCACTTTGGAGGCCGCGCCACGATAGGGTACATCTACAAAACGTACGTGAGTGCATTGTTAATTTATTTATTTGGGTGCAACTAAGTGAACACGTTCCCCATAGATACCAGTGACCAATCCCCATACATGTACTTCAAAAATCTTTTAAACATTACTCAAAACTCTCACAGGTGTTCAGGCTGCACAGAAAAGTATATGAGGAACAACATGTCATCTTTGCAACCGGAGGCTTATAAATATTATAAATTCCCGACTCGCTAAGTGCGAGCCGGTAGCCCAGTCGATAGAGTGGCGTTCTCTGATCATTAATCTTAGGGTTAGGAGTTCGAGCCCCAGGTTGTCACAAACGACATTTATTTTTTATTCGTCAGAGCGATGAGGTGGTGGAATAACGACGACACGTGACTTTTAACGTTACCACCCTTTACAACAGCTAGGTTTATATATATTATATATTCCCGGCTTGCTAAGTGCAAGCCGGTAGCCCAGTCGGTGGAAACGCGTTCTCAGATCATAAATCTCAGGGATGGAGGTGCAAAGATGAAGAAGAGTTATTACAGATAACCAAAATATTATTAGATTGATGGAAATACAACATTGTCAACAAAGCCACAACATAATTCCTAAACATGCCTTTTTACTTTGTATTGAGGACGTTATGGGGACTTTTTTGGAATTTTTTGGAAACTCGAGGTTTATATTATTATAAATTGCCGGCTTGATAAGTGCAAGCCGGTATCCCAGTCGGTAGAGTGTCGTTCTCAGATCATCAATCTCGGGGTTGGACGTTCGATCGAGCCCCAGGTTGCCACAAACGACATTTCTTTTTTCTCTCCCAGGTTGTCACCAACGTAATTTAAAATGTTTACTCAAATGATTACTCAAATAATTGATTACTCAAATAATTCATTACTCAAATGTGCCCCGAATGAAAGGCTCTTGCGCCTTTATATATATATGATGGTTCTTTAAATACTTTCAATTCCTTGTAATTAAAACAATGGCTCATCATTCCCGGTTGCCGCTACATGCACAAATACCAAAATCAGGATGATTTGATTGTTTATTGTGTAGAATGGTGTTGAAATGATAAATATATATTAAACATTCAAGGTTTGGTGAGTCGTAAGAGTGCCGTCCTCAGATCATCAATCTTGGGGTTGGAGGTTCAAACCCCCAAGTTGTCACTAACGAAATTTTTTTTTTCGTCAGAGCGGAGGGGGTGGGGGATTGACGACTACACGTGACTTTTGACGTCAACACCCTTTGCGACCGGAGGTTTATATATATCATCAATTCCCGGCTTGGTGCTGCAGACTTCCGAATCTAAAAATGTACAGCCTGACTTTTGTTTCAATTTGACTGAGCGCGAAACAGTTATCGTTAGCGCATATCATTAGCGCATCTGCGCTTATATGTGTGGTTAGGTGATTATGATCTATGCTAATAACAGGCACGTCTTCCTCTGTCCGGCTATGCTTTACGCCGTGTCACCACCTACACAGTTGAAACTTTTCAAAATGAAAGTTCATATACAGGAGGGGGAACAGACGTCCATTATTAACCATCCACTAATAAGTAAACTAATTTGATACTTTAATTCCTCAAGCAAATAGTCTTAAGCATGCACAGCAGCAGGTTCCTATATAAGAATATTCTATGCAGCAGCTGACGACTCAAAACCTTATGGTAATTATTCCTGGCCTTTTCAGCACGTGCTTATGTTCTAGTGGGTTAAATAGTATGGCATTTGGTTCTTTTTGCAGTAAATATACATGCTCGTTGAACAGTGATGTCAGTTCAACTTACATAGTTGTATCATCCATTCGTATACGTGGCTGTTGCCTGACATGTGATCTTATAGGTTACAATTGTTAAGTCATATGTGTTTCAATGACGTGCGGTTCAGTGCGTGTTGTACCTTTTCGGAGCAGTTCGTGATGTTCATCGATTTCATCACACTCGTACTCTTGCCATGTAGAACACTGGCAAAACAAAAATTGACAACCTCATCACCACGGTGGAATGTCACACAACAGCGTGCGCAGGCCTCCCTTTTGAATATTCAATGAAGTGGAACCAGAGGTAAAAGGTATCTCAGAATCTGCAGAAACTCAGGAGGTGATCGCCTCTCTAGGCATCATTGTCTAGTTTACAGTTCTGCAAGTATACCCTGCAGGCGTGAACTAAACGAAAACTAAGGTTGAAAATAGTTGCCTTAGGCTGTCTTGAATTGAACTGGTGATGTTTGGCTGACAAGTTTATTGGGAAGTTCATTCCAGTCTGCAATGGTCCTTGGAAAGAAACTGTTTTGGTATGGCGTGAGTGCAGCAAAACGCAGGGGAGCTAGCACTGGTTATGTCTGTTTCTCTTGGCTCTACCCGTGGGCATCGCCAAAAAAACATTCTTGAGGAGGGGGGGGGGGGCAAAGCCCTTTTTCCCCAAAAGCCTGGTACTTTCTCTATAGCATATTCTTAATTTATCATTTTTGCCCACCCCACCCCTATCGACACCCTCGTGGACGCCCATAGTTATGTTGTTAAATGGGCACTAATAAAGTAACAGCAATATGACTTCGCACCTCGTCTTTTGTTTTCTTTTCCAGGTTGGGGGGCTCTACCTACCGGGTTGTTATAGTGAGGGATGTCAACTGCAAATATAGCTTCGAGTTTTTATCAAGGAGTTGAGTTTTTATCAAGGATGAGATTAAGAACCAAGTTTAATTTGCTGCGAAACTTTCAAGGAATTGTGTTGTTACCGTCCAAATCTGGTAGAAAGTCTCATATACAATGTGTAAAAAGCCGACTACGTACACATGTTGGAGTACAGGATGTAGAACCGTCCCCGCATGTAAGTGCCATATCGCACATTACGCGTTCAGCTGGTACCTAGTCCCTCCATCATCAATTCTGGCATTGAATGTAGGCAGCGGGAAATAAACAGTTTCACATGTGACAAAAAACAGAAATCGATTATCTGCCTGCCGAGATCTCAGCATGCATTCTTAGTCATCTCCTCCTATGAAACACGTCTCTGCAATCTTTCCGGAATCGTCTGTTTGCCAGCCCGTATATGAAAGGATTGATAGCACTATTCAGGTATAGAATTTTCAAGAAAATGTCCAGAAAGGGTGAGCTTTCACCGAAGATGTCAAAGAAAACCTTGATCCAGTACGGCAGCCATGCCAGTATGAAGACCACACTTGTGATGAACAGCATGATGGTGGTTCTGCGCTGCAGTGCCGGGACAGTGGATTGCCTGCGTCTTCGATCCAGGGCCCAAGCTCGTGGTGACGTCGATGTGGTTCCAGCTTTATCGTTCCTAGGTGGTACTGAAATGAGGTGAGATTTGCCCCTGATAATGTCATCTGTATCGTCAGCCAAATCTGATGAGATCGTCACATTCCGGACGAGGCTTGGTTGGAACTGACAACTTGATGCACCCGGCGTTTCTCCCACCACCATGGTCGACGACACGGTAAACACTGCGGCACCAACGGTTCTCGCTTTAGCGGAACGGCCTCCAGCCAGCACACCGAGTCTGACGTGTTTGCGAATCGTAAAGAACACTTTAGCGTAACAAACTGCTATCATCCCAAGTGCGATAGCGTACAGGGTCAAGTGAAACGCGTACACAGCTGCCCGGAGGGGCACCGAGGATCTGTCGTTCAGTGCCAGTTGTAGGTACAACGGTATGTTGGTCACCACCGAAACAGCGACACAGGCCAGCAGGGCTTTCTTGGCCCGGCAGGCGGTCAAGAGACGCCGGTGGGGACGGCACACGCAGTCGTAGCGGTCCAGTGCGATTACCGCAGTTATCGTAACGGACGCCGTATTAGTTGTATACACAGCACCGATAGCAGAAACAGTGAGATGTTCCACGCTTACTCCGGCCAGGCTGAGCGACTGCAACGCGATGTCCCAAATCTTGAGCAAGCATACTACAAGATCGACAGTGGCTAGTCCCATGATGAGGACATAGGTGCTTGACTTGAGGGGTTTCCCCCAAAATACTCGGATGATGAGGCAGTTACCGGGTATGCCCACGACCACGACGCAGGTGTAGAAAATCAGCAGAGCCGCAGTTTCATGTCCTGTCTTTGCGTTGGGAACGTCTGAAGTGATGTTTTCCAAAAACGATTCATCCATTGTGCTGTCAACGGGACATCCCCGAAAACACATAAAATAACTAATTCGAATCACCTAATGTAGTTATTTAAGCATAGGCCTAAGCTCCTTCACGTAAGATTTTCGCGGCAGAATGGAGCCTGGTGCATCGCTGCTTAGGAATGCACGTGTGGTCCTGGACTTCTCTGCAATGTATGTGTCTTGACGTCCACTGCCAAGTTCTGGCGACTTCTAAATTTCAAACCAAACCTTGCTCCATGATTAAACTGAGACTCACTAAATTACCGATATAAATTCTGTACACAACTAGTACACCCAGACGGGCAGTTGTGAGTGTGCATGAGAATCATCAATTATCGAAGCTTGAGTTTGGAGACGAAAACCTTTCAAACCGAATATCAACCCATTATTTTTTTTTAATACAGGCTTGTTATGGTGTATTCAAGCCATGTCTAATTAACTAAGAAAGTGCCCTAAAAAGTCGAGCCGCGCACCGCGTGCTCTGATTTTGTTGAATTAATATGCCAACGTGAATGTGGAGCTTCAATGTGCTTCGATTTATAATCGGGGCAGTGTTCGTTTTGGTTGCCATGAAGCACGTCCATGCTGTACAAACAATGTGATTTGATGAATTTGGCATCCAAGGAGTTGGCTATTAAAATTGATTAAAGTCTTGCTTGAAAAAAAAAAGTTAGTTTGCTTCAATAAACGTACCTCATCTAAGTAGTGGAGCAATTGGGTTTTTTTTAATTTACAACATAGTGACAAAAAGTAAAGTAAATGTCTCGGGAAAAGTTCACGATTTTCATGTATGTACTATGGATCCTTGTCACGCTTGGGATAAAAGAAGGGCTGCCCTTGTCGGGCTACTTAAAGGGTTCATGAGAGGAATGTTTCTCATGAAAATATTTTGTGTGACTTATATTTCTCAAAAGCCCGCCGCACACGAGAGCTACGTGCTGAGCAAAAAGTCTCTCGAGGCCGTTTGCTCAACACGTTGCTCACCGTGTGCGATGAATTTTTACTGCCTTTTCTGCCTCGCAAGGCCGTGAGGCCAATTTTTATCCTTTTTTATTTCTTTTGCCTCGCGAGGCGAATATCTCACCGTGTGAGGCGAACCATCTCTCCTGTGCCGTGGCCCGTGGGCTTAAGAAATTGGCCTAACAGCCTCGCGAGGCAGAAAACTCAGCAAAAATGCGCCGCACACGAGAGACATTTTGCTCAGCACGAAGCTCTCGTGTGCAACGGGCTGTGAATGGATAAAAACAATTTTAAATTCCTTTTTGGCTATAGTTTTATTGAAAAGTGCACATTTTCAAGGTTTTTCCGGACAACTGAGGGCGCTGTTGCTGTGTCATTCAAGGAAGACACTGTTAAGTTTGGGGGTGCACCCACTGATCTCTATTATACTGAGATCAGTGGGTGCACCCATGTAAATAGGCCAAAAATCCGTTAACCGAGCTCATGAATAAAAGTTATACAGTATACATTCAGATTCTTCTATACTACAGACACTTCTAATAGCCATGGAATTGGGAAATCGAAGAGATATTGCAACTTTGCGACAAAACGGCAGAGTATTTTCGGTTGGGATTCTCGTTGTTAACACTTGATGAATTGAATTTATTAAATTGTTGTTTTTAACCAGTTTGTGTATTAAATCAACAAGAAATAAGAGAAAAGAGTTGAGTGTTAGTTCGTGAAACCAAGAAAGCTGCGAAACTGTACGTTTTCTTTTTCACGAAGTAACACTCTTCAACGTATACAACACGAGGAAAAAGCAACTTCAGGTCGGCGCGCGCAAGAGAGTCTTACTTCGTGAAACGTTTTTGCTCACATTAAGCAGAGTGCGCGCCATGCTTGCAATGCTAAATGGAACTTTGTGAAAACGAAAATTGTCACTTACGTGCAAAAGTTGCCATGGATATTAAGCGTAATTATTAAAGTAAAGCTCTTGAAGCTTTGAAACATCTTACAATGGAAGGCCTTGATGAATAATGTTTAAAGTAAAAAACCGTAATTTGAAAAAAAAATATGGTTTACCACGATCAGTGTTACTTCGTGGTGTCGGTGAAATTCCTGGCTATATAAAAAGTGCGAGCCGGTAGCCCAGTCGGTAGAGTAGCGTTCTCAGATCATCAATCTTGGGGTTGGGGGTTCAAGCCTCAAGTCAGTGTCACTAACGACATTTATTTTATTTTCGTCAGAGCGGAAGGGGTGGGGGATTGACGACGACACGTGACTTTTGACGTCACCACCCTTTGCGACCAGAGGTTTATTATATTATAAATTCACGGCTTGAGTGCGAGCCGGTAGCCAAGTCGGTAGAATGGCGTTCTCGGATCATCAATCTCGGGGTTGGGGGTTCAAGCCCCAGAATGTCACAAACGGCATATTTTGTTATTTTTTTCATTTTTTTTTTTGGCACAGCGTCGGGGTTGGGGTTCGAATCCCAGGTTGTCAAAAGCGACATTTGCACAGCATTTGGGTTGGGGACTAACAACGACACGTGACTTTTGACGTCACCCTCCTTTGCAACCGGAGGTTTATATGTTTTAAATTCCCGGCTTGCTAAGTGCGAGTCGGTAGCCCATTCGGTAGAATGGCGTTCATTGATCATCAATCTAAGGGTTAGAGGTTCGAGCCCCAGGCTGTCACAAACAACGTTTATTTTTTATTCGTCAGAGCAATGGGGTCGGGGATTTACGACGACACATGACTTTTTCCGTCACCACCCCTTACAACCGGGGTTTATATACATTATAAATTCCCGACTTCGTAAGTGCGAGCCAGTAGACCAGTAGACCAGTAGACCAGTAGATGGAGTGGCGTTCTCTGATCATCGATCTCGGGGTTTGGGGGTTCGAGCCCCAGGTTGTCACCGACAACATTTAATTTTATTCTTATGGGGGGGGGGGACTGACGACGACAGGTTACTTTTGACTTCACCACCCTTTGCAACTGGAGGTTAATATATATTATAAATTACCGGCTTGATTAGTGTGCGCCGCTAGCCCAGTCGGTAGAGTGCCGCTCTCAGATCATCAATCTCGGGGTTTGGGGGTTGGAGCCCCAGGTTGTCACCGACAACATTTAATTTTTTCTTTGAGGCGGATGGGGGGACTGAAGACGACAGGTGACTTTTGACTTCACCACCCTTTGCAACTGGAGGTAAATATATATTATAAATTACCGGCTTGATCAGAGGAGCCGCTAGCCCAGTCGGAAGAGTGCCGATCTTAGATCATCAATCTCGGTGTTGGAGGTTCGAGCCCCAGGTTGCCACTGACGACATTCACTTTCTTTTCCTCAGAGCGGAGGGCTAGGGATGTGGGCTGGGGGACTAACGACGACACTTAACTTTTTACATCACCATCCTTTGCAACCGGAGGTTTACATCTATTATAAATTCCCCGTTTGATGAGTGCGAGCCGATAGCCCAGTCGATAGATTGGCGTTCTCAGATCATCCATGTCGGGGTTGGAGGTTCGAGCCCCAGGTTGTCACCAACGACACTTTATATATAATTGTGATAGTTCTTTAAATACTTTCAAGTCTTTAAGGTTCAAATTATTGACCCCTTGTAATTAAAACAATGGCTCATCATACCCGGTTGCTGCTGCATGCACAGATACCAAAATCAGGATGATTTGATAGTTTATTGTGTAGAATGGTGTTGAAGTGATAAATATATATTAAAGGAAACATGCAGTGGAAATTCAGCTCACCTTGTTTTTATGCTCATTACTATGTATGGCAACAATACATACAAGATCTTAATACTTGTTTTCATTGGAAGTGACAAGAAAGTGGTAATTTTTCAATATTAGCAATCCCTTTCATCAATACATGTAAGAGGGCGCTATTTTGCTTTTGTCACACACGGAACTCCTTGTCAAAACTGCATATGAACAGCGAAAAATTAATCCTCCAAAATTACCTACAATAAAAAGCTTTGAAGAAATGTTTGCCACTACTATTGTCCAAACAAGCTGTTTAACATGATAAACAGGTAAAAAGTGGAACTTACTCCAAGAAAATGAAGAAAAGTTTGATATATATTTGTACACAAAGCTATGGAGACACTACTGTTCTGTCTTGAATGACATCACGCTTTGGCTCATGAGTATGGAAATTGTCATTAGCATAAAAACTAAAATGTTCAAATTTCTCCCTTATACTGCTACAAAGGAGGTGGAAAGTCAGAGTAACATGGCACGAAAGCTGTTTTTAAAGTATTTAAGTCATATAAATCCTATTACATGTTCCCTTTAAACATTCAAGGCTTGGTGAGTCGTAAGAGTGCCGTCCTCAGATCATCAATCTTGGAGTTAAAGGTTCAAGCCCCAAGTTGTCACTAACGACATTATTTTAATTTTTTTTTCGTCAGAGCGGAGGGGGTGGGGGATTGACGACTACACGTGAGGAGGTTTATATATATCATCAATTCCCATCCCGGCTTGGTGCTGCAGACTACCGAATCTCAAAATGTACAGCATGATTTTTGTTTAAATTTGACTCAGCGCGAAACAGTGATCGTGTTGTACATTTTCGGAGCAGTTCGTGATGTTCTTCACTGATTTCATCACACTCGTACTCTTGCCATGGTGTACGCTGGCAAAACAAAAATAGACAACCTCATCACCACGGTGCAATGTCACACAACAGCGTGCGCACGGCCTCCCTTTTGAATAATTAATGAAGTGGAACCAGAGGTAGAAGGTATCTCAGAATCTGCAGAAACTCAGGAGGGTGATCGCCTCTATAGGCATCATTGTCTAGTTTACATTTCTGCAAGTATACCCTGCAGGCGTTAACTAATCGAAAACTAAGGTTGAAAATAGTTGCCTTAGGCTGTCTTGAATTGAACTGGTGATGTTTGGCTGACAAGTTTATTGGGAAGTTCATTCCAGTCTGCAATGGTCCTTGGAAAGAAACTGTTTTGCTATGGCTTGAGTGCAGCAAAACGCAGGGGAGCTAGCACTGGTTATGTCTGTTTCTCTTGGCTCTACCCATGGACATCGCCAAAAAAAACATTCTTGAGGAGGGGGGGGGGGCAAAGCACTTTTTTCCCAAAAGCCTGGTACTTTCTCTATAGCATATTCTTAATTTATCATTTTTCCCCACCCCACCCCTATCGACACCCTCGTGGACGCCCATAATTATGTTGTTAAATGGGCATTAATAAAGTAACAGCAATATGACTTCGCACCTCGTCTTTTTTTTTCCTCCTTTTTTTCTTCTTTTCCAGAATGGGAGGGGGGGGGAAGTGCCCCTCCCCCCTCTCGCGACGCCCATGGCTCTACCTACCGGGTTGTTATAGTGAGGGATGTCAACTGCAAATATAGCTTCGAGTTTTTATCAAGGATGAGAGTAAGAACCATGTTTAATTTGGTAAATGCAGCCAAACTTTTAGGTAATGTGTTGTTACCGTCCAAATCTGGTAGAAGGTCCCATATAGGATGTGTACAAAGCCGACGTATACGTACGCATATTGAAGTACAGGATGCAGAACCGTCCCCGCATGTAAGTGCCATATGGCACTTTACACGTTCAGCTGGTTCGTAGTCCCTCCATCATCGATTCTGGCATTAAACATAGGCACCAGTCTTATAAACAGTTTCACATGTGACAAAAAACAGAAATCGATTATCTGCCTGCCGAGATCTCAGCATGCATTCTTAGTCATCTCCTCCTATGAAACACGTCTCTGCAATCTTTCCGGAATCGTCTGTTTGCCAGCCCGTATATGAAAGGATTGATGGCACTATTCAGGAATAGAATTTGCAAGAAAGTGTCCAGAAAGGGTGAGCTTTGACCGAAGATGTCAAAGAAAACCTCGATCCAGTACGGCAGCCATGCCAGTATGAAGACCACACTAGTGATGAACAGCATGAAGGTGGTTCTACGTTGCAGTGCTGGGACAGTGGATTGCCTGCGTCTTCGATCCAGGGCCGGCCAAGCTTGTGGTGACGTCGATGTGGTTCCAGCCTTGTCGTTCCTAGGTGGTACTGAAATGAGGTGAGATTTGCCCCTGATAATGTCGTCTGTATCGTCAGCCAAATCTGATGAGATCGTCACATTCGGAACGAGGCTTGGTTGGAACTGACAGCTTGACGCACCCGGCATATCTCCCGCCACTACGGTCGACGACACGGTAAACACAGCGGCACCTACGGTTCTCGCTTTAGCGGATCGGCCCCTAGCCAGCACACCGAGTCTGACGTGTTTGCGAATCGTAAAGAACACTTTAGCGTAGCAAACTGCTATCATCCCAAGTGCGATAGCGTACAGTGTCAAGTGAAACGCGAACACAGCTGCCCGGAGGGGCACCGAGGATCTGTCTATGGTGTACTATAAAGGACACCTATCTGTTATCGTCGTGCGTGTGGGGAGCTCCGTCGTGCCTGTGAGCAGGTCCGTCGTGCCTGTGAGCAGGTCCGTCGTGCCTGTGAGCAGGTCCGTCGTGCCTGTGAGCAGGTCCGTCGTGTTTGTGAGCAGACCGTCGTGCGTGTGGGGAGCTCCGTCGTGCCTGTGAGCAAGTCCGTCGTGTTTGTGAGCAGACCGTCGTACGTGTGAGTAAACCCGTCGTGCCTGTGAGCAAGTCCGTCGTGTTTGTGAGCAGAGCGTCGTACGTGTGAGTAAAACCGTCGTGCCTGTGAGCAAGTCCGTCGTGTTTGTGAGCAGACCGTCGTGCGTGTGAGTAAAACCGTCGTGTTTGTGAGTAAAACCGTCGTGCGTGTGAGTAAAACCGTCGTGTTTGTGAGTAAAACCGTCGTGCGTGTGAGTAAAACCGTCGTGTTTGTGAGTAAAACCGTCGTGCCTGTGAGTAAAGCCGTCGTGCCTATGAGGCGCCATGTGTAAATAAATTATTTAACAAAATTATTTATATATAATTCATTTTTTTAAATATATAATTCAGTTTTCCGGTCAATTATATGTAAATAATTGTTTGGCAGTTTGCATTATATGTAAATAAATTTATTTGCCACTGCAATATTTATATATATAATTTTTTTTGGCAACCTTATTATTTATATATAATTTTATGCAACCTTATTATTTATATATAATTTATTTGGTACCTCATTATTTACATATTTTTTTTGCACGCTTTAATTATTTATTATATGATTTATTTGGTACCTTATTATTTAAATATAATTTTTTCCACACTTTATTTATTGATATATAATGCATTATTTATTATATAATTCATTATTTATTATATAATGCATTATTTATTATATAATGCAATATTATATTTTATCACTTCAAGATAAAAGGCATCATGCGGCACAGACACATACTGTTGATCAGTCACGTAATTTTCTTCAATCAGCTGGTTGTTGCCATGGGGTACGTGTGCGCGGTAAACAGTAGCCTAATCGCGTCGGTGGGCGTAGCCTTTCGCCCAGGCCATCGTGGCTTAGAGCGGTGGAGTTGCGAAGACCAAAAGCGACTGGAGCAAAGATTAAGTCAGCACGTACGAGTGGCAAAGCCACGAGGCTTTTTACAACTTGATTTTGTTGAATTATTCATAGTTTTATGCAAATAAGAAGCGTGCCGAAGGATAACCTATCACAACGCAAATTTTGCCTAGTCGCTCCCATTTTAAAAGAAGGGTGAGTAAGGAAACCGTAAGATCAAATAACTGTAAGTTCAGATGAAAAATAAGTTCATACCCTCAAATAATTTGTTGAAATACCTTTATAAGTAAAGTTAAAATAAGATAATGTAATAACAATTACGCAGTCACGATCTCATGGAAAACTAGACTCGCCATTTTTGTTTTTAAATTTTGTGCAAGCATCCGACGTGACGTGTCGACGCGTCCGCGTCCGGGTGGTAGCCACGCACGCATGAAAAGGCTGATGATTGGTTGGAATTTTGCTACCCTGTTGGGGTAGCAAAAAGCGAGATTATAAAGAAAAACATGAGAATTTCTCGACAAGTTGCAAAAGGCCCTCGTGGCTTCGCCACTCGCATGTGTGGTCTCCATCTCCAGTCGCTTCGCGTTCGCCGCTTTGAATGCGGGCAAGTTAAGCCACGATGGCGTTGGTGAAAGGCTACGGTGGGCGCGGCCAGGGAACACCTGGCCGCCCCAATTATTTGCGGACGTGACATATTGAGGTTAGAGAAATTGTTCGTATCGCTAAAATGATATGGATCGCGCGCCCAAAGGGGTAAAAGAAGCAATATCGATACAGTGTATTAAGTCAAGTTCATTAATTAGGCTCAGAAAGTTCACTTCGGCTTAGCTTTTCGAAGCCGCTATACATGGAAAATAAACCCACCACATCCCCTTCGCCTCCAACATTAAGGCATTAATTAAGGGCGAGATATTACTGGGTACGACGGGCAGTGCCTCAATTCAAAAGAAATAAATAGTTCTTAAGTAAGATTTTGAATTTTGACCAATTTTCACAAGTTCGTTTTAATCTTTAGAAACACTATGCCTAGCACCCTCTAGTACTGGTGGGGCTTATTCCAACCGTGTTTTCCAACGGTGGAAACAAATCGGCGTGCCTTTTTTCAAGTTTATTCTTAAGAAATTTCGGCATTTTTCAAGTTTATTCTTAAGTAATTTAGGCGTATTATAAATTCAAGTCACGTGACAAATAACACTGTGACTAACACTAATTTGTTCTGATGGGGTTAGTATCCAACCGTAGTTTCTAGCGGTGGATATATTCGCAGTGAATGATTGGCTAGCGTGCCAAGATTTGGGCCCAGTGATGCCAAGCATGGCAAGGATTTGGGGCAAACGTACGTGCCCCCGTTTTTTTTCTGGCCAATGTGCCCAAACTGTTTGGGTTAATAACATTTGAATAAAAAAAAATAAAATAGCGGCTGGAAAAAAACTATGCCAAAAAGTCAAACTTTTGTTTCAAGGTGTTTTTGTGTGTGGTCTGAGAATAATTATTATATAATGCATTATATAATAAATAATGAAAGTGTGCCAAATATATATATATAAATAATGAGGTACCAAATAAATTATATATAAATAATACAGTGCACAAAAATTATATATAAATGAAAAAAGTTGCAAATAAATTATAAATAAATTTTAAAAAAAGGGTGCAAAAATTATATATAGAAAATAAGTTTGCAAATAAATTATATATAAAAATTCTAGTTTGCCCAAAATATACGTAAATAATTAGGTTGCAAAAAAAATTATATCTATAAATATTGCAGTGGCAAATAAATTTATTTACATATAATGCAAACTGCAAAACAATTATTTACATATAATTGACCGGAAAACTGCATTATATATTAAATAATGAATTATATATAAATAATTTTGTTAAATAATTTATTTACACATGGCGCCTCATAGGCACGACGGCTTTACTCACAGGCACGACGGTTTTACTCACAAACACGACGGTTTTACTCACACGCACGACGGTTTTACTCACAAACACGACGGTTTTACTCACACGCACGACGGTTTTACTCACAAACACGACGGTTCTACTCACAGGCACGACGGTTTTACTCACAAACACGACGGTTTTACTCACACGCACGACGGTTTTACTCACAAACACGACGGCTTTACTCACACGTACGACGGTTTTACTCACAAACACGACGGACCTCCCCACACGCACGACGGACCTGCTCACAAACACGACGGACCTGCTCACAGGCACGACGGTTTTACTCACACGCACGACGGTCTGCTCACAAACACGACGGACCTGCTCACAGGCACGACGGTTTTACTCACACGCACGACGGTCTGCTCACAAACACGACGGACCTGCTCACAGGCACGACGGTTTTACTCACACGCACGACGGTCTGCTCACAAACACGACGGACCTGCTCACAGGCACGACGGTTTTACTCACACGCACGACGGTCTGCTCACAAACACGACGGACCTGCTCACAGGCACGACGGTTTTACTCACACGCACGACGGTCTGCTCACAAACACGACGGACCTGCTCACAGGCACGACGGTTTTACTCACACGCACGACGGTCTGCTCACAAACACGACGGACCTGCTCACAGGCACGACGGTTTTACTCACACGCACGACGGTCTGCTCACAAACACGACGGACTTGCTCACAGGCACGACGGTTTTACTCACACGTACGACGCTCTGCTCACAAATACGACGGACTTGCTCACAGGCACGACGGGTTTACTCACACGCACGACGGTCTGCTCACAAACACGACGGACCTGCTCACAGGCACGACGGACCTGCTCACAGGCACGACGGTCTGCTCACAAACACGACGGACCTGCTCACAGGCACGACGGACCTGCTCACAGGCACGACGGACCTGCTCACAGGCACGACGGACCTGCTCACAGGCACGACGGACCTGCTCACAGGCACGACGGACCTGCTCACAGGCACGACGGAGCTCCCCACACGCACGACGATAACAGATAGGTGTCCTTTATAGTACACCATATCTGTCGTTTAGTGCCAGTTGTATGTACAACGGTATGTTGGTCACCACCGAGGCAGCGACACAGGCCAGCAGGGCTTTCTTTGCCAGGCAGGCGGTCAAGAGACGCCGTTGGGGACGGCACACGCAGTCGTAGCGATCCAGCGCGATTACCGCAGTTTTCGTAACGGACGCCGTATTGGCCGTATACACAGCACTGACGGAAGAAACAGTGAGATGTTCCACGCTTACTCCGGCCAAGCTAAGCGACAGCAACGCGATGTCCCAAATCTTGAGCAAGCATACTACAAGATCGGCAGTGGCCAGTCCTATGATGAGGACATAGGTGCTTGACTTGATGGTTTTCCCCCAAAACACTCGGATGATGAGGCAGTTACCGGGTATGCCCACGACCACGACGCAGGTGAATAAAATCAGCCGAGCCGCAGTTTGTGTCCTGTCATGTGATATCTCTGCGTTGGGAACGTCTGAAGTGATGTTTTCCAAAAACGATTCATCCATTGTGCTATCAACGGGACAAACCCGAAAACACATAAAATAACTAATTCGAATCACCTAATGTAGTTATTTAAGCATAGGCCTAAGCTCCTTCACGTAAGATTTTCGCGGCAGAATGGAGCCTGGTGCATCGCTGCTTAGGAATGCACGTGTGGTCCTGGACTTCTCTGCAATGTATGTGTCTTGACGTCCACTGCCAAGTCCTGGCGACTTCTAAATTTCAAACCATTCTTGCTCCATGATTAAACTAAGGCTAACTAAATTACCGATATAAATTCTGTACACACAACTAGTACGGTTAGACGGGCAGTTTTTGAGTGTGCAGGAGAATCATCAATTATCGAAGCTTGCGTTTGGAGACGAAAACTTTTCAAACCAAAATAATATCAACCCATTATTTTTTAATACAGGCTTGCTGTGCTGTATGTCTAATTAACTAAGAAAGTGCCCTAAAAAGTCGAGCCGCGCACCGCGTGCTGTGATTTTGTTGAATTAATATGCCAACGTGAATGTGGAACTTCAATGTGCTTCAATTTATAATCGGGGCAGTGTTCGTTTTGGTTGCCATGAAGCACGTCCATGTTGTACAAACAATGTGATTTGATGAATGTGGCATCCAAGGAGTTGGCTATTAAAATTGATTAATGTCTTGCTTGAATAAAAAAACGCATTAGTTTACTCCAATAAACTTAGCAATGTGATCGTGCGCACGTATACCTCAATCTAAAAAGTGGAGCGATTGTTTGTTTTTTTGTACAAAAGACAAAGAGCAAATCAAATGTCTCGATAAAAGTTCACGATGACATGTCGGCTGTTTCTAAGACCCCCTTTACACAGTGCTGCGACTTTTGGGCCTCCCTTGTGCGACCATAAAACTGGCCAGGTCGCCGTTGGAGGCTCAAAGGAGGCCGAATGGTTGCCTAGGTCGTTCAAAGGTGGTACAAAGGATGTTCAGACATCGCCATGGACGCCATGGTCGCCGTAAATTTTTGAACATGTTCAAAACAGTCCCACAAAGGTCGCCGAGGAGGTTTGTTGCTCAAAGGTGGCTCAAATGAGGCAGAAGGGAGGCACAAGCATTGCCGTAGTTGCAGAATGGATGCACAATGGTTGTCCAATGGTCGCCACCTAATAGATGCGTTCTGTTGCAAATTTTACAGTCAATCTGGGCGATGCTTCTGCCTCCCTTGTGCCTCCTTTGTGCCTCCTTTGGCCGACGTATAGCGTGCATTGAACGATGACTGTGGCGACCGTTGTGCCTCCATTCGGCAACCACGGCAACCCTTGAGCCACCATGGCCGTAGGTTGCACAGGGGAAGCACAGGGGAGGCAGGCAAGTGGCTCAGTGGACGCACAGGTCGCTCGTAGCTCGACATGAAAACGCCCGACAATTGCAGTTTTGGTGGTTCAAGGGAGGCACAAGGATCGCTGGAGCAGTTACATAGAAACAGGATTTTCTGGGTTTAGGTAGCCTTTCGCCAAGGTCATCGTGGCTTAGAGCGACGGAACTGCGAAAGCCCGAAGCGACTGGAGCAAAAATTAAGTCAGCACGCACGAGTGGCGAAGCCACGAGGCCTTTTCGAACTTGATTTGGTTGAATTATTCATAGTTTTTATGCAAATAAGAAGAGTGCTGAAAGGTTAACCAATCACAACGCGGATTTTGCCTAGTCACTTCCATTTGCGAAAGAAGGGCGAGTAAGGAAAACGTAAGAGCAAATAACTGTAAGTTCAGATGAAAAATAACTTCATACACTCAAATAATTTCTTGAAATACTTTTATAAGTTAAATTAAAATAAGGTAATGTAAGAACAATTAGACGGTCACGATCTCGTGGAAAACTAGAATCGCATTTTTTGTTTTAAAATTTGTGCAAGCATCCAGACGCGTCAACGCGTCCAGGTAGTAGCCACGCGCGCACTAAAAGGCTGAAGATTGGTTGGAATTTTGCTACCCTTTTTGGGTAGCAAAAAAATCGAGATTATAAAGAAAAACATAAACAAATTCTTGACAAGTCGGAAAAGGCCCTCGTGGCTTCGCCACACGCGTGGTCTCCCGCTCCAGTCGCTTCGCGATTTCGCCGCTTTGTCTAATGCCGGCAAGTTAAGCCACGATGACCTTGGCGAAAGGCTAGGATGTAGGCGACCATTGAGCGTCCTGACTATTTTTGGTCGCTCATAGGTAGTACAAAGGTCGCAGCCCTGTGTGAAAGGGGCCTAACACATTTTGTGCAACTTATACTCCTCCTAAATGGACGAAAACTAATTGAAATTCCTTTTTTGGGGGGCCAATTTTATTGGAAAGTGCACTTCTTTAAACATTAAAATATTTTTCATGTTTTTCCGGACAACTGTTGTTGTGATGTCATTTCAGGAAGACACTGTTCAGTTTAGGGGTTTTCTGTTCAAATAGTGAACCCAAAAATGTGTTCATTGAAATAATTTATGAGAAACATTTCCTCATTAGCTTCCTGCCATGTACTGACACAACAACAAATCACCAAAGCAAAGAAAATTTACAACAGTAAAATATTCAAAATTCTACTGAAATAGAATCATATCTGTAACATTGATGTTTCGGCCTGAAACGACACCACACATTTGCTCATGAATATGGATATTTACATTAGCGTAAAAACCCCTAAAGGCATCAGAATACCCCTTGAAAATGACAAAACGAAAATTGAAAAGGAGGTTAAACGGGACACAAGGTGCATTCTAAAGGATTGCGTTTCAAAAAAGTTCATTGCATTTTCCCATTAAAATAAGTTCTTTAGCAACCTACAATGTAACGGCTGGAAAAAAGGTCTTCGTTTTAAGTCATTTACAGATAGGGACCTGACTATAAGGTCATATAATATTCATCAATGGGATGCCAAAATACTTACACAAATTCATTTTGTTCTCATACAAAACAAAGGAAACGTTGTCAGATTTATGCCCAGAAATTATAGCAAAAATTAACTTCCTCCAATATGGTTGACATTTTTGGTGACATTGCCAAACTGCGTTGGTGCACAATACTTTGTGCATGGTCAAAATAATATTGGTAATAATTGTGCATAAGGGCAAGTACATTGGGGTACAGGTACCAGACAAGACAAGGTACCATTGACACTCTGTACAATAGCATTTCCATCATTTATACCAAACTCCCAAGCGAACCCAACTGTATGCAGTTTGTGTAGGCCTACCTAGCAGAAGATCAAAAGACAAGTTGGACATACGGCGTGATCGGCGTGTTAATTCCAAACACAATTTTTACTAGAGTCAGTCTCTTTTAAATGTTTTAATCAAAGGTTGGGGAACACCGAACACCTTTAACACCAAACACCTTATTTTTTTCATGACCCACGTCGTTGCGAACTAAAACAATCCTTGAAAGCATAATTATTAGGCTACAGTACCTTTAAGTTTTCCTAAGTTTGCATCTCTGCCGTATCCTGCGGAAGATATCTCGACAGTCGTGTCGAAATCGTCTGTTAGCCACGCCGTAGATGCAGGGATTGATGGCGTTGTTCAGATACAACAGGTACGAGAGAGTCTCCAGAGTAGCCGAGTTTGCACCAGTGATGGTTCTTTGAATGAGCATGACCCCACACGGCAGCCAGGAGAGGACGAATACCAGGCTGGTGACGAAAAGCATGAGGGTTGTACGCCGCTGAAGTGGTGGTGGTGCCCGGACGCGGAGTCTACGTTCGGCGGTTGGCGCCCAAACTGATCGGGAAGTTCTAAATTTCGTTGATTTGTCACCAGTTCTTGATTGAGCAGGTCCAGCAACAGGACGGTCGTTGTTCATTGCGCCACCGACCTCGGAGATGGTCTTGGATAGGGTTGATGTGAGCGTTCCTCTACTCTGGAACGTTTCACTTTGACGGCCGGTGCTTCCAGACCCTCCGTGGCTTCTGTTGGACTCATTACGAGGCGGATCAACGCCTGGGTCTGCTTGCTCGTTCAGAGCGCGTGACACCGATGCAATGATCAGGCCAGATTGCGGTCTCCTGGGCACTCGCCGGTCGGTTCTTGTAGATCTCGCATCAATTCGAATTTGATGTCTGTGTATCGTCAAGAACACCTTTATGTAGCACATTGATATCATCGCTAGGGCGACAACGTACCAAATCATCTGCAAAACGTTAGAAAGCACGAGGAGTGGCGTCCATGCTCCCACGGTCTCCGTTAAGCACAACGGTACGTTTACTGCAACAGCGAAAGTAATGGAGGAGAACAGGGCTTTCACGGTGCGACTGGAATTGAACATGCGGCGGTTTGGTCGACAAACACAGTCGTAGCGATCCAGAGCGATTACACCCGTGATTATGACAGAAGTTGCTAGACTCGTGTAGTCGAGACATTTGAAATAACCGACGAATGTGAGTTGTGTTACGTCAAACGCGCGACGTCGTACGGACGAAGCAGGCAGACAATCAAATCTGCTATAGAGAGTGCCATGATGAGAATATTGGTGCTAGACTTGCGTGATTTTCTCCAGTATACTCCGAGGATGAGGCAGTTACCGGGTACACCCAGGGCAGTAACTGACACACTGAACACAAGCAGCGCTGTTGTACTTGCCTGGTTAATGTTTGCAAGCCATGAGCCATCCATTTGTGAAATTGGTCAAACTGATTCAATGTTTTCGGTTGTGACAAAGATATCTATTCGGCTGAAAATAATCTCTACAAAAATACGTGCAGCTATTCATTCGTGTGCTATACCAACCTACAAGTGATTCGTACGTCTTTGGGTTTTCGTGCTCAGTGTGCGAAGTTCAGCCGTGACTCCTCCGTTTCCGCCCAAATGAGGTCGGTCGCGTCTTCAATCAATCGACAATTAAGTTACGATCTCTGGGCAGTTCAATCTTGTCGCGAGCCACACTTCCTTGGTATTCGCAACCCAAATCAAATTTAAGACAGACAAAACTTTATTTGTGCTCCGTTTATCGTCAAATTGAATGGCAAAAAAAAACAAGTCAATGTTCCCCATTGAAAGGAAGCGTGACGCTATATTACAAGCAGCAGTAATTGTTGTTTGTTAATGCTTGGACGGAATTAAGATACGAAATAGTTGTGTTTAGTATATTCACATTTTTTCCCAATAATTTCGGTGCATGGGCGCATTGGGGAGGGCGCGCGGTACTCGTCTGATTCCAAGACCTAAAGAATCTGCCATTTTATCTCAATAATCGAATCTGATCACGTTGCCAAAATGGATATTATTTCGTTGACGCTATGACTATAATTCGCAATTACTTTGGTGTTTCCAAATGTAAAATTGCGTTGTCGGTTTTTTTCTTACCAGCAAAACGCTTGCAGAACTTGTTTTTATTAAAAGTCCTAAAATTGAAGCTTACAATTGTTACATTTGATACCAGACGTAATGCCAAGTATATAAAGTCATTTTAGGCGTTAAGTGTGCATCAGGTAAATACAATTGGTAGAATTCGGGGTTTTGCTGCGTGATAATCTAGGCCAATTTGTGAATGTATTTGTTGATATATGATAAGCGCAGTTTTATTGTGTTGGTGGAGTTATTTGTCTCAGTAAATGTTCGACAATAATTGAAATTTGAAAGTCATTCACATACACTGCTCTACATTACCATGCGGATAATATAATACAGTCCTCAAAGTTAGACAAAACTCAACACCGTTTCAGCTTGCGAATTACGTCCAGACAATCTTTCCGGAATCGGCTGTTGGCGAGGCCGTAAATGAACGGGTTAACGACGTTGTTGACGTACACTGTGTACCTCAGGTAACTGAACACTTGGTATACCGCGGGGTCTATCTGTGCGCCCGACAGAGCCGCCATATAGACTGCCAAATAGATCCAATACGGCAGCCAGGTCAGCAGGAACACCACACTGGTGATGAAGAGCATTCTTGTGGTCTTCCGCTGCAGGTTGGCGTTCAAGCTGCGTCCCCCTTCCAATTGACGCCCTAGTGGTACTCGACGAGGCGTGTCTGCTGCGTCCGCGGTCTCTCGGGCTTGCCAGGCGTCAAGTGCCGGTGCCGTTGATGGGGCCGCTCCACCGCTGCTGTCTCCAAGCAGACTACGGTCGGCTACATTTACCATCCGTGTCCGGAGAACAATCGCTGCGGACATGGTTTCGCTGGTACTGTTCGAAGGAGGCGCCTTTGTGGCCGCATTTCTCGAACCGATGTTGGTGCCGTTGTCGCCCACTCCAACTCGAACCTGTTGGCTGATTTTCCAGTACACGTTGCCATAACAAAATGTCACTGAGCTAACCGCCATGAAGAAAGTTAGGTATTGGGTTACAATCCCCGTTTTCTTGATGACCAAGCTGTTGGGATAGACATAGCCCAGGAAAAAAGGGATGCTAATTAAGACGGAGAAGACCAGGGAACATAGTACTGCCATCTTGGCCCGCCTCTGGTTTAGGACGCGTCGAAGAGAACGGCACGTGCAGTCGTAACGATCGATGGCGATCATGACCGTGATAAAAAGCGAAACGGTAAGGGGAACGGCTCTGACGTACACAATCGCGTTGTCCACAGCTCGAGGCATCGGTGTCCCGGCCAGCCTCATGACCTGCGAAGCCGCCGTGAGTATGGACAGTAAGCAAGCCAAGAGATCGGCCCAGGCCAGCGCCATGATGAAGATGTGGGTGGTCGTCCGGCGACACTTGGCGTGGTACACACGTAAGATGAGGCAGTTACCGGGAACACCCAAAACAGTCATGGCGAACGTACACACCACCTCAAATATCGTGAAAGTATCACCATTATCCACGGCATCAACCGCATCAGTACCGTTGCTATTAGGTGCAAGAGTCTCCATTTTTACGTGTGTCTCCGCGACTCCTTACAGAAGGTATATCCTTAAATCCGTTGTCTCTTGCTTCAGCGATGGAAACAGCGCGGATACACGTGCCTAATTAGTGGTCGACCCCCCTGGTTTGGTGTTTTATACACGCCTTACTTGTACCTGAAATACATTTTGCTGCAAATTTAGCGCTGTCACGGAGCGACTTTTGACATTTACACGTAATTTCCTCCCTGCAAATTCACGCAAATTCAGTTAAAGAATTGTGTCGCCATTTGATCCTTTCTGAGTGTTTTTTTTTTGTGCTTAATGCACATCACGTAAAACCTGCCAGCGCAAAGATTACTTATCCTCCTCTTTTTACGAGAACCAACTATGCACTTGCGATGTTTGTCCGCTGTCATTCATGTAAGCTTTAATTGAAAATGTTCACTTCAACGAAACTGCAACCGTCTCGGAAAGACCGTAATCTTCCCGCACTAGTTTAATACAGAAATGGGTCTGATGGTAACAAGAAAAGCAGGGGCTTGAAGGCCATGCCAACTAATCGTCAGGGGAAATACGGAACAGCGATGTCAATCGGAAATGACAAGAACTGTACCGTGCTGTAAACCTATTTTCTTTTCGCCCACGCGTTTTTAAAAAGTCGAATGAAGGCAGGCTTCGACCAGACCGAGCCAGGCGGACTAGTGAACCAGCCTCTTACCTAGCCTGCGAGCCTTTTCACTAGTCCGCAGCAGAATTTTTAGGGTTTTTTTGCACCAGAATGTCATAAACAGCAATGTGCACATGCATGTGAAACATTATCCTGAGGCAATCTTGTCGGTGTTCTCAACAAACATATCTAATAAATTAAATTAAAACAGATACAAACTGATTAACGTTGTTGGTAAACAAATTATTTATTAATATATTAAATCAACTTAAAAAAAATCAAATAATTATTTTTTTAAAAGAATTAATGGTATTAGTCTAAGAACAGATGTTTTCACATCACGTTTTCATTTCTGTGCCATTCTCAAGCTAGTCTGTGTGAATTAAGTCGCAGAAATCTTCTCTCTCCACTGATGTTTTCCAGACATTTTTCTGACATTTTTCTGTGCTCCAAAGTCATGCATAATTAAGTTTTCCTTTGAATCGTTGCAAGACACCTTAGGTTCTCGTTCTCTTGTTTTCCCTTGAAAGAAAATTATCTCAACGATAAATTCAGAGAAGAAAAACAGTCGATGAAAATGAGCAGCGACGACGTGGATTCGAACCAGGGATCTCATCCATAGCTCACTCACGCTCGGGCAAACGTTACCGTTGTGATTTTCAATTCAGAAGGCGGGATTTAGACCTGTACACGTCATGCATATCAGTTGCATATGTATGCAAGATTCACCGCTAGCTAACTGTCCCCATATTTGAAGTCCGATGGACAATGGGGACCGTAGGGAACCAGACTATGTTATGGCTTGCGTATATTAAGAAGAACAAACACTGGCACTGCGTTTTATAAAGGTACGTGAAAGCATAACAAGTGCGATTGCACATTGCACAATGAGCGCTGGGGAAAAAATGCAACCCCGCGATGGCATTATGGAAAACCATATTTTGGTCAATTTTTGGGACAGACAGCCCTCTATTTTCTCTTGTAATATAGTCCGGCGTGAATGCCAAGCACGTGTACCATGTTCGGCGTCTGCGTGCCTCTGGTATGCAATCTGTCGAACACAGGGTTTTTCTCGGCGTCATGTTTTAGGCCAATGTATAAGTAATGCGTTGATATCTGATGATTGGGGGCTTATTAGATGTTCGACAATAACTAAAATTTGAAAGTCATTCAGTTACACTGTTCTACATTACCTTGCAGATAATAAATACAATCCTCAAGTTAAGCAAAACTCAACAACGTTTCAGCTTGCAAATTACGTCCTGACAATCTTTCCGGAATCGGCTGTTAGCGAGGCCGTAAATGAACGGGTTAACGACGTTATTGACGTACACTGTGTACATGAGATAAAGGAACACATTGAAAACCGCGGGGTCTATCTGTGCGCCCGAGAGAGCCGCCATATAGACTGCCAAATAGATCCAATACGGCAGCCAGGTCAGCAGGAACACCACACTGGTGATGAAGAGCATTCTTGTGGTCTTACGCTGCAGGTTGGCGTTCAAGCTGCGTCCCCCTGCCAACTGACGCCCTGGCGGTACTGCTGCGTCCGCTGTCTCTCGGGATTGCCAGGCGTCAAGTGCCGGTGTAGATGATGAGGCCGCTCCACCACTGCTCTCTCCAAGCAGACTACGGTCGGCTACATTTACCGTCTGTGTCCGGAGAACAATCGCTGCGGACATGGTTTCGCTGGTACTGTTCGAAGGAGGCGCCTTTGTGGCATTTCTCGAACCGATGTTGGTGCCGTTGTCGCCCACTCCAACTCGAACGTGTTGGTTGATTTTCCAGTACACGTTGCCATAACAAAATGTCACTGAGCTGACCGCCATGAAGAAAGTTAGGTACTGGGTTGCAATCCCTGTTTTCTGGATGACCAAGCTGTAGGGATAGACATAGCCCAGGACAAAGGGGATGCTAACTAAGACGGAGAAGACCAGGGAACATAGTACTGCCATCTTGGCGCGCCTCTGGTTTAGGACGCGTCGAAGAGAACGGCACGTGCAGTCGTAACGATCGATGGCGATCATGACCGTGATAAAAAGCGAAACAGTAAGCGGAACGGCTTTGATGTAGACGATCGCGTTGTCCACAGCTCGAGGCATCGGTGTCCCGGCCAGCATCATGACCCGCGAAGCCGCCGTGAGTATTGACAGTAAGCATGCCAAGATATCGGCCCAGGCCAGCGCCATGATGAAGATGTGGGTGGTCGTCCGGCGACGCTTGGCGTGGTACACACGTAGGATGAGGCAGTTACCGGGAACACCCAAAAAAATCATGGCGAACTTGCACACCACCTCAAATATCATGAAAGTATCACCATTGTCCACGGAATCATTCTCCGCATCAACCGCATCAGTACCGTTGCTATTAGGTGCAAGAGTCTCCATTTTTATGTGTGTCTCGGCGACTCCCGCAGAAAATATATATACCCTTAATCTGTTGTCTTTTGCTTCAGCACTGGAAACAGCGTGGATTCACGTGCCTAATTAGTGGTCGACCCGCTGGTTGGATGTTTTATACGCGCCTTATTCGTACCTGGAAGTAAATTTGCAGCAAATTAAGCGCTGTCACGGAGCGGCTTTTGACATTTACACGTTATTTCCTCCCTGCAAATTCAGTTAAAGAATTGTGTCGCCATTTGATCCTTTCTGAGTCTTTTATTTTGTACTTAATGCACATCACGTAAAAGTATTTTACGAGAACCAACTATGCACTTGCGATGTTTGTCCGCTGTCATTCATGTAAGCTTTAATTGAAAATGTTCACTTCAACAAAACTATGTACCAACCGACTCGGAAAGACCGTAATCTTCCCGCACTAGTTTAATACAGAAATGGGTCTGATGGTAACAAGAAAAGCAGGGATTTGAAGTCCATGCCAACTAATCGTCAGGGGAAATACGGAACAGCGATGTCAATCGGAAATGACAAGAGCTGTAACGTGCTGTAAACCTATTTTCTTTTCACCCACGCGATTTTAAAAAGTCGAATGAAGGCAGGGTTCGACCTAGCCACTAGTCAGCCGGACTAGTGAACCAGCCTCTAATATCTAGCCCGTGGGCCTTTTCGCTTGTCCGCAGTAGATTTTTTAGGTGTTTTCTTTTTTTCTTTTTTTGCACCAGAATGTCATAAACAGCAATGTGCAAATGCATGTATAACTTTATCCTGAGGCAATCTTGTCGGTGTTCTCAACAAACATATCTAATAAATTGAATCAAAACAAATAAACACTGATTAACGTTGTTGGTAAACAAATTATTTTAATATATTAAATCAATTTAAACAAAAAATTTAATAATTAGTTTTAAAAAAATTAATGATATTAGAATAGATGTTTTCACATCACGTTTTCATTTTCTGCCATTCTCAAGCTAGTCTATGTGAATTAAGTCGCAGAAATCTTCTTTCTCCACTGATGTCCGTAGGCAATGGTTCTTCAACGAGCGCCGTACGTGCGGTACTGCATTCATCCCTGGCTAATTTCCAGAGTAAATAGAGCGCGCCATTTGGCGACACGCTTAATCATAAAAAAAGGCCAGACGATATGGTGGAGAATACGTGCGCAGTCTGTGTCCTGTACTTTTTAATGCTTTTAATATGTACCTATGCAAAACGCAGTGCTAGTCCATGTTCTTCCTTTTATTTATACGCGAGCGATCTCGGCGCAAGATTCGGCGATGCAACGGCATGAAACAAGCGAATGCGCGTCAGTATCAGATTATTGTGGTGTTTTTTTCAAAGTCCGGCTTATTAATAGTCGCGGAAATCCGCGGATTCGTTAAACAATAACCATGCCTTATTTTAATAATATTGACTCGCCAGGCGTTCTACTAATAACGATTTTGATGGACTAGCCCGCCGCTGTTTTTATTCGTTTTGGGCTAGCGTGCTACGACAAATAAGATCGAACCCCAAAGAAGGTCGTTGTTATATGAATGGGGAATGATTCAACGCAATATGTAAGATTTGAGGCTTTGCATGGTGGAGATACTAAATAAAGAAAGATTTGCGGAAACACCATGTACGAATAATTTCTCAACTAAGAGAATGGTTCTGAAAAGAACCAGAGGTATAAACTCGACGTTCCGGTCAGTATGCTCTGACCGTCTTCAGGAGAGTGCCTTATCTCTAAGAAAGAGAATACTTAAGTAGCAAAAGGCGAAATCAATGAAGTGTGGAGTTGCATCCTGTGAGGATGCCAAGTGGACGGGATCCTAGAGAAAGCTTGGTGCCCACTGAAGTGGAACAGTAGGGTTGCAGTGTCAGTAGAGGGAGGACCTAGGGTACAGGAGACCCATCAGTCTAAGGTGGTAGCTGAGGACCTAGGGTATAAGAGACCCATCAGTCTAAGGTGGTAGCTGAGGACCTAGGGTATAGGAGACCCATCAGTCTGGAGAAGTGGGAGCCAGATGTCGTTGGGTGAAACCCGATGTCTTGCGGAACTGTGTTGTGCTTGCGGATCTCGATGGCTTCCCTATGCGTCTTGGATGCCAGAACTGGATCGGTGCGATGAGTTCGGCCGCATCCCAATAAACTTTGTGGTCGTTGATGTGGGAATGTTTGACAATGGCCGATTTGTCAAAGTCCCCTCGCCGTCCATGTGCTCTGTGTTCCTTGAGCCTAGTGGGAAGGTTCCGACCGGTTTCGCCGATGTATACTTTGCCGCATTCACATGGAATGTGGTAGACTTCCGGCTTGGAAGAGGAGTCCTGCTTGTCCTTGTGAGTATGGAGGCTGCCTTGGAGCTTGTTGCCAGATGAGTGGTACACCTTGACGCCGGCTTGTCGGAGGATGTGTTGCAGATGATGAGAAGCTGGACCTATGTAATGAAGAGTGACTGAGGAAGATACAGTGGAAGGACCGTTGTTGGTCAGGTTTGCTGATCTTGATGCGGTTGGGTTTGTAGCCGTTCCGTTGTAGTGACGTCTGGATGTGCTTGAGTTCTCGCTTGAGGTTGTCTTGGTCGCAGACCTCAAAAGCTCTCTGTACTAGGGTGCGGTTGACCGATGACTTGATGCTGGGGTGATGAAACGACCGCTTGTGGAGATAGCGGTCGGTGTGGGTTGGTTTCCTGTAGACGCTATGTCCCAGGGTGCCATCCGGATTCCTGCATGGAGATCTTGACGTCCAGGAAAGGAATGGTGCCGTGCTGTTCTTGTTCCACGGTGAAGCTGATGCTGGTGTGTTGCTTGTTGAGGTACTGGAGAAAGTCTTGGAGTGTGTCTGGGCCATCTGGCCACACTACGAAGATGTAATCAACGTAGCGTAGCCACAGGCTCGGCCGGAGATCCGCTGTGAGGAGGGAGGAAGACTCGAACTCCTCCATGAAGATGTCGGCTAGGACCGGGGATGAAGGAGATCCCATGGAGGTCCCAGCCGTTTGCTCGTAGAACTTGCCTTGCCACTGAAAACAACTGGAAGAAATACATGTTAGTAACAAATCATGAATTTGGTCGGGGGATAGGTCTGTGCGTTCAGCAAGAGTGGTATCATGTTCAAGTATTTCCTTAGCTAGTTTGCAGGCCTCGCCTGTGGGAACATTGGTGAAGAGTGAGACGACGTCAAAACTGACCAGCAAGTCAGTGGGTTGGACAGTGAGGTTTCTGGTGACGCTGACAAACTGGGAAGAGTTGGACACATGGTGTTGTGTGTGACCCACCAATTAAGGGTCTGAGGATTTTGGCTAAGTGTTGGGCTGTGTTGTAGGTGGGGGAACCTCGAGAGGCAACTATGGGGCGCAGAGGGATCTCAGGTTTGTGAATCTTCGGTTGACCAAAGAACCTGGGACAGATCGAACTGGAGGGTCTGAGTCGTCTGTAGAGGGGGGGGTGGATAATGCATCTGCTCGATGCAAGAGGAGAAGTTGGCTGGCGACTCGCTTCTCGATGGCGGGGATGGGGTTCTTGGGGAGTGGGCGGTATGAACCAGAAGAAAGTATGTCTTTTACCTTGTTGCTGTAGTCCTCCCTGTCCATGACGACGGTGGCGTTGCCCTTGTCCGCTGTGAGGATGTGGATGGAGTTGTCTTGGCGAAGGTCACTGACAGCGAACCGCTCTGTTTTGGTCAAATTAGGTTTAGCTGGGCGAGCCTTGCGGAGGACTTCATTCATCTTGATGCGGACGTCGTTGGCTGCTGTCTTGGTGAGGTGTCTGAGGGCTGGCTCCGTCGACTGGATGATGCTCTCGATGGGTACGGACCTTGGAGGAACAGCAAAGTTCATGCCAAGGGACAGAACTTTCGTTTCTGTACTGTTCAGCTGTCGGCTGCTGAGGTTGACTACAGTATGCTTGGTGAAGGTGTCTAGACTACGCAGATGAGGTGGATGGCGCCAGGATATAGGAGATCCAGATGGCAGGTTACGCGGGCGAGAAGACTGACGCCAGGATATAGGAGATCCAGTTGGCGGGCTATGTAGGCGAGATGGACGACGCCAGGATATAGGAGATCCAGTTGGCGGGCTACGGTTACGGTTGAAAGGAGTCGGAGTATTCCGTTCCTTGCGTTCCAGGTGGTAGAATTTCCTAAGTTGTTTCTTACGAGTGTTGGAGAACACAAACTGGCTAGAAGAAGTAGTGAGAGAACAAATCCTGTCGAAGTGGACTGGTTCCAAGGTGGAGCGGAGATCCTCTTCCGTGTCGGTGATCTGCTGGTCGAGGATGGCGAGTTGTAGTCTGGTGAAGGAGATGCGTTCTCGGATGAGGGCGGAGCTGGCTCTCCGGAGGATGTCATCCGACCGGTTATTGCGTATGGGATCGCGGATACGCAGGCCGGCAGGGGTTATCTTAGAGTCGCGGCATCGCTTGAGGAAGGTTAAGTTTATACCTCTGGTTCTTTTCAGAACCATTCTCTTAGTTGAGAAATTATTCGTACATGGTGTTTCCGCAAACCTTTCTTTATTTTAATAACGCAATATGACTTGAGAAATTTTGAAATTTGAAGTCCTTTCACTGTGAATGCTTAAGGCAATGTTTGGGCCCCCTCCTTGCAACAAACGGCACAGCAACTAAACGACTTGAAATGTCAAGTCTAGGGAATCGAACAAATCAAGCGTCGGGTGAGTGGAATAGTTCAGCGGATATGTGGGGGGGGGGATGTGAAATCTTCCATAAAAGCGTGAAACTTTGCACAGACGTTTATATTCATGCGGAGAATGTTATTTAGACCGGCCATATCTAAATCTCCCTCCTAGGGGTGTGGCAGTCATTGCTATAATGGGGGACTCATTATGCGCATCGTGAAAAAAAATTGTGCCCACCTTTCAAAAATACATTAAACTTCACATACAAATATTCCTGAGAAAAAAAATCAGATGTGGAGCCACCGTCAACTCACCCTTTAAGAGGAATGGCATCCTTGTTACTGTTGCCAGCACGAAGATTACTTATCCTCCTCTTTATTTTGCGAAAACCAACTGTGCACTTGCGATGTTTGTCATCCGCTGTCATTCATGTAAGCTTTAATTGAAAATGTTCACTTCAACGAAACTACAACCGACTCGGAAAGACCGTAATCTTCCCGCACTAGTTTAATACAGAAATGGGTCTGATGGTAACAAGAAAAGCAGGGGTTTGAAGGCCATGGCAACTAATCGTCAGGGGAAATACGGAACAGCGATGTCAATCGGAAATTACAAGAGCTGTACCGTGCTGTAAACGTGTTTTCTTTTCGCCCACGCGTTTTTAAAAAGTCGAATGAAGGCAGGGTTCGACCTAGCCACTAGCCAGCCGGACTAGCAAACCAGCCTCTTATCTAGCCCGCGAGCCTTTTCACCAGTCCGCAGCAGAATTGTTAAGGTGTTTTTTGCACCAGAATGTCATAAACAGCAATGCGCACATGCATGTGAAACATTATCCTGAGGCAATCTTGTCGGTGATCTCAACAAACATATCTAATAAATTGAATCAAAACAAATAAAAACTGATTAACGTTGTTGGTAAACAAATTGTTTTAATATATTAAATCAACTTTAAACAAAAAATTAAAAAATTGTTTTTAAAAAAATTAATGGTATTAGAATAGATGTTTTCACATCACGTTTTCATTTTCTGCCATTCTCAAGCTAGTTTTTGTGAATTAAGTCGCAGAAATCTTCTTTCTCCACTGATGTTTTCTTGACATTTTTCTAATGTAAAAATCGAGTCCAATTTACAAAGTCCGAAGGCAATGGTTCTTCAACGAGCGCCGTACGTGCGGTACTGCATTCATACCTGGCTAATTTCCAGAGTAAATAGAGCGCGCCATTAGGCGACACGCTTAATCATAACAAAGGCCAGACGATATGGTGGAGAATACGTGCGCAGTCTGTGTCCTGTACTTTTTAATGTTTTTAATATGTACCTATACAAAACGCAGTGCCAGTCCATGTTCTTCCTTTTATTTATACGCCAGCGATCTCGGCGCAAGATTCGGCGGTGCAACGGCATGAAACAAGCGAATGCGCGTCAGTATCAGATTATGGTGGTGTTTTTTTTTCAAAGTCCGGCTTATTAATAATCGCGAAAATCAGCGGATTCGCTAACAACAACCGTGCCTTATTTTAATAATATTGACTCGCCAGGCGTTCTACTAATTTTGACGGACTAGCCCGCCGCTGTTTTTACTCGCTTTTGGCTAGCGTTCTACGACTAATAAGATCGAACCCCGAAGAAGGTCGTTGTTATATGAATGGGGAATGATTCAACGCAATATGACTTGAGAAATTTTGAAATTTGAAGTCCTTTCAACAACAACGGCACAGCAAATAAACTACTTGAAATGTCAAGTCTTGGGAATCGAACAAATCAAGCGTCGGGTGAGTGGAATAGTTCAGCGGATATGTGTGGGGTGGGGGAATGTGAAATTTTCCATTAAACGTGAAACTTTGCACAGACGTTTATATTCATGCGGAGAATGTTATGTGGACCGGCCATACCAAAATATCCCTCCTAGGGATGTGGCAGCCATTGCTATAATGGGGGACTCATTATGCGCATCATGAAAAAAAAATGTGCCCACCTTTCATAATACAAATATATATTCCTGAGAAAAAAAATCAGATGTGGAGCTACCGCCAACTCACCCTTTCAGAGGAATGGCATCCTTTTTAAAATGGGGGGGGGTGGTACTATTGAGATAAGGCATGACACTTGTTCGCGTATTCGCGGATTTTCGCGTTTTTTTAATAAGCCGGTCTTTAAAAAAAAAAACATACTCACGCGCATCCGGCTTGTTTCATGCCGTTGCACCGCCGAATCTTGCGCCGTTATGGCTAGACTCGCTAACGTGTAAATGAAAGGAAGAACAAATACTGGCACTGCGTTTTGTACGTACACTGATGAAAGCATAGTAAGTGCGAGTGCACAATAATTTATGCTATGGCGAAAAATGCAACCCCGATGGTACATACGGAAAACCATATTTTGGTCAATTTTCGGGACAGACAGACGGACCATCCGACCAAGTGAGATGTAGAAGCTCCTGCCGGAGCTTAAAAATCGCACCGGCCCACCTTTTGGGGACATTTCCTCCTTCTGGATACCGTCCAACCACTACAGAAAATGGCGTCCACCTTGTTCGAAAAAGCTGTTGTACAGCGCAAGTTCGAGTGCACAATAAGCACTGGCCGTGTTGCAAGAAGCTTTGCATAAAAGTCTTGCATGAAATCGATCAATTAATGATCCATGCCAGAACTTCAAAATGCGATGCCGAAAAATGCGACGCCGATGGCACTTATGCAACACCATACTTTTGGTCATTTTTCGGAACAGACAGACAGACAGACCAAACGACCACCAAGTGACATGTAGAATCTTTAAAAAGTACAGGACCTGCTCCGGTTGTGTTCTCCAGCATACCGTCTGGCCTTTTTATGAATGAGCCATAGTGCCCTCGGAGGAGTTGGTAGATCACCAGCGCAGTCATCTTCGGAGCCGTTTTCACCCTTCTTAAAATGAGCACTCCTGATGTAACCCTCTGTGAAGATGACTTTGGGGAAATATTCACTTAGTTGGAGAACATCTTTCTGTCAAGAACATCTATTTGTCAAGAATTGTAGGCTCTGAGGTCTCTGGACTTGAGACCAGACTTTGGTGGGTTAAACCTATTTACTGTGGTAATAAGCCAGGTGTGAACACGCCAAGTTCCACGAAAGGCGTCACGCGTGCCTCTGATAAAACGGTCGAAGACAGGGTTTTGCTACGTCATGTTTTAGGCCAATTTATGAATGTGTGGTATCTGATTAGCGCAGTTTTATGAGTTTTGGGGGATTCTTTGGCTTAGTGTTCGAAAATAACTAAAATTTGAAAGTAATTCAGTTACACTGTACTACATTACCTTGCAGATAATAAAATTTAATACAAACTTCAAAGTTAGGCAAAACTCAACACCGTTTCAGCTTGCGAATTACGTCCAGACAATCTTTCCGGAATCGGCTGTTAGCGAGGCCGTAAATGAACGGGTTAACGACGTTGTTGACGTACACTGTGTACATGAGATAACGAAACACATTGAATACCGTGGGGTCTATCTGTGCGCCCGACAGAGCCGCCATATAGACTGCCAAATAGATCCAATACGGCAGCCAGGTCAGCAGGAACACCACACTGGTGATGAAGAGCATTCTTGTGGTCTTCCGCTGCAGGTTGGCGTTCAAGCTGCGTCCCCCTTTCAATTGACGCCCTGGTGGTACTCGACGAGGCGTGTCTGCTGCGTCCGCGGTCTCTCGGGGTTGCCAGCCGTCAAGTGCCGGTGCCGATGAGGCCGCTGCACCGCTGCTCTCTCCAAGCAGACTACGGTCGGCTACATTTACCATCCGTGTCCGGAGAACAATCGCTGCGGACATGGTTTCGCCGGTACTGTTCGAAGGAGGCGCCTTTGTGGCCGTACTTTCGGTTACTCCAACTCGAACGTGTTGGCGGATTTTCCAGTACACGTTACCATAACAAAATGTCACTGAGGTGACCGCCATGACGAAACTTAGGTACTGGGTTGCAATCCCCGTTTTCTGGATCACCACGTTGTAGGGATAGACATAGCCCAGGACAAAGGGGATGCTAATTACGACGGAGAAGACCAGGGAACATAGTACTGCCATCTTGGCCCGCCTCTGGTTTAGGACGCGTCGAAGAGAACGGCACGTGCAGTCGTAACGATCGATGGCGATCATGACCGTGATAAAAAGCGAAACGGTAAGCGGAACGGCTTTGATGTAGACGATCGCGTTGTCCACAGCTCGAGGAATCGGTGTCCCGGCCAGCATCATGACCTGCGAAGCCGCCGTGAGTATGGACAGTAAGCATGCCAAGATATCGGCCCAGGCCAGCGCCATGATGAAGATGTGGGTGGTCGTCCGGCGACGCTTGGCGTGATACACACGTAAGATGAGGCAGTTACCGGGAACACCCAAAACAGTCATGGTGAACGTACATACCACCTGAAATATCAACGAAGTTACGGAATCATTGTCCGCATCGGTCGTAATCATATCAGTACCGTTGGTAATAGGTGCAAAAGTCTCCATTTTTACGTGTGTCTCGGTGACTCCTTACACTGAAGTTGTATACTCTTAAATCCGGTAGCGCCGGGACGTGGATAGACGTGCCTAACACGGTGGTACGTCGAGCCGCTGCATTGGTGTTTTATACACGTCTTGTTCATACCTGGAACACTGTCATGTCACAAAGCGGCTTTTGACATTTACAATGTAATTACCTCCACGCAAATTCACTGTGCATCATGTAGGCCTAAAAGCTGTAGCTCCTCCCCGGAGGTTTATTTAGCGAGCATTAACTGGGCACGGGCCAGCATGTTTGTCAGGCCGCTGTCATAATGTCAGAAACTGTTCACTTCAACCAAATCATAACCGACTCGAAAAGACAGTCATCTTCTACGCTATATCTGCGCACTAGTTTTATACGGCAACGGGTCTGATGGTTAAGATAAAAGCCAGGGGTTTGAACTTGAAGGCCATGACAACAATTCGCCAGGGGAAAAAATGGCTGAAAAGCGATGTTAAATTACATTACATGGGAAATTACAATAACTGTACCTTTCTGTCACTACCGAATTTCTTTTCACTCACGCGCTTTTAAAAGTTCTAATGAAGGCCGTTGTTTTTTTAATGGGTTGTAAATTGATTTAAACGGGACATGCTTCCAAGCAATATAATAGACTTGAGCAACTTTGAAATTTGAAGCCATTTTACGATAAGTATTTAGGTTGTTTAGGAGGCTCAAATGAAGTGTTTGGGAGCCCGTCCTTGCAATACAAAAGGCACAGCAGCTAAACGAACTGAAATGACAAGAACTAACAAAGGCGATCGGAAAAGTCAATCACAAACTTTGATCACTGAAGATTGACGTCAAATATTTTTGCCCAGCTGAAAGCCCACCGCCCACGAGAGCTACGTGCTGAGCAAAAAGCCATTCGAGGCCGTTTGCTCAGCACCTAGCTCACAAAGTTTCCCTGTGTGCGGTAAAGTTTTGCTGAGTTTTCTGCCTCGCGAGGCCGTGAGGCAAATATCTCGCCTGTTTGATTTCTTTCGCCTCATGAGGCGAAAAACTCACCGTGTGCGGTCAAGGGGAGCTACATGCATGCTGAGCTAAAAATATAAACTAACCATGAAAGCTTATATATTCTTCTTTGTCGGTCGCGTGATTTAAAAAAAAAAATGGGGACAAACGCCAGCAGGCTTTAGAAGATTTGCACAAATTTTAGCTCAGCACGTAGCTCAGATTGACCGCGCACGGGGAGTTGTGACGTCATGACGACAGGCAACCGCCGGGCAGCCCAAACAAATTTTATGCAGCTTTTACATGTTATTTTGCCCACGTTAAACAATATGCCAACACTTTTAAATCCATAATATTGGCAAGAGATGTAGTGCAGAAGTGAAACGTTTTCTGAAATTTGTCATCACGTGACCACATCTTCCAGTTGTGTAAACCAATATCACATGGTTTATAAACTTATCTAAAGCCCCTATAGCACATGCCTGATACCTCTTAAGCCTGAAGAAACCTAAGACGATGAAAAATAGTGTTCAGTTCCAGAGGAAGGCAGAAAATCCCGGACGAATTTAATCTTGGGTAACCCACGAATCAGGTAGGGACTGAAATCCTTATCCGAATTGTGGACATGAGCGGGAGCTGAACCTGGTCCGAAGAGGTGCAAGGCAAAGAAAGATTTTTTTCCGCAATGTAAATTGACCAACAAACATTTTAATGATTTCCCCTAACCTCAACTATAGAAACTAGGCTCGGTTCTGGGTTATGAGGGTCGAGGAGGCGGTGCAAGATTTTTTCCCCGAGCAAACATCGGCTTTCCCATCTATATGCAAATGAGGAACAGTCTGGTGCCTGGATATGCGTTACATTAGCGTTTGTTTTTGTGTGCGGTGTCTGGGGTAAAAACAGAGTCAATTCGTCGCAGCGCGAGCACGGCGTGAGTTACAAAAACACGATTTTTAAAATTAAACTGTTACGATCTTATCGAGACAACATGCAGTATCATATTTCATATTAATATGAGCAAATTGGAAAGGAAAATTAGTAGTATTTTCGAGAAGGCGTGGACGAATGATCGCGATAAAACACGTACTGCACGTTGTGAATAGTAGCACCAAGTACACGATAAAAATCCATTACTAGCCAATTGCGGTATCGAATCAGGATACAGGAAGAAAGTTTCCCATCCAGGGCTTATTATTGGAAACGTGGTTGGAAATAAAGTGAGCACTGGGGACGAGGTTGCATCAGAGTATCCCCAGCGTCCTGTTTGCAGGGCGGGGGGTACGAGCGAAGTGATATGGGCATGCAGTGCGACAAATATCGATAGAGGGCGCTAGAGGGATGCAATTTACGGTAGCGGCAGTATCACAACCGTGGGGGACTACAAGTTCAAAAGCACCAACTTCATCATGTTCCAAATAAAAAACATCAACTACACGTTCCAAATCAACGTGTATTTGAGGTTCCGATTTTGAACGTGTAGCTGATGTTATTACTTGAAACGTGTAGTTCATGTAACCGACTTCATTTTAAGCTCTGGCAACGGAGCTTCTAAAACTCACTTTGGTGTCGGTCGGTCGGTCTGTCGGTCGGCCCCCCCCCCAAAAAAAAAATGACCAAAAAAACCCCTAACTCAGCCATAAAACTGTATTGTAACAGTCCAAAAAAGCAAACAAAATACATTAAATAGGCCTACTTGACAAAAATTGTTTGTAACAATTCGTGGAGCTGTTTATGAAAATTGTGTTCATGGAGGGAAGAAAAATGTGGTAAAAGTAACAGTCACGTGGTATGTAATGCGCTAGGTACTTAGGGGCTTCCACACTCCTGTGACTATACATGTACATCACCCCTGCCTCTGGCCCTGTCTCTGGTTTACGAGTCTCCATGGCCTATAGGGGTTGAGGCCAAAACAAAATGCTTCTGCTACCGATTACATGGCATTCGAAAATAGGGTAGGTAGGTAGGGATTTTTTTTGGGGGGGGGGCTATTTTTTGTGTCCGATCATAATGGAGGCGTTTGCGTGTAGTCAAAGGTAAAAGGTAGTAATTGATGGTTTTGGGGTTTTTTTCTCATTTTTGCCCATAAACAAATTAGGGTAGGGGCTGTCAATTGACAATCACGACCAAGTGAGTAATTGTATCATTTCATGCAAGACTTTCATGCAAGACGGCAAGAGCTTATTGTGCAATCGCACTTGTTTTTCTTTAGTAATGTAGACGGTGTTTTAATTTGGTTGGGTATGCACTGCATGCATGTTCTGTACAAGCAAGTGCCCAGTCTGAGCCTAAAAAGAAACTTGCCCGACTGGTCGCCAACTCGCCATAAAGCATGTCCAACTGTAATTTCCCTGTAAAGTTAAAAGCAGATTTACAAAACAACTTGAACTGTAAATCACATTCGATTATATATACCTTACTCTCCTTATAGTAGGCCAGCCAAATGTGGAAAAGTTCTCTGGAAAATAACTTCAAGACATTTTTTGGTAATAGCTGGCATCCACAGGGGCAGCAGAACCGGGGGGGCGGGCTCCCCCAGATTTACCTAAGTGCCCCTTTTGCGGACATAAAATTATTGCGCCCCCTAGCTCGAGCATAAATGTGCCCCTCGAGATAAAAACATAACTGGCCCTAAAATTTCGGATAATTTGTTTACAGTAACCATTTCCCCCAAATGGTATAGAAAGTTCTGATATGAACGACGAACATGAAAACCAAGCCCCAAAACCCTTATAATGCGCCCTGAAAATGGCCGCCCCCTGAGCAGCGCCCCTATTTTCGAAGACAGGTACAGTAGTACTCTATAAAAACTATATGGAAAATCATGTGAACAACAATAATGTTGTGATATTTAGCCCAGCACAAACACGGGGAAAACGAGGTGTCTTTTAATTGGACTAATTAGTGAAGGGTTACCTAACCTGGGAAACTTGAGAAAGTTCAAGAAAATTCCCATTTTTTTGGGGGGGGGGGATTTCCTTGAACTTATTCAAGTCTCGAACGTTAATCATTGTTACGTCACTTATGTTTAAAGATCAATATTGTAATACCATTCAATTAAATTTCTGAAATTAGGCCACCCTTCGCCTAATTCAAGCCCAGTTTACGCGGACCGCCAGCTCATTTCCCCCTGTTTTTGTTTGCTTAGCTAAAAATCACAATGTTATCATTGTTCACATGATTTCCCATAAGGTTTTAATAGGGTAACTGTGCCAGTAAGCAACTTGGTGAAAATGATACTGAGGTTTGCCAAGACAACTTAAATGGAGACACGGTAATGCGCGCAGTTTTTGGTATAGTAGCCATTTGGATCGTTACTGTGTCCTCATTATTATTCGTTCACTTATATACTTAAGAAAATGTTATTTAAGTAAGGGTGTGTAAGTAGAATCACCGTAAATAAACTTTTCAACAACAACAACAACAACAAAAGAATATGTGGGATTAAATATATTACACGGCAGGGATTAACAATTTATGCAAAGTATATTTGGGTAAAAATTTAGGGTGGCATCCACATACATTACATTTTCTTCTCCATCCTTTGACTGATTGATCTGACATGGTTGCCTGCTATTACCACAAAATGCCGTCCAAAATGTAATATTCCACTTTGTCCACTATTAGATTTACAAAACGGAGGATGTAGGGTAAGGAGGTATATACTTTAGGCCAAAAAAAAAATAAGTCGGTCTCTGGTCAGCGCGCGCGTCAATTTTAACCATGCGCGTCGATCTTTTTTTTCCCAAAATGGCGCGGTAGCTCCAACAGCGCCCTCTATTTCCGCACCTCCTCAATTTTTTTTACCACAGAGCACCAAGGAATGGGAAATTGCACCAAGGCAAATGATCGAAAGCACCAAGGCAAATTATGGAGGACACCACTGTACACGAGGACACCAAAAAAGCAAAATAGTACCCACCTTGTCTGTACAATCCAAGCGTGAAGGAAAAAGAAAAAAAAAAAGAAAAAAAAAAAAAGCCGCGTGGCCGCGTCAATTCCGGAACTTTGGTCTGACCAGAGACCGAATATTTATTTTTTTTGGCCTTATAATCAGTAAATATTCTGTTCTGTACGAAAGCCCATTAACGCCACTACCAGTATATTTTATTACGAATTATTAATTCGTTATTACGGATTATTAATTCGTTATTACGGATTATTAATTCGTTATTACGGATTATTAATTCGTTATTACGGATTATTAATTAGTTATTTACGGATTATCAATTCGTTATTACGGATTAATTTTTTTCAAGGGGGGGGGCAAAACATATTTCTCAACATATTCTCTATTTACTTTTTTAGAGGGGGACGGGGACATTTTACCCCCCCCCCCCTCCAACCCATTTAATTTACAGCAATATGACATCGCGCCTCTTTTCCTTTTCTTTTTTTCTCTTTGTTTTTCCTTTCGAGGGGGGGGGGGGGCAAGCGCCACAAGAGGCCCCCCCCCCCCTCGCGACGCCCATGTCCAAAGCCTTCTGATGCAGTCGTATCATTGTTGCGGCTGCCAACGGAACAAAAAGAAATGGAGGTTAGAGGTCACTCCATTGTCTCTTGAGTCTGAATTTATATCATGAGAGCAGAATAATAGTGGCAATATCCTTTCTATCACTACTGTGACTTTGTTCACGAAAAGCTGACGTTTTGAAGGATATAAATGATAAATAGTGATAAGTCTGTATACAAAGTTTATTGACCCATCCCAGGGTACCAGAGGTCTGATATGCTCCTCCCACATCTAAAATTATTTGAATGGAAACCTGTGTGAAGTTTCAATTCAAACTGTTAAAATGTTTTGTTGTCATGGTCATTAAAAAGTCGGCACTGTCGATCTCATGCGCACTCTCATGTACATTAAACAAGGTAAATGTGATGGGAAAAGTTAAATCGACCTGTTTTGGTAAATGGACATTTTTTGCGAAGAAGGTATGCCCTATTTACGTAAACTTGGTGTCAAAATAACCACAGGACATCCGAACAACTTAATGTAGTGTTAGAGAAACTTGGCGGGATTTAAAAAGTGCATTGCGACGATATAGGAAAAAATGTACATGGGGGATGCGCTCCCGCCCCCTCCGTATTTCGCGCCGCTCTTTCGGTATTCTAAACTAAAATCACTCTTTAGTCATATTTGCATATTTCACAAGTACCAAGGCACCAATACAAGCTGGTTTTATTTTCTCTTCTACCGTTGTGTTGCAAGGGTATGAGCGAAAAAGAAAAGGTGGGGGTAAAGGCCACGCCCCCCCCCCACTTGCGCTTTTGCGCCGCCTATAAGTTAATTAGTCTGATCTAAAATCACTCTTAAGTTTTTTCCCATAATCTACAAGTTCCAAGCTAATGATAGTTGTTTTGATCTTGTTCTCAAAATTTAATTAAATGTAAAATTTGCCGCATGGGGCCAAAAGGGCCTTTGTCTGATCTAACGACCATTCTGTGATCAGGGTCGGTGATACTATACTCTGGGGATTTCCCGAAATTTTGCATTTTCATCAAACCGTATCCAGCTCTCAGTGCATTCTGATCACTGCTCTCCGCATGTGAGTACCAAATTTATTTCGTAATAACGAACTTAATAATCCGTAATAACGAATTAATAATCCGTAGTAACGAATTAATAATCCGTAATAACGAATTAATTATCCGTAATAACGAATTAATAATCCGTATAATAACAAATTAATAATCCGTAATAACGAATTAATAATCCGTATAATAACGAATTACTAACATATACTTGCAGCGGTGCTAATGGGCTTTCGTAGTTCTGCAAGTAACAACTTTTGTTAAATGTATTAAAAATGTTGGCTTTGTCAAGTACCTGGATTTGACTTTCCTTCACATGTATCGGCGCGTAATGGTCTTGAGCATGAACTGTACGTGCACGTGAACTTGCTGTGTGACCCTAGCAGCGGATTATGTTGATGCACGTACGTACGTACACATGTAGGGGCGATCATCGCGACTCGTACTCATGTCATTTGTTGTCGTCAAAACAATCTCTAAGTTTCGTGAAAATTCCTTGCTCTGCCCTTGCAATTTGCATGCATTCCACATGATTATGATATTAAACCCAACCTTTGCGATCGTAGAACATCAGCAGCTATCAGTGATCTTTGCAATTGCATGAGGGTTTTAGCCACAAATTTGAGACGGTCAGATAGACGGACATGAATCAGGATGGGAAAAGACCGGCACGGACTTCGTCAAGCGAAAGGGAGGCTCGATTCCGCCGTGCGTCTACGGGGACAGCGTCCTACGACAAATGGAAGCTGTACCGTCAGAGATCGGAGTCGCATACCGGCCATCATGCTGGCAGAAACGTCATATCCAGGCTGGCGGGAGGTCAGTGCAAAATTAATTTTGGTTAAAAAAGTTATGCTCAAAATGGAGGAATGAAAAGATACACGTTTAGAGTTAGACAATAGAATTAGAATAAAGGCGCATGCCATTGCTTGAATTTTAATTAGGCCTATTGGCGTAGGCTATTTATTATTTTATATACAAAAAAAATGTTTTTAAAATATCAAATAATTGTTGTTTTGCTTTATTTTAGTAAACAGTGAATAAAAAGTACCGCTAGTACTTTGAAGTTCTGAGAACTCATTGGCCATTCATACTGTCGGATCAGTTTCACCTTGTGTGCATAATAAATAATTTGAATAATAATTGGTCACTAGTAAGGCCAAAAAAAATAAATACTCGGTCTCTGGTCATCGCGCGCGTCGATTTTAATCATGCGCGTCAACCTTTTTTTTCCTTCAAATTAACATAACAGCGCCCTCTATTGCTGCGCCTCCTCAAATTTTTGTACCAAGGAGCACCAAGGAATGGGGAAATTGCACCAAGGCAAATGATAAAGGGCACCAAGCCCCAAGGCAAATTATGGAGGACACCAATGTATAATGAGGACACAAAAAAGCAAAATAGTACCCACCTTTGTCTGTACAATACAAGCTTGAAAAAAAAAAAAAAACCACCAAAAAACCCCAAAAAACGCGTTGCCGCATCAATTTCGGAACTTTGGTCTGACCAGAGACAGACTATTTTTTTTTTGTGGGCCTAATAGACCAAAATTAATCATGGTAAAATATTGACTAGCAATGCATGATTCACTAAAGCTTTTTATTTGTTTTTCCTTATCATCATCATCATGATTTTGTTATTTAAAATGTTGCCTCGTATTATGTGGGTGTGTAATCATCTTGGATTTAGGGCCATCATACAAAAGGTTATTTATTCAGCAATGTTCCATTTCATGCTGCAGTAAAAGATAAAACTTTGTTGAAAGGTCAAGTATACGTGCATTGTAATGATCTTCCAGTTGCTTGGCATCTGCAGCCAGTATCAATTTAGTCTTAAATGGAAAATACAACATTTGCAAACATCAAAAAATAAAACTACCAAATCATTTTGAAATACCTTGCTGGACTGTTAGTGAATGACAGTGTAAAGCATCCTGTAAAATCATGGCACCTGGTATACTGTCATTTTCAAGAAAAGTGGTATTTTTGCATCAATTTCCAATGCTGGTCGGCCGACCAGCGTTGGAAAACACTGGCTTTTTTTTCAAATACTGGCCCCAATTGACCATCGCACTTGTTTGCAATCGATTACACACCTATGAACGGGTACAAGCCAGCTAGACTGGTTCCCTGACCTTGCAATTCCCCAATGTATGTAAACTGCTCTGTTTCTTCTTATATGGAGTCAGGGAACCAGACTACAGGAAAATGATTGTTTTTCTTGGTTTTTACAGCATTTTCGAACCCAAAACCTCAAAAAAGTCAGTGTAACTATAATGCTATATATTTCCAACCCCCCAATTCCATCCATTTCTGAAAATTACAGCGAAAGCAAATGATGTATATTAATTCCCTTTAATAGAGCAAGGGTCTTTTATAATGTGAGCTGATTTGGTGATCAATTATGCAAAGAAGACTGCGTCTTGACCTTGACATTCTGACCATTCAGAGGGCACTTTCTATCGGGTCTCATCATGGATCTGTAAATAGAACCTAGACGCAACATCTATTTAGTATTATTCCTTTTTACGATACATGTATGTATGTATGTTACGCGATACACCAAGCAATATAGAACCAGCCATTCATGGTCCTGTTTAGGTTTTGTTGATCTATGCGCACATCTATAAAAACACTGCATCTGTATCGACAATCAAAATTTTAGTCCAGATTTGGGAATGAAATGACATCACGATTTAATAAAGTCCACTCCGATTGGCTGGCGCGGGGTTGCACATATCAGACATTGAACCGGAGATAGGGCTCCTTGGACAACAGGTGATACTCAGACTAGTATCAATTAGGCCGAGTAAATAAATTAATATTAGTTTCTCCTCGTTTTTTTTTATTTTATTTTAAACAAGAACGAGGCGGGACGGTTGCTATAATTTCCCCCCAAGATGGCAGATATTCCAAGATGGCGGATGCATTCTTCCATTTTCTCGATTTTGCTGATACAGAATTGTGTCAAGGAGCTGTTACCCCTTTTCACATATAGCCTAGCCTCATAGGCCTACTGGTAGCTACAATTTTGTTGAACTAAACAAATAAAACGACAACATTTGCAAAATATATTGCAAATGTACTACATAAATTTAAAAAAAAGTAACGAACGAAAGAAAAAAGGATGCAGGAGGGGACAAGAAACTGGTTTATTTTTTACATGTACTTGGCCTTAAGAAAAATTAGTTCTGTCGATGTTTGGAGAACTATTGATGGTGAGTGACTTTGTACTGGGTCTTATGTACATGTAATACATGCAGATCTACATGTGTACTTGAAGGCTATACTGTAAATTATGCATGATACACATGTGCATTGAATTTTTTTTTGCACTGAAAAAGAAAGGAAATGTTAAAGGTGCTGTAAAGATCATCCTTCAATTATTATTGATTAATAGTCAAATGGCAGTCTCCTGGCATATTGAGTGATCGATCTGACTTATTCGTCAGCTGTGCACTACTGCCTATCTAAGGATGTGCTTTTGAGTGTGCTTTTGTTTTTGTTTTATTTTGCCATTTAGATCAGTATTTGTCAAAATTAAATGTTTTCAATAAAAATATTTTCTTCTAAAGTATTCACTTTGACGGCCAATATGCAAACTTGTCCAAGATTTGGGTTTATTGGTGTGTGTACATTTTCAGATATTTTGCCCTCCAAGATAAAAAAATAAAAATGCTGGTCCCTCGAATGCACGACTCTTAATACATTATCATTGTGCTTAGAACTCTTTTTTTTGTTAGTTCTGCTGGCACAGCTGTGCAACACCCGCATAGAATATTGTGACAAAAATGAATATTGAAAAATACAAACACCCCTATCAGCAATTGTAATGCTAGCCTATAGAGGGTATGCACAGCCGTTTTCCCGACAGTATGCAAGATTTGACCTCAGTGAGGTCATGGTGTGCATCTGTCTATAGGACTGATGACATGTCATCACATACATATTGGATACTTGATTTTAATTCTTCTGAGTGTAGACTTGAGCTTTTATTGTAAATGAACACTATGAGAAATCTCAATAGATAGTTTTGAGTAGTGAGTACACATTATATTTCAAATAGGGTTTTGCCCTTCAATCAACGTTTAAACACTGTATACTCAGTGTGTTACCTCCCAAGTCAAAGTTGGAAAAATTCACTCGGGTGGGACTCGAACCCACGACCTCCTGCTTTCTAGTGCAGATGTCTTACCACTCGACCACCGAGCTAACGGGATCGGTTGGCACACTGAGTATACAGTGTTTAAACGTCGGTGAAGGGCAAAACCTAATTTGATTTGTATCACCCCAGCGCAAAAATTCCATCTTATAACACATTATATTTAAACATACTAAAAATGTATGGTACTAGCGGGATGCCGCGCTTCGCGCGGCACCCGCTAGATGGGTGGAGTTGACTGTTTCGTAATAATTACTGTATACAATGAAATCTCGATAATTTAAACTCTAATAACTCCAAACAACTGTTAAGTCAAATAAAGAATCAGACCCTCTGCTGCACGCGAGCCTATTTGGATTCGCCATCAGTCTCGCCTAAGTTGTATTTGCGTGCACATAACGTAAATTTCCTGCGGAGATTGTGCGAGGGTCCAGGACATATTGTCAATATAGGGGAAGGGGCTAGCTAGGGTGAAGGGTGCTAGTTGGAACGCCCAATTTCCGTATAACCCGTCAACCATGTCACCAATATTTCCGGGGATGGGGAGAAATATTTCCAGGGATGGGGAGAAATGGTTTTTGTTATAGAGGGGAGATGGTGATATTGAAATCGCTGATATTGTGGAGGTTTATGTTTGTGCTGGGATTCATACCGTTTAAATGTTGTTTTAAATTGCGCGCCGATTAGGAAGGTCTTGCTGTCAACAGTTGAATGAAATTAAGTATTTATTGCCGACCGATTGTCTCATGCGATGTCTCATTATATAAAGCTCATAAATAATGTGCTAGGATATTGTCCAGTCAATTTGAACATTGATTTTTCAAGGTGCCAAACCATTAAGGACGTATACACCAACTGTACAAATAGGTAATTTAGACGAAACGCGGTTTGATCTTGGCCTATACAAAACGTATCCATCGTTCTCACTACAGAGGAGAGGAGGGGGCAGCCAGTGGGGGTGGGGGTTGGATATTGTGTGGGCGTCGCCAGGATTTTTCTAGAGGGGGCAAAACATATTTTGGCCCAAACAATTCCTGGTTTTCTCAACACATTCTCGATTTATCAGTTTTAGAGGGGGGCAGGGACATTTTGCACCCCCAACCCAAACCCATTAAATTCACACCACTATGACTTTGCGCCTCTTTTTATTATTGTTTTTTTTTGCTTTTGGGGGGGGGGGGAGTGCCCCCCCCCCCTCCTCGCGACGCCCATGCCTATTTATGTTACACCTGTAAATGGTCACATATTATATTTCCGGGGAAGTGGGCAACAATTTATATTTGTTATGGTGAAGGGGGTGTTTCTTATTAAAGTAGAAGTTAATGTCATTATAGCAGTTGGTGTTTTTATTGTGGTGGTGGGGTTGTACAGCAAAGTACTGTAACACGTTCATTTGCAGAAGAGAGTAAAACTAAAAGAAAGGACATATTGGAGCACTTCATAATTATGTCAAGCACCACATGTTAAATGTATTTATTACAAAACTGTGAAAATGAAATCAGGTATACAATCAGAATTTTTTTAGTAATAATGTATTTGCAGCATTCATTACTGTACAGGGTAGTACTTCGACAAAACTCAGGGGATATAATTGTTGTCAGTTTTCGGAGCAATTTTCGCAAGGGACGTCGGTCCAGGCTTGTTTACCATAGGCACAAACATTCCATGAAAGACTTTCAAGCAAGACGGCCAAAGGTTATTGTGCAATTGCATTTTTTTTTTGTTAAAAGCTGTAATCATAAATAATGACAGTGGCATTGTAAGTTACAGGACAACATTTTTTAATGAGTGTTGGTGAAAACTCATGAGAAATGGAGGGGTATGCGAGTATGAATATTTTGTTGTGAAATTTTAAGAGTGATTATGTAACTCGGTAATCAAAGACATTGTTTTGTTATCAAATAAGTCTGCTTGGCCAGTAATTATCGGGTAATCATTCCATCATTATTCTTGGGTACAACTAAGCCAAGGATATAATTTTAAAAAAGGATGGACATAAAACAGCAGAAAAGAGTGATTTTTTTTGCACTATTTCATGACTTCAAAAAAATGAAATTATGGCTAGAAGGAAAATGTGTTTTGAATGGGTAAAGAGAAAAACCAGGAATCTTGCAGTTGAACTGGAAAGAATAGGTGTGTCACGTCTTCGTCTTGAGTTGAGATTCTTGCTTTGGGAACTGGTTGAAGCATGCACTGGAGCATGCTTGGAGCATGGTTGGAACTGGTCATGTGATGTGGGTGTCATCGAGAGTCCTGTGTAAAGGAGTTAGAAAGAAAAGAATAACGACTAAGGTGAAGAAAACTTGTAAACAAAAATACATCGGCTAACAATAGCTCTTTATCCTGCTTGGGTTCATGTCTGTTGTCGAGTCATTTGATTTTCTGCCAGAGTGTATTCTCTAATATCCACTATTCTAACTGTGTTGGTTTCAGGTTTTAGTCTTTGCCTGTATTTTTTGGTTTTTGGCCTGAGGTTTGAACTTGATCACGTCTTTAATTTTGATTTGAGGGTTTCTTTATTAAGTTGGTTATTGGTCTTTGATTTGCAGTAAATTAATTTTGTTTTGCCTATGACTTATGAGTATGAAAGTCATTTCTTTAAAGGAAGTTTTACGTATGATTTGCCGTGTTTTAAGATTACCACAAAGATTTAGTGTGCATAATTTGTATGGAATGAATGTACATTTCATGGCCTATATACAAATGCAGCAGTTTTTTTTCTAGCTAGTAGTAGGCCTATAGGCCTAGGCCTAAAACAAACTAAAGCAAAATCCAAAAATAAACTACAAACAAAGCCCAATTGTGAAATCAAGAGTTGGCAAAGTTCTACAAACATGTTCGGGTACATGTTCCAAGTGAGGCCTGTATTTACGGAGGTCATGCAGTTAATTGGCAACATTAAGCCTAGTAAGTTAATTACCCACGCCACGGCCAAACTCTCGATGTCCGAGGCCTCCCCCCGTACGTACAACCCTCCCCGTACTCACAAACTGAAACTCACAGTCACACTTTTCACAAACAACAATGCTTCTCATTGCCAGTGGCGTTTCGAAAGAATACCACTTTTCACAAACAACAATACATATCATAAGTGAGACTTACCGTTCAAAGAGAAAACTGGAGCAAGGAACAGATATAACGAACGTATACCCACCCGTATACGTGGCACGTCAATTATCCGGCCCGTACGCAAGATGGCCGGCGAGGCCCAATGGGGAAGGGAATTATGGGAAATAGGGTGGAAAATAGCCGGGCCCCGTTCCGCTTCCCCCGTAGCCAACGCGCGCGATGAGGACGGGAGACCGGTCGGGAAAATGGCAGCGCCCTCCAAATTTTCGTAATTGTAGTATAGATACTACGTGCACACTGCACTGCATGCACTGTTTAGTTAGGAAGGCACGAGAATATGAATGAAAAGGACAATGGCGGTTTTTCAATTTGGCAGACCAACGACTGTGATGGCTCTGAAACGACTCAAGTAAATTTTTGTTATTATTTTTAATTGTTTATTTCGTATCAGTTAAAAAGAAGCCTTGCAGCGTAGGGCTAAATTGCATTTCTTTTTACAATAAAAAAAAAATAAGATTGATATAAATTTTGTACACAAATTAAGACAGTATAAAAACTATTAGTTTTAATAAAATGAAAATATATCACAAAACAAATAATTACAACACTGATAAGAACATGACACATGCCAGTATATCATAGAATCAACATGGGCAATGTACACTTATGATATTTACAAAGGCACCGAGGGTGATTGGCAGGAAGATATAAAGAATCAACTGATTATTTAAAATTGAAGTTAAAACAGGAATCTATAAGCATCACAAATGTATTGTAAATGTACATCATTACAAAATTGATTTAAAGTTAGGAAAAAATTAAGACGTCAACAAAGTATGTACACAGAATACGGAAAACAAATCATAACATTAAATCCCTCCCCCAATTAGAAATTACAAACTTCTAAAATATTTTTTTCTTCTTCTCCATTAAGAAAAAAAATTGAATATGTTGAAGAGCACAGGTACAGTGCCTTTAAAATGCAGTTTGTTATACCACCGAATTGTTTGGCTTCAAAAGAAAAGGAAAAAAACAAACGTTTATTATAAAACGAAAAAAAGTTTATTTAGGCCAAAAAAAAAAGTCTCCGGTTTCTGGTATGGAGCTTGCCCAAAAAGTGGTGCGGCGACGCGGCTTTTTTTTTTTTAACTGATTTTTTTGCTTCAAATGTCGGCTGATGACTGCAAATGGTGCCCGACTAAACTTAGTGCAAATATATGGGAGTCCAGAGAGGCCACATAAAGCTTATTCTCGACCATAACCCAATCTAAAAACACATTAAAATTGTGCAGCAGCAGGATTCCAGTCAAACCAGTGAGTTTGGCGGTTTTGAGACATCATCTTGCATTGAAAAAAAAAACTTTTTCATTTTGCCGACGTGCATGGCTACGGCGACGCACGCGCATACCAGAAACCGGAGACTTTTTTGGGGGGCCTAAAGATTTTTTTTCTCCTTTAGGGAAAAAAAAATTGAATATGTTGTATAGCGCAGGTAGAGTGCCTTTAAAATGTACTACTTATACCACCCATTGTTTGTCTTCAAAGAAAAGAAGAAAAAAAACAGGGCGGGGGGATGTCATCTTGCAGTGATGTTTTGTAAATTGATTGCACTGTAATGTCTGTTTATCATCTGTGTAATTCTTCTTTTGTTTAAGTTTATTTAAATGAATTTTTTTAACATTCTTACATTGTACTCTTAATATTTTAATTGTATTTTAATAGTAGTTTTGTGTGAGCTGGGACATGGGAGATCACCCGCTGATAAATAAGAAAGAAATAAATTAATAAATAAATGGTCTGTGTTGTAATTTCTCCATGAACAAACATAGTATCCTCTTTGACTCGCTGTATGCACGGCATCATTGCAAAGAATATGAAGTGTATAAATTGAACTAGTTTTTTTTAGGGTTCGGCCAGCTCTGCTTTGTTGTGTACATGTATACATTTCATTATCAATAAACTCATGCAATCTAGTTGGATTTATAATCTTACCCATCTCTCAGGCTTGTGTAAGTCCTGCATATAACTGTCATTTAATTCACAAATCTCACCATACATGTAATCATTAACCCAAACATCTTTGAGCATTTGCCCACCCATAGTGAAGTTCCTAGGTAGCTCTAGATGATTAGGGCCAAGTGAAAAAAATGTTGTGTTTCCCCATTTTTACATACATGTACATTGAAAAAAACTAGGTTGGGTGAGTGGGTAAATTTTGTAATTTTGTTTGGCTCAATTGATAAAAAGCCAAAAAAAAGAGAGGATGCTTGATAATGGTCCATTAATATTTTTGACATGCATTTGTTATAGTAAACATGTGAATCAACTATAATATTCATTCTGCATAAATTTACTGTGCTGTTTATACTATAGGCTTCGCTGCGCTGCAGATAACAGAGCACAGGACAATGTCCACAAAAAGTAGTCTGTAATTAAAAAAAAATCAAATATTGAATGGAACATCTAATCTTTAAGCTATGTATGATTTTCTATGTTGGGTGGGACAATATAGGAAACAATATTTTTTTCTTGACCTTACTAGAAATCCTACCTAAGATTCCCAGGTACAGGTCAACCACAGTTTTTTTTTGTACACTAGCAGAGCCCATGGCATTATGCAATTGTGGGATGACAAATGGTCAACGCACTTTGACATCACCTGATATAATGGACCAGAGAGTCAGCATGCATAATGCAGTACACACAGTCGGCATGAAGCTATACAAGGCTGAGTGACACAAACGCCAAACCAGAGCATACATTACATCCAATTCTACCTCCATGTTGGGACAGAACAAGAGAGAAAGCTGGAGTAAATACAGTTTATATTGCAGTACATTTTCCTGGAACATTTCGCCTACATGTACATGGATCTGAATGAAGCTTACTTGGAGCCTGCTGTTCATTGATCCAGAGCATGTTTTGTTCATGCTTCGAGCACGTGCTGAATTGTATGACACGTTCTGTGTTGTCAGCAATTGCACAATGCACAATTGACCTTCCTGTGCAGTAGGAATATACATGTGCTTGTTGCCAGCATTGTGTGGCTTTATTGGTTGGAAAATTACTGTGGAAGTGTGGTCATAGGGTTTGTGTTCCTTCCTCCATGTTACACGTGGATTGCAAGCAGTTTGATTTTCTGGAATCTTCAGTGGTGCAGAACGGATAATAAATAATAAATTACCCTGCGTCACCTTGCATGGACAGCACTTCAAAATCACTGGATGGAGTGAACACTGACGTGTGGACAAAACTGTCGGATTCTTCATTGTGAAAAGGTCACTGCATGTAGTTGTCAAGACTGTGCTTTGTTATCGTCCACGTGGAATACCAAAATGCCTATATCGGAACCAAGTAAGTGGACATGTGGGTTTATAGTACATTAGCGGTTAACTGTTCAGTGTTGGTCATATGGTCATGTAGTTTTCGACCTCTCCCATGTAATGGCTCTACCTTTGCAAGTTTGCACAGCAAAGGTCTATGATCATGATGATATTGATATACGAGCAGATTCGGTGAATACTTATGCAAAACAAGACTGCGTCTTGACCTGAGGACCTGACCATTCAGTGGGCGCCTTCTATATGTCTATTGGGTCTTCCGTTACCCGGCGTTATATAAATACAAAATATGGCAGCCAAATTGATAAATCAACAGCTTAGTCATGTTAGTCCACATTTCTGATGACCATCATGTAACTGTCGGTAACTGCGCAGATAATGTACATGTACCGGTAGGGACTAGCATGACTAGGGTATAGTCATGATAGCTCATGCATGCATAATTGGAAAGTAGGCTTTAGTGTGTTCATGGAAACACCCATAAATTACATTTAATGGAAATATGTTCAGTCACTAGGGTAAAATTAGATGCAAAAATCAGGCGGGAAAAAAAATGTTACTTAGCACTATTTACTTTTGAGCTGACACATCACGACATGCAACATGGAAAATGGTCTGTAAAATCTAAAAATTTCACCCTTTGCAGTGTACGTACATGTATGTAATGCACATGTACATTCTTTTTATGTCTCTCCGTGTACATACATACATGTACATGTACTTGTATGCGCGAGTCTGTCAGAAAATGTCACATGTATGGTACATTACATAACAAACTGGATGGTTAGTTGGTTCATGGTTGGTTGGTAAGCAGAACATGCATGCAAGATAAGAGAGTGCATTGCCCACCAAACAGAGACATACATGCTTCATTGCATATTACCCTATTAGCAGACACACAAATTATGCTAATGTGAGTAATTGGTACTAAGGGTGTAATTTATACATGATTGTACATGTATGCATATTGTAATGAATGACAGCATTGAAATAAATGTTACAGAATGACAAAAAAAAACGGAAAACCCCCAAAAACATAAATTGAGAAATGAGACAGGAAAACAGAACTGCTTACAATGTGGATTCACTCATCAGGGCTATCATGTGATTACAATCCCTCCTGATCCTGCCGTATACCCAACTACACGTACGTAAAAGCTTGAATTATTCAAGATCATCTGGTCAGTGACTAATAGCTGAAATTGTGGTCAGCTCAGGAACAAAAACATTTGCTGCGACAAGTATACATGTACACGAATACGTGCATCATTCATTGTACATTATGAGCAATACAGATGTTAAAGGTGTTATAATAGCAATTTTTTGAATGACCTGCCTTTCTCATTAGGCCAAAAAACCAATAGTTCTGCTTCCGGTTTCCCTACCCACCCTATTCTGACAGCCCCTACCCTAATTTTGTTATGGTAAAAATGAGAAAAACACCCAAAAGTCAAACCATCAATTTCTACGTTTTACCCTTGACTACACACAGACGCCTCCATATGATTGTGCACACACAAAAATTGGCGAAATAAAAAAAATTCCCTACCTACCATACCTACCCTATTTTCGAATGCCATGTAATCGGAAGCAGAATTTTTTTTTTTTTTTGCCTTAGATTGATGATTTCAACTAGGATTAAAAAAGAGAGCAAATTTAATTTTCAAAATTGAGGTTTCGGATAGTTCAGTTACTTTTTTTTTCAATGAATGCTAGATTTCTAATATAAATGAGGTTCACACGTACATGTTAACTATTTGCGTACATAATGTGAGGCGTTCTGGCAAAATGAGATGGAACTAGCCACAGGCCGTACTAGTGGAGAAAAAGGTAACTTCAATTTTCATATTTATTGATATATTTGTAATGTTACAAATAAAGAAAGTGTATACAAATTGTGGAATAACAGTGTTTTTAAGGAAAAACAATTGGCATCTTTCATTTTCAGGAATACCAAACTTGAAACTTTACAGGGCCTTTTTTCTCAATATTATACTTTCTAGACATGTTGATAAATGCAAAGTTTAAACAGTCACAGCTTGTCAACAGCATGTCCGATTGAAGTGCGGTAACGAAGGGACATACATGTACCCATTAGATGGAATTTTGTGTCGGGGTGATGTAAATCAAATGTATTTCTTTCCTAATAATACACGTACTTGCAAACCCTCATTTCGACCTGTGCCCAGTTCTGTATCATTTTACCAGAACGCCTCGCATGTACCGGTATTGTGTTCTGGCCTGTGTACAAAGTACATGTACGTACAGTACTGTACATTTCACAATTCATGCTGGTACACGTACAAATAGAGTCAGACACGTCGACATCCCGTCAGAAGTGATTACCCCCTCTATTGACCACGGTCATTTCTCAGTCACAGTCAGTGTGGGCTGTGACTGAGTCAGTTTGACTTTTGTGTTTTCAATTACCATTTACCAAGGTGTATGCAAATGAGGTACAACAAAAGGAAGTTCTGTAGAGTTGCTGGCTGGTAAAGTCCTTGTACATTATACATGTTTTGTACATGTGGACGTGTACATACATTATGTACATGTGTTTTCAATCTCTGTGTTTTATCACGTAAATCACAGATCGTAGTTAGGGCCCACGACATTAATTTTTTTCTTGGGAACATATTTTGTGCAACTTCTACTCTTCTTTAGTGTATGAAAACTATTTGGCATCCCTTTTTGGTTAATTTTATTGAAAAGTGGACTTCTTTAAAAATTAAAAGTTGTTCACGCTTTTTCCAGACAACTGAGGGCGCTGTTGCTGTCATGTCATTTCAGAAAGACACTGTTCAGTGTAGGGTTTTGTGTTCAAATTGTGAACCCAAAAATTGCTCATTGAAAATATCTGTGAGAAAAATTTTCACCAGGAAAAAGAAAATTTTCAACAGCAAATTAGCCGAAATTCTGGCAACTTGTGGTGCTGAAATAGCTGTAACATTGAGATTTCTGCCCGAAATGACCTCACACTTTTGCTCATGAATTTGCATTTAGCAAAAAATGCACCAAAACAAACATTAAAAATAAGGTCAAATGGGACACATTTGCAGGGACTGCGTTAAAACAAATTGCATTAAGTAAAGAATGGAACAAAGAAAAGTCCAGTGGATCACAATGACTCTAATCACACTGACATTAGTGCTGCTTGCAGTGGAATGATCAGGCATTCCAATACAGAGAGTCCATTCTGATTTGATTTTTTCGAAGCTTCAATTATACAAGAATTGTTGCGAGTACCTACATTGTAGTAGTACAGTGTACCGGTACATGTCCATTTAAAGGGAAAATACAACATTTGCAAACATCAAATAATAAAACTACCAAATTATTTTGAAATACCTTGCTGGACTGTTAGTGAATGACAGTGTAAAGCATCCTGTAAAATCATGGCACCTGGTATACTGTCATTTTCAAGAAAGTGGTAATTTTGTATCAATTTCCAACGCTGGTCGGCCGACCAGCGTTGGAAAAAACTGGCTTTTTTTCAAATACTGGCCCCAATTGACCATCGCACTTGTTTGCAATTGATTACACACCTATGAACGGGTACAAGCCAGCTAGACTGGTTCCCTGACCTTACAATTCCCCAATGTATGTAAACTGCTCTGTTTCTTCTTATATGGAGTCAGGGAACCAGACTACAGGAAAATGATTGTTTTTCTTGGTTTTTATAGCATTTTCGAACCCAAAACCTCAAAAAGTCAGTGTAACTATATTTGCTATATATTTCCAACCCCCCAATTCCATCCATTTCTGAAAATTACAGCAAAAGCAAATGATGTATATTCCCTTTAAGAGTGTTATAATTTTTCAGGGTTATTTGGAATGATGCCATTATTTGTAAGCATAACATAATTTTTGCCAATATTGGGGGGGAAAAAGATGTACACTTTACTTTTCCCCACTGTGCTCAATGCTGTAGACCAGAAAAGCTTTGTAGGACAGTTTGATACCTTTTTGGTTTTTATGCTAATAAATGCAAATTTCCATATGAAAGAGCAAAAGTATGATGTCATTTCAGGCAGAAACCTCAATGTCACAGCTATTTCAGCACCAACATTTGTCAGAAATTTGGATATTTTGCTGTCGTAAATTTTCTCTTTTTTTGGGTGATTCGGCTTACATTATGACAGTGAGTAAGCCATTGAGCAAAGTTTTCTTGCAAATGTTTTCAATGAGAAAATTATGGGTCACAATTTGAACAAAAAACTTTTGAAGTGAACAGTGTCTTCCTGAAATGATATCACAACTACAGTTCCCTCATTTGTCAAGAAAAGCATGGAAAAGTTTAAATGTAAAAAAAGTGCATTTTTTAACAAAATTAACCAAAAAGGGATGTCAAATAGTTTTCACACATATGTAAGAGGATTATAAATTTGTAACAAATATGTTCCCAAGATTCATGTCATGGGCCCTTTAACTGCAATGGCTAATCCATGGTATTGGTTGCTCTAGATGGCAGAAGTGCAACCTTGTCCCCAGGGTGTTGACCCACCATTGCTTGCTCTCTCACCCTGGTATTGGATCATTGTGTGTGCAGAATTTTTGAACACGTATGCCAATGAGGAATAGTCTGGTGCCTGCCTGTGCATTACATAAGCTTTTTTATTTAGTATGCGGAGTCTGGGGTAAAAACAGAATAAATTGTCACGCCTTGAGTTACAAAAACACGATTTTTTCAAAGTTAAAATCCCGCCAATATGTACCGGTAGTATCACATTTCATATTAATGTGAGCAAATTTAAAAGGAAAGGAGTATTTTTGAGAAGGCATGGACTTTATAATTACAATGATAGTGAAAACACGTACATGTAATGCATGTTGGAAATAACAACACCAAGTACACAATATAAATCCATTACTAGCCAATTGCAGTATCGAATCAGGATACAGGAAGAAAGTTTCCTACGAGGTTGGTAATAAAGTAAGCAAGGTTGGCAGAAGTGGTACTGTATGGCCTGTCTTTAACAGTGTTCTACATGCAGCTCCGGTAAATTTCCGCCTGAAACACACACAGCACGGTCTGAAAAGGAGCCCCCTTCATGTGCCTTTGATAGTACTATTACAAAGAGTTTGTGTTGGCATCCTGTTTTGCACATGCTCACCATAATTTTTTTTTTCAATTTCAACAAGTGACCTTCATTCTGCTACATGCCAAAAGAAAAATAGCTTTCTAAGCTTAATTTGCTGAATATTCATGAAGCACATTGGTCTGCCAGTTTCAAACTTTGATGGACAAGTCTCTACAGTACATGTTTACAGAGTTTTTTATCCTTATGGTTTATGTAGGGTGTGCCATTTATTTGGATTGAGGTGCATGGCCAGTTTTTGTCCAACATGATGCATATTCAATTTCAACATCTGGCAAACAAAGTGAGGAAATAGGTCATGAATGCTTCATGCATGACCATCAAGGGTCATTGTAAGAATTCAGGATATGAGAGACTTTTGTCCTTCATTTTTGGCCCGCTCAAAAGATCCATGGCCAGGTCATGGTTGATTCCTGCATGTACACCTCCACCGTTAAAGTCACTTTTTCAAGGTAGATCAGCAAAATGGAGCATAGCCTTGCAGGTGCATTGATATGCAGTGTTGTGAATTATCAAGGTTTAATCCCCCTTATCAGTAGTGGAACTGTCCAGCATGTACATGTACGTGGACGTAGTTCCTGTTCCTGTAGAAAGGCACATGTAGTGGAAGTACTGTCAATGAAAAGGTGCAATTTAGCATGAGAATGCAGGATTTGGCTGAGCTTACACACATGCACGGTAACTGTGAAAGGACACGCTTCATTCAACAACCCACAGGAGAGTGAAGCTTGGGATCTTTGCTGGATGACTTGTGAGATTTACTCAATATGTTTTTGTCGGTGAAATAATTCTCTATTGTCGAGGAGACCTTGTGTCAATAGCAAAAAAAAATTAACAAACATATTGACCACTGGAGTCTGGATGAAGTAGGACGTGTACAGTACGACAGTGCGTGTGTTGGCTCTCTCGTGGCATATCTCATCCTATGTGGGTCTAACGCTTAGACTCAAAAGCTGGCCGGCCTGTTGGAATTGTCAGCCTGCTTCTTCTAGTATCAGGCAACCCAGATTATAACCTGTGAGATATTACAGTGAGGCGGTATAGCTCGCAGTAGTTGAGGAGTTTATACAGTTGCCAAGAAACTTTTGAATTAGTTAACAGCAATTAGAGACTGGTGTTGTTGAGGAATGTCGGGGTATCCTTGGTCTCGTGTTGTGAAGCCAGTAGTCATCAACTCCAATGGCATCAGTGGTGAGTGAAACGTAAACATTGTGTGGAGTTTTAAATGTTTGGTAAGCTTGGCTTTTGAATTAAATTTGCCATACATGTAGTTTGCAAATGTACCGTGTATTACATGAACCATAGCATTTAAATTCTGCAGACTTAAGGGTTTTTTTTCTGGGCTGTCAAACAGAATGTAAATGTATACACTGTACACTTAAACTATAAATCATCCAACTAATGTTGTGTTGCATCATGGAATGCATGTGAATATGAGTACATACCGGTAAGTATGTACATATACATGTATACGTATCATACGTACTTTGCTATGGCTGTACAATATTTTTTTTTTTATAGCACAGTACATGTACTTGAGTACATGTACAAGTACATGTACATGTACATGTTCATGTACGTACACGTACTTGATAAGAGTACACGTAATTAATCCTATGAGTTCTGTATTCTCCCAATAGGCATTGATGATGGATCTCAGAGGGTGTTCTTTTCAGGAACAATGAATGCACAAAAATGTTTACTCATGCCTATCGAAGCTACATCACCAGACTACTGAAAGGTCAATCTTCTCAAAAAGTGTGACATGTACCAGTCTAGTCTTAGGCTTCAAATTGAAATCACTTGGCTTCACTCTCTGCCAGTGCAAAATGTTGAAGGTTAAGAATAGTCTCCTTTGAAAATTTGAATTGAGACTTCAAACTTGGCTGGTAAAATACTGAACGACCTTGTATTTGCCTCATGAAAAATTTGGAGAATTTTGTCAGCTGCGTTAAAGAGTATGCACATGTGTTTTGGGTCCCAGTGCACTCTGGGTCCCAGTCTGAACACATAATGTACATGTGGGCCTTATTGTACAAATTTGAGTATGTGGCACTATGTGCACATATTTGCTACATTGACAGAGGCATACAACATCTTAAGACTGAGTTGAAAAGTTATTCTTTTGAAAAGTGAAAAAAAATAAAAAATTTTTTTTGGTAAAACACATACATTGTACAGATATGAGCATTAGGTTGCTTACTTTGCCTTGATATAGCACTTAAGCAAACAGAAGAATGCGAAGATCTTGCTTGTAAATTTGTCTATGACTTTCAACATGGTCTTTGTAAACATTGCATGTAAACTAGTATTTTAAATTGTGTACACAAATATTATTGCCGTGTCTGACAAACTACATTTACATGTAAATGGGTGTAAAGTGCATTTGAAATTTATCTTCATTTTTTTGTCCAACTTGTTTTGATGAAGGTCAAATCGTTGACACCTTTCCTTCACTAATTGCTTGCTGACGGATACACTGCTTATGAAAACAGTAAACAGTACCGGTATGTACAGAGTTTATTTGTAATATGTGTACATGTACCGGTATGGTACCTGCACTGCAGGAAAGACCAGGGTCCAGCCTGGCCATACCTGTTGCTGAATACATGAAAGTTGTGGACATGTATCATGTATTTCCTCATTCCAAATCTAGGCTGTGCTTAATCTCTGGCAGAGAGGGATTGTTTTTTTTGGGGGGGGGGGAGCAGGAAGGATGTTGGGAATGGAATATTTTTGTGTGTAAATGTCTTGCGCATGTTTTGGCACCGATTTCATAAAATCAGATTCATTCTCTTGAGGTTTAAAATTTTGACGTCTGGTTTGGGGAGGGTCTATGAAAAAGTGCCCATTCGTGGACCACAGCTTGGTTATCAGTGATAATTACCGTATAACAGTTTTATTCGTCTCCTTGGACTACAAGGTACTGCTGGTACGTGTAGATGTTTATTAAAACTTTATTTCAAAAGAAGGTCTTATTCAACTGCTGAGAGCTGGAGGAGGGGTGTTTAGGTAATACCCCCTGGAAAGTTAACAAATTGCTGCGTAATAGTCTATCCTATTTATTCAGAACTTTGGGACAAATTTAAAGTTTGGAGGGGGAGGGGACTGCAAGCATTTACCTACAGGGACGCTGTACTTTATTTGGGGAAAGGGAGCGACACTAAGTTTAAGTGGTTAAAATTCCTCTTGCATTGTACATGTTCATGTCTATTTTAACAAAGTGTACTGTCTTTGCATATCAAAGGACATTTCCAACCTGAAAGGACTGACCTTTGCCTTTTTAAAAATTAAAAAAAGTAAACCTTTGTCGAGATTCCTGTTGAGTTGCCCCAGCAACTGTAAACACACGTGGGTCCTGAACTGAAGTTGTGCAGGTTTTTTGTGTGTTAGTCCTCCATGGTCTATGGAACACCTAGACTGATGCTTCATTGCAATGCATTGGCCTTTAATGGATCATCAAATCTTTAAAAATCTGTTGTTTAAAAAAAAGATCCCCTGCGGCGTTGAAGTTCTGACATTTGCATTTCTGTTTTTTTTCTGTAGAAAATACAATTGGCTGAGCTTTGCTCAGCGCCTACTAGTCTCTTTGCAGTGTACCGACCAGTATAAATTCATGATCATTTAAATTTAAATCCTATTCAGCTACATTGTTACTTAGTACGTTCCTGGACTCCAGTGGCCGATCCAGGGGGTACGGACGGACAGGGCGCCCCCCCCCCCCCTGTTCCGGATCACTTCCAAAATCTAATCAATTCGTACTTGGTCAAGGACTACCCCTACTGGTCGCTATACAGTGTACCGACCAGTAGGCCTATAAATCCATGATCATTCAAATTATATCCTATTCAGCTACATTGTTACTTTGTACATTCCTGGACTCTAGTAGCGGATCCAGGGGGTACGGACAGGGCACCCTCCCCCCCCCCCCCCCTCCCACCAAGTTCCGGATCACTTTCAATATTAGGCATGCAACTTTTCCTTGGATCCGCTGATTTCCTTGTTTTTTTACTTCTCATGAATGCCATTACAAATTGAAAAACACTGTACAAAGTCTTGTGCGGTTTGGAGTTTCCTCGTTTTTTTTCTAAATTCCCAGTTGCATGCCTGCAATATCTAATCAATTCGTACCGGTACTTGTCAAGGACTACCCCTATCCTGTTCACAGACAAACACACTAACCAACCAACCAACACACAAACCAACACCGGTGAAAACATAACCTCCTTGGCGGAGGTAATAACCTGAACATGTTTCTACAGTTTACATATAAGCATGTTAGCAAAATAGTACATTTACCCATCAGGAAACAGTATACATACATTTCCAGGTGTGTACGGGGAAGTTTACCATACAGCACAAATTCCTCGATAGACATCAACTTTGGGGAGTCAGATTGGGGTAGCAGTACTTTCCTCGCCTTCCACCACTGTGGCCTGGGTTTGAATCCTGCCAAGGTCAACATGTGTATTGGGTTTTCTGTCCCTACCTGATTCTATGGGTTTTCCTCGCCCCCCCCCCCCCTTCCTCCGTGCCCAGTGGGTTTTTTATGAAAGTGAACCAACTGCATTTTTGCATCCAGTTTTCAAGACAATGATGCTCAGTGATGCATAACTCAGAAAACCTAAACACGGTATCATTGAAAAGCATAGAGATTACCCTTTCAGATGATACCAGTTTTATAGCCAGTTAACATATCGTCTGTCCATACTCATTCTTTGAAGTTGGGTTAACTTTTTTTTGAAACGCCCTGTATGCAGGAATACATGTACACGTATGTATATACATGTATGTGTGGACGAACTTGTGTACTTTTGGCCTGCATTCTTGTTACAAGGTACATGTACATGTACATGCCGACAGTCACGTACCGTACACACGTTTGTTGTGTTGCGTTGATAACAGAAGGTCAGAAGGACTCCAGAGTGGAGTGGAAGACTCTGGACACATTGGTTTGATATTGCACGTACATGTACATGTACATGTATGCGTTCAGCCAGTTCACTTTATTCAGTTGGATTATGTGTGTGGTGTTGTGTGTTCTTGAATTTGGGGCAATAACTGTAGTCCAGCATGTATAATGGTGTTGATCTGGATCGTGGATGTACCGGTAGTGCCTCAGCCAAGGGCCCTACATCGCTGCTCGTCATCTCCTCGATCAAATCATACGGTAGGCCAACTCTAAAATCAATCAAATTTAATGAAGTGACGGTGGTCACTATCTGATGACATTTTAACTTTTGATTTTTTATTTGAATCTTCTGCGCAACCTGTGCTATTTTTGACAGATGTATATGTTCAATGTTCTCTGTCAGTGTCAGCCATGCCACTGAACATCGACTATTGATGTGCAATTGCGTTTTAAAAGTCATATAAATCAAGTATTGGAGTCAATGCACCAAAGTTTTTGGGGTTTTTTTGTTTTATTAAAATCTTTAATTGGTGTCTACGCATTTTCATGCACGCTATACAGGGTGGTTATAAAAAAGGACACACACATTTGACAGCAATTTTCACTTATTTTTAAAAATTATTTTTAAGTGTCGACTAGTAGCTATTAAAGTGCTGGCCTTTAAGCAAATGTGACAAAAAAAATTGTTGCATTTGCACATTTTGTCGTTGAGCTATGCTAATTTGAACATTTCATATGCGAAAAAAATTTGTCCACGGAGGTATACATTCCCTTCGTTTGACTGAGCTCAGCTATCGGAGCTTTATTTGAAAGGGCATGACATTTGATTGTTATGTTATGTAATGTTATGCAACAATGAACTTAAGCCGACAGCTCATTGAGTAGATGATCTTAACACTGACATGAATAATTGGACACCTTCATTAAAAGTTACCAGGGCAAAATATATTTTGGTGGGAAGGTTTTTAAAATTTTTATGAACTATGAAAATGTCCAATTTACATAACCCGTGGACAAGACTGATTTTGGTGACTTGTATTCAAATTAGCATAATATCACTATTTTTGTGACTTCTACTAAGTTTTTTTCACCATGCATGGTTAAAGGCCTATACTTTACTACTATGTGAAAAAATATTTAAAATAAGTTCATTAAGTAGGTGCAAATTGCTGTCAAAAGTGGGTGTCCTTTTTTATAACCATCCTGTACCGTACGTGTGTGCTGGGCATACCCGGTACATGTGCAGTTAATTTACATGTAGAGGAATAAGGTCCCTCATAAAAAATATGCACAACTATACAACATGCTCCAGGCTTATGTTAAGTTCCTTAAAATCAATAATGTGAACTCCTTGCATACGTTATTTGAAGCATCTGATCTCGGGGCCCAATTTCATAGCACTGCTTCATGGTTCAAATCACATTCATGTGCTTGTATAGTGCGGATGATATCAAGCATAGTGCAGGGCTTAATTACACACGGCTGTACAATGCTGAGTACAGCCAATGGACAAGACACAGTGCATCCTCCAAAATCAACCGACACTTTTTTCGCCATTCAGCCTCTATCCTCCAAAATCCTCCAAAACCACCTGGAGGTTTTCGGAGGATTTAGGTGGGTTGGGGTTGACATTGTAGCTTTGAAGCATTTTATGAATAGTCTTCTGTTACACAAACGCATCAACTCAGACCTTTCCAAGTTTCAATTCAATCATATCAATTCAGACCCTGTCATGAATGTATCTAACTTTTCACCAGTACACGTCATGACGTAAAATGCAAAGGTTTTGCGGCATTCCAAACGGATGAGGGATAAACACGCAACATGAAATATCTGTTTGGGAGCTGCTCGCAGCGAGCGAGGCCGGAAATATCAGAGGGCGCTACCCGCAGTTGATGGCCTGAACCCGTCTGGCATAGAGGTGCGTGAAAAACAATCCTGCGCCTGGGTCCGGTCAATGTCAAAATAATCCCGGCGCGAAGTGGTTTAATGACTTTGTTAAAGTTTCAATTTCTGTTTTCCCTCCTTTTTTTTCTAACCTTTGATACAGCATCGTGTCCCAACATATCCAATCCTCATGCAGTGATTGTGATGGTGGGCCTCCCTGCCCGGGGGAAGACCTACATCGCCAAGAAACTCACCCGCTACCTCAACTGGATCGGAGTGACAACTAAAGGTAAGTTAGTGTCATCGATGGCATTTCTTGTAGGAACTGTACAGAACTGTCCAAAATCTTGATATCTTGGTTTTTGTTTAGGGTGCAGTACAGTGACAAAGGCATTGTCTCTTACTCACTAGGGTTTTTAAAAACATTTGTTTGCAAGGAACTTTCCTGAAAACTCAAAATCCTCCACCCTGCAGGAAAAAGCAAAGTCGTAGTCTTTGTTCGCCTGCAATTTTCAAAAATAACAGCAGCCGGTCTGCGTATGTTTTTTTCTGAGTGGCATGATGTGCTATAGTTTATGTAATAGACCGTGGCAGTGAAAGCCACGGTCTATAATTTTTGAACAGATTCGCTGATTAATTATGCAAGACAACCGCATCTCGACCTCTAGATTTTGACCAATCAGCGGGTGCTTTCTATATCGGGTCTTCGGTCATTCATCCGTTACGCGTCATAGACATGGATAAAAAAACACCCTGTGTCACGTGCTCTATCATTTTACGCGATATGTGCCCGGTTGTTCGAATTGACCAATCAAACCATTAGTCCTGATTTGGGAATGAATGACGTCACGATTTAGTAAAGTGGACTCCGATTGGCTGGCGCGCGGCTTGCATATATCTGCCTGCTTAGACATATCAGACGTTATACAGGAGACTTGTCTCCGTGGATAATGGGTGATACTCGGACTAGATGTGCTACAGAGTTTGATACAAACATTTCCACAGGGTGAAGTCTGCAGACTTGTTGGGGGACTTCAATTTGACTGAATCAATTTAAAAAATAACTGAAACAGAATTACACACAATTGTATTGGGTTTTGTTTTATATAAACCCTCCTGCTATTTAAATAGTTGCAGACTGTCAAAATTCACTTCCACTTCCCCTACTATGTACTTTTAACAAAGGCTAGTCACCAGCAGTCTTCATATGTCAAACAAGCACTGTGACTAGTCAAACTGGGTCAACAGACAAAGCAGGCAAGCCGTCACAGCTGTTTTATCACTCACCGGGAGTCAAAGCATAGGTGTATCAAGTTACTTAAGTTGTCCCAGCCAGTCAATCCTTCTTTATTTAGGCTGGGCATTCTTAACTGTTTGAAAACAGTCAATTGATTGATTTTGACTGCAAGGACAACTTTGCACAAAATATGTATGTTTGCATACCGGTAGGAGGGTTAATGGAATATCACTTCATATAAGAATACGGTACAGTAAATCTAGCCTCCCTTGGTGATCTTTGGAGTGCTCTGTTTTTGCCTCAGCTTCGCCTCCGGAAATCTCAACAGATCACCCCAAGTGGCTAGTTTTTTATTTAACAGTATCAGTATAAGTATCAGTGTCTGACGACTGCTTTGACTTGGGAATTCAAATGGAAAGTCTGATGGAAAAAAAAAATTAGTTAAGACGAAAAGATCACGAGACTACCGGATAAGCCTGTTCGATATCCATTTATTTTTAAATTGGCATATCGTGAAAAAAATATCGGATATCGCGATATTATCGTGATGACGTCATTTTTCCATTCATGGAACAATGGAATAACAAAAAAAAAAAAAAAACACGACCGAAGTCACGATCCACCATGTCATGCATGTCCACTGCCGCGAAAAAGACCCAATATGTCCTGAACAAAATCGTCAAGTTTATTTGACTAGAGTCTCATTTTCTTTGCCAATTTAGGTAGAAAACAAATTCCACATTCAAACATCGAAAACAAAATTACCTTGAAATGTTGGATAAAAATGTGCAATTTATTAGAAATCCATATCGAGGAAAGAACGAAGCACAAGCACGCAATTGCACGCCGCATTGACATGATCTACACGTGCGCGCACGCATAGTACAGCCCACACCATTGCGGCAAGGGTGTGCTTCACTGAAAACAATTTACCAGTATTTCCATCTTTTCAGAATTACAAATAATATTTTTTTTAATGGAGTCCGAAATATTTCCTGGTTCAGAAAAAGTTCTTCATCGTTACAAACTAACAAAATATTTTTTTTTCTAAAGATTTTGTTCGAAAAACGATGTTAACTCAAAAAATGAGGGTGAAACACCCCTTTACAAAAAATGAATGGATCAGTCCAATTTGTTGTGACGCATTTTTTGTTCTGTGAACGAAGTAAAAGCCGCGACTGAACAGTTGGTTTTCGACGTTTTTTGTTGCTGAAAATATGAACAAATTTCAGAAGTTTGGGACAGCTTTGGCACTAAGCAAGTGTTAGTGCCCAGGCACAACCATGGAAGAGAAGCTTGTTCCGAGTCAGGAAAAATACGTGCAGGAAAATTTGATTCTAGTTCGCCTGCGCGGAGCTCCATGCGCAGAGTCGGCCTAAGCCTGTGGCGATTTTTTTTTTTTCTCTCCGGCTCCCAAACGCGTACGACATCCGCAATACGCTATGACGTTTTGGACTTTATACTTTTCTAAAAACATGGAAAGAAAATCAAAAATATAAATATATGAAATTCGGGCTTTATTTCCCTTTTTAATAAAATCCTCCCAAGCCTCATGTTAGAAAATAATAATAATAAAAAAATCATGTGTAACACCGTGATTCGAACCCGCAACCTCGCGGTATAAAACACAAGGAATTATCGACTGAGCTGTCACATTACTCGCTTCAAAAGTGGAAAACTAATCAATATATAGTGCCCACGTATCATAAAAGTATCGTAGAGGGCGCTTAACGTGCGTATGCGGATGTCGTTTGGTGCTGGAAAAAAACATTTGCGGGATCGGCGTGCGTGGTCTCCTCGAGCCGGTGCCGAAACGAAACATTCACTTCTCAACGTCGTAATCTACAATTCAAGCACATGTATTTGTGGTGTTTTGTCTATACAAATTCACATTTCCGTCAAAACAAAACAGGCACCGTATTTTCTTTGCGAAATGTCAGAGACTTCGTTTCCCTTCGGTTAACTCCACGCACGTGATTACGATTTTGGCACTTGGTACGTCGGGTGAAATTGTGTTGTTTGTACTGCACCACGTGCAGCGCAGCGTGGAAGACGCAAAATTCAATACACGTGACGTTAGTCAGTTGGTTCCGCCCCTGAATAGGTAAGACCTATCGCGGTAAATACAATGCGGTGAATTTGTCGTTTGCGGTTTTTCATGGGAGCGCTTTAGCGATGGATTGAAACTGTAAGGGATTGACTTTGGTTACAAAAAGCAGTACCTCAAAAGAATATCGCGATATTTTTCGGCATATCGAATTTCACGATGTGCCGATTTTTTTTTATGAGATCGATTCGATTTCCGATATGAAAATATAATCGAAATATCGTGAAATATCGCCATACCGAACAGGCTTGCTACCGGTCTTGTTTGTCAGGAAACCACTAGTCTGGCACTTGAATCACTGGACTCAGTTCAGTGGACCAGTGGATATTTCAAGCCCTGCCTGATGCTCACCAAGTGGCTAGGTGCATTTAGTACGTTATACATACAGAAGAAAAAAGGAGGGAGACACCAGAATGAGTACAGTGCGACTTGCTTTGCAGAATTTTAATTAGTGACATTTCGGAAAGTAGGCCTATCACTTGCCTTCATCAGACATAAGAATGATAGTAAAAATCAGAAAACGCATTATAAGTAAAACATACAATGTAAAGGACAAAATATAACCAGATAATTATAAACAGAACATAAAATTTACAGTGTACATTAAGTTTGAATATGTCCCTAGTGGATTTTTTTTTTTGGGTGAATTTCGTCGGAGATTTTTTATCCTTATCTTCAAAGCAGAAGATGAGGTTGTTCTCCTGACATGGATTGCTTCCTGATTCCAAGAGGCAGTATATCCAATTACATACCTACGAGGCGGGCTTAACCCTAACTCCCTAGCATCTTTTACTAGGAACTAGACCAAGTCCATCAAAATCAATCACTGTGCGTCCAATACAAAACTGCACATGAGACGTAATGGAATCCACCTCTGATGCACTGGTTGACATTCATGGACTTGCTGCACATGGCTTTTATCACAATAGCAGTACAGGAAGCTAGGCAAAATCAATCGGATACCCCTAGCACTGCTTCAGGCCATTAGGCCCAAGTCCATCATACTCCATCAATCTTTAGTCAAGCCAGGCCTTCTGGACCAAGTCCCCCAAAATCCACCAAAATGGGGGATGAATTTTGATGGAGTTGAGGTGGTTAGGGTTAAATTTGGCAGTTGTCATCAAGTTACCACATTTATTGGCATTTAGAAATGTAGGTGTGGTTTGTGATTAAAGAATCCTAAATAATTGATGGGTCGAAGTAAATATTCTTGAAAAAAGGCCAAGGCTGGTGCTTCCAAAACCTAGTTCTTATATTTTGTTAGGCATTTCAGGCTGCATGTACATAATGTGCATTAGCGTACCGAGAAAGTTTTCTTGGGGGGGGGATATTACGAAAAAAAGTTCTTCAAAATGTCAATATGCTGGACAGCTGTGTTGATGGTTTCAACCTCGTCCGCTTACAATCCGCCACATGCAGTTAACTTAAGCGGGCAGTGTGCAGAGAGTAGTGTTCATCAGTATGTGTGGCTAACTGTCTCCCTTCTTTCTCCCCTATTTTTGGGTGGGGGGGGGGGGGGAGAAATCGCTATGCCACTGATAATGTGCGAACTAGGGTAAAATTGTATATGTCAACTGAAACATGTTTAACTGCAACAATGTCTAATGGAAAATATGTTTGTATTGTTTGTAGTTTTGGCTCCTGTTATGTCATTACAAAATGAATGTCAGTACAATGATTGTTGTGCGCATTTCTGTTTTTTCAATTCTTTACATTTATCATTTTTTTTCTCTTTTCTTTCTTTCTTCATCAGTTTTCAATGTTGGAGAGTATCGGCGTCAAGCTGTGGGGAAACCCAGCAACCACGACTTCTTCAGACCGGACAACAAAGAGGCTCAAATAATCAGACAGTAAGCTCACCACGTCTCCTCAAATCTTGCTGTAGAAAATTGCCCTTCTATCTTTGATTCATGCAAATATTTGCTGGACATGCAAAAAAATCACCCATCTGTCTTTAATGCCTACAAACTAAGGATGAGATTACATGTCTATTCAAGGGCCCATGCAATGTAATTTTCTTAATGCAACGCTTGAAAGTGTACCTTTGTGTCCCATTAAACCTTATTTCAATTTTCGTTTTCTGTTTTCAAGGACAATTTGGTGCCTTTTTGTTTTTATGCTAATGCAAATTTCCATATTCATGAGCAAAAGTGTGATATCATTTTCGTTTTCCGTTTTCAAGGACAATTTGGTGGCTTTTTGTTTTTATGCTAATGCAAATTTCCATATTCATGAGCAAAAGTGTGATATTATTTTTCGTTTTCCGTTTTTTCAAGGACAATTTGGTGGCTTTTTGTTTTTATGCTAATGCAAATTTCCATATTCATGAGCAAAAGTGTGATATCATATCAGGCGGAAACCTCAATGTTGCAGCTATTTCAGCACCACAAGCTGCCAGAAGTTTATTGTAAATTGTATTTATCTGGTTGTTGTTTGTGAAATGTAAATTTTAAAAAAATCATTAAAATTGCACCAATAAAAATTGGCCAGCCATCCTACAGACCTGGGGCCAATTTCACGGCGCTGCTAAGCACAAAAATTTGCTTAGCACAAAAAAAGCCTGGCTTATAAAAGCAGGTAACCAGCCAAAACTCCACGTGATTTTTGTGCTAAGCAAACAACAGCTGAATACTAATTCAGAGCAATATACATCACCTGGAGTTTTGGCTGGTAACCTGCTTTTATAAGCTAGACTTTTTTTGTGCTAAGCAAATTTTTGTGCTTAGCAGCGCCGTGAAATTGGCCCCTGATATTTGGATAGTATTTGCTTGGGTTAGTCCGATGCATGTTTTCCTGTTGTTGAGATGCTTATTTAAATCCGAATGATGTTTTCCTTTCAGACAATGTGCTATGATGGCTCTAAACGACATGGCCAGATGGTTTGAAACAGACGGTGAAGTTGCTGTAAGTTGTTATATTAACCCTATAAACTCCCTAGTGTCTTTTACCAGGAACTGGACCAAGTCCATCAAAATCAATCAATCACTGTACGTCTAATACAAAACTGTACATGACATAATGAAATCCACCACTGACGCACTGGTTGACATTCATGGACTTGCTGCTCATGGCTTTTATCACAATAGCAGTACAGGAAGCTAGGCAAAATGAAGCGGATATCCCTAGCACTGCTTCAGGCCATTAGGCCCAAGTCCATCATACTCCATCAATATTTAGTCACGCCAGGCCTTCTGGACCAAGTCCCCCAAAATCCACCAAAATGGGGGGATGGATTTTGATGGAGCTGGGGTGGTCAGGGTTAACCCTCCTCCATCTCTGGCTGGCAATTTCAACAAGGCCAGCCCAGCCGTCAAAATTAAATCAAGTGACTGTTTTTAACAGTTGAGTGCTCCCTGCCTTCATAAAGCAGGATTGACTGGCTGTGATTGTTATGAAACCTGATACAGCTATGCTTTGACTGTAGGAGATTGATAAGCCAGCTGTGCCTACCAGTCACCTGCTTTTGTCTGTTGATGGAATTTTACTGTCACAGTGCCTACAAGAAATATGATCTGAAGGTTAATGTTAGGAGAGTTAATGCTTTTATTTTTGTTCTTCATGGCCAAACTGAAATATTTTTTTACATGGCACTTGACGTTGACAAGATATATATTATTTATTTGTAACTTTATGTGCCTACGTGTACGCTTGTGATATCAGCATACAAGAGAAATATAAAAATCACCATCCGTAATCGACAGCGTTACAGTCTTAGGTCTGCAAGTAAATTTTTATTAGATTATCCCAAGGGTAAAATGCTGTCTACTTTAGGAGATCGTGCTTTTGTCTCAGCAGCACCTAGTTTATGGAATGCCTTGCCCTTAAACATCAGGATTGAACATTCAATGTGTTCTTTTAAAACTAAACTTAAATCTTTCCTTTTTAAACAAGCATTTAGTGATTCTTAATTTCTGCCTGTGCGTCTGACTTCGGGGCGGGGGGGGGAGGGGGTTGTTTTTATTTTTAATTAATGGTTATTGTGTATTTTTTGCATGTGAGTTTTGATATTTATTTGTGTGTATTTAGCTAATTTTTGCAATTGATTTAATTACCTGTTTACTTTTTACTTTATTCTTAAATATGTAATGCGCTCTCGAACAGGCTGGTCCTGGAGAGAGCGCAATAAAAATGCAATAATTATTATTATTATTAAAGATTAAACAGGTAATTCCAGCGCGATGTAATGTCTGTAACAGAGCTTTTAAGAGCTCAGTGAATAAACCTGAAAACACATTTTTCTAATCTTTTTCATCCATTATCTAGTAATGGTCAAGGAGATTACAGACTAGGAGTTTTGGATCATTTCTCTAAACGATTAATTAGATATCCATGGTTAATTGGCTCCATTACGGATATTACACTTCCTTTCACAATGCTCAAATTGCCCAAATGTGTCTTTCATTAAATGAATTACAGCACAAAGCTATCAAAAAGTAACTTCTCTTGTTGCAAAGTTTTGCACTCGTGGGTGATCTACAGTAATAACTCATTGCTTAAGACAAAATGACTACATTCCGAGCAGATGCTTAAAAGTAGCTAAATAATTAAAAATACCAAAATCATTGATTTGTTTCCTAGACCGTACCCCGCACTTCTTCCACTGATTGAGATTTTCACTGTTCCATTGATTAGGTATTTGATGCAACAAACACAACCAGAGAAAGAAGGAAACTGATCATGGAATTCTGCAACCAACGATGCTACCAGGTTAGTATTGACTTGTGAGCAGATTACAGTTAAAGGGAATATCAACATTTGCAAACATCAAAAAACAAAACTACCAAATTATTATGAAAAACCTTACTGGACTGTTAATGAATGATAGTCTAAAGCATCCTCTATAATCACGGCACCGGTGTGCTGTCATTTTCAAGAAAAGTGGTATTTATGTATCAATTTCGAACGCTGGTTGGCCGACCAGCGTTGAAAAAAAACTGGCTTTTTTTTTTCAAATACTTCCCCCAATTTACCATATTTAGTTCGTCCGCATTTTGTTTGCAATGGATTACACACCTATGAATGGGTACAAGCCAGCTAGACTGGTTCCCTGACCTTACAAATACAATTCACCGACGTCTACAAATTGCTCCGTTTCATCTTAAGTGGGGTCAGGGACCAGACCACAGGAACAGGATTGGTTTTCTTGGTTTTTCCAGCATCTACAAACACAAAACTTCAAGCAAGTCAGTGTAACAATATTTGCTATAAAATGCTAAAATCCCCCAAATCCATCCATTTCTGAAAATTACGACAAATGCAAATGTTGTATATTCCCTTTAAGAAATTAATGGCTATTCCCTTTAAGAAATTAATGGCAGGGGTTTTATTTCTTTTTCCTAACCACTAAGTTTATAAAAAAAATAAGCATTTTCTTACCAATGATTTATTGAGATTTGGAAAATGCATTGCAAAACGTCATTCATAAATACCTAAGACAGTTTACGCATTCCTATTGGTCGAGAGCCCGTCACGTGGCCGGTCTTAAACGGATGATAAAGACATGGCTAGCTGGTCTTAAACACTTTTCCAGTGTCACAATAAAATGTGGACTCCTAAAAATCCAGTGCCTCTTATCGTTTCATTGGTTGAACGTTCACAATCCTCACGTAGGCATGCGCAACACTACCAGGGAGTCAGAATGTTATAGTTCTAAATTCAAAACGCAACGCGCCAGGTGCGTTCTGCGCGACATCGCAAAGAACATGATACGCGCGTGTCAATCTCCATAAAAGGGTTGTTTACATCTTACTCGCCAGCTGAACACTCCATTATTTTGCAAGAGGGATGTTTCAAAAAACATAAAGTGAATTTGTTGAACAAAATCGGATGTTTTGAACGAATTATATGATTTTCTTTTACCGAAAAGGTATTTATGAATGGGAATAAATATGTGCTCCGTCGGTATTTATCACTCTGTTTAAGACCACTTAGAGTCTGGGTGCTGATAATTACCCTCGCCTCCGGCTCGGGTAATTATCAGCACTCAGACTCTAAGTGGTCTTAAACAGAGTGATAAAAACCTCCGGATCACACATTTATTCCCTTATTACGACACAAAAACATGCATCTCCATAATAACCATGATTGAGTTTGAGTAAAGTTAGACTCGACACGGACTATGTTGGGCACCAGTAGTAAGGAAGGATTTTTTTTTTTTTAAATAGTGTACTATCAAAATTGCTGTTTCCAACAGTTGTGTGCAAATCGATGTAGTCCCCCTTATTTTTAGCGGTACATGGAGTTTTTCAAAGTGAATCATTGTTTACAAAATTTCATCTACATTTGTCAAGTTCTGAAGTTTTAAACTCAAAAATTGTACATATTGTTGGTACTTGTCTTTCATTTCCTTCATTTATCAATTTAACTTTTTTTCAGGTCTTCTTTGTGGAGTCAATATGTGAAGATCCTAACGTTGTACAGTCCAACATAGAGGTATGTATCCATCGTGACATTGCCCCCCCCCCTCCCAAAAAAAAGAAGCCTTTAACTTGGACAGGTGATACCCTCAAAAACAACCATGGCCCTGCTGCACAATACAAGATTGTTCCATTATCAGCGAACTACTGATTTTTGGAGCAATGCATACAAATGTTGTCTTCAAACTTTTTGTATTGAACTGCCAATCTATAAAACGGAGATAAGCATCTCATTCCCCTCTGCTGGGTTAAATATTTGTATCTCCCTGAAGATTTTGATGTCATGAGGCCAGTTCATACTTAACGCGAGAGTGAACGCGAACGCAAATTTGTGACGTCACGGCAAGTATTCGTGTTGTGAAATCTAAACAATTTAACACAACTTGGGCGAATTTCGCATCAATTTTTTTTCATGATGTCATATTTGCTTTGCATTCGCGTGAAGTATGAAATGGTCTTTCTACGTGTATCTTTTTTTCCCGTTGAACATCCTAATGTTTGATAATGGCAGAGTTTTTTTTTTAAATTAAATTTTTACAACGTGTTTCATATTTCCATTCTATTATCTGGTTTGCATTGTGGCATGTGAGATAGGAGGCAATCATGAATATGTATTTAAAATTTACAATTTTGAAATGAAATTCTGGATAAAAAGAAATGATTTTTTTGGTCAGTGTCATGGCTTAGAAGTGGTTCAGATGTAAAGAAATGCCAAATGTTGGTAGAAAGTCAAATTCAAATCACAGACTTTGTATGGTGTCTCCATCCTACAAAATCTTACATGTATCTCAGCACCACCCCAAACAAAAATTCAATATTATCATTTAAAATGGCTTGCCTACCGTTACTTACACACTTTTCCAGAGCCTCAGACAAGATCTGCTTAAGACCATTTGTCCTTTTTATCTGATCTCCCTTACAGGAAGTCAAGCTCGGCAGTCCTGACTACAAAGACAACGACAAGGAGGAAGCAATGGCGGATTTTATCAAGAGGATAGATCACTATAAGAATTCTTATGAACCTCTGGACGAGACATTAGACAGGTCAGTCCGAAAACCTCTACTGAAAATGACGGTGTTAAAATAAAATCATCACAAGTTGTCCATTGGCGGATGGGGAGGGGGGAGGGAAGGGGGAGGGAAGGGGGGTCTCACAAGTTATCAACTGGCGGATTGGGGGGGGGGGGGCCTTGGCTTTTGCCCTCCCCAACAATTTTGATTCATTTTTTTTTATCGGAGGTGAAGACACCTTTTTGCCTAAAATTTTCAGGAAATAAATTACATATAGACCGCTTGCAGACGCGATCGATAATTGACGCGCTAAGGTGAGCGACGCCATGTTCTGGGACAAAATGTGCGTGGATAGATATACGCCTGTCCCACAAGATGGCGTCGCGCGCCTTCGCGCGTCGATTATCGAACGCGTCTGCAAGCGGTCTATTGTGTATGTCCCTCGCCAGCCTTCAGTTTGCTCTGATTATCTGAACTTCAGCGTAAAATCTAATGGACCTGTTTATTTTTCCTCACATAGGGATGTGTCATTCATCAAGATCATCAATGTAGGCGAACGTTTCTTAGTCAACAGAGTGAGAGGTTGGTGTTCAGATTTGTCTTTTTACTTGAACTTTTTAGACAATTTTTTTTTAATATTTAGACCAGTCTCACCGTACCCTCAATAGTACTTTCGCCTTTAATCTCATTATTTTTGGTTCTCGGACACCTATTCCATTGCAGTTAAGTGTACTTGATGACAACCATAGGTTAGAAGAACTCGTATCAGAACTTGAATGTTGTGTAATCTTGGGCGTGTCTTTCCTGCGTCAGTACCAATATACACCAGTAAAGTACTAGTGTTCCCCCTCAATAAATAGAATGGTAACAGTTGACAAGAATTCAAATATTCAAAATAGACATTTAGAATTAATTTGAAATGGCAATAGCTGCTCCAAAAGAGGGATCAGGATGCCTGGCACGTCCTGTGCTAACTACTTTGTTGACATAAAATCCGTTGCGCATTTCATTAAATACTGACATTCATCTTTCATTTTGAATATCCCGTATTCCCAATTGTGCAGGTCATCTTCAGAGTCGTGTTGTGTACTACCTCATGAATATTCACGTCATGCCCAGGACCATTTACCTGACAAGGGTGAGTGTGTGAGAAGGGCAACTATTAAAATGTTCAGGAAATTACGTGAAAGATTGACAAGACAAGAAGTGAATTTTGCAGGAGCAAAGAAAATTGATTTGAATTTTTTTTCCTATTGACTGACCTTCCAGGTGGTAAAATCACACCTAGTTGTGCAATGTTTCCTTGAATATAAAGCTGACCAGTTGACCTTTAACCCTAACCCCTTTGAGTGATTTACTAGGAACCTTCCTCACTCTTGCAAAATCCAACACCATGTGGTAAACTCAACACCCAAACTGTTGGACTCTGATTGTGGTGTTATGCCTGATCCCATGTAAAGCATAATCAGTTAACTAGAGCAGTACTCACTCCAACAGATACCAACAGAACACGCAGTTGGATTTTGAAGGGTTAGGGATAGGGTTAACTATCTCGTATTGTTACATGAATATCGTGTGTTTGGATACTGTAATTTCATTGGTCGAGAATGGCCACGTGTCCAGTCTGTAAAAATGCATATACAGTGGTTAACCTCGTATACAATGCGCGTGCGCGTGTAGAACCTGCAGGCGCGCTCGCAACTAAGAACTCCTACAATGCGCAACCGCTCAGTCTCATATGTCCGGCAGGAAAGCCTGCAGTTATCAAGGGCTACAACGCACTGATTTAATTGATTTCTTGCCAAGTAAGTTACAAGCATTTATCTTTTTCGACTTATTGGCACGAAACAATGAAACAATTGTTGACTGCTGTGATGTGGGATATGCCGTTTTTAACACCCCCGAGGGACGCATTCGTCCTCGGGTGCTAGGCACCCCTCGGGTGTTAAAAACGGCAGATCCCACATCACAGGAATCAACATTTATCAAACGGCATTGAACATTGAAAACACTAAAATTTAGGTGGTTACAAGTCAGATCACAAGTATAAGAGGGGATGAACTATAATAATAATCGGCATTTAAGAACGCTCTTATTAGTAAACTAAATCACATTGCTTACAGTATTATTATTACCCCTGATCATTGGGCCAATAAAACATTCCAAATACCATCTCAGCTCCCTGGGGAGTATACAGCTCGATGCTGCCTGTTAGGCGCAAGCAAGCTTATTCAATCACAATAACCATCTCTGCCCTCACAGGTACCCATTTACTCCTGGGTGGAGAGAAGCAATGAGTGACAAAGTGCCTTGCTCAAGAACACATGCACCATGACCCCGCCTGGACTCGAACCCACAACCTGCAGCTTTACCCACAGACCACGAATCCAGTGCCCTTAACCACGAGGCCACAGCATCACTGTGACAAAGGAATGCCATTGTCACAATTTATATGAATACATGTAGCTTGGTACTCCAGACAGGATAACTTGTGATAACTTGTAACGACTTGATTTCATCCTTGGAGTTTTTGAATTTGTGTGTGTGTGTGTGACTGGTCATTTGACTGCACATTTTATTCGTCTTGAATCGCATTGAATCATTTTCCACACGCAGCATGGCGAGAGCCAACTCAACCTGCAAGGGAGGATAGGCGGAGACTCGGACCTGTCAGAGAGGGGCTTTCAATACGGCAAGGCCCTGGCCAAGTACATGTCGGAGCAGCAACTATCCAACCTCAAGGTCTGGACCAGCAGGTTGAAGCGGACCTACCAGACGGCGTCTAAGATTGAGGCACCGATTGAGCAGTGGAAAGCACTGGATGAATTGGACGGGGTAGGTCTTAGCATAGGACACAAACCAACTCACGGTAAAGTTGGGGGAAGCCTGTCGCAACTTTGTGTACTAAAGATGGTTGCCGGTGCGCTGGGTGAACTGGATGGAGAATATTTGGCATAGGACACAAACCAGGACATGGTAGAGCTGGGGGTAGGGGGAAGGGTGTGTCATGTTAGCAATGTTTCTTTGCCTATTATACATTATTGCGTTACGCTGAATGAATTGAACGGGACACAAACCAACTCTGGTAAAGTATGTTCATGTGTGTACATGTATACACATTCAAATTGTGGACGTTGAACAATAGGTGACACTAGGGTCCACGATTGACCAAAGGTCCATGATAAACAATGGTGTACGAAACATATGGGAGGTCTTCCTAAAAAGTTGCAGTGCAACCAAAAGAGGGACAATAGGGGGTCCACGATTGAAGGTGTTTACACACATTTGTGTGTGTGTGTGTGTGGGGGGAGGGGGATATGCCACGTTAGCAGTGTTTTCCCCGCTTGCTGTAGATTGTTGTCGTTATGCTGGGTTGATTGGATGACGTATGTTTAGCACAGGACACAAACTAGCCTTTAGTCAAGTCCCACGCGCCTATACCCAGACCATCCGGACACGTAACGCACCCTGGATGCAGGCACGAAACAGACTAGCCGCCGCGAGGGCCTTTACTATCTCGTGGAACTAATCACTTATTCATTTATTCACGTATTATAAATCAAGCAATATAAAAACCCAATCATCTAACGGTGGTTTGCAGTTACCAGCAACAGCACCCGCGCCATGGCGCGCGTGCTGTCTGGCGCCAGACGACGGCTGATTTACGGTAGTAATTGTGCATTTTCATTGGTCAATTCACAACGGCTAATGCATTATGCATGTCTACCAAATCGGTAGACAAATGTAAAGAAAAACATAAGCGTTCTCCACAAGATGATAAAGGCCCTCGCGGCTTCGCCGCTCGTGCTAGTCTTTTTATGTGTCAGCATCCGGGGTGCGTCACGTGTCCGGGTAAGCGCGTGGGACTTGACTAAAGGCTAGACACAAACATGATAAAAGTGGAATTTCACGTGAGCTGTGTTTCCTCAGATTAAAACTTCTTGCCATTAAATTAATTGAATACCCGAAAAGCTGTTGTACATGTGATGAATCAGCATGCAATCTAAGAGTGAACCAAAGAACACTTTTTCTTTTTAATTGATTTATTTTTTAATTTTCATTCCCGTTTGCACTCAAAATGGCAGATGAAAAGGGTCTTCCCATTTATGACTGAAAAGGAAAATTAGTTTTTATTTTAAAAAAAAATGGTTTGACTCCAATTATAGCCTGCGTTTTTATTCATATGTTGAAGCAAGTTTTTGAGAGTTTGAGTATTGGTAATAAGGCCAAAATAAAAAATAAGTCGGTCTCTGGTCAGCGCGCGCGTCGATTTTAAGCATGCGCGTCAATCTTTTTTTTTCCAAAATGTTCCGCGGTAGCTCCAACAGCGCCCTCTATTTCCGCACCTCCTCAATTTTTTTACCAAAGAGCACCAAGGAATGGGAAATTGCACCAAGGCAAATGATCGAAAGCACCAAGGCAAATTATGGAGGACACCAATGTACTACATGAGGACACCAAAAAAGCAAAATAGTACCCACCTTGTCTGTACAATCCAAGCTTGAAAAAAAAAAAAAGCAAAAAAAAAAAAAAGCCGCGTGGCCGCGTCAATTCCGGAACTTTGGTCTGACCAGAGACCGAAAAAATTTTTTTGTTTGGCCTAACGTATGGTTTCTGTATTGTGTGTACCATTACCAGGGAGTGTGTGACGGAATGACGTACGACGAAATTCAGGAAAAGTACCCGGAAGAGTTTGCACTACGAGACCAGGACAAGTACCACTATAGGTACCCTATGGGAGAGGTAAGAAGCACCATAGATTGGGCCATGATACATGGGTAGGGAGGACAAGTACCACTATAGGTACCCTATGGGAGAGGTAAGAAGCACCATAGATTGGGCCATGATACATGGGTAGGGAGGACAAGTACCACTATAGGTACCCTATGGGAGAGGTAAGAAGCACCATAGATTGGGCCATTATGTGGGGTAGGGAGGACAAGTACCACTATAGGTACCCTATGGGAGACGTAAGAAGCACCATAGATTCGACCATGATACATGGGTAGGGAGGACAAGTACCACTATAGGTACCCTATGGGAGAGGTAAGAAGCACCATGGATTGGACCATGATACATGGGTAGGGAGGACAAGTACCACTATAGGTACCCTATGGGAGAGGTAAGAAGCACCATAGAACATGATCCATGGGTAGGGAGGACAAGTACCACTATAGGTACCCTATGGGAGAGGTAAGAAGCACCATAGATTGGGCCCTGATACATGGGTAGGGAGTACAAGTACCACTATAGGTACATGTACCCTATGGGAGAGGTAAGAACCACCATAGATTGGGCCATGATACATGGGTAGGGAGGACAAGTACCACTATAGGTACCCTATGGGAGAGGTAAAAAGCACCATAGATTGGGCCATGATACATGGGTAGGGAGGACAAGTACCACTATAGGTACCCTATGGGAGAGGTAAGAAGCACCATAGATTGGGCCATGATACATGGGTAGGGAGGACAAGTACCACTATAGGTACCCTATGGGAGAGGTAAGAAGGACCATGGATTGGACCATGATACATGGGTAGGGAGGACAAGTACCACTATAGGTACCCTATGGGAGAGGTAAGAAGTACCATAGATTGGGCCATGATACGGGGTAGGGAGGACAAGTACCACTGTAGGTACCCTATGGGAGAAGTAAGAAGCACCATGGATTGGACCATGAAACATGGGGTAGGGAGGACAAGTACCACTATAGGTAACCCTATAGAAGAGGTAGGAAGTACCATAGATTTGGCTATAGTATGGGAAGGGAGGATAAATAATTTACACAGTGGAGAAGTAATATGCACCACAGTCGGTACCCTATGAAAGAGGTAAGAAGCACCCAAAATGAAACCATAGTATGGGAGAACAAATACCACTTTAGTACCTAAAATGGGACCATGATATAGGCAGGGAGGGCAAAAATCACTACAGGTACACTATAGGGGGTAAGAACTACCCCAAATGTCGCCACGGTATGGGAAAGAAAGATGTTTTAACATTAATACAAAATAATCTTACCCTCTAATTTACATGTTTTTATTTTTTTATTTTGTGTCTTCCCCAGTCATACCAGGACTTGGTGACAAGATTAGAGCCAGTTATCATGGTAAGTCTAAGTTTTATTTGGTTTACAAAAAATGCTGTAAAATTGAAAACCAAGAGCGTGTATCGAAGTCAAGAATGAGCAAGTTTTCCCTTTTTCTACAGTTTGCATTGGATTTTGAAATTGTTCAAGGTGGTGCACTGTCACGGTTTGTTTCTGAGTTAATAATCAAAATTACCTGCATTTTCAAAATTGACTTGATTTTGGTGATGTTAAAAGTAAAATCAGAACCTTGACTGTCTATGAACATTGAATAAATGACTTGAAATTTGTAGGAAAATAATACAAAGCGAACCATTTTTTTTCCTCTGTGCTGAATAGGAACTGGAGAGACAGAAGAACATTCTGGTCATATGCCACCAGGGCGTGATGCGCTGTCTGTTGGCGTACTTCCTAGACAAGAGTTCAGGTAGGTCTCAGCATATCTAACAGGGTTCCCAGCCCCTCTGGAAAGCAGGAAAAACCTTGAAAACGAGCTTCCATTTTTCCAGTAAAAAAAAAAAAAATCAGGGAAAAACTCAAGGGAATCTATTAGTGACCTAAAAGAAAAAGGTCTTCACCAGTTTGGTGTATGTGCGTCTTGTACCATGCGTCCAAGTTGTGTCCAGTGACTGACTGGCTATGGTGGCTTTTTAGTGTTTATGCAGTGTGAATATTATCAGTACATGTTTTTTAGTTGCTTTGCTGCAACCGCCTCTTGACTTCCCAGCAACCTCGTCCACACGCAAGTCTATGAGACATGGTCAAACTGACAGTACTGCGTCGCAGAGTGCACAAAGACCTGCAATAACAATAACCATATCTTCTACACGCATCTGGACAAGCTGGTTTTTGACCATTTTTCTGTAAATGGCCGCCATTTTTCAATTTAGGCTTTTATAAAAGTTTCAATGCCGTTTTCACCATATACCGCCAATATCTTATTGTTTTATAAGAATATCTTTTAAAACAAATTCAGCATTTCTCCCCAATTTTGAGAAATCTGCTTCTGATTTTTTTTATTTGGACCACCCTGTAGGCTTGCCCCTCTAGGAGTAGCAAAATGCTAGTCATTTATTCACAGCTGCACTATGCACAGATATCGAGATGCCTTCAAATTTTTAAATGCCAAACCATTATCTTTCTCTTTTTGTTTCCTGAAACAGAAGAGCTTCCATACCTGAAGTGTCCTCTACATACAGTCATCAAACTCACACCAGTGGCCTATGGTAAGATCGAGAGTGCTTGCGTTCACCCAACAGACCATTATTATGTTGCGGCCATCTTGATTTTTTCCCATTCAAATCAATGTAACCAAAGCGAGGCTGGAAGGTAAAATAGTCTTGTTCCGTTTTTTGAACAAAAAGCATTATCATTCAGTACTGTTATTGGATACAGGGGACATGACTAAAATGGTGGCAGCATGATGAAGGTCTATAGACCTTATGCGTTAAAGGTATTTCAGAGGGAGTTCTTTGTTATATATTAAACCTTACTCTGCCAGACGCAACACAGTGCATCGGCTGTAAAAGTCTGAGGGACCTTGCTGCATTGAGCCATCAACACCAGTGCACAAACTGTCATATCTGAGACAAACGCTAGTCCTGTTGAACATTGCCACAGTTGTATCCTGCTGCATTCGGTGACCACAGACTCTGAGGCAGTTTGGCCTTGAGACTTTGACCTGGACCCAATTTCATAACACTGCTTAACAGTAAGCAGAAAAGTTGTGCTTACTATATAGCAGAAAATCATGCTGCTGCTTAAGCACTATTTCATGCTAACGGTTGCGCGCGCATGGAGATTTCTATTGTTACGTCACTGATTTAAGCAAAGTTTTCTTCTGGGGATAAGCGTGCTTTTGCTGTGCTTACTGCTTAACGGTCCCTATGAAATAGATGGATGCTCGGTAAGCACAAAGTCGGCTGTTAAGCAGCGCTATGAAATTGGGCCCTGATGGATTTTGCAACACTAATCATGCTTGTCATTCTGACAAGGGTTGCATGTTGCTGTGTTTAGCAGAGTTTCTAACCAAAATACCCCAGGGTTTATGTGGTAACAGTGAATGCACAAGACGTTTACTCATGCCAGTCCAAGCGATACAAAACCATTGCCGTCTGACTCTGCCTTAACGCACTTGTGTTCTTGGGCAAGACACTTTACTACAATTGTCTGTCTCCAGTGAGGAGTATATATGGGCACCTGTGAAGGTAGAGACCAGAATGCGCTGATCTCGAGCTGCTGCAGAAAAAAATGGTCTCATGGCTTGATGGACAGGGGTAATAATTGTGAAGGGCTTTGTGACTTTTGGTATAAAGCGCTATATAAGTACCACATTATTATTATTATAAGTTTGGGCATAAAAGATACTGGGAAACATCCACTGTACAGCTTTTTAACAAATTTGGAATTTTTTAGTTTCAGTTTTATTACTATTTCTTTTACTTTGAAGAAATCTTGAGTAAACAGTGTGTGTCAATAAAAACTTATAGAGTCGGAAGGTGTAGTAAATACTCTACACAATGGTCTTTATCCCTTGAATTCCAAGTTGGGCCTCTTTTCAGATTATCTGGTATCTAATGAAAGGCTTTCACATATACCAAAAATGTGTGTGAATGCCTTTCATTAGATACCAGATTATCTGAAAAGTGGCCCAAGCAGATTTTGACCGTCTTTACAAGCTTTGCCGTAACTTTTAAACAAAAGGTCCAAATCACACAGAACAAAGATCCTGTCCAGGGTGAAGGAACACTCTTATCATCTCATGGTAAAAAAAAAAGATTTAGTTTCCTCAGAAAAATGTTTGACTGCTACATTTTGTTTTGAGACACGCTGTACGTTACATTTTTTGTCGTCCAAATTTCAATTTTTTTTTTAGGTTGTAGAGTGGAAACGATCTCTCTAAATGTGGAGGCTGTAGACACACATCGGACAAAGCCTGCGGTAAGTCCAACTGTGAAATATTCTAAGCTTATATTTAAAGTTCTCCTTCAAATTCTCTCATAATCCACGCCCAATTTTTTGAATAACTTTCTTACTAACCGAAAATGGTTGCATATTTAATTTTTCACAAATCCACTGTTCTGGATCACTTTTATTTGCATTAAATTAGTTAGTACTGTGTGAACCGTCAAAAACGGGATCTATGCACATGTGCGTACAACCTGGGGGGGGGGTGTTCTGTGGAGTTTGAGCTTTGAAAGCATAGTGCATGATTTGAATACACATGCCTCGTTTTGGTGATGTCATTTGGGGAATTCCAGCATTATGTATTGCCGTGACAGAGCTTTTAACCAGTCCACGCAGAGATTATTTTGGCAAGAAAACGGAACGAGGTGAGGGTTTACTTTTCACTCGACCTCAAGCCAGGCGGGTTGAAGCCATCACCCTCGGGCAGCACACTCATAATTCCAGCCTTGCTCTCTGCGAGCGGGCCGCTGACAGATATTTCAGGCCTCGCTCCCTGCGTGTTTGTCTGTCATCCGTTCCGAATACCGCAAAACTTTTGCGTGTATACATGTCATCTGGCGCGAAACCTGAAAATGTATTTTTTTCAAATCTTATACATCCGTCATCTAGTAATGGTCAAGGAGTTTACCAGATAGCAATAATAAATGAGATATCATGGTTAATTGGCTCACTCACGGACATTACACTTCCTTTCATAACGCTGGAATTGCCCTCTTTTTTTTTGAGGCAACAAAATATGTATCAAAATGTTTGAGCTGAAACTGTATGCTTTGAAGGGGAATTCTGAAGTTCTTAAAAAACACAGTGTTTTTCTGAAAGAAATCAAGCTAATATGGACACACTGCGCTTCCAGAGAAACTATGTAAAATTTGATTTCCTCTTTTTATCAAAGCTTGCCAGGCAGTGAAAATCTCAGAGTACTTGACACAAATTCAAAATATGCCTTCTGGTTGAACTGAGAACATCATGGTTTTTTTTTAATCACCATAAAATGTGCGAGGACTTTATTTTAAACATCGGTGGAAGGTTCGAGGACGAACATAAGCACATGTATGGACTCCCAAGTGTGCACATTACTGAAGGAACAGAATTTTCTAAAGCTCTAGGGAAAAAAAAATTTGTCCGTTTTAGGCAACCACCCCTGAAACTGATTTCTCTCATCTTGTCTGTCACCATTTAACAACTCATCGTAGACCATTGAACACAATAAATAACTTGGCACAGGAGCAGCATGTGGAGTGCATTAACCTGGGTTATATGGTGGCTCGTGTGTGTGAGTTTGTTTTTGCTTTCAATAGTGGACGTTGAACAATAGAGGACAATAGGGTCCCCAATTCCCAAAGGTCCCCAATTTGGCGATCGTGTACAAAACATATGGGAGGTCTTCCTAAAAAGTTAGTACAAACAAAAGAGGGACAATAGGGGTCCCCGATTGCAGGCAAATACACACTTGCGTGTGTGTGTACGAAAGTGTCTCAAGTGCTGACAGGAGTTGGCAGTTCCTCTGACATTTTCTTGGGGTCAAGTTTTTCCCCCTAGTGGAGAAACACCAACCCTCCATCCCATGGCACATGGATCTTGATGTCTGTAGAGCATGCTGCTCAAGGACAATAATTTCTGTGCTTCTGGCCTCCCTCCCTCCCCTCTCTGCCTCATCCTGACTGGATTTTAAAGAATGTTCCCAAAATTTGGCCTGGAGAGGTTGGCATTCATGCATCTCTGACATTCCGTAGAGTTACATCAACAAGAAAAAGAAAATGTTTTGTAAACCATGTTTTCTTTGACACCACTATTTCTGAAATATTTTTGTGGCTCTCTGTGCCTGTAGTGCTCTTGATTTGCATTTAAAGCAATCATATCTGTTTCTTTGTTTAAAGCAAGCAAATACAGCACACATGCTTGTTCACTAATGAAAAGTGCTAGACTATATCTGACATGATGCTTCACTATTAGATATGTTCAAGCCTTAATAATACATTTTGAAACTGCCCACAAGAAATTTCAGCTCAGTGTAGGTAATGTTTATGATTTATTGGTATGATAATAGCATTTATCTGTATAATGATGTCATTGTAATCGGTGAAATGTAAAACGATGTGGAATAAGTTTAAATTGTTTGACATTTGAAAGACTACACCACTGTAGGCATAATGGCAACCACATGTCTGCATCTGGAAATATACATATGATACAGAGATTTGATCCTTTGCTTATTGGTGCTGTGCACGAAGCAGAAAACCCTTACAGGCAAGACTCAAACCCAAAAATGTCTACGTCTACGTCTTGTGAAAATGTCTCTTATCGCTCAACCATCGGTGTTAAGATGACAGCCAAGTTTAACTTGGATATGTAAGCAGTGGATGCTGTTGCTAATGTCTGAAGGTAGAATAATTTATGCTATACAATGTACATTATGTGTTGGGAAAACCACAAAGTTGCATATTTAAGTGTCCATGGACTATATGGAGTGAATTTTTCTAAAGAATACATTTTGTGCAACTTTCTACTCCTCTTAAATGTATGAAAACCATTTGACATCTCTTTTTGGTTTTTAATTCTATTGAAAAGTGCACTTCTTTAAACTTGTTAATTTCCATGCTTTTCCGGACAACTGAGGGCGCTGTTGCTGTGATGCCATTTCAGGAAGACACTGTTTAATTAGTTTAGGGTTTTTCTGTTCAAATTGTGAACCCAAAGATTTGCTCTTTGAAAACATTGGTGAGAAAAGTTTGCTCATTGGCTTAGCCCCAATAGTCCTGAATCCTCCAATTTTAATACGATTTTGCACACTCCCTAGAGAGTTAAGGTTAAGGCCATGTACTGACACCACAATGAACTACTGAAAAAAAGAAAACTTACAACAGCAAGATGTCCAAAAATCTGGCAACCTTTGGTGCTGACATAGCTGTAACATGGAAGTTTCTGCCTGAAATGACATCACACTTTTTGCCCATGAATATGGAAATTCGCAGTAGCTTGAAAACCAAAAAGGCACCAAAACGAAAATTGAAAATCGGGTTAAATGGGACACAAAGGTGTATTTTCAAAAAAATTAATACAAAAAAAATTACGTTGCATGAGTCTTTTAACCCTAACCCTCCTGGCACAAGAGGCATATCAACTTGACATGAAGACCAAGTCTCCGGTTGCCTGATAGCAAAGCTTTCTTGTTAAATCCTCTCCACAAAAGAAAGCACTGCAGCCCTGGGTTTCAATGCTCATTTGAAACTCATCCATCTGAGGATTTTGCAGCATGGAGGATCTACATTGTAGCGCCCAGCCATTGAATATGTTGCATTGGGCGTCACGACCCTTGAGAGTGTGCCATTTCATCCCTGCACAGCGGAGGATTTCGGAGGATTCACATCAAAAGTGCCTTGGGAGTTGAGTTTCAAGTGACGACCTCGTTGTACATGGAGGTTGTGTGTGGTATTCACATCATCAGCTAGCTCTTTGAGATCTGTGCATGTGCATGTAGGAGGTCTCTGAGGCTGTCATGATTGTGTTCAGTTTGACGCAGAGTTACATGTTTGCCACTTCAGAATGCTGTTCGACGATAGCAGGTTCTGACTGTCATTTGGGCCAAGAATCCGGAAAAGTGTGTCCCAGAGAAAACATGGATTGGATAAACAGATGTTACATGATTCTGGCACAGACTCCCGTTTCAAAGAATTTGAAGAACTTCACTCCAACCCATTGTTCCGGCCTTCAGTGCACCAGAGGATTATTTGAGAACCCACCAGCACTTGTAATTGCTGCTGGAATTGTTGGAGAGGCTTCAGGAGAGTTTAGAAGATCTTTGGAGGAGTTAGAAGGATACAGAAATGGAGTTAACCCCCAAACCTCCCTCCTCAAACCCCCCCCCCCCCCAGCTCTTTTGACATAAAATGGTCACTTCCATAAAGCTTGCCATAACGAGGTAGTGAAGATCTCCATTTTTTCTGTCAGTACTGTATTTCTTTCCCAAAGTGTCCAGAAATTGTAACTTATAAGCACCGTGTATTAGAGAGGAAAGATAATATGACAAGATGAAGAAATAGTCTTAATTGTGAGGGTGACAAATACATAGAAGTCTTTCAGATATTGGTTTGAAACTAGTGGTTTTTCCCCCCAATGCATTTTGCCTGCTGCAATGCAGTCATCTGTTTGTGCACATGTCATTGGTATTCAGTGGTACATGTATGTGTGTGTGCCATTGCATCATCGCATGTAGTCACATATTTAACTTTGCCTTGAGCTTTAGAAAATTCATTCATTCATTTTGTTGTACACATAGGCTGTACTTGACAGTATTGTAGTCGAGTCCGAGTCCGAGTACAAAAAGTAGACTGAAATATCGTAGTTATTAAATCCGAGAAAAAAAAAAAGGTCTTTTATTTGCTATGGGGTTAAAGTGTGGTTAAGAATCTTTATCTTTGAGCAAACTGAACCCATAGCAACAACAGTGCAATACACTCAATACCAAAGTCCATATCGCACTCCGCGTATCCTGCTATTATAAGATGCGCACTATTCCTACTGCATGCACATGTAATAGTTTTAGAATCTTTATCTTCGAGCAAACTGAACCCATGGCAACAACAGTGCGATATTACACTGAATACCACGGTCCATATCGCACTCCGCGTATCCTGCTATTATAAGAAGCGCACTATTCCTACTGCGTGCACATGTAATAGGATAAATGTTGAAAAGTTTGTGTACAGAGTGCGCATTCAATCTTCACTGTGCGTCATATTTGCTTGAAGATAAATTTGCTATCCCAGTCACGCTCGTGGAACACGTATGGGTGTGCATGTTCATCTTTTCAAACCGTTGACGAAAAATACCAGAGAACAAAAGAGAACAAAATCGTCCACGATTCCCAGCATACGTCGGCGATTGGGGTCGTGTACAAAACCTACGGGAGTCTTCCTAAAAACAAAAGAGGGACAATAGGACGTCCACAATCGACGGTGAACACACGTTTGCTTGCTCGTGGAAATGCTGTACAGTATCTGTGTTCCATGTGGCATATTGGACACAGATGCACTACATGCACATTTTTCCATGTCCCACTTGTGCTCGTGGGATAACTAATAGAATATTCTCTGAAAATGTTACAAATTTGAGAAAAAAGAAGAACTTGAACTCCAGTCTGAATGCTTTTGCAAATGTTCGTACATTTGTTTGCATGTGTCCAACTTGTAATCGAGTCCATCACAAGTCCACCACAAGTCCTTTCTTAAGTAAATCGCAAGTCCAGTCGCAAGTAACAGGGGGTGAACAATAACAAAGGAATCCTTTTGTTACAATTCATTGGAATAGATTGAGACTTGAATTGGGACTGGAGGACTTGTGATGGACTTGTGGGGACTTCAGATGGACTCAACCACAACACTGGTGTCCAAACATTTGTATTTAATTGAAAAGCACTGTGACGAGGTTCCTTGGTACCTGGGCTGGATTTCTACTATTTTTTATTTAAGGGTCCATGAAATGCATTTTTCTTTGGAATATATTTTGTGCAAATATGCTCCTCTTAAGTGTATGAAAACTATTTGACATCTCTTTTTGGTTTTTGTGTTGAAAATTTCACTTCTTTAAACATTTGAAATTGTCCATGCTTTTCTGGACAACTAAGAGTGATGTTGCTGTTGATGTCATTTCAGGAAGAGAGATTTCAGTTTAGGGGTTTGCTGTTCAAATTGTGAGTCCAAAAATTTGCTCATTGAAAACATCACTGAGAAAAGTTTGCTCACTGGCTTACTGCCATGTACTGACACAAGGAATCACCACAGAAAAGACAATTTACGACCTCAAAATATCCCAAATTCAGGAAATTTTTGGGGCTGAAATAACTGTAACATTGAGGTTTCTGCCTGAAAATGACATCACACTTTTGCTCATGAATGTGAAAATTCACGTTAGCATAAAAACCTAAAAGACACCCAAATACCCTTGAAAATGCAAAAATGATTGAAATTTTTGGACACAAAGGTGCATTTACAAGGATTGCATTAAAATCAAATTACATTGCATGGCCTTTACTATTTTGGAATACTAAGGTATTTGGAAAAAGGACAAGACTACAACACTGATACCAGGAGAAATAAAAAAACACAGATCACATTCTCCAAAAACGTGGACTTGAAAACACCTAAACTGTTTAATTTTCAGATCTCCTATTTTAAAGGATGGAATCCAGATTCCTGTTAAAGTTTAGTAAGTTCCTCTGCTGTCGATAGTCGTTGTGTAATCATAACATCTCAAATGAATGCTTCCCTTTGCCCAGTGCTGTGAAGTTGTGGATGTACTTGTTTGCCATCCTGAATTGTGCCTAGCCTAACCGAGAGTAGTTGTGTTACAATTACCTGCTTGAACAGAAAGGAAAACGATGTTAAATCCTTCTTTTTTCTTTCTCTTTTTTTTCCCCTCTCTCCATCCTGTTCCTCGTCCCCTGTCCTGCTTCTTCCGTGCTGCTTCCCTGTTGCCTGTGTGTAGTTCATTCCCGCGGTCCGTAAAGAGAGAGCGGTCAATGGTAGAGAAGCCAGTCGTCCGGCTGCACCCATCTCTAGTAACAATCCCGTCTAAAACTCCTGAACAGTTTTAACTTGGCCCGATCAATTGCCTTTCTGAGCTCCACCGATGCATGTGCAACATTTTGAAAAGACAGAGCGGGATAGATAACTACATGTGCATCACAATCACCAAATGATGATGCAGTGGTTTTTCGAGAACTTTGACTAAAGTGTACCAGCCCTGATGTGATGGCTCCACTAAACCACACCCACCCGGATGAGTTCTGGACCACAAATTTGGAACACCAAATCCATTGAGTTGTTGACTGCAATGTGCTTGCATAATTAATACTCCTTTGTTTCCCCCCCAAACCGACCAAAAACTCAACATTGTTTTTTTTCTGTGTGGAATGCTTGTAAAATTAGTCCATTTTCCATGCATGGTATAGACGTTGCAACTTATTACTTTGTACATTTAGATTGCAGTATGCACATGAATTTTGTACTATTCGTTAGTAAACGCCTTCACATTCTGTCTTTCAGAATTTTGTTACATAGACTGCATTTTATACAGCTGTCTTGAATCTGTAGTTAAGAAGAAAATATAAAGAGTTTATCTTGGCCAATGTTGTCACTATTTTAATTGTTCCTTATCCATTTACGGAGACAATAAAAAAAGATGTGAATTTTTTGCACAAGTTTCTTCCCAAAAAGGTAAAAAGCTGGTTCATTTATCAAAATGTTTTATAACAAATCTTCATTCAGAACAACAGTTTGGATTAGTTGACATTCATATACCAACAAATTTGTCGTTTAGGGACCAACAATGCATGTGGTCTTTTTTATTTTCAACCAAAATGTCGCTCGATTTCCTGAAAGTAATTGTACTTTTTTGGTCCAAACACACCATACTACCTCAGATGGTCGTTTTCATAAACGTGAGATCTTTTTGGTTATCTTATCCTCCTTCAAGCTGATGAAGAGGATCCTCCTTTTAAAAGTGAACTCTTTCAATTTCTAAAATGTAAAACTTGGGTTGAATTCCTACACCCTATCATAGTGCCCAAAAAAACTCCCCAATATCTGAAACAGTGTTGACAAAATAAAGATAAGACCATTAGCTCAGCAACATTGGTGGTGAAAGAAGCCCATCATTTGTGCAAAGTAGTTCTCAAATTGCGTTTCAAATTTGGGATCTTGCAAAAGCAAAAAATTCCATGATTGTTTTATGAAATTTGATATTTTTTTTTATTCGCCAGATTAAACTGAGGCGAGAGCCATTGCTAGAAAACTGCCGATGGCTTTTTTTATTTCTAGACTGACAACTTAGCATAATTCATTTGTGAAAGTTTTAATGGTTTTTTTTTCTTCAGTGTTTTATTTCTGAGAAAGCTTCTTTGTGTGGAACATACTAAAGTTTAAGAGATTTGAGGCTGGGAGATTTGCAGACTTCAATTTTGTTTTAGATCCTACTAATATATTTCACATAATCACATATTTCTAAGTGCAGTTTTATATTTATTTAAGAGCTATAGTTTATTGTCACTGATATTGCATAGCATGGTGTTTGTATCAAGCATACATGTGTAGACAAAAATGTTTTGTTATTGAACATTTGTTTATTTTCTTTGTAGCCTGTACAAGAATATAATGACCAAGAGATACATATCGTCACCCACATCACAAAGTAACACTCATGTCCACTCCAATGTTACTTCCTGAAAACCGCTTAATGACACATTTTGGTTTCACCAAGTACAGTAACACTCAAGTGTGCGTGCGAACATCGGACACTGGCGCAGACGATTTTCGTTTTCACAATGTTACAACACTGTTACGGAAAAACAACATGGATAAAAATGTTTTAAAACGTTTGACAGGAATGTAATTAATCTGTTTCCTTGAGGGATTACATAAATATGTAATAAAAGCCTTTAAACTGGTGAAATAAAGATGGGTGATACTTCGTGAAAACGAAAATGTACCGAGTGAGCGCACAGTTTACTTGGATGTTACTTCGTGAAAACGAAAATCACTCGGTTTTGTAAAATACGCGTGTATAGCGCGCACTCAAATCCACTCGGGTGTTACTTTGTGGTGTCGTTGACGATATGTTAATAATGTTGTTTATTAAGTTCCTAGACATTCCTAACAGTGTTGGATAAATTAGAAATTGTGGTACTCGAGCGGGATCAACTTTCTGTATTCAAATTATTTGAGCCTAAAGTTGAACTTGAACTGCTTATCCCCAACAGCACATACTGCTGCTTGTTATGGTTTACGCTGCCAGAGTGTTGCAGAGATTCTTGAAATTAAAGAAGTTATTATTTTAAATACAGGAACAACTCTATGCCTGTATTTTATAATTATATCCACTATCAAATTTTTGTTTATGAGTACCATGTGCGAGTGTATTAATGCATATAAACCATGTTTGATTTTGAGGGGAAATTTTATTTCATTGTGTAGAAAATTTATTTCATTGTGTAGACAAATTATTTTTCTTTGTAAATTATGATGTAATTTTAATTTATTTCTGTTTCTTTTTATGCTGAGAATGCAAATTGCAGCTGGGTTAAGAGTGTAGTAAAGAGTCTGTATAAGATTTCTCTCGTGTTGACCACATTCAAAATCAATTGTTGAGGTGGCACCACCCTTACATGCACCCTTGGGGCACAGCCGTTCTTAGCCTTAACTCCCTAGCGTCTTTTACTAGCAGCTGGACCAAGTCCATCAAAATCCATCAATCACTGTGCGTCCAATACAAAACTGTACATGACATAATGGAATCCACCACTGACACACTGGTTGCCATTAATGGTCTTGCTACACATGGCTTTAAATTTTATCGCAATAGCAGTACAGGAAGCTATGCAAAATGAAGCGGATACCCCTAGCACTACTTCAGGCCATTAGGCCCAATTCCATCATACTCCATCAATATTAAGTCACGTCAGGCTTTCTGGACCAAGTCCCCCAAAATCCACCAAAATGGGGGATGGATTTTGATGGAGTTCGGGTGGTAAGGGTTAAAGTTGTTGAAGAATGCTATTGAACTATGCATCAGTCTGATGTTGCCTTATATCGGTTGGTTAGTCTGTAAAGCTGTGTCAGAATCACTTGGCTATGTCTTGGAATAACAAGCACGCCTATGCAAGCCACTGGCTAGCGGCTGCAGCAACCTGCAGCCACTGGCTATAGACTCTTGTGTTATTTCCGGCCGTAGCCAATTGATCCAGACATGGCCTTATTTTTAAATGGCTCTGACAACAATGTGACAAGTTTTACTGCTGAGTGTACAGGGCAAGCAGGTCATCATAAATTTTCAAGATTTTCCCAGCTGTATAAACCCTTCCTCCATGATAAACCAAAGTAAAGTTGATATTGAGCTGAAATTTCTTCTTGGGCACATTGTGTTATCAGGTTTGTGACGAGAAATGATATTAAATGTATTCTATGCTAGAACATAACGTTTAATGTTACGGACGTGCTGTTTTGTTTTTCTGTCAGAAGTGGCAAAACTTTGGACTCCATGTGTGAAAGGACATCCTAGGCTGAGCCGTAAAAAAATGCATAACATTTCTCTTGTTGACAAGGGACACCCAAGTGTTGTTTTGCTGTGCGCCAACGCTCTGGTGTATTTGTGTCTAATTTACTGAATATTTGAGCATATTCATTGCAAAATATGATTTTGTATACATTGCGTGGCATTAGAGATGTGCACGTGTTGGTTGCCCACAGGCGTAGTAGTGGGGGGGGGGGGTGCATAATGGATTGAGCTATTGCCCAATTAGTAAGACGTGACAAAGACCAGCCACAGAAATTAAGATTAACCGCAAGTTTTCATTTTATTGGTTGAAAACAGACATTAGCACACTGACTTATTCTTCAGCAAAGGATATTTACTTTAAAAAACTGAAGCCGTAGCTGTAAAACAGCTGACTCGAACACAACCTTACGAAAAACTTAGAAATGGCCGAGCGTAAAAGACATGAGTTGGCTATAAAAAAAATGGACCCTGGACAACAATTTGAAATATCACTATATTTTATACAACAGAAAACAGTGTCTAGCTTTAGTTGTAACTAGAATGTGAACTCCAGGTTAAACCGGTAAGCTTTTTGACTCCCATGAAAAAAACCAAACTGAAAAGATGTTTCCAAATTTTAAGAGTTGTCATCCAGGCAATCACAATTCTCAAGTCATGTCACGAGTCCGGTCACAAGTCTCAGGGAATGGACAGTGATGGTTTGCTTTTGTTCACATTTCATTAAACCTGTTCATGTCGGATGACGTGTATACACGCAAAGGTTTTGCGGTATTCGGAACAGATGACAGATAAACACGCAATAAGCGAGGCCAGAAATATCAGGGTGTGCTACCCGCAGAGGACGGCCTGAACCCGTCTGGCATTGAGGTTCGTGAAAAACAATCCCGCGCCTGGGTCCGGTCAATGTCAAAATAATCCCGGCGCGAACTGGTTAAGCAGCACTCGTGACTCGATTTTAAAACTGGATGACATTTCATTAATTGGTGATTGACTTATGATGGATCTCCGTATAACAATTCATTTATCTTGCAAAATTCCTCATTTCTCCAGAACTGTGACCCGGAGCGATCAGATGACGATGCCTTGTCAACAGCCCCTCCCTATCCCATCAAGGAGAAGCTAACGGAGAGCATCAACGAAAATGATGATGTCTTCCAAGATGCCAGGTCGTCCTTGAATAGTGACGTCAAAGAGTACAACACCATCGCTGGAGGCGTCAGTTAAATTGCCCGATCTTTGACCCGTAACGAGCCAGAACTCACTGCCGTACAGAGTTTTAAAAACTATATAGAGTTTTAAAGGCAGAGTGACTTAAAATATGTGATATTTCATTGGCTGCACTTGGGACAAAAGTGTCCCTGAGATAATGCGGATTATTGCAAAGTTCCTGAAACTGACATGGAAACTTTGCAGATGTACTGAGCCTAAAAGTCTTAACATGGTTGTCTTTAGTTCAGTAGGAGGGAGACCAAAAACTCACAAGAAAATCTTGGCTCTTTTTAAGTTTATTATTAATTATGACATAATTAGGGGAACGGGCCTACTTTTTGCGTGCATGCTCAAAACTCACTATTGTCTCATTTTTTTCCCTGATTACTCACTACTGAGTGTATTGTTGAAGTAGACCTTTCTGGTTTGAGTGTATCCTTAGATTTTAGAAAGGCAGGATGCGTGGCGGACTGAAAATGTGGCTTTTTGCGGAGGGAGGATAATCGGAGAACCTGGAGAAAAACCAACTAGAGGGGCCCACTACCATAAAAATACACATGTATGGCTTTGGCCGTGGGGGGCAATTGCTCGCCACAGCTGTGAGAGGCGAGTGTTTATGCACTGCGTCACCCATGCCACCCAAATGGTGTTTACTATCTGGAAAAAGCCCCATTGGCGACGGGCCTGGCGTGCTTAGTCTTGCTTCAAGACTAGATTTGTATTTTAGTGCCTGAATACAGAAGGTCCTTGATGAGCATGTTAAAGCTACGATAGAGGTCACTATGGACAAGATGAATCAATTCCAGTCTTGACATGCTAGTCTTGCGCGTGAGGTATACTCTGTAGTTTCTGGGTAGCGCCGCCAATGTTCCCAAGCATTGACTTGATTCACCTTGTTCATACCCACTTTTACCGATGTGGTGGCTTTATCGCACTAGTCAGGAGCCAGCTGTGTATAAGGGGGATAAAAACAACCAAATCCAGTCTTTGGTCAAAGACTGGTGTATGCTATGCCATGTCATGTCATGATCATGGAGGGAAAGGAAGAAAGAAAAAAAAATCCAGAGATATTTGGCAGTTTTCATCAATGCACTGTGTATAAAATGTAAAGAAAAATGTGAAATTGTTTATATTTTAGAATCGGTTTGAATGATGTAGATATCTAAAATTTTCCCTGGCAATCGACCGGTTCACTGAAATACGTGTTTAAGCACAACACTAATCCTTATATTTTTTTTAATTAGAATTAATTTATTAATTTTTGATACCTAAATATAGTGGCAGTGGTTAACTTCAATGAAATACACGTAGTACTTTTGTACAAAATTATCTGAAGTTGCAAGTAGTAGTTCTCACTGAAACAGAACAAATTGCATAGGTTGGTTTGGGTTATAAACCTATTTGAGATTTGAATGGAATTTTAGAAGCCTAATCAGTAATTTCCATACCAAATTCAGTTGACTGTTTTTTTTGTGGGGGGGGGAGGGAAAAGTTTTTGGCTTGGGCTGTACACAATTGTTTTGGTTTCAAGTGTGTTTTGAGTTTTTAAGTTTGAAATAGCTATGGTCTTAGAACTCAAGACTGCAATTATGTGTTACAAAATAGTACTTTCTTTTAAAAATCGTTTGCTCCAAGTTGAAATGTCTGTGTGTGATAAAAGAAAACCAAGAAATAATGGTAGAAGAAACTCAAGATATTTTAGAGTCGGAAAAATGTTGGTTTGTTTTCAACTTGTTAGGAATGTTGTGGGCCATTCTATAAAATGTGACATTTTTTTCCTGTCCCTGTTACCGTTGTACTTTGTAATTTGCCATTCAAGTATCATTAAAAATGACTTCAAATTTTTTTTAATTTTTTTGGGGGGGTGGGTAGTTTTCTATTCATAATCATTGTTGGAAGACGACTGCATTAAGGAGTGCATCAGAATTATAAAATCATAGATGTCAGATTTAACAGGGACAGGAAAAAAAAAAGTGGACCCAAATTTATAGAATGACCCATGTGGAGATGAAGAGTAGTTTTCAAAAGGGAGACGTAATGATTTCACAGGCTTGCCCCACTTGCTAAATATCTCATGAGGGCTTGCTGGAAAGTTTCATCCTGAATCTTTGTAGATATATATTACTGGCCAGTACTACGAGGCTTCATTTGTAGCTTTTATAAATGAAATGAGTGTGGAGTTTCAGAACACCTTTAGTCTTCAAACAAATCAGAGATTTTCCAGTTTTCAAGTCCTCCAAACTGAGGAATTATTTTATGGTTGAATTTCATGAATCTGCTGAATGCAGAACTGGAACAAGCACCAGTCCCAATTTCGTCGATACAGTCAGTGAAAAGTACTCCGCTTACTATAAATGAAAATTCCCTGCTTACTGTAGCCGAAAATTCCCTGCTTACTGTTAGTGAGGAATTTTGGCTTATGAGCATGTGTACATCCCGTAACTAAGGATTCTGTGCTTACAGGGTTAGCGCAGAATTTTTCTGCTAGCGCTGTTGGCACACAACAGGCAATATACATGTACCTCTAGTAACCTCATAGCTAAGCATATTTTTTTATTGGGGGGGTTGGGGGGGGGGTCAGATGGGTAGTCTATAAAATGCGAGCAGATTCGGCGATTAATTATGCAAAACAAGACTGCGTCTTGACCTCGAGATTCTGACCATTCAGCGGGCGCCTTCTATCGGGTCTTCCATAACCCATTGTTGTATTACAACATGTCAGCCAAATTGACCAATCAACAGCTTAGTCCACATTTCTGATCGAAATGACGTTACAATTTCTAAAGTCGACTCCTATTGGCTGAAACACGGGGTCGCATAAAACTTGCCTTGCACACATGTATCAGATGGAGAGGGCGCCGTTGGACAACGGGTATACTCAGACTCAGGAGATGGGGTGTTCAAGTTGATTTTTCAGGGGATTGGGGGGGGGGGGTGCATGAGGCATTGCATTCAGCGCCTAAAAATGCCGAAGGCCTGAAGCAACAAATCACGATTTGCAATACTGAGTGATGTCATTGCTCAGGGAACTTGAGCAATTGTTGGATTTTGTTTCCATTGTGTGAAGAATTTACTTTGGTTGGGGAAGGGGAGGGAGGAGGGGGGGGGGGAGAGGGATGTTACTGTTTCAACCCCTACCACCCTCTTGGCAGGCATGCAACTTTTCCTCAGATCAGCTGATTTCCTCTTTTTTTACTTCCCATGTGTGCCATTGAAAATAGAAAAACACTGTACAAAGTCTTAGAAAGATTTAAACTTTCTTTTTTTGGTGACTTCCCAGTTGCATGCCTGTCTTGGGTCAACCCTTGGAACCACATGGAACTTCAACTGCAACTATCACCTGATGCTTTTGAAATAATTAATTCCTGGAATGTGCGTAGTTCGGTGTACCACAGAATCTTATCACGGATGTATAGACTGATTTGGTGACGGCCATATACTGAGGTGGCACCAGGTTCGCACAAGTCGCGCTCAGATTGTCCGCGCATACTTCAGGCTCCTTAGACCAATAGTTACCAACATGCGCACACACCTCGTCTTTAAGAGCGCGTGCAGCATGCGCATGGTACCACCGCAGTAACGGCTTCTAATTGTGGTCACCAGATTCCGCTGTACAGGGCAAAGAAATTTTGGGGGAAAAAAATACAAGGTTTGAGTCATTGATTTTATAATAGAAATGCTTTTATTTGCATAGTCAACTCTGAAATATTGGCTCTCGTCACTGTGATACACATTTATTATCGGCAATATCACTAATCTGACTGTTTATTATATTTTATACATTGCAACACAGAAGATTAAATAAATGGAGTGTTTAAAAAAATAAAATTATCGGATCGTGTGAATCTTTTCCCCCGCTAACCAGTCCAAGTCCAAAAATTCAAACCAGGCAAAATTTCATAATTTTTTGCGTCTTAACTGATTTCTTATTTCTTACTATAACTTATTTCTTAACTTATTTTGTAATGTTTTAAAGCATGAGTTGCAGCTATCAATCTAAACTTTTACATTTTAAAATTCTTTTCTGTTTGATGTTTTACAAATAATTTCTCTCCATAATTCATGCCTTTGCATGTTAACACCTTGCATTTGAAAAAGATCACCAAGCAAAATCTCGAAAAAGACAAGTAAAAAATCAAAATTGTTCAATTCTTTGACTACTTGTATGTACATATTTACAGTCATACAAAGTAAAGACATACTCAAATTATGACTCAATACAACAATTAATGTTTAATTGATGGGGGGGGGGCTGGTCCAGATTCTATTATTCACCAGTGTATGGTTGAGATTTTGTAGGATTTTTCTGGACAAGGATTTAAAAAATGAAATATTTTTTTAAATGTGGAATTTGTGATCTCTTGCAATAATGGTCTCATTTTATAAAGGTCTACACAGAAGAAAAGAAATGGGTATTGTATGGGGTGCCTTTAGGTAAATGCAAACATATAACTATGGGCTCCGTGCGCCAACAGAAGAGGGCGTTTTTTTACCACTTTTGACAGCCGTGTCGACAGGACATGCTGCATACATGCGTATAGCATGAAATGCGCACGACTAATTTTATTCTAAATGTGCACAAAGCCACAGCGTCTTAGCGTGGACTTCACTGTGTGGTCCTGTGTAAGTCCACAGTGTCTCAAGACCCTACACATCATCTTTTGTTCACAAGTCCACACAGTGAATGCAATGCTAGCTCAGCCATTTGCACTTCATAGTATAGTACAGTGGTCATGACAGCAAGAAAAATCACCAAATCAACGTCACATTTGGCATGTCTATAGAGATTCACTCTCTGCTTTGGTGAAGCAATGTGAACCCTGCAATTTGCTTTTCCTTTTAGCTACATCCTGGCATTTTGAATAAGTTTTAACCAAAGCAAGCAAAGCTTAAAATAAAACATCAAACACTGAATAGGAACGTCAAAAAAAATATCAAATATAATGTTAACGGTAATGCAGGATAGAGTTTTCTCGTATTTACAAATATATTTCTTGATCAGTCACATCTTCACAAGCTCCAGCTTGGTGTGTATCTCCAACAGTCAGTTGTTTTTTTAATCCAGAATCAGTCCTCAGTGCATGTGTCTCAAAGTTCCATCAATCTTGGTAAAACCTGTAGAACAAAAAAAGGTTCCAAGCTTTAAATTATGAAATTATGGTCGATCCATGGCACCAAACTGTGCTACATTATCCCATAGACAACAGTCCACACCGCACTCTGCGTATTGCGCTATTGCAAGATGCGTGCACCATTCCCAGGTAACGGGATAACTACGGAAAGCATTGCTTGAAGATACATTTGTTGTCCCACTCTCGCTCGTGGAACAAAAAAAAATGTAGTGGGTCTGCGCCACACATGCCAGTTGGCCTTTGGACTCATGGGACACAGACGCACTACATTATTCTATGGGATAACCAATTTGTGACCGGCTCCACAAAAAAAGGGTATTAAGTCGCGCTGAGCATTATAGTGTAATGGCCCGCTCAACATAAAGAGGGTGAACATTTCGTCAAAATGTGATTTTCATTTTTTGTCATGAATGACATCTTTAAAACCTACAGTTTCAGGTTTCATTCACAGAAAAGTTTATTTTGATGAATAAAGTGGAAAAAAAACCCAGCAATTTTGTGTTCAACATTCTGTTGTTCTACAACAAAGCCAGCTATTTCAAAGCCTGTTTTCTCAGTTGTGTAATTTGAACTCCAAGGATGTAATTAATAAGGGAATAAATGTGTGCTCTGGAGGTTTTTATCACTCTGTTTAAGACCACTTAGAGTCTGGGTGCTGATAATTACCCGAGCCGGAGGCGAGGGTAATTATCAGCACCCAGACTCTAAGTGGTCTTAAACAGAGTGATAAATACCGACGGAGCACATATTTATTCCCATTCATAAATACCTTTTCGGTAAGAAAAAAATCATATAATTCGTTCAAAACATCCCAAATTTGTTCAACAAATTCACTTTATGCTTTTTTAAACATCCCTCTTGCAAAATAATGGAGTGTTCAGCTGGCGATTAAGATGTAAACTACCCTTTTATGGAGATTAACGCGCGCGTATCATGTTCTGCGCGATGTCGCGCAGAACGCACCTGGCGCGTTGCGTTTTGAATTTAGAACTATAAAATTCTGACTCGCTGGTAGTGTTGCGCATGCCTACGTGAAGATTGTGAACGTTCAACCAATGAAACGATAAGAGGCACTGGATTTTTAGGAGTCCACATTTTATTGTGACACTGGAAAAGTGTTTAAGACCAGCTAGCCATGTCTTTATCATCCGTTTAAGACCGGCCACGTGACGGGCTCTCGACCAATAGGAATGGCTAAACTGTCTGAGGTATTTATGAATATGCAAATACATCATATCTCCAGAACGGGAGGGGCTATGGAGCTCTATTATATACCAAATGAAAGCTTACATTGTGGGCTTTCCAAACATGTATATAACTCCATTTCACGTTTTTGCAACATAATACCCTTTTTTGTGGAGCTGGTCACATTTAGTATTACATGTAGTAGGGACTCAAGTTGACACAAAAGATTTGCGATTCAGACAGGCAAAGTTTGTATGATAGACTTTAACTAAGGAGTTGCTCCAAATGACCGCAACAGTCAATCTTTAAAAACGTCAGACTTTTCATCTGCTTAAGTCACATCTTTGGAACTAGTTTGGTTGTGCACAACACTGGAACCCCCGTCTATAAAACAGCTGCGTCTCAGGTAGACCTTGAGTTCCGAGTGTGAGTCTTGAGTCACGTGACTCTTTCGTCATACTCACATCGACCAGGAGCGGTCGCTTCAGTTTCTTCAGCAAACAGTCAGTTGCGATGTCATACATCTTGTTGGCTGACGTTTCGCTGTACGCATTTGTCAACCTCGGGTCCACAATGCTCAGTATGTCCCCACACTTATCGATGATGACCTCCACGTAGGAGATGATGTCGGTGCCTTCCCGGCTCTGGTCTAGAGGTTCCAGTCCAGTAATCAGCTCCAGCAGGACCTAAGGAATAAGAAATGTCAAGGACAAATGATAAGCTGTTTACTCATCAGAGCCTTAAAAGGTAGAGTACGTCATTTGTCATTTGTACATATTTTTGTTTGAAGCAACAAAAGTGCCCAAAATCTAAAGAAAGGTGGTTAACAACTAACCTGATGAAGTTTTAGCTCAGTGTATGCTGTATATTCACAGAAAACAATATTCTAGGATCTCGATTTCAATTCAAAAGTTGCAGAGTCATGTTTTGCATTGCACCTGAAATTAGCGTCCCGGACACGTTCTCATTCAGTCGATTGCAGCTACACGATGTCACGCACCAAACTGACGAATAATAGCAACCGCGCGTGCGTGTACGTCGTGTCAACGCTTGCGCGTACTCATTCGCTGAATTATAAACGAATTAATAACAGAAATTTCCAAAAATTTGTCTTTAGACAGAGCCGGCCATAAAACTGGGCCCTGGTCAAGGTCTCTGAAGAAATGACTGAAAAAAACCCAAAACACTCTTTGTAGACTCTTTGACTGGCAACAACTTTCCGAAGGCTTCATTTCGCAGGATTAACAAGCTCGAGCTTACCACGCCAAAGCTGAAGCTGTCGCCTTTGGGAGAGACTTCCCCGATCCGCGCCTCTGGAGGCATGTAGATGCTGGTACCAATGATCATGCTGGTTATGTGGGTCTTACTGCTGCCCTCCGGTATGGCCCGCACCAGGCCAAAGTCAGCCACCTTCGCTGTCAAGTCTGCATCAAGGAGCACGTTGGCACTGAGGAACAAAAGGAGGGTGGGTTAAATATATGAATGTAAAGTGCAGCAGAGATATTGAGTGTTTGTATAGGAACAAAGTGATATGGTGCAAGCTGCACAATGATTTCTAATTTTGCTCACTGGATTTGCCTTTAATATGCAATGAACTGGGGTCACTTAAAGGTAGAGTACATCATTTGTCATTTGTGCATTTTTTAAGCAACAAAAGTGCTCAAAATCTAAAGAAGGGTGCTTAACAACTAACCTGATGAAGTTTTAGCTCAGTGAATGCTGTATATTCCCAGAAAACAATATTCTAGGATTTCCATTTCAATTCAAAAGTTGCAATGTCATGTTTTGAATTGCGCCCCAAATCAGCGTCCGGAACATGTTCTCATTCAGCCGATTGCAGCTATACGATGTCACGCACTGATCGACGAATAACAGCAACCACGCGCGCATGTACGTCATGTCAACGCTTGCGCACCCATTCATGGCTTTGTCGAACTAAAAACTAACTACCGGTACTAACTGAAATTTCCAAATATGCGTCTAAATGACAGCATACCAGAAAGAATAATATCACAGGGATTTCAGTGCCATCACCATCTTCAAACCAAGTATGCTTTTCAACACTAATTTCTTTTTGGATAGCTGCAAATGATACACTCTACCTTTAACCACATGTTTCTCGATGTCAAGTTTTGAAGTTTTTGAGAAAAACAGTTCAAGTTCAAACATATTCTAAGTGAATTTAGAGAACCTAACCCAGGAACCTAAGAATTTAACCGTTTTATGCCATGTGCTTAAGCAATATTAACCCTAACCGCCCTGAATCCTTCAAAATCCTCTTTGCCAAAGTGGAGGAATTGGGAGGATTGAGGTAATTACATGGCAAAAGTGCATTACTGATTTTGTAGGATGCACTTTGTCAAGGTCTTTGTCAAGGTCTTGTTTTAGCTCAGCCATGCATAAATATAGGCTTGGATTATGCTTGAAATCCTCCGTTACTGCTCCAGGATGTCACTGGCCAAGCCTCAACATATTGACAGTCACTGCCGCAGGATTTTGCAGGATTCAGGCAGTGGCCACACCCCTCCACGGACCATATTCACGAAATACTGGAGGAATTTGCAGGATTAAGGCTATGTGCTAGTTTTCCATGAGGCCAATTGGAGGATTTTGCAGGATTGAGGCTACATCCTAGCAAAAAGGCCTAGGGAGTTAGGGTTAAAGATATATGTCAGATGCAGAAGTGTCAGTGAGGACCAGAAATATTACACTATCAGTGTACCTTTTGACATCTCTGTGCACGACATCTTTACTGTGAAGGTAGGACAGGCCTTGAGCCGTCCCCTGGGCTATGAGGACCCTGGATTCCCAGGGTAGGTGCAGGGAGCTGTCTTTGTCCAGGGCAGCCAGGAGGGAACCGTTGTGGAGATAGTTGAAGATGAGGCATGGGGTGGGACCGTCAAAGCTGAAGCCATACAGCTCCACAAGGTTGGGATGCTTCAATCTGTGGAGTCAGAAACAAATTGCCGAAAAATAATTGTGGCATTGGATAATTATAGATGAAGCTATGATGATTGTGGTCTATAGGGTTCATGTCTCATCATGATCAGAGGGTCAGGGGTTCGATTCCATTTGCCGGCCATATTGTGTCCTTGGGCAAGCCACTTCATCCCCACTTGCCTCTCTCCACCCAGGAGTATAAATGGGTACTGGCATTAGCAGGGGTGTAACCTGCGATGGACTGGCATCCCTTCCAGGGGGAATAGAAATATTCTCAGTTATATCATGTCGGAAAAACCGGAGATAAACGCTGGCCTGATCAGCCACTTTCATGGGTGCGACCATGCAGCAATTTCGATATTTTGAAAGCAACTTGAGAACAAGTCAGGAAATGGTATCACAGTAACTTTCCGAATGCTTCATACTTCCAGAGGTAATATTTTCACCAGCCTCTATCAATTTCAGTATTGTGATTGTGACTCGAGAACAATGAAAAACAAATGATCAGAAAACAGCTTTCATCTGAACTCACACATGGTTTCTTGTGGGGTAGCAAGCAGACAGAGTAACAATAGGCCCAACAAACCTCACCAGTCAGTCTTTAGAAATCTTTCTGCCCCATAAAAAAAATCTATGATATTTGCGACAGTATAGATCTCTCTCATAGGACGCCATCTTCGTAGGAAAATTACAACTGCGTGTTCAACACCATCAGGTGCATGTGTGCTCAGTGTGCAAAATGTTCTAAACACGCACGCGTGTTGCTTATTCGAAATACGGCGCAGCCGCTGCGTGTCACAAAAATTTGACGCACAAAATGCTGATGCACGTGGCAATCTGTAGGAAGTGATATCATTTGAGAAAGATCTATACATGTATGTGAGGTTGTATATGCCCTTGTGAATGCTTAAATAAATGGAAAAACTTTCACCGACCTCTTCAGCATCTGCAGCTCATTCTGGTACTGTTTGAGCACATCAATATCGGAACACTGGAAAACACTCTGTCAAAATGGAAGGAAACAGACTCTGGATAAGGAACAGCGATCAAATGGCACACACTATAGGTATGAGATTGCGTTCCTATGCGAAAAAGTCTTAGTCAATCAAGAGAATTTGTTTACAGTCTCATTAAACCTGATTGACTTCTTCAAAGCATGTTTTATGGCCAACAACATCCATGAGAGAATTGTTATAATACCTCAGTTGCCATGAGTACATTATTTCTCCGAACACAAGGCTATAATATTGTTAAATGGATTTTTAAGCTCTGGCAGGAGATTCTACATGTCAGTTGGTGGTCGGTCGGTCTGTCTTTCCTGTCTGTCTGTCTGTATATCCTGAATACTGACCAAAAGTATGGTGTTCCAAATGTGCCATCGGCGTTTCGGGAGATAATATCAGCCAATATTAAATCAGCCGAAAAAGCAGTGGCTGCTTTGAAAAATACCCTCCGCCATCTTGGATCTGTCATTGGTAGAAAAAAAATTGCCTGCATCCTCCTATTTACAAAAAAAATGCGAACAAGAAACTAGTTTATATTTTTTAGTTGGCCTTACCTGCTTGAGTTTTTTAACAGCGCACTCATGGCCGTCACTGAATCGACCGAGGTAGACGGTTCCGAATCCACCTTCGCCCACCATGTTACCGCCCTGCCTCAGCGGTACGTCGTTGAATGAGTCAGTCATGAAACTCAGGCGGTTGTAATAGAACTCTTTTACTGTTGATCAAGAAAATGGGGATCGAGATTTGACATTTTTTAAACCAAAGCTGTACTCAAATCTTCCCAGTCTTTTGCGAATCAATGTATAGGCCTAAGTCATCCAGTCTAAGTCAGTTTAAGGTAATATACAACATTTGCAAACATAAAAAAACAAAGCTTCCAGATTATCACGAAATACCTTACTGGACCGTTAAATGAATGACAGACTAAAACATCTGTGAAATCATGGCACCTGGTGTGCTGTCATTTTCAAGAAAAAGTGAAATTTGTGTATCAATTTCCAATGATGCTTGGCCAAGAAACTGACTTTTTTCAAATACTGCCCCCAATTTACCAAATTTAGTTAGTCCACATTTTGTTTGCAATCAGTTATACATCCGTGAACGGCTGCAAGCCAGCTAGTCTGGTTCCCTGATAATTCCTTTAAGTCTATAAATTGCTCTGTTCCATCTGAAGTAGGGTCAAAGAACCAGACTGCAAGAACAGCATATTTTTTTTTTTTCCAAGCGTCTATGAACTCAAAACTTTAAATACGTGTGACAATATTTGCTATAAAAAAATGACCCCAAAATCCATCCATTTCTGAAAATTACAGCACAAGCAAAGGTTGTATATTCCCTTTATATGACAAAGCCATTCAAATGAACTACAACAAAAGTCGTCCTTTTTCCTATTACTTATCTACTGTTACTTGTGACCTTTATGGGCTCCGTGCGCCAACAAGAGAGGGCGCTAATTTTGACCACTTTTGAGACCCCAAGGATGGGACACAGCGCGTGTGCTTACTGGTTCGCGCGCGTATACCACGAAGTATGCAACAACTTATTTTATTCTGAATGTGCACAAAGTCATAGCGTCTTCCCGTGAGCGTCAGGCGTTGTTGGCAATGCTTTTGAATGTCACTCCAAACGGTCTTCCCCAACTCTCCCCTCCTTACCTTTGAGGGGGTACTTGTGCACGGAGCCCATAGTTATCCCACTTGTGACTGACTTGTCTTGTCTTATGGGGTGCTGTGGTCCAACGGTGTTCGACTCGTGTGCCGTGGTACATGGGTTCGAATCCCGACCGTGGGAACATGGTGCTTGGGCTCCTGAGCAAGGCGCTTTACCATTATTGCTTTGTCCTTCGGATGAGACGTGAAGCCGTAGGTCCCGTGTGTTGTGTAATGCACGTTAAAGAACCCAGTAACACTTATCGCTAAGAGAAGGGGTTTGCCCCGGTGTTTCTGGCAGTAGCTGCTTAATGCGCCGCAGCACCTTGTAAACCATTATAAAGGTGCTTCATAATGGTTCTCATATTTCTCATGTACTTCATTGACCTGTCTCTAATAATAGACATAATTACCAGCGCTTTGAGTACCTATTTGTTGGTAGATGTGTGCGCTACATAAGACTTCCGTATTATTAGCTTGACAACAACTTATCTTCCAAAGTCTGTGATTTTCATTCGAAACACTACTGGCTAAACAAGTTGAACGAACTGTTTTGGTTTGTTTGCTTGTTTTTAAACCAAACCAAATGTTTTCTCCAGTCATTAGTAGCTTGAAAGGGAATATAGGACTCTTCGTGCTATATCTTTTATTTGAAATACATCTTTTTACCAAATACATCCTTTTTAATTAGTACCGTAAAAGAGTGTAAAAAGATACATCTCTGTTTCTTGGTGAAGATTACTGTATGGTCCATCTTTTAAAAAACAGTGGATATCCACTGGCTTCAATCTGGGCCAAGTTCGCGCAAGGACTATAGTTGACCAATGGTTAACTAACGTTTGCCCGAACTCTGTCTAGTCGACGGTGGTTGACTACGCTAGTCGACTATTTGGAACCAGCCTACTGGGGTTGGTTGCTTCGCTGGTAACCAATAGCCGCGCGCATTCATAACGCTAGCAGAGAGCCAGGATCCAGAAGTTTTGCGATGACATTTTGACCAGCGTTTGACTAGAGACGTTCGCACGTTGCTATCAGTGCGCAGGCGTAAGGTACGTCACAAATTAACCACTAGTCGACTAATGGTCCTTGCCCGAACTTGGCCCTGGCTTCAATTTTTTTCTAAAATGCTATTTTAGAAACTGAGTTACGTCTTTACGTCTATCTCATAACCTACCTTTATCTGGCTCAAAATCTGGCAAGTCGCTGGACTCTACGGGAGCTGACGTCGACACTGCGGAATCACTGCTTTCTTGGCCAGCTTTGCTCCCACAATGCACTTCTCCCTGGTCCCCTGCATGTGGGCTAGGTTACCAACAAAACAGATTTAACAGTCTGTTTATATTTGCTGGAAGCTTGTACAAATGTCACAGAGTATGAGCATTTCAAAACTGCACACCAACATTTTTAAAGATGGACAATTATTCTAAATCACAAAAAGTTACAGTTAAAATCATCACAAGTCTTTACTAAGCAATCCAGTCCTAATTCAATCAACAGTTTCTGTCGCTACTTCGTAGTTATTTAAGTCTCATAGTTGTTTATTTTAGTTTGATTACTCTCTTCGTGTTCAACTTCAATTTAAAACAGTTCACTCACGGCGGCTTGGCCAAGTAAAAGCTTCGGCTTTCTTCCAGCCTCCGTCATTTATCACGTTTGTTGTAAAGTCCGTTAATGTGAAATGTTCATTATTATTATGGAACTAAATCAAATTAAATCGATATGAAAAGTGTCAAATTAAAGTCAGTCCTTTGTTTTTGTTCACCCCACTTTTTTATGACCATGCAGGCCCAACTTTATGGCGTTGCTAACTATAGCAGAAAATTGGCCAGCCTTAAGCGCTATTTCACGGCGTGGATGTGCTAACCATAGCACATGCATAGATTTTTCTATTGTTACGTCACTAAGTTCAGCAACTTTTTCCTCTGAGGTAAGCGTGCCTTTTGCTGTACTTACTGACAGTCTCCATGAAATAGACAGATAGGCTCTGTTAGCAGAAAAATTGTGTGCTTAGCAGCGCCATAAAATTTGGCCCATATCTGTGAATGGACTTGTGCTGCATTTGTGACGGACCCCACTATCCAGCTCTGGATACACCTCACCAAGCCAGTTGGGGTGTTGCCTAGAAACCCTCACCTTTCAGAGGATGAGGAAACTACTCCTGAGTCTCCAGGATTCTGCGAAGCTTGAGAAGCTCGCTGGGCCAGATTCTTGGCTTCCTGGATGGAATCCAGGCTAGCGTCACTGTGCTTGCTGTGCGGGTTTGCATTGGAGGCTTCGTTCACCTTGCCAGTTGAGCTACTCTCGTAGGTATCTTGGTTGATGGTGGTTGAGGATACATTGAGGTTAGGATCCGTTGTTATGCCTGTAGGGAGTTTCAATTGTTCCAAGTAGACCAATGTTAACATTTGGAGTGAAATATGAAACGACATAAACAAGCAAAATTATTTTGATGTGGTTGTACCTGGTATATAGCCCAGCTACTGTTACGTATCTTCAGATTGCAAGGAGTGGACACGTTAAGGAAAAAAATGGAGTCTGGTTGACGTAGCGGTACTTTGATCACTGTAGCACCACTGTGACCCGGGTTGGGATCCTGCCTGGGCCAACATGTGGATCTTGGGTATTCAGTCCCTGCTTGATTCCGTGGGTATTCCCCAGAATATTCTGATCTTCTGGGGATCTCCCACCTCTAAAACTGTCATTTCTTCTCATTGTCTTCTCTCTACAGGTTTCTTCAGGCTAGCAAGCTACAGTGCCTATTATAGAGCCCTTTTGAGCAATCCTTGGTTTACCAGAAAGAAATGATAATATTAATAATGATAATGATAAAAAATGTATACTCAGTGGTTGCAAGTTGAGCCCAACTGTAGATAGTATCACAGTATTTACTCCACGCAGAGCAGTAAAAAATAGTGCATTGCAGCCGTTGATTGACACATTGTGAATACCCACTGGTTCGTGTACATGTACATTTCAAAAGATGTGCAGAGCACTAAACCGCCTTTTAACCAAATGAGCAAACACCTGTAGCTTCTTGGCATGAGACGGATAAACCAGAGGATGGACGCACAGCAGTAAGGTTTTTTTTTTACTCCTAAGGTTGCAGACGTCCATGGAAATAGGGGGACACGGATATTGAGCAATACTGTCTAGAATTCTAGTCAAGTCCGTCACAAGTCCAATCACAAGTCAAATCACAATTATGTTCCAAGTAACAATGGAAAACGGGGGCCTAAATGGCGGCTCAATTGAATAACTTGTCACTTGAGACTTGGAAGAATTTCGATGACTTGTGGATTTTGAGGACTTGAGGATTTTGATGACTTGTGGATTTTGATGACTTGTGGACTTTGACGACTTGTGGATTTTGATGACTTGTGGACTTTGACGACTTGTGGATTTTGATGACTTGTGGATTTTGACGAATTGTGGAATTTGATGACTTGTGGACTTTGACGACTTGTGGAGTTCGGTGACTTGTGGATTTTGATAACTTGTGGAGTTTGATGACTTGTGGATTTTGATAACTTGTAAATTTTGACAACTTGTGGGCTTTGACGACTTGTGATGGACTTGACTCTGACTCTGATTTTGTTCCTAGAAAATAAATATAAAAAAACCCCAATTATGTCGGCGTGTCTTTACCAGGCAGGACGGCTTCAGCAGCTGCAAGATGACCCATGTCAATCAGGTGACCCACTAAATCCTGCACCGTAGCGTTGACCGTTCCCCAGTCATTGATGAGAACCATGGTAGGACTACCACCCGGGCGTCTATACTCCAGATCAAAGACCCTACATAACATAGAAATGTAAATAACAACTGATATTTCACAATGCAGAGGTGATATTTAGCAGACTCTGTGCAATAAATGAAGACAATTATTGCGGACACACTTAAGTGTTCAATTTCTATTTCTAAGGACCTTAATATACACAACAGTACCCCTCAGCCGTAAGAAAGGGAAAGTTGGGGGCAACCACTGGGAGAGACATTCAAACGCACTGCCGACGACACCTGATGCTCGTGCGCGATGCTGTGGCTTTGGCACATTCAGAATAAGATAAGTCATGCGTACTTTGCGCGCGCGAACCAGTACGCGCATGCGGTGTGTCCTGTTCTCTGGGCTCTTGAAATTGGTTAAAAACAAAGCTCTCTTGTTCGTGTATGGAGCCTAAGGTCCATATTGCTTATTCCATTATTTCTTGTTTTGATTTGATTAACAACAAAACTGCCTCAGTGAATAGCAGTTACTACTTTCCGACACCTTGTCGGTCTCTTTTGTTGTAGATGGGCAGACATTACATGAAGCTGCAATGTCAACACCTTTAATGTTGCAAAAATGAAAGGTTTTTAAAATTTTATTCATGAATTGATATAAATAGCAATTCATAAATACCTCAGACAGTTTAGCTATTCCTATTGGTCGAGAGCCCGTCACGTGGCCGGTCTTAAACGGATGATAAAGACATGGCTAGCTGGTCTTAAACACTTTTCCAGTGTCACAATAAAATGTGGACTCCTAAAAATCAAGTGCCTCTTACCGTTTCATTGGTTGAACGTTCACAATCCTCACGTAGGCATGCGCAACACTACCAGTGAGTCAGAATTGTATAGTTCAAAATTCCAAACGCAACGCCCCAGGTGCGTTCTGCGCGACATCGCGCAGAACATGCCATGCGCGCATCAATCGCCATAAAAGGGTTGTTTACATCTTACTCGCCAGCTGAACACTCCATTATTTTGCCAGAGGGATGTTTCGAAAAGCATGAAGTGAACTTGTTGAACAAAATTGGGATTTTTTGAACGAATTATTTGATATTTTTTAACCAAACAGGTATTTATGAATGGGAATAAATATGTGCTCGGTCGGTATTTATCACTCTGTTTAAGACCGCTTAGAATCTGGGTGCTGATAATTACCCTCGCCTCCGGCTCGGGTAATTATCAGCACCCAGACTCTAAGTGGTCTTAAACAGAGTGATAAAAACCTCTCGAGCACACATTTATTCCCTTAGTATATAGGGAAAAAATAAGGCGCACATGTACAGAACCAAATAGAGAGTGAAATGAATGAAACCTTCGTGCTATCATTTAAAGAAAAGAGATCTTGTGAGTCAAGTCCTTAACTCAATTCCCAAGACATGAATACTAATATCAATTTACATATGTGATGTAACAACTACAGAATTACAGTATTTTTTCTCATATGTGTAAATGATTTCAGACAACAACTGAAAATTTAAGGAGAGAAAATTCATAAAAAAAAACTTACGCAATCTCCTGAGGTCCATATCTGGGCTGGTCATCGCCCGGTCTGCGCGTGATCCTACTGGCGAGCCCCCTCCAGTCATGGTACGTGCTGCTCGGTGGGTCAAGCAGCCGGGCCAAATTGGCGAAGGTGGTGTACGGCAAGCGTCGCAGGAGTGTCGAACCTTGGACCGGCGCACGGAGGGGCATGACGATGATCACTCAGTGCCTGGCGTCGATTTCTCACAAAGTCTTTTCAATTTGCCAGTGGCTTGGAATCTACCTCAGTCAGTGTGTGCTGATGAACCTTTGGGGAAAGGAAATTTTGACAATTTAGGAGACGTTTGCAGTTGGACCACGTGAAGCGACTAACTCTATAAATGAGAAATCTGGCTCAATCTAGCGAGTCTCTCTCTGGAGTTTCGGTAATTTCATTTCTCCAATTTCATGTTTTCGTTCCATTATACTTGCAATGACTGACCATCCAGTGAGTTTATATATGATGAAATCGTGCTATCAAGATACTGTATTTATTTCAAAACTGGTCGTGCCAAAAAGGCAAGTTGTTAAACATGTCTGAACAACAAAAAATCTGTGATGAGGAGAGTTTCCTTTTGATTTTTCTATAAAACTAATTCTCTGAAGTGAACGAAACACCATCAAACTAGCTGTATACATGTGCGTTTCAAACACTGTAATTCCTTCGTATTTAGCTCGAGCCACACAAGGATGCGTGCACAATTTCCTGATAACTTGTGGTTTCCTGATCCACTGGATACAAATTTAATGATGAATTTGATTATAAAAAAAAAAATTAAAAATAAAAGGGTCGTTTTTAAAATTCTCCCTATATAACTTCCGGTTTAATGATGTCAATGATCCTGAAACCTCGCAAAATCATTTGCAGTTGTCCAAAGAATGTATCTATTGGCAATTTGGTAAAATTTCAACAAATGGTTTTAAATTTTAAAAAGTTCAACTTTCTTTGATGTGCCGCTTGGGGGCGCCCTTTCTGACGATGCATGACATTGTCATACCGTGTTTTGTTTTTAACATCCCTGAACCACTATTAATATTTCCATAATTGTTTGATTATAGTTTTCCCCATTTCAAGTCATGTTCAGTTCTAATTGCACTTCCGGTAAAGTGGGAAGTAATGGCTTTGTGGCTTGCGGCTTGTGGCTTTGCGCCTGGCCGGGAATCCAAAATGTTGTCATGGTTGTTTGAGCCTGAGAGGCAATGTAACGTATACCTGATTAAAACAAAAATAAGAACGGCACGTAGGATGGGGTCTACCCAATGTTCCCCAATATCAATGTTCCCCACTACCGATGTTCCCCGAAATCCTTAGGATTAGGGTTAGGGATAGGGTTAGGGTTAGGGTTATAGGGTAGCATGGGCGTCGCCAGGATTTTTTCTAGAGGGGGGCAAAAAAAAATTTTGCCAAAAAATGCTTGTATTTCTCAACACATTCTCGATTTATCAGTTTTAGAGGGGGGCAGGGACATTTTGCCCCCCCCCCCACTCATTAAATTTACACCACTTTGTCTTCGCGCCTCTTTTTCTTTCTTTTTTTTCTTTTTTTTTCTTCGGTTTTTTTTTTTTTTTTTTTTTGCTTTTCCAGGGGGGGCAAGTCCTGCCCCCTCCTCGCGACGCCCATGTAGGGTAGGGATTTCTTAGAATCCTTAGGATTAGGGTTAGGGATAGGGTTAGGGTTAGGGTTATAGGGTAGGGATTTCGGGGAACATCGGTATTGGGGAACATCGGTATTGGGGAACATAGGTATGCACCCATGTACGATTACTCCATTCATTAGAACATTTTTAGGAATGGAGTGCCGGATGAAGATTTGTCACAGTAAATGTTCAGTCATGATTGCAATGCCGGTACGGTCAAATATATACACTCCATAATCAGGAAACGCAACTTTCCGGCCAGAAAATTCAGTATACATCCTTGTGCGGCTCTAATAAATATGGAGAAAGTCCAGTATTTATGGGGCTATACTAGCTGGAGTTACCCTAGCCCGACTGTGTCTGGCCGTACAGTACGCTTGCGATAGTACTGTACGGCCAGATGCGGTCGGGCTAGTAGAGTTACCCAGCCCTAAATGTTAGGCAGTGGATATTTTGCCGGAGATGGCAAACCTTTAGTAAACGTTAGTTTGCCGGATATGCACTGAACATGCGCAGTTACTGTTTTTTTGTACTTAAAACATTTTACGGTGACAAATTTTAGTCTGGCTCCATGCCAATATTATCGTTGTAACCTCGTATTCACAAGATGGGATTCAGACCATTTTATAATTTCGGACTTAAATTCCCTTTGAAAAAAAAATCCTCCAGAGCCACAAATCTGAAAAAGAAAATGTAATACTCTGCAATAAAATGTTTGAGACATGTTAAAATAATAAAAGAAGAATATTCTTATTTATTTGGGGATGGGAAAAAAAAACTTTAAAATGTGGCAGGGATCGGAATCGAACCCGAGTCATCCCGCTCACTAGAGCTTTTGCTAACCACTACACCAAACGTGCTACACAACTTTTGGTGGGAATTTAATACATCTAAATTCAGCCCTATCTTAAAGTGTACAGCGCCCTCTGTTGATATGGATTGCCGCCGGCAAACCTTTAGTAATCGTTAGTTTGCCGTCATTACCTCCGGCAAAATATCCACTATCTTGACTAAACGTGGAATTAACCACATTACTTCTACGAGGTGCAGGCCTTCTTAAGTAGGCCTAATAATACATGGTCACCTTCTTCAGTTCTGCGGACATCACATCATGCAGTCATTGAATAGCAATTTTTGTCATGCATTGCATGGCTTTAAACTTCCAACACGACATTACGACAAACTAAAGTAAAGTAAAATCTACACACACAAAACCCACGAAGTCAAGCAATCACAAAACATGAAACAGAGATCGACCACTAACTTCAAAAGAAAAGCACACGGCGTCAGCTTCTAATTAGATCATCACGAACATGACGAATGATGTAAGTTTGTAGAGCAACTCGTTCATAATCATACTTCACTGAGATTCTGACCCTGTTTTACCGTACGTTGCACACATAGGCCCTAAATGCTGGGGATTCCCTGAACCACTTCCTGTATGCATCCTGTTGCGTGTTTGCGACATCGACATTTAACACTTGACCCTGACGTCACTGAAGCGGTCCCCCATTGGCTGAATGTTTAATTAAGGGAATAAATGTTTGAGACATTTATTCCCATTCATAAATACCTTTTCGGTAAGAAAAAATCATATAATTCGTTCAAAACATCCCGATTTTGTTCAACAAATTCACTTTATGCTTTTTGAAACATCCCTCTTGCAAAATAATGGAGTGTTCAGCTGGCGAGTAAGATGTAAACAACCCTTTTATGGAGATTGACGCGCGCGTATCATGTTCTGCGCGATGTCGCGCAGAACGCACCTGGCGCGTTGCGTATTGAATTACAACTATAAAATTCTGACTCCCTGGTAGTGTTGCGCATGCCTACGTGAGGATTGTGAATGTTCAACCAATGAAACGATAAGAGGCACTGGATTTTTAGGAGTCCACATTTTATTGTGACACTGGAAAAGTGTTTAAGACCAGCTAGCCATGTCTTTATCATCCGTTTAAGACCGGCCACGTGACGGGCTCTCGACCAATAGGAATGCGTAAACTGTCTTAGGTATTTATGAATGGGCTTTAAAGGAGCACTCACTTATCTTGGGCAGTGCAAAATGATTGGGCAAGGTGACAATTTAAAACGAAAACAGCAATAATATTCGTAGAAAATTATATATTTTAATCTCTAAACTTCAAATGAAAACTTCAAGGGCAAAGAGAGCGAATGGAACTGAAACATATTTTTTTTCTCAGTTGAATGGCAGTTTGACAAGGAAGCGACACCAATTGGAAGAACACCCTGCACAAGTTAGTGTCCACCATTTGAGACAGCTAGCACACCACAGTCCTCGTTAAGTTGCTGAAAAGGCTTTGAACGAGTAGCAGTATAGAAGCCTTTAGTCAAGTCCCACGCGCCTATACCTTGACCATATTCCGGACACGTAACGCACCCCGGATGCTGGCACGTAAAAAGACTAGCGCGAGCGGCGAAGCCGCGAGGGCCTTTACTTTCCCATGGAACTAATCACTTATTCATTTATTCACATAATATAAATCAAGCAATATAAACCAATCATCTAACGATGGTTTGCGGTTACCAGCAACAGCACCCGCGCCATGGCGCGCGTGCTGTCTGGCGCCAGCAACGGCTGATTTACGTTAGTAATTCTGCATTTTCATTGGTCAATTCACAACGGGTAATGCATTATGCATGTCTACCAAATGGATAGACAAATGTAAAGAAAAACATAAGCGTTCTACACGAGATGGTAAAGGCCCTCGCGGCTTCGCCGCACGTGCTAGTCTTTTTACGTGTCAGCATCCGGGGTGCATTGTCCGGGTAAGCGCGTGGGACTTGACTAAAGGCTACATAGAAGAAGTAGAAGCATATCAAAATAATATCCGATCGCGGACTCCGTACTTCAACACAGCATAATAGTCTGGCACCCCTCCGTTTTATGCATTTAATCACAGCTATTGTAGCAGGGTACCATACACCCCTAAACATTTCTTCGCGCGTACGTGTCAACATCGTTTTCAGGATGTCAAACAGTACGCGCCCACTACTATCTGCTCTGTTGGAAATAAAGTCAGTACTGGGGACGAGGTTGCGTACGTGCATGACGTGTGTACGTAGGCTATATACACTGTATACGTGCTGTGTTAATTATGTTGTGACAATTCAACGTAACACAAGCGTTCACGTGTTGTTTCTCCCTTGCGCTACTCCCATTTTTTACCTTGAGCTACCTGATCGGGTAGGTCCCGTAGCCTAGTTTTGATAATCGAGTTTTGGTTTATGTTTTTTTTCGTGTGTTTTATTAATGCACGGAGGAGGGATGCTGGCATGGCTGGCCTCAGCTGCTCAGCTCAGTTTGTTTTGCAGTTGATCGAATTGGCAATGGCATGAATGGTTGATTTCCTTTTCATGCATGGGTAGCCTAGTCTGACCATGGAGTAGGCCCTAGCACAGGTTGGACGAAGTCTTTATTGCACGTAGGGAGGAAAGGGAGTCCACCTGGGCTAACCATGGAGGAATAAAATACAGTGTTTTTATTCCTCCATGTATGGTCTGACTCTGAGTATACCCGTTATAAATGGTTAGGCCAAAAAAAAAAGGCAGTGGATATTTTGCCGGAGACGGCAAACCTTCAGTAAACGTTAGTTTGCCGGATATGCACTGAACATGCGCAGTTACTGTTTTTTTGTACTTAAACATTTTCCGGTGACAAATTTTAGTCTGGCTCCATGCCAATATTATCGTTGTATTTTTGTATTAACAAGATGGGAATCAGACCATTTTATAATTTTGGACTTTATTTCCCTTTAAAAAAAATCCTCCAGAGCCACAAATCTGAAAAAGAAAAAGTAATACTCTGCAATAAAATGTTTGAGACATATTAAAATAATAAAAGAAGAATATTCTTATTTATTTGGGGATGGGAAAAAAAACACCTTAAAATTGTGGCGGAGGTCAGGATTCGAACTCCATGAACTCGGGACTTCCCACTCACTAGAGCTATAGCTTAACCACTGCACCAACTGTGCTACACAACTTTGGTGGGAATTTAATACATGTTATAATTCAGCCCTATCTTAAAGAGTACAGCGCCCTCTGTTGATATGGATTGCCGCCGGCAAACCTTTAGTAAACGTTAGTTTGCCGGCGTTACCTCCGGCAAAATATACACTACCAAAAAAAAAGTATTCGGTCTCTGGTCAGACCGAAGTTCCGGAATTGACGCGGCCACGTGGCTTTTTTTTTTTGTTTCTTCTTCTTTTTTTCTTCTTCAAGCTTGGATTGTACAGACAAGGTGGGGTACTACATGTACTTTGCTTTTTTGGTGTCCTCATGTAATATTGGTGTCCTCCATAATTTGCCTTGGTGCTGTCGATCATTTGCCTTGGTGCAATTTCCCATTCCTTGGTGCTCTTTGGTAAAAAAAAATTGAGGAGGTGCGGAAATAGAGGGCGCTGTTGGTAGTTGGAGCTACCGCGGAACATTTTGGAAAAAAAAAGATCGACGCGCATGATTAAAATCGACGCGCGCGCTGACCAGAGACCGACTTATTATTTTTTTTTGGCAGTGGATATTTTGCCGGAGACGGCAAACCTTCAGTAAACGTTAGTTTGCCGGATATGCACTGAACATGCGCAGTTACTGTTTTTTTGTACTTAAATATTTTCCGGTGACAAATTTTAGTCTGGCTCCATGCCAAAATTATCGTTGTAACCTCGTATTCACAAGATGGGATTCAGACCATTTTATAATTTCGGACTTTATTTCCCTTTTAAAAAAAATCCTCCAGAGCCACAAATCTGAAAAAGAAAATGTAATACTCTGCAAAAAAATGTTTGAGACATGTTAAAATAATAAAAGAAGAATATTCTTATTTATTAAAAAAAACTTTAAAATGTGCTGCGGTCGGAATCGAACCCGAGTCATCCCGCTTACTAGAGCCTTTTCTTAACCACTACACCAAACGTGCTACACAACTTTTGGTGGGAATTTAATACGTCTTATAATTCAGCCCTATCTTAAAGAGTACAGCGCCCTCTGTTGATATGGATTGCCGCCGGCAAACCTTTAGTAAACGTTAGTTTGCCGTCATTACCTCCGGCAAAATATCCACTATCTTTTTTTTTGGCCTTATCCACGGAGCCACATCTCCTGTATAAGGTCTGATAATGTCAAAGCATGCAGATTTATGCGATCTCGCACCTCAGCCAATCGGAGTCGACTTTGTCTTTACTAAATCGTGACGTCATTTCATTCCCAAATCAGGACTAAATGTGTGATTGGTCAATTCGATTGCAGTGTTTTGTAATACAACAACAGCCGGGCGCGTATCGCGTACCATAATACCATGGAGTTAATATACAAATTGTGAAACCACAGCCTTTGTTGCTGTGTTTACTTTTTTTAAAATCCATGTCTACAATGGTCTATGACGCGACAACAGTGAATGACCGAAGACCCGATATAGGCCTAGAAAGCACCCGCAGATTGGTCAATATCTAGAGGTCAAGATACGGTTGTCTTCAATGCCTTGCATAATTAATCAGCGAATCTGCTCAAATGTTATATAGACTATGGCTAGTCCAAGTAACTAGGACTCTACGAATCGCCTTTTTTTAACATTTGGACATGGCCGGGCGATGGAAGGGTCCAAGTGGATTGTTAGACATGGCGTCGGGAATAACCTGCAAGCCAACCCTTTGCCAATAAAAACACCAGATTTCACCCCCAAAACATCCACAGAATTATTGAATACACCACGTGAGATACAAGTAGAGATAGATGTTTCAGGTTGAGGTAGGCCTACTAGGTTTACTTCAGATCTGGATGAAAAGTGAAATTTACCGTTTATCGGCAAGGGCTCCGTTGCAAATGCTGTGCGGACGCCATTTTCAATCACTTGATTGCATGCAGGTACTGAGGTAGTCAGCTTTTGAAGACCGTTTTTTTGAGAAAAAAAGAAAGAACTCGAGCGAGTCTTTACGCAATGACATTGGCATGTATTATTTTGTAATGCCGTGCTAATATTTCCTCTAGATAATGGTTCATCTCCAGATGTGTAATGGTGAAGCCCTCTCACAATGTCGCAGCAACAGCTAGGCAGTTCTTGTGTGATCCAGCATGGGGTTGAGGTGCTTCATGGGAATGGTCTGTCTGGGAAGGCCTTGTCGCTAGCTTGTGATTCTTGTAATGTCCAGGAAGTGGGTAAGCCTCTTCATCCTAGCTTATTCTTAGAGTTTCTTGAGTTTCCTCCGGTTCATTTCAGAGCTTACTCACAAAAGAGATTTACCACATGGTGCTACCGCAAACAATATCTTATTATTCTTAGAGATGGCCCCGAAATATTGTTAAGAGGCATTTACTACATCTTTCCACGTTCAAGGTTGTTGATTAAAAAGGCATGTAGGTCATGTGCTAATGATGTATTTTGTTCATTTCCAATAAAAAACATCACTCAAAATCCAAAGTAGGAATGTTGAACCTAGAACCTGTTGAAGTTTCAGCTCAGTGGATATTATACTTTTTGAGAAAACAGTGAAAAACCACGCACAGCCTTTTCTTCACGAAACACGATTTCGTCCTTAGCACTCTTTATTCCAAAAATCAGTCGTCGGTTAATTGACTGATCGTTGGAAATCACCTACATTTCTTAACTTCTTCTAAATGACAGCAAGCCAGACAGAATAATTTCACAGGGCGTTGAGTACTAGTACAATCCTTAATCCAAGTAAGCTTTTTATGCCCCGGCGAAGCCGAAGGGCATACTGTTTCTGTCGTGTCCTTCCGTGTGTGTGTGTGTGGGTGTGTGTGTGGGTGTGTCAAGGTGAGTTTGTGTTACATACCCTATGTGGACTTGTGAACAAAAGAGGTCCACATAATGCAGGTTGTGTTAACCTTATGTGGACTAAGCCGTGTCCACATAAGGTTTTGCCCTTTCTGGAAAACAGGTTTAGAGGCATTTTTGGGTTAGGTTTATCTGTAGCAGAATGAAGAGAAACACTATAGGGAATCATAGAAAAAAAATTGGGTTAAAAGAGTTTTCACAGTTTGAGTAAAGTTATTTTTTGTACCGAGTTTTCTTAACTACACGAAAACAAAGCAATGTCCACACAAGGTATGTAACACACGTCTGTGTGTGGGTGTGTGTGTATGTCACACTTTTGCTTTCATCACGATAGCTCAAGATAGACTTGATGGATTGTCATGAAACTTGGCATTTAGTTTGATAGTGGGTTCCCCAAGAAGCCTTTTGAATTTGAGGGCTACATGTACAAGGTCAAGGTCAATATGGCTAAAACAAAAGAAAATGCTTTCATCAAGATAACTCAAGATAAACGTGATGGATTGTCATGAAACTTAGCAGGTAGTTTACTAGTGGGTTCCCAAAGAAGCCTATTGAATTTGGGGGTTACAGGTCAAAGGTCAAGGTCAATATGGCTAAAACAAAAGAAATGCTTGTCATCACGATAACTCAAGGAAGACTTGATGGATTGTCATAAAACTTGACAGGTGGCTTGCTAGGGGTACGCCCAAGAAGCCTATTGAATTTGGGGGTTACCAGTCAAAGGTCAAGGTCAATATGGCTAAAACAAAAGAAATGCATTATGATAACGTAAACAAAAGAAATGCTTGTCATCACCATAACTCAAATTAGCATTGATGTATTGTCATGAAACTTTAAAGATGGCTTGCTAGTGGAACCCCAAAGAAGCCTATTGAATTTGGGGCTTACAGGTCAATGGTCAAGGTCAATATGGCTAAAACAAAAGAAATGCTTGTCATCACAATAACTCAAGGAAGACTTGATGGATTGTCATAAAACTTGACAGGTGGCTTGCTAGGGGTACGCCCAAGAAGCCTATTGAATTTGGGGGTTACCAGTCAAAGGTCAAGGTCAATATGGCTAAAACAAAAGAAATGCATTATGATAACATAAACAAAAGAAGTGCTTGTCATCACGATAACTCAAATTAGCATTGATGTATTGTCATGAAACTTTAAAGATGGCTTGCTAGTGGAACCCCCAAAAAGCCTATTGAATTCGGGGGTTACAGGTCAAAGGTCAAGGTCAATATGGCTAAAGCAAAAGAAATGCTTGTCATCACGATAATTCAAGATAGACTTGATGGATTGTCATAAAACTTGGCATTTAGTTTGATAGTGGATTCTCCAAGAAGCCTATTGAATTTTGGGGCTACAGGTACAAGGTCAAGGTCAATATGGCTAAAACAAAAGAAACGCTTGTCATCACGATAACTCAATTTAGACTTGGTGTATTGTCATGAAACTTGTCAGGTAGCTTTCAAGTGGTACATCTCTTTCTACTTCATTCTGTAGGATCTTGTTGTTTTTCACTTCACATTTAATTACACAACACCTACCCTGTGAAACCAGTTTTAATTCAGAGGGAGGGGGGTGCCACAGGTCAAGATCAGTGTTAACTAAACAAATCAATGGTTATGTAACTGAATAGTCCCACAGAACCAGATAGCTCGTATAAATTATCATATCAAGAGGGTGGCAGTGTGTCAAGTTATGGGACGGTTGGGGTGGAGGGGCATTTGTGTTGGAAGACACACTTTTCTTGTTTATCATAATTTGGTATGTACCTTTTGGGATAAATGCAAATGACCCTATGCCTTTAACCCTCCTGCTGTTTGAACAGTCACAGACAGTCAACAAATCAATCCTCTTCCCCTGCCATGCCTTGTACACAGGCTAGTCACCAACAGTCAGATCATATTCCAAGCAAGCACTGTGACTGGTCAAATTCAGTCAACGGACAAAAGCAGGCAAGTGGTAGGCACAGCTGGCTTATCATTCACCTACAGTGGAAGCATACATGTGTAGCTGTATCAGGTTACTTATAGTCACAGCCAGCCAATCCTGCTTCATGTACAGTGGGAGCTCTTAACTGTTTAAAAAAACAGTCACTTGACTGATTTTGACTGAAATGACAACTTTGCACAGAATGTATGTTTGTATAGGAGGGTCAGAGTACTAATTTATTTTGTGGGGACATAATGGCACATGATTCATGTTAACAAGACTTATCAAAATGAAATTGTATTGTTAAGCCAACTTAAGTCTAAGAAGGAAATATAATGTGCGTGCAAATATGATGAGGAGAGCATGTGTGAAGTCTTCAACTTGGTGTGAGAAGAACTTGCTTGGATGTAGGTGCGAGAGGCAGTAGGAATGTTACGACTCAGTCATTGATACCTCATGCGGTATCTGTAAACTTTAAAGGAGATTATTGTCCGTCAACTGAGAAGGAGACTAATTTCTGTTTCCATTTTATGCTGTAGAACCTGAAATTCCAGCTGCGGGTACGTGTGCCACAAGTTCTTCATCGACAGAGGACCATCATGTGAATCTGTTCCAGTACGTGCAGGCCCTCCTGGAGGAGGGCCTCTTTGAGAAGGCCCTGTCGCTGAGTTGCGAGTGCTATCGTGACCCGGAACTCGGCAAAGACACCCTGTTCCTGGAGACAGCTCTCATACTTTTCACAAATATGGAGAAGCTGGATATGATGTGGACTGAGGTAAGAATGTTTAAAAATCTTGAGACAGAAACAAGGGATTTGTACCAGGAAAAGGGACAAATTGGTTATTGTTCTCAGAGATTTCCTTACGTTGATTAAACTCTTCAGAATAGCATATTTCTTAAACAGTAAAAAAAATACCATCAACTGAAATTAGAAGTGTTTTGTCATTATAAAATTCATTTCTGCACTTCTCAATACAAATATAATTTAAAAAGAATTGATTTTACGATACAACGTATCTCTAAGAATTTATCACAAAGTGGATACTTTAATAGGTCTCGTTCAAATGATATCATTTCCTACAGACCAGCCACATGCATCGGCATTTTGAGCGTCAACTTGCATAACACGCATCAGCTGCGTCGTATTTCGAACACATTTCGAGCAACAATCGCGCGTGTTTGGAGCATTTTCAACACTCCGCAATGCGTGCTTGATTGCGTAAGTATGCAGTTGCAGTTCTCCTACAGAGATGGCCGTCATTCAGCGAGCCCTATTATGTCTGGACCTGCTCGTAATGTTTTACACCAAACTGTCCCAAGAGAGTTTTCGCATACCATTTTCAAGACATTTTCATTTTCAAGAAGCTTAGTGATGCATGACCAGAGGAACGCATCCAAGATATCTATGAAAAGCTTACAGCCCCTAGTTTATGATACAACCATAAGAATGGTGATTAAGTTCATAGCTTGTTAATTTTCTCCCTTTGTGGGTTACCTCTTGGGGATACCCTTCAAAGGGGAGGCAGCACAACCATAGCAACCAATAAGATGTTAAAAACTCGAGGCCGTTGCCTGTCCTCTAGTACACGTGTGTTAAGAGGTCAGGGCCTGATTGCACGGCGCTGCTTAACAGTTAGCAGAAAAGTTGTGCTTAGCATAGCAGAAAAATGTGCTAACCTTAAGCACTATTTCACGGCGTGGACGTGCTAACGGTCGTGCGTGCATGGAGATTTCTATTGTTACATCACTAAGTTAAGCACATTTTTCCTCTGAAGTAAGCGTGCCTTTTGCTGTGCTTGTGCTTACGGTCTCCATGAAATAGACAAAGGCTAGCAGAAAATCGTGTGCTTAGCAGCGCTGTGAAATTGGGCCCAGGTCTTCAGTCTATAAGGCTTGTTGCTTGGCCAGCTCAGACACAGCAGCCCAGGTGAGGGTGTTAGAGGTTGCCAGTGGTGAGTTTTGTTGCCTGATTTTTTTCTTCCAGTGGTGACAGTTTTGTTGCCTGATTTTGTTTCCCCTCAGGTTAAGAATCTGGATTCTATGCAACAGCTGTACCCTGTGGCTAAGACGCTTAGTCAGTATTACCTGCCGGCTGCCCTGCTTACTGCAGAGATGCTGCTGTGCAAGGAATGGTGTAAGTATGCACAGCAGATTTTGAACCTAACCCCCTAGGCATTTTTGCTAGGATGTAACCTCAATCCTGCAAAATCCTCCATCTGCTTCCATGTAAAAATGGTATACAGCCTCAATCCTGCAAATCATCCTTTATTTCTTGAATGTGGATTTTATTTTTTTCCAGCATCTAAGAACACAAAACTTTAAACAAGTCAGTGTAACAATATTTGCTACAAAATACTAACCCCAAAATCCATCCATTTCTGAAAATTAAAGCAAAAGCAAATGTTGTATGTTACCTTTAATCCCCCGTCCATTGGTGTTTACATGCGATAAAACACGAACAGAAATTTGGAGGCCTCGTAAATAAACTCATCGTTATTGACACAGAAAATTCAAACTTTGTTCTAGCAAATTGCATTTTAGCAGTTTTTGTGTCTGACTTTCCAGAGGATATATATATATATCAATTATAAGTCACAGAGATTTTTGGTTCTGTGTGCAGTTTGTTTCACAGTGGTCTCATGTTGTTTGATTCGCTGTGATTAGGTTTTGTAACTCGGATGTGGAATTCAATCTGTTCCTGTATGTTTTTGTTTGGCAGGTGAGAAGACCGTGTCCCTGAGTGACCTGCGGAAGGTCACGACCCTCTGGGTGGCCCTCCTGCGGGCCCAGTGCGGCCGCAACAACGAGGCCTTCCAGGCCAAGGTGCTGCAAGTGGGCAAGCTGATCGTCCACGAACCAACGTTCATCTTGAACCTGGTCAAGTCCATCCATGCCGAGGTGAGGACGTGCTGACAGTTGTCCTGGTGAATCTATATACAATGTGTGTTTTTCAAGTGCATGTATCCACCAGTATTGGTGCTCAAGGCGCTGCATCATTATTACCCTGCTCATTGGGCAATTGAAACATTCCAAATACCATCTCAGCTCGATGCTGCCATTTTGGCACAAAGCAGCTAAAATCAATCACAATAACCATCTCTGCCCTCACAGGTACCCATTTACTCCTGGTTGGGGTGAGGGGAGAAGCAATGAGTGACAAAGTGCTTTGCCCAAGGGCACACGCACCGTAACCCCAGGCTGGACTCGAACCCACAACCAACAGAATTACCCACAAGACCACAAATTCAATGCTCCATGTTTTAGCCAAACACAAATTTAGGGTCTTCGGTCGGCCTATATGTTTGTGCGTTGGGGCCCTTTGGTCCCCAAAATCCTCTGCTGATAATATTTGTGAATTTTTCATTTCACCCCAATCTCCCCCCTGCAGGTGTCAAAGATTTAAAATTTCCAAAAAGGTGAATAAGTGGATTAGGGTTTACTGTCCCTGCTGGTTGTGTGGGTTTGGGCCAAAAATTGATTCCATGAACAAGTGTACCCCCGTGAAAGTTGCAAAAAGAGTTAGGAAAGACATTTGAAGAAATGCTGCTGTGCGTCTGGCGCTCATGCGAAGATGATACAGATTTATGTACATTCAGGATAAACTTAATCATGCCTGCTTGGCATCATGTGCACGCGAACCAGTGGGCAGACACTATAAGTCCAGCACCCGATTTTACGAAACACTGCGACGCGTCGCAAATCGAGTTGCGATGCGTAACACGTCGCAAGTTGCAACGCGTTGTATCATCCGTTTCACAAAACTTGCCATGTGTTGAACGCGTCGTTAGTTTCTTGACAATGTTTAAAAACACTTCGCAAATTAAGAAGCGTCTTTTTTTCCGCCAGTTTTATGACATAAAACTTGAATAGACAAACTATAATACCCAGACAATATGTTTGAAGTTGTAAATGGAATATGCATCAAAGTAAATATGAATAAGCCTTGAATATTGCTGTTGAAATGTTGAAGTAGCTTATAGTCCACTGGGACCTTGTTTTGCTTTAAAACTGCATCATACATCTACCATTTTGTTTACGTTTTAAAAAGTTTTTGAGAAAAGATCCGACGACTCTTTGCTGAATGTCAGACGGCTATTTACTGTGCCTTGAATAAATACATATAACAGTCACCGTGTTGTGCTATAAATACACCTATGACATGTCACATTTACAACGTTGTTTGGGAAAAGAATCGCAGTATAATGTGGGCCTACATTTATGCACAGCTGAGCATAAACGCCACAAGGTCCGGCCCAAGACCTTGACACAGTGCAAAATCGGCCACACATTTTTGCCAAATGGCCTCAGTCCTGCAAAATCCTTCATTTTGCAAAGAGAATTTTAGAGGATTTGGGAAGGTTAGGGAGTAACAATGAAAAACAGGCAGTGTGTTTCACTCAAGCTAATGTCAGTAATCACATGTGATATCCACAAAAAATAACATGTTGGCGCTAGGTTTACCTTGCTCATGTACGCGACGTGCACGACTACTACGCTTCATTATCATGACACTGCTACAATTTTTTTGTCCATTTCATGTTGATTGTAAGCAGTCTAAGACAGACTTTGTAAGCAGTAAGCACACCTAAGGGCATGCTTACATGTATCTAAGACAAATTTACTTAAACTAATAAAATAATCTCTATGCATGCTTGGGCATGAACATGTCTATGTCACAGCGCAGTTTTACTTATTTTTGGGTGGCAAAGTTTGCCTTTCATCAGCACATACTATTCTCTGCTTTGAAATAGCTCCATGAAATTGTGTCCCAATGTTGAAACCACGGCCTTTCTAACAGCTCCCTTACTTTTTTTACGTTACAATATATCTACACTAGTCCACCGTTATGAAGTGACAATTTTTTTTATTTTTATTTTTAGGTTGGAAGGCATTCATTGGTTATCTGCCTGAATCTGTGTTTGATGGCCCTCCAGGAGCCTCTCAAGGACCCACAGAGCAACCTGGTCAGTGCCAGTCGCATCGACACCAACAATGCCGCCCTCTGCCACTTTCTCTCAGAGGTCTTGACGGAAGACACGAGCCTGAGGCGGCTGTGCCTCCTGACAGCGTTCACGATCACCCCCACCAAGGAACTGCTCGCTGAAGTGGACAGAGTGTACAAGTCTGTTGCTGTTCAGATCCCAGATGTGCCCATCATGCCGTCCTGTCTAAACTGCGTCTTGGTGCACGGCATGTACAGCCTTCTCCCCGACGCCATCTCTCCCTTGGTGGACTGGCGGGAGTTGCGTGGGAAGTGCCTGAAGTACCTGCGGGACAGCAGCGTGCTGAACGTGCAGGTCAAGCTGCCGAATCGTGAGATGGCCCTGAAGGTGTACGTGAAGAAAATCTCTCCGAATGTTGCTGAAGAAGAAGGCGAGCGGACGGAACCAATGAAATCTGCTACAAAGACAAACACAAAGGAAGGTTCCTCGGAAGAACCAGACCAAGATCTTCCCAGACTACGCACAGAATCCGAACAGCGATGGCTGTCCGCTATGATGTCGCTTGACATGTCCTGGCAGCCCCACTGGCTGACCACCAGTGATGCGGGTAACCAACAAGCAGAACCAGACCTGAAGGAATCTCAGACGCAGAGTCAGAAAAGCCCCGAGCTTGGCGTCGCTTCTGATGTGCCACCACCTGATCAGGAAGAAGTACATCCGTGTGCGGTGGTGCTGTGTAACTTCAAAGATACCCTGTTGGGGCATTTCCATCTCTTAGAGGACAGAGCCAACAATAACCAATCCCACCAATCAACTCAGGAGGAAAGCCCAGGTGCGTTGTTGACAGCGCTGCAAGAGGACCATGCATATAGCCTCCCTCCTTCCAACCAGCACAAACAGACACCCAACGAGGAACTCTGTGTTAGCCAGGAAATGAGCACGACTGAGGAACAAAAGAAAACCTTGAACGTGGTTGAGGAATTGAATGATAAGGATCAGTATCAACATAACATGGTGACTCAGGGCCTTAATGGCATACAACTCACAACAGGCACGCCAGTTGAGGAAGGCTCGGAAAATTCTGACAGGAGCAGACATGAAGCAGTTCTTCATGGCAACAACCAAGAACACATCGACCCTACAATCGAAAGGTGCCTGAATAGTCTAGACACTGAATTGTCCTATTTGGAAGAGCAAAATAACCTTGAAAAGTCTCCAGAGAGGGAAGATAGGGTAACAGATGAAGGAACTAACCTTGAAGTACATCAAAACTTCCTAGCAGACCTCAAAGATGATATGATCGACCCCGAGTTACCAGTACTAAATCCGGCTATAAACGGCTCCATCAGCACAGAAGAGGAACCCCCCAGTGACTTGGCCGAAGACATCAATAGGTGGTTCCAGAACATCAAACAGCCATCAGAGGCAAGCAGTATCGTGGGATCTGATGTGACACCTGATCCCGTCACAGAAGAGGGTATGCAGTGGTCGGCCATCGAAGCGATATCCGGCGATGGAAACCAAACCCTCTACGAATCGGGCTGGAATGAGCTGAGTTTGTGGTTCTCCGAGGACGAGGACGTAAAAAAGCCGGCGGCCCCCAAACTAGCAGTCTCCTCCTCCATCACAGGAGCCAGTCTTCCCACCTTCAGGGACCCTGACAGTCTGGAAATCAGAAATCCCGAAGCAGACTCAGGAAGAGGGATCTGCAGTTTAGAGAGCACAATCAACAGACTCCGAGCAAACCTCTGTGTTGTTGATAGTGGACCTTGTCAAGATGAGTTGGAGGACTCGCCAGAAGTCACAAGCAGCAGCCCTCAGACAAGCAGTCTACAAACACCTCCGGGTAAGTCGAGCAAACAGCAGCACACACAACTGAATGTATTCAGCCAGCAGTCTTACCACCAGCAGTTGATTGAGGGACAGTCGCCAAAAGTTGACCCAACTCAAACCAGTGAACAGTCCACTGAGCGACCGGTGTTCAACCAACAGTCATTTGTCGGAGCAGTAACCACACTGAAACCTTTCACCAATAGCCCCAAGTCAACGGATCCACAGCCCATAGACAGTGTCACATTAAACCAGTTGTCTTTCAACCGACGAACTACTGCTAACTGTTTACCTGTAGGAAACTCAACCAACCAACAGGACTCCAACCAACTTTCAGGCAATCCTCTTCCAGTGATGAAACATGCAATCGGTCAAGGATCATCAAACAAACCACTAGCCGGCAAACCGGAGCAGAAAGCCAAAGTAGGGACAACAGAGACTAGCAGTCACTTTGTGAACATCAGGCACAACGACTTAATTTGTGGAACGGAAACACTCATGTTGGACACGACATCCAGTGACAGTCTTCGGCAGCCTAGCTCAAATACGGAAGCAGTGCTGCATCCTCATCACTCCAGGAATGATAAAGAAACAAACAGCAGTCCTCAAAATTTTGATGCATCAGAACAGCATAATGAGGTCCAGCAAGACTCGTTCACGAACGAGAGCCCTTCAAGAAGCAGTACATGCACCTCTGTCGAGAGCGGCATCATGACAATAAGTCCGGACATTAAAAAGGAGAAAAGGGTTGATCTAACTTGTGAAGAGAAACCAGCCCTTGAATCTGAAAACGCAACCGATTTCAATCCCCAATATGATGTGGCAGCGTCAATGTCTGCTGCTGAGAGTGACAGTATGAACTCATCTCTTGTTCACAAGACGACAAGAACAGAGTCTGATTTTAAGGAAACTCCATTTCAAAATGAGTCCAGGACTCGATTGCTGGATTCGTTGTTGTCTTTTGCCGTTCAAGAGTACAGACAGATTACTGGGTCGTCTGCAGATGAAGAGACCACGCGGAACGCAGACACAGTGGAATCTACATTAGAGAGAAGTTTGGCTAAGGAAGACCACAAGTTGCCTCTGCAGCTAAGCAGCCAAACATCCAGAGATGGTGATGCTACTAGCGTCTCGGAGAACCCAGATGTCACAACCCAGGTGATACACTCAACGATTCTACATGCCCCCGCAGACTTACTGTCAGGGGTGGGGCTGTCACCGGAACACAAACCTGATGGATTGATTACATTTCAGAATGGGCAGTTGGCCATTTCAAACACGGAACCGTACGCGGCTGCAGCTGCGGGATGGAGGAATGCCGGTCATTATGGTATCCCGGACAGCAGTGATGATGTGAAACTGCTGGCTCAAAGAAAATTAGACAATAGCAATCATCAACTTCTAGAATCGGAGTCCTATTTCAGTGACGATAGGATCAAGGAATTCCAATCTGACTCGGACTGCAGTGACTTTGAGGTGGTCCAGGATGTGAGTTCCAGGTGGTCTGTCAGCGGAAAGAGGAAAACATCGGAGCCGTATTCCTGGCCACACAAGAAAGTAAGTGGCCAACATCAAGAGGTTAGAAAATCTAAGGAGAGGAGGGAGACTCAAATAGATGAATCTAGGGAGATCAGAGAGACTCAAATAGATGAATCTAGGAAGATGAGAGAGACTCCAAACCCACAGATGTCCGAGAATAAATCTGACCCTGCCAAGAGGAAAGCAACTGTGAGCTGCTCTACTTCGCCCCTAAAAGAGGACAAACACCATCTGCAGGAACCAGAAAGATCAAGTGTAACAGATGAGACACAAGCCCCGAAACTGGCAGCAAAGGTGAAGAGGAAAGACAGCACAACGTCTGCAAAGAATAAGTCTGATTCAACGGGGAAGGTGAAGGAAACAACCTCACCTCCCTCGCATGGATACAATCTCAGGGGAGCCGACCGCTCTCTCAACTATTTTGTCACTGGCTCCAGCAGTGAAACGTCGGGGGAGGAGAGAGGGACCAAGATGGGCTACAGTTTGAGGAGTGCGACAGCCCACAGTAGTAATGCAAAATCGTCCACCTGCAGAACACCAAAGAAACCACCTCGTGCTTTTAAATCAGTGCAGACCAGACCGCGATCGCAACCGCACAGTAATCGCAGCTGCCGCAGTGCTCCGGGGAAGAAAGCTGGAAGTCTCGCAAAGCCGGGATCCAAGCGCAGGTCGCTAAACCCTTCCGGCAAGTGCGTCGCTGATCTCAACAACAACTGCAGCAGCGGCAGTACGGGTAGTGTCATCAGCCATCATACCAACAGTAGCACTCCTGCTAGCAAGAAGTCTCCCTCAACAATTCACCCGAAGGTGGCGTCCCCTAAGCAAACCCCTGGTGTCCGCGGCAGATATACAGCAATCAAGAATCCCCAGCTACCGTGGGAAGCCAAACCACCGATACGCACCTACTCCTCCAAAAGGAAACGTTCGTCCACATTATGAAGCTGGGTAGGTTGTTTAGTGATAGTCCCCAGGCTCTGCAGAGGCAAATAACATCTTTGTCAACTCTTTGTGTTTTTTAAGCAATACAACATTTTTAGCAATACAGAATGGAACAAAAAGTGGAAGACTCTGTTTTGGAAAGATTTTATTTGGCTTTCCATGTATAAATATCAGCTGGGAATATTCCAGATGTACCCATCTTGTGTAAATTGCGAAGCTAAACTGAAATAGATCTACATGTATCGGAGCTAAAAGAAAAATCCACCAGAAATGCAATTTTATAATAGCAACTCTAAAAATTACTTCTTGAAATATGTTTAACTTTAAGAGCAGTTTAGGACATTTTTTTTTTTTTATAAAAAGCTGATCAAATCCATTTTGTCCTCATGTAGTGTAGGTTGGGATTTGAAACTTTCTAGAACTTGCAAATAATTGGACAAAAAAATGGATTACAAAAATAGGGGGTTTTTGGTACTGAAACATTATCTTCAAATCCCTGTCCACATAAAAGCTTTCAAAAATCAGTTACGTCAGTGAGAAGTGAGCATCATTGTTCTGTTTTCGTGTGGAGATGCATACAAATTTAGTGCCTTTTGTATTCTAATAATGGAAGAAGATTTTGTGGCGGAGTACTTTGTGACTTAAAAAGTCTGGTTCAAACATAATGCAAAGCAAACATTATAGGCTCATTTCGGACAAATTAGTTGTTATACTTATGAGACTTTGTAAAGCAAATTCTCACCATGAAGTCACAAATTTACAATCACATGTCCTTTTGTGCCAAGTATGAGCCAGACTTTTTTTTTGGGGGGGGGGGATATTTCTCCTAAAGTGAAGATAAAACTCCAAATGCACTTTTTGACACATTTTTAATTTAATAGCAATTCATGATTATTGTGATAAGATAGATTTACGGTAGCACCATGTGACCAATCTCTTTTGTGAAGTGAGGTTCTGAAAAGAACTGGGGAAACTCAACATTTTGGGCAGTATACAGGGTGATTAAAAAAAAAACGAAACCCAAATGTCGGGACCATTGTTTTAGTGAAGTTCTGCATGTAGCATTTTCAAAATCTAGGATATAAAAGCCCAATTCATAAGCTTTCCTTTAGTATAAGAATCAGTCAAATCACTCATGTACTTTTCAAGTTAAGGAGTTTTAAACACAACCACCGTTTTGAAGTTCTGTCCACAGATCACAAAAAAAGGTGTGCTTTCTTTCAGCAAAACGAAAACAATTCTCACACATCCCTATGTGATTTGTATTCGTTTTGCTGAAAGAACACTGATATTTTTGTGATCCGTGGAGACAACCTTAAAACGGCGGTTGTGTTTAAAACTTGAAAAGTACATGAGCGATTTGACTGATTCTTGTACTAAAAGAAAGCTTATGAATTGGGCTTTCATATCCTAGATTTTAAAAGTGTTACATGCAGAATTTCATTAAAACAATGGTCCCGACATTTGGGTTTCAGTTTTTCTTACTCACCGTATACTCTGCCCGTCGTCAGGAGACTGAGGGATTCCAACGGTGCAGGAGTATTATGCTTCCAGTCCCACTACATAACACCCCTTCACTGTTAGAATTCTCTGAGTCTCGTGCAACGGGCAGAATATACTATCCAAAACATTGAGTTTCCCTGTGTTTTTCCCCGAAACTTACAAACTCACAAAAGAGATTTTCCATATGGTGCTACAGTAAATCTTTATCTTATTGCTATCTTCAACCATGCAAACCGTCAAATCTGATCTGATCATTGGAGTTGTTTTTGCTGTTTTGTTTTGTACAAAATTGTTCTTGGAGCTGTAGATTTTTACAAATACGGTCAAAAGACTGTGCTGAATCTTTTTCAGTTGAAAGATCACACAGTGGGCCATGTCAGGACTCGTGTATCGGCACGTTTTGTAAATAGGAACTCATTCACATGTTTTTTTTTCATTGCCAGAGACATTCAGCCTATTTATATTTTTTTAAGTAAGAGTTTTATTTTGTTTTGATGTATATATGTCATGCCTATATAATCTACTTTAAAGATACATATACTTTCAAATATGCAAATGTTGAGATGCTGTAAATTATGTCAAAGTGGCAAGAGATTTGTGCCATATCGGTTTTTTGGGGTTTTTTAGTACAGATTCATGACCATTTCATTGTAGTTTTAAAGTTCAAAAAGTTTCTCTGTTTCTGTTGTAAAAACTGGATTCAGAAGATTTAAAAATTCAAGAACGCGTGCCTTCAAAGTATACAAGGCCTGATCTCAAGCTGTGCCGATGATGGGTTAGTGAGCTGAAGGGTTGATGAAACGTCTTGAAGGATTGTTTACGTATTTCGAGAAGTTAAATTATTGACAGTTTTGTACATCCTTTTCAGTTGTCAGTCACCAAGATGTAAATTATTCCTTTCAACATATTGTTAAAAAGTTCTTACGTGGCCATAAGTATATTGCTGACTGAAATTTCAAGTTTGCCTCCAAGTTGAGTAATAACATGTACATATGTGGGGTTTTGCTAGAAACTTGTATAATGTTCTTGCCCTTGACTTTAAATCTGTTATGCAAAAATTGCTTGAATCCTCATTTCCGCTTAAAACGCATTTAGCTAATCCAGCTTTTGGAGAAGGCAAACGTGAAATATTCCTTCAAAAGAGCGATTACTTTTTTGGGTGTCTAACCACATTTTTTATATCAAGCAAGTGGGGATTCATAAATTCTTGTGTTTGAGTAAATACAAGATGAGAAGAAGACTACATGTTTCACACGGGCATTCTAGAGTTTTGCTAAAGCTTTTCCTGAAAGGTAACATACAACATTTGCTTTTGCTGTAATTTTCAGAAAGGGATGGATTTGGGGGTTAGTATTTTACAGCAAATATTGTTACACTGACCCGTTTCAAGATTTGTGTTCATGGATGCTTATAGTCTGGTTCCCTGACCCTAAAAAAAGGTAAAGGTAAAGATCCCATAGCCATTACTGGCCGTAGGGGCAGTGGGATGTTAGAGGTCCACTGTGTCTTGGGCGCGGCATATGAGTGGCGGGGCCCAGTCCTCTCCTCTCGCCGTCTTACCTTCCCTGAACGAATCAGGTACCCATTTTACTGTTGGGTCGTCAGAGAGAGTTTTCCAGTTTTTGGTCCGAATGGGATTCGAACCGCGCTTCCACTCTGTAGCTCCACCGCTCGGCTACGAGGCCCCTCTCGATGAGACGTCAGGAAATTGTCAGGTCAGGGAACTACACTAGATGGTTTGCACCCATTCACGGATTCGTAACCAATTGCAAACAAAAAGTGGACTTACTCAATTTGGTAAATCTGGGGTAGTATTTGAAAACAAAAATGTCATTTTTTTTCCAACGATGGTCGGCCGCAAATCATTGGACGGCCGTCGTTGGGCAGCACTGACACCAAGTGCGGTTATTTCACAGGAGGCTTGTGAGTGTTATTCTCTGACAGTCAAGTATCCTTTTTTATAATATTTTGGTAGTTTTGTGTTTTGATATTTGCAAATGTTGTATAGTACCTTTAATTTTGTTTGTAATTGAAACTGAAGCGACTACGTTAAAAGATGTTAGAAGAATTTTAAAAGAAGCCGTCAGGAACGGCTTCAGAGATTTGTCAGTAGAAGAGGTTGAAACTCCAAATCTTTTCTACATGTTCTTGGGTTGACTGAAGATGCTACAAATAATTTTGGGTTCAGTGCGACTGTTGATGGGGTGTTAAATAGTGTTATCTTTGTCCAAAGGCAAGCCCTTATTGCAGTAGTCGAAGTTTTGTTTTAAAAAAGGTAACTAAGGCCAAAAATAAAAATATTCGGTCTCTGGTCAGACCAAAGTTCCGGAATTGACGCGGCCACGCGGCTTCTTTTTTTTTTTTCAAGCTTGGATTGTACAGACCTGGTGGGTCTATTTTGCTTTTTTGGTGTCCTCATGTACACTGGTGTCCTCCATAATTTGCCTTGGTGCTTTCGATCATTTGCCTTGGTGCAATTTCCCATTCCTTGGTGCTCTTTGGTAAAAAAAATTGAGGAGGTGCGGAAATAGAGGGCGCTGTTGGAGCTACCACGGAACATTTTGGAAAAAAAAAAATGACGCGCATGATTAAAATCGACGCGCGCGCTGACCAGAGACCGACTTATTTTTTTTTTTGGTCTAAGATGGGGAAATGTTGGGCTGTTAACTGATGCATGTACATTAGTGGTGCACATCAGACCCGGGTACTTGACCCCTGATGTCAGGAACCGGTTCCAGATCATGGGATCGGGTACCCATAACCAACTTTACAAATTACTTAACCTCTCAGACTAATACCCGTGTTTTACTTCAATAGGGTACCCAGTTCCAGTACTACCCGTAAATGCACACCCCTAATGTACATATCAGAAGGGATGTATTCAGTTTATGCAGTAATACTCAATTTAATACAGTGCATATTTGATGACATTTGCTGTATCACCTGTCGAACTAAGGAAAAATCGTTTATGTACTTTGCCACCCTGTGAAGTTTACCCGTTGTGTCAAGTGTGTTTTTCAACATGCCGACTCTTTGGTTTTTGTGTCGCCTCAACAAAGTTTTGGGGGGACACTTAACCAGTCCTAAATTCTGTATGACCGTATCCCTGTACACACCAGAGGTACTTGAATCATAATTGAAATTTTTAGAAAAAAAGGTACCCCACCATTGAGATCTTTAGAAATAGGGATAAAAGGACAACAATGTTCCTACCCCGGAACTCCCATCCGTTGGAACGTCGCTGTGACCGTATGCCTAGTGTAAAAGTTTAGGTTAAATTTTTTTTTTAAAGTGCATAACTTCTACATGCTTTTATGGATTTGAATGCAGTGACCCTTGGGTGGGTAGACACAATTCTTCATCGGATTACTGAGGTCAAAGGTCATTCAGGGGTCATTAGAGGTCATTGTTCAAATATGCTTCAAATATGTCTCCATGTCGACAGAAGTTGATGGATTTTAATGTAACTTGGATGGAGTGATCCTTGGGTGGGGGTTCATCACAACTCTTCCGAAATTGGAGGTCAAAGGTCATCTAGGGGTCAGTTGAGGTCGTTTAAAAATGAACAAAATTTGACCCTTTTTTTTTTTTAAAAACACAAAACATATGGCGATCGACTGCGATCGGCAGATGACCTTGTCTTACTCTTAGACCATCAATGCTTGTTTGTGTACAAAATGTTTTCGGTGTTCCCTTTTAGCCAGTGCATTACAATACAAATTTTTTTTGTGCACCTTGTTTATATTCATTAAATGACCAGAATGTTGTTTCCCCATGTTATTTGGGAGCGTTTTTACAGTTAAATACTTATTGTTTGTAAGTATTTCCTTGTTAATATGCCCTAGGGTATATATATTTCCAAAATTGATGTGTGAATTTGAAAAAAAAAGTGAAAATGTCCACGGCTATGAAACTTTAAAGAATAGAAAGAGTACAACTCATTTCTTGACAGAATCAAACGTGCATGCGTCCTTGGTGATACTTATTGAGGACATTAAAAATTAAGTATGTGGCTCGGAAAAAAAAATCACTGTTTTGTGTGGCCGTTTCATCTGCCACTGTGCATTTCATATCATAATACATATGTGTACATTTGGGTTTGTCATGTTTGGTGAAATGACCACACAAATGAGTCTCATTGATACCGATCCAATCCCCCAAAAGTAAAGAACATAGAGCAAAAGTGCTTAAGCTGGGATCTACCACAGACATGATAATATAACCAAAAGTCAATCACAATTTAACTTGCCTCGTTATTAAAATTATTTCATTACTTCTTGAATAATAACTTGACCGATCAAAGTTCTTTTTCTTTTTACTTGAATGTAAGAACTGTATTCGATAGTTTGTTCTCTTTTTGGCATCTGTCAAAAGTGTTTTCTGTTACTCTTTTAAGGAGTTATTCACTCGTCAATTTTCAAATGGCACTTGTAAACTGTGTGTAGTGTTCCTTCTTATCAACGTTTTATAAAGTTTATACACAAATGGTTGTCGTTATTTATCACTGGACCAGTTTAGAACTACGCATGTGTGTAAAACAGTAGGTTTTTTTCATGTTTTATATTCTTGTTAAATTTTGGAAGTTGGCAATAAACTCTTTATTTCAGAATTCAGAGTTTTTTTCATAACTTTGTATGCCATTCCATTGTTGAAATGTGGTACAGAAACACAAATGAGATCATAAAAGAGTTGCAGTTTTGACTGCTCAGATTTGATTGATCTTTTATTTTTTCGTGCCACATCATGACAGATTTACACTTTTACGAAATTCGATTGCTTATCACTTTTTTCTTTTAAATTCGTTATTCTGAAATTTGCAGTAAACATTTTACAAAGTACTAATAAACACGTCCAGAATTATTAGCTTGCATACTGTACATGTACAAAATGAATGTAGTCTCAATACGCACAATATTTTATACGTTTATAGAGGCACAAAGAACACTTTTTATAACACCTCACCCACAGATTCTGTATCTTGATTGGCCTGGAGTGAGTCACATGGTAGTCGCTATTTTTGCTATCTTGCTGTGCACGGCCAAAAAGACTTTACGCATAGCAACCAAAGTACTCTACGCATAGCAACTGGTATCATGTGCAAATGCATACGGGTGTGCGTGTTGCGCATATTGTTCCCAAGCGCTAGTGCTACAGAGCTGGGTTCAAACATTTCGTGAAGGGGCGATTTGGAAAAGTGCAAGTAAATTTTCAACTAATTTTGTATTGAAATTTAAATACATTTTAATTGTACAGTGAAATCTTGATAAGTCAAACTCTGATAACTCAAAACAACCATTAGGTCAAACAAAGGATCCATTCCCTTTAGTAGTATAACAATGATATACAACCCTGCTTAACTCAAAACTCTGCTTAAGTCAAATTTTGAACCTGTTCCCTTGAGGTTTGACTTATCGAGATTTCACTGTATTTAGAATAAATTAATCAGTTATCTCTTAAAATCAACCAGAATCTGTAAGAATGATGTATTATAAAACGAAATGTTGACTGCTTTATCTCATGGTATAGTAAAACTAGCCTCCCTCGGTGATCCATGGAGTAAGTTATATTTCCTTGGCTTTGCCCCGGCGAAAATAGAATGCTCCATGGATCACCTCGGGAGGCTAGTTTTACTATCCCACTCGAAGCAGTCAATATTTGTGTAATAGTTGAGCAGGCTTTGAAAGTTGAATTGTCAAAATTCATGTGATTGAGATAAAACCATGTAAAGAGAGTGCACATTGATTACCTCTTTTAGTGCATAAGGTCAAAGGTTACTCGAGAAAGCATTTTGACATCCTAGGCCAAGTTCGGGCAAGGACCATTAGTCGACTAGTGGTTGATTTGTGACGTACCTTACGCCTGCGCACTAATAGCAATGTGCGAACGTCTCTAGTCTAACACTGGTCAAAATGTCATCGCAAAACTTCTGGATCCTGGTTCTCTGCTAGCGTTATGAATGCGCGCGGCTATTGGTTACCAGCGAAGCAACCAACCCCAGTAGGCTGGTTCCAAATAGTCGACTAGCATAGTCAACCTCCGGCGACTACACAGAGTTCGGGCAAACGTTAGTTAACCATTGGTCAACTGAAGTCCTTGTGCGAACTTGGCCCTAGTTGAGCGTTTTCCAAACGCTTGGCTTGATCTCCGATCATCTTCAGGGACATTCTTAGACCCCCTTACTAGATTGACTAGCTCACTATTCTTTCTTATTCTGCTTCAAGAATATTAACCCATCAGCACTTTCATTACATTGTACTACACTGTATTCACTACCGGAAGAACCTGTAACACCATGCGCTTGGGCGGTGTGGGGCGGGCTTAAGAAGTAGCAGGCGGGGCAGTTTCGGGCAGTACAGGGATGAATGGGTTAGAATGCAAACAAGGCCCAAGTTTCAAAGTATTTCTGTTTGTTTCTTTACCGGGTATATATTTATTACTGGCCTTATCCAGACAAATTGCTCTGTGTTTGGAGGAACATCTTTTCCTTCAATGTAGGAAAAGACAAAATGATTTCATTTTAATATAAATGCAAATTACAAACATCCACCTCTGGACACAGATGACCAAATAAGTTATCATAACATTTTCTGTCATACTTATGGTATCAAAAGACAATCATTATTCTTATTACAATTCAGTTACATTACATTTGCAGATCAACTGCCAGTTTGCATTAAAGCCTGCCTCTTCTGAAAGAACTAAAGTCAGAACAAAAAGCCCCCCCCCCAAAAAAAACTCAAACAACAAAAAACAAACTTTCAGTCCCGACAATTTGTCAATTTCATTTTCTCCATCAAGCCATCCGTCAATATGTAAGTTTTTCTGCACAAGATATTTGCATTTTCCCCCTATGTTCTTACCCACATGCAGGGATGAGATTGTCAATTGAAAAAAAAAATGTCTGGAAATTGACAAAATGTCAGAAAAATGCATATCTTTCTATGCTAATAATGTCTTCCTCTCAGTGTCAAAAGTCTGATTTCAGACAAAAGTCTGAAAAATCTCATGCCTGCCAACATGCATGTGGCTATTGTCTGCGGGCATAACTGCACCCTCAGCAGTTGAAAAGAAAAGAAACATTAGTGTTGCCGGTGGACAACTAAGCTTCATTTCTGTTGTGTGTCAATGCTCAGGTGAGTTCCCAATATGTGAAGATGCTATAAGCTTATTTATGGTCAGTCGAAAATTGGTCATGAACATCTGGCAACATACACATGGCTGCATGGACATGGAACGGAACCAATGGGAAACACACACATTAACCCTCCTGCTAAACAGTCACAGACAGTCAAAATTCACTTCCACTTCCCCTGCTATGCTTTCAGCAAAGACTAGTCACCATCAGTCAGATCATATGTCAAGCAAGCACTGTGTCTAGTCAAACTGGGTCAACAGACAAAGCAGGCAAGTTGTGGTCACAGCTGTTTTATCACTCACCTGGAGTCAAAGCATAGCTGTATCAAGTTACTTAAGCAGTCCAAGGCAGTCAATCCTGCTTTATGTTAGGCTAAGAATTCTTAACTATTGAAAACAGTCACTTGTTTGATTTTGACTGAAAGGGCTTCTCGGCACAGAATGTATGTTTGCATAGGAGGGTTAATTAACATACTGTGTGGGGTTCTGTTTCACCAGAAAGTGTTAGTGACATTATCCTCATACTCGGCTTTGTCTGAAATTAAAAGTCCACTGAACAAAAATGCTCATGTAAAAAGTGCTCCTGTTTGACCCAAAATAAAAATTTCTAGCAATATTTCCAACTAGGCCTCGAGGTATCCCATTATTATTTTTTACAACATCAAGTTTTCTGTTCTCAACCAATATGGTGCACACATGCTGTACGGCTGTATTTTTTTTTTTTTTCAAAACATATTTCATCATGGTGAAAATACCCAGGGCCCAATTTCACGGCGCTGCTAAGCACACGTTTTTCTGCTAACAGAGCCTCCGTCTATTTCATGGAGACCGTAAGCATAAGCACAGCAAAAGGCAAGCTTTATACCTCAGAGGAAAAATTTGCTTAACTTAGAAATCTCCATGCACGCGTGACCGTTAGCACGTCCACGTCGTGTAATAGTGCGTAAGGTTAGCAAATTTTTCTGCTATGCTAAACACAACTTTTTTGCTAACTGTTAAGCAGCGCCGTGAAAATGGGCCCAGTTGTGTTAACAGATTCTCCGGGAACTAAGACTACGTATGGAAATATAATCTTTTCAGCAAATAACTTAACAGCAGAATTAACCCTCAAATAAGAAGGCAATTTATGAATTCCATTAACGTTTGGCAATTGCTGAAAATTTACATCAGTAAGCCGATACGTGTGAGTCACGTTTAGTTTAACTTTCCTTGCTTTAACCTAACTTTGGCACTATTGATGACAACCTGTTATACTGCTCAAAGCACAAACAGCAACTTTAAAAAAAACCAACAACAACAAAACATAAAAAACGTGTCTATTTTGTAAAGCTCAGTGCTATGTTTAGCCCCCTTCCCCATACCCTTAGTAATGCCAATGTGTCATTTTAAGTTTTGGCCCCAAACCAAAAAAAGTTACCATGGCAGAATGTGTTGAAACAATGTGCACGTGGAAGAATTGTCTTAAGTAGAAGTATGGATAATGGAAGAACTAACATCTATTTTATTGGTAATAAATTGATGACCTTCTGTGAGAAACATTTGCAATATTTGCACTAAAGATGCAGATGATTTTCTTCATTACTACAATGACGCTTCTAAAACGCAGAAAAGAATTGTGCATCGGCTAAAAATACGCTTGTGCAGACTTGACATCACGCCTCAATCACTTTCAGATTGCACCGTCTTTTTCCTCCAAAGAAACAAAGAAATTTGACAGCATTTGGAGCTGGGTGGGCAATTCCAGCGTTATGCAATATCCGAGACAAAGCATTTAAGAGCTCAATGAATTAACCTGAAAATGTGTTCTTAAAATCTTATACATCCATCATCTAGTAATGGTCAAGGAGATTACAGACTAGGAGTTTTGAATCATTTCTCTGAATCACTTCTTAGATATCATGGTTAACTGGCTCTGTCACGGATATCACCCTTCCTTTCATAACCGGGCCCGGATCCAGAGGGGGATTTCGGGGGTCAAAACCCCCCCCCCCCCCCTGCTCTGACACCAAAAAAAAAAATTTCATAACAGTAAGTGCATCGGTAACAATGAGCTGCATTGCCCATATGTCCACCTGTCTGCAACAATCAGACATAGACAAATCTGATGTGCCTGACCCCCCGCCCCCCAAAACAAATCCTGGATCCGCCCTGATAACGCTGGAATTGCCAAGCTGTTAGTACAGGACTTTGTGTAAACTCTCATTGTGCACATTCAGACCAAGGCAATGGCCGCCAGAAGTAACTGCAAACTTGTCTTCAGTTTAAAGACCACAAAATTCACCATCGCTGCGTTGATAATTTGCCATCATATTCCCACGTCACACCCCACCGTGGTCGCGAGCACTCCCTTAGCAGTGATTCACACGCACAGCAAAACGATCTCGCATGACTTGAAAATGTAGCACAGATTACTCAACATTTGATGTTGAAATTCCACCATTTCGACTTAAAAATAAAGGGCCAAAAAAAGGTGGCTGCTTTGCAGTCATCCTTCTACTTTACTTTCAGGAGCAAGAAAATCCACAACATGGATTTTTTGCAGCAGGTTCACTGAGATTCATTTCTATGTAAATTTACATGTTTACCAACGTGCTGTTGATACAGATTGTGAACCAGTCACTATGGAAATGTACTTTGATTTTGATGCCACTAATCTGGGCTATTCTCATACAGTGATGCCGATGCTGGATAAGACCTGCCTCTCGTTGTAGGTGAGGTGTGGCGTGAAGAGGCCGTGGCACGGCTGGTGGGACAACTGCTGCATAAAGTCAGTCAGATAGGCCTGCAAAGCAACATCAAAGAATTGGGCTGATTTTTTTTTGCAAATCTTTGGACTGAAATAAAAACTGACTGGGTTGTGTTGAGTTAAGCTGTGAGGCAGCTGTGAGTTCACTGTCAGTTCTCTTATTAACCCTCCTAGTGAGACGTCAACATTTGAAGCAATATATAACTGTGTCAAACAAAGAGTTGCTGCACAAGTAAAACAAGTACCAAGTGGTACAACCCACAGGTAGCAGCGAGGCCGGGTAACGTGTGAAGACGGCTATACGGCACCGTCCGTGCACCCGGGCCGTACCAGTACCTCGAGAGTACAGAAAACGAAAGGAATGGGGCGTGATCTAATATGCAAAAAGTATGCAAATTAGAAGCATGCGCAACAGTGTTTGCAAAACCTGTCTTCGAATGCAAAGCTGTAATACTTGCAAAGCTGTAATACTTGAGGGTCTGACCTGAGCTTAAAGCTATAGTCCATCATTTACAGCTATCCGAAAAGTAACTGGCGTAATTATTGTTGAAAAACACACTTGGTTGAAAGATAGTAAGGGGACTAAACTCCCTGTGAAATTATTCTTTCTGGCAAGCTGTCATTTTGAAGTAATCAACGAAAGAAGGCCTTTCCAACGGTGCTTCTTAAGACGCACCGTAGGAAAATTTAAATTAGTAGTTTGTTTTGTTATTCGGCGAAGCGCGCGCAATCATTGGCACGACGCACACGCGCGCGCGGCTGCTACAATTCGTCGGATCGCTGCGCAACATCGCGTAGCTGCAATCGGCTCAGCGAGAACGTGTCTCGGACGCTGAATTAAGGCGCAATTCAAAACATGATTCAGCAACTTTTGATTTGAAATCGAGATCCTAGAATGCTGTTTTTCTCGGAATATACAGCTGAAGCTGAGCTGAAACTTCATTAGGTTAGTTGTTCAGTACTCTTCTTTAGATTTTGAGCACTTTTGTTGCTTCAAACGAACAAAACGCACAAATTACAACTGATGGACTATAGCTTTAACCACACCAAATAATTGTGCAGGGATCTGAAGAGTTATCCACACTCCACAGAAGATCACCACAAAAGAGTTGGAAGTGTGGGTGCTAATTCTAGGGGCAAAAGTGGTTTTGAAAAACTTGTGAAGTGCAGGAGACTAGGAGGGTTAAACAAAATTATAGGCACTGACAATTGACAATTTCTCCCCCCCCCCTCCCCCCCCCCAAAAAAAACCACGATGAAATTATGAGTCACTTTGATCATTGACAATGGGAGACTTTTGAGACGGTGGTGGCAGCAAATACACCGGTCCTTTTCAATTGTTTACATCATGTTTAAGCTAAAGCGCGCATGCTCAATATGACGCAAACAATGGAAAAAAAGACCGATGTGTTTGCTGCCACCAACGTCTCAAAAGTCTCCCACTGTAAAGTATTGTTGTATTGTGTGGCTTTATGTGCACTACAAAATGCACACAGTCAACAATGGTTGGACTAGTTCACATATTGCAATGTAAGAATATTCGTAGTTGGCAGTAAATGAAGAGTTACGGCCATGGAGAGTTTACTGTGTGATCAATGCTAACCTGTATATCCAGCTGGTAGATGGGATCATTGAGAGCGTCGGGATCATCCTCCTCCTCATCAACCTCATCCCCACCAAGATCATGCAAACCTGTATGCACCCAAGACAGACGAAAGAATCATTCATGGTGAAAGAGTTCATTGGCCAAGCACTGTTTAGCATTAGCTGAAGAGATCTACAATTGACCTCCTGGATCCAGCTGCAGATGAGCATGCAAACACTACTAACACTTAACCCAAAAGAGGCTGGGTTTGGGGGACCATCTCACTACCAGGGAGTGGTGGATTCTGCCCTCCCCCTCCCTCCCCTCTAAACTCAGGCATGGAGTACATTGCGCGGGTGGCAATTTTTAGGATACAGGCAGCCAGTAACTTAACTCCTCATATTTATGGGGCAAAAAAACTCAGTGTATGCCGCTGTGGCTTTGGGACTTTGGTGTTGCCCATTTCTGGTCGGTTGCCCATTATTAACATAACAATAACCTTGACAATTCAACCGGTACGCCCTATCACTGGTATCCGGAATAAAACACTCCTCTGTGGCGGTGGCATAAACACAATGATTTGTTTCGCATGTCCTTCCATTTGAGTCTGAGTATAATCTGAGCATATTCACAGAATTTGATTTTCATAAGACAAAGCGTTTTTTAAATTATTGCCTCATAACGAATTTGCACATTAGTACACTGCTACCATGGCGAGCTGTACTATCTATGTATTGTACGTAAAGGAAATGCAAGTATTTCTGCCGTGCACAGCCTCAAATACTGTTACGCAGCGTGGTGACCCCGAGGTCATTTTCATAAATTTGGTATCAAAATGTGCTCCAGAAACACGCCTCTGTCAAATATAGTGTTAAACACATGCAGGCGGAGGGGTGCGGAATCCGTCCGTCCCCAGCCCTTTTAGGGTTATGATCAAAAACTCTTGTCTCAAGTCCTGACACTTCAGGAAAACAGTGATGTCATGACCAAATCCTTGAAAAAAAATATAAAAAAAACACAACTAGAATAAATAAACGCAAAACTGTTTGCTGTCTGACCTGGATAAATCAGACCAGATGAGTAATCAGAGAGCTGAGCTAGCAAGCCCTGCTCGCTGGCTAGTCCTTCCTCGCCATCTTCCTCATCATCACATTCATCATCATCGTCTCCGTCCTCCCAACCATCATCCTTAAGATAAGAGGGGGGAGGGAAGATTAATCAAATGTGTTCTCAATTCCAGGAGGGCACCATTCAAAGGCACATAGGATCATTTGCTTTTCATGTATTTTGGGGTTTTTTGCCAATAACAACATCAGTCAAAGTCCAAAGAAGACTGTTCCAAACCTAACATGTTGAAGTTTCAGCTCAGCGGATATTACACTTTTCGAGAAAACAGTGAAAAATCATGCACAACCTTTTCATCACAAAACACGATTTTGTTGATAGCACTCTTTATTCCAAGAACATACAGGTGAAGCTCCATTTTAATGTGTGCCAAAACCAAAATCTGAAAGAAAATCATTTTTCAAAGTTCTTGCCATTTTGAAGACTTGTCCTTTTTTACGTAGATCCCCCAGTTTCTCTTTTTTTTCATTCAAGAAAAAAATAAATGATAGATTAATAATCTTATGTCAATCTTTACATCAGTTGCTTTTTGCAGGGCTTATCTAAACAGTGAATTTTGTTGTTTTCTGGAGCCCTGAAAGTATTATTGATGGAAAACTGACAAAAAAAACCTGGTTCTGTTAAAGTAGGCGTACATTGCCCCGTACAGTCCCCCTGCCTCTTTAACTCACCTCCAAGTCCTCCCCACCAGCTGAGGCCTGCTGCGAGACGTTATTCTCCATGACATTCAGCAACTCACTCAGTAACAGCTTGTAGATCTTGACCTGCAAGGGTATACTCGTCCACTGCTCAGGAGCTGTGGATAAAATTTTTGCCATTTTTCTGTTTTAGAAAATGTAGGTTGGACAAAGAAGTCGAATTGGGGAAAGGGGCTACCAAAACAAGCATTTTGGGTTTTATCCCGATGTGGAACAAAACAAATTTCAACAAGGCAACAGTTAATAATTCGTAACCAAATTCACTGTTACCCTCATGGTTTTTAGGGCCATTTTTGCTTGTTTCAGCACAGACAACCAACAAACTTCTCACTTAATGTTTTATGTGGCCTAATTTTTTGGCTGTATTAACCACTGGATCCTTCATTGTCATAATTTTGGTTGTTTTCCAGTAGCTCACCCAGATCACCCTGAGTAAAGGCAGACGGGTTAGCCACGACAGCCTGGCTAATCAATCGCTCAAACAAGGACCGTCACGATCCTCACATGGCGTCTGTAGCTGTGGCCGTAGCCATTGACAAAACGCCCTTTCAGACTTCAAGCATACTTTGAGATCTACTGCTTTTCCGTCAAGTGCAAAAAGTAACAATGTCGGGCTGGAATTACAGCCTCAAAAGTCACAATGACCTCAATAAATAATTATGCTTAGACTTCAACTAAAACTGATTTTTGAGCACACTTGAGCTTTTCCAATGTCTGGCCGCAATATTTGTCCATTTGGTAGAACACATGCGTGTGACGTATTTTCACCACTGACTCTGCTCCACCAGCAGGGCCTGTGGTGGCTGACCTGGGCGAGCCCTGGCTGAGAATAACGTCAGAGCTAATCGAACGGCACATGGCTAACCCGAGGCAACCTGGGTGACCTAAACAAAAGCACCTTTTCTTTGATTACAGTGACAGCACAGTAAATTTTGTGCTAACCCTGTAAACACAAAGTCATTAGATACAGGCTGTACACGTACGCACAAACCTAAACCTTTTGCCTTTCTTTTTTGAACTGTCAGGTCCACGCTATGCACGCAATGTGCCTCACCATGTGCGGCCTTTGACCTCGTCCGGATCCCTTCCTCCATATTGAAGATCTGGTCGCCCTTGACGATGATACCTTCCAGCCGATGGTCCGGTTTGTTGATCATGTGCTGAAGGAGTTTGCTCAGCGCTGTTATACTATCGAAGGATAGGTGGGGGAAAAAAGACGGCTTCAAATAAATGGCATTTTCTGAAGTTAAAACTGCAGTGAGCTGAGCTGTCTGCTTTGATTCAGATAACAGGGGTGATATCGGGAGAAAACACCACATACACCAGATAATTGGCAGAGGGTTTGAGGGTGGCCGAGGGCCCCAGAGCAACGGAGGGTCTGTGACATGTGTCTGTATTTGCCTAAAGGAACCCATTAAACTACCCATTTCTTTTGTTTTAGAAAAAACTTGAGAAGGTAAAAACACCAATCAAATTAGGTTTTGCCCTTAACCGACGTATAAACACTGTATACTCAGTGTGTTACCTCCCTAGTGAAAGTTGGAAAAAAATCACTCGGGTGGGACTCGAACCCACGACCTCCTGCTTTCTAGTGCAGATGTCTAACCACTCGACCACCGAGCTAACGGGATCGGTTGGCCGGTTCGAATCTGATGTACATAGCAGCGGGTACCGCATAAACTATTTTAAGATGGAATTTTTGGAAGGGCAAAACCTATTTTGATTTTTTTTTCTCCCCGGCGCAAAAATTCCATCTTAAAAAAGGTAAAAACACCTTTACGGTAGAACCTCTGGAATTCCAGAATGCAAAGGGATTCTTGTTAGAAATCCTGAAATCCTTACAAAAAGTCCTGAAATCAGATTTCATCCCTGAGACAATTATAACTCGAAGCTTATACCTAGGAGTTTCCAATCTATGGAAAATCCCCTTGCACAGCAAAGGTCAGGCATGCAACTTGGAAGAAACAAAAAACGAGGAGACTCTTTAAAATCTTTACAAGACTTTGTACAATGTTTTTCAATTTTCAATGACAGACATGTGAAGTGAAAAACGAGGAAATCAGCTGATCCGAGGAAAGTTGCATGCCTGAAGGGTCTGTGATATGTTAGCAGATTTGACGATTACGCAAAACAGTCTACCCAGATTAATTTTTTGGTGTTTTTCCCAAATTCCCTGACCAGAAAATGGAAATTCATTTTCAAGCTTTTCCCTGATTTCTTGAGTGGCTGGGAACTGACTTAGGTGCAATTCTTTCACATAAAAAACACTACTGGTTTCTTCACATACCAAGTTTTGACCTTCCCTCTGCACTCTCCATACCAGGGGCCAATGTCACTGCGCTGCTAAGCACAAAAATTTGCTTAGCACTAAAAAAGTCTGGCTTACCAGCCAAAACTCCACTTGATGTATATTGCTCGTGATTAGTATTCAGCTGTTGTTTGCTTAGCATGAAAATCACATTGAGTTTTGGCTGGTAACTTGCTGTTACAAGCCAGACTTTTGGGTGCTAAGCAAATTATTGTGCTTAGCAGCGCCGTGAAATTGGGTCCGAGACCTTACCTGACTTTGTTGTCGTACGCTCCATAGAACATATTCTGCCTCGTGACCCAGTCGGTTAGGACAAACTCCAGGGCGGGTTTGCCTGTCGGGCCGGGTACACTGCTGAGGAATTCCAGCACGTCTTCCATACAGCTGTGCATGAGGTGAGCGAAGACCATCAGAAGAGACTGCAAGACAGAGATGGAGGTACAGAGAAAAAAAAAGTGAGGAAAAATTGGAACAACAAAAAACAATGTTTTCAAATGTAAGGCTTTTTCTCTGTGCCTTCCATATTATTGTATTCACAAAGTAATACTCGTCATACCAAACGACTGTCACATGGGAAATGTTGTTTTTGGATGCAATCCTTGTTAGCCGGCATTTGATGGTTTACTTTCTTTAAACTCTACCAGGATGTTTAAGAGGATTTTGTCGGATTAACGAAGGTAGAGGCCTGCCACTTTTGCTTTACACAAAGTTTGAAGTTTACTTCAGGAGGATCCTTCCAATCACCAACTCAGACTATCTTTGGCTATTGGGACGGTTAGAACAGTCTCTCATGTTTAACTTTCTGCGAAACTGTAGTAGTGAGTTATCAGACAGCAGATTTGGAGACCGTTTTTACTGATTTCTTTTTTGTTTGTGGCTTCTTTTTGTCACAGTGATTTCAGTGAAATTTTCAGCCTTTGTTCTTTGCTTCCAGAGGTTCTGGTGTGGAAACCCCATGTTTTCGGAAGTTCCCGTCTTTTTGGGGGTTTCATCTTTTCCACTGACTTTAAAAAAAATGGAACATCAATCTTTGGCATTGTCACACTGTGCAATGTTATCAAAATGTACATCGTTGGCTACGGCTAGGCTTATTCACTGTGGTGTTCAAATGGTTAAAAATAAAAGCTGTAGCCACAAAATACTGGATTTAGACACAGGCTCGTCATGCTAACCTGGGTAACGCTGAGTGTGTCCGCCTGCTGCATCTTACTCAACACCCCCCTCAGGATCATGTCCGAGTTGTCCCCCAAGGCGCTGCCGGCCTTGGTGATGAGAATGGCCACCAGTCGCCCCACGAAAGCCGCGGTGAACTCCGACGTGGACGGATTAAGCAGCCTGCTGATGATCTCGATGGCGTACTGGAGACCCGTCCGGCCTGCCGCGTCGTGCCAGGAGGCGATCTGGTTGTAAGCCACGGCGACGTAGGCACGAAGGCACTCTCCCCCACTCTGAGTCATGTGAAACAACAAAGGAATATTATGTACTGGTCAATAATAATAGTAATAATAGTGGATATTTATAAAGCGCACGTATCCAACAGGACTGGAGCTCAAGGCGCTACATCATTATTACCCCTGCTCATGGCACAATTTCAATGAAAGTGAAATTCTAGTGATTTCAAAATATCCCTGTCAATGAATTTGGAGTTTACCGACCCAAAAGTAAAATATTTCTGCATTATGGAATCTAGAAAATTTTTTTTAAATGAGGAGTGCACCCTTTTTAAAATGTGACCCCTCCCGAATTAAAAAAAAAAATTATATAAATTAATTGTCGGTCTGTTTATTCTGTGGTTAATACAAGGTTCATGTATCTCTTTTGTGAGATGGATAAAATTGATATTGACGGTTGTATTGATTGCTTTGTTAACCCTCCTTTTGTTTGATCAGTCACAGACAGTCAAAAAATTGAATCCTGTTCCCCAGCCATGCCTTTTACAAAGGCTAGTCACCAACAGTCAGATCATTTTTCTTGCAGGCACTGTGACAGTCCAATTCCATCAACAGACAAAAGCAGGTGACTGGTAGGCACAGTTGGCTGATCAATCTCCTACAGCCAAAGCATGGCTATATCAGGTTTCATAACAATCACAGCCAGTCAATCCTGCTTTATGAAGGCAGGGAACACTCAACTGTTAAAAACAGTCACTTGATTTAATTTTGACGGCTGGGCTGGCCTTGTTGAAATTGCCAGCCAGAGAGGGAGGGTTACACTCAAACCAGCCAGCAGCTGATCCTGACAAGTTCAGTGATTGAGAGTTTAAGAAATCTGCACCAGTAAAAGGAGATTGTGGTTCAATTTTCATCCAAGTAAGCTTGTGAATTTTCCTTGCAAGCCTTCAGAGACCACTGTGAACAAAGTTCTCATGAAAGTTATGTCGGGGGGGGGGGGGAACATCCCAGAATGTTTAAGTTGTTGGCGTTACCTGCATTGATGCGTTATCGTCTGTCTTCAAGGTGCAGTGTGCCATGGCTGGGAAGGCATTGTTGATGAGTGCCTCCGAGAGAGGAACAGAGCTATTCCGGATGACGACGCACAAGATGTCCAAAGCAGTCTGAGTAAAGAAGTATGAGGGGGGACAGGAATTTATAGAAAAGTACAAACTATTTCATTAATTGCCAAGGTAACCCAAGCAGTGTTTTTGTCAAGTCCATCACAATTCTCTGTAAGTCCTTATTTATTTATTTCTTATTTTAACTGGGTAGCCCATTCAGTGGAATCCACTGATCTCCCATGGGTCCCAGTAAAGAGAAGACAATGTGAAGAAATTACAGTTTTAGATGTGGGAGGAAAAGCCCAGAAGAGTATTCTGAGGAAAACCCACGGAATCAGGCAGGGACTGAAAACCCAATCCACATATTGGCCCAGGCAGGAATCGAACCCGGGTCACAGCGGTGGAAGGCGAGGAAAGTACCGCTACGCCGACCTGACTCCCCCTTACAAGTGCATCGCAAGTCATTAAGTCCTATTTAAGGCACAAGGTAGTCAAAACTTAGACAAATGCATTCCGTTGTTATTGTTCATCCCACGCTGCTTGTGATTGGACTTGTGATTTGACTTGTGACCGGAATTTTGATGGACTTGTGATCGGACTCGACTACAACACTGCACCTCAAGCAAAGCTTCAAAAGAAAGTCTACCCTCCAACTGTGATTGAGATTTTAAAGGTACAGTCCATCATTTGTAATTTCTGCATTTTGTTCGTTTGAAGCGAGAAAAGTGCTCAAAATTTTTAAAAGGGTGCTAAACGACTAACCTGATGAAGTTTCAGCTCAGCTTCAGCTGTATTTTTCGAGAAAAACAACATTTTAGGATCTCGATTTCAAATCAAAAGTTGCTGAATCATGTTTTGAATTGAGCCCAAATTCTGCGTCCAAGACACGTTCTCAATAAGCCGATTGCAGCACTGAACCGACGAATTGTAGCAACCGTGCATGTATGCATCGTGGATGATCGTGTCAGTGTTGCGCGCCCTTTGCCGAATAAAAAAACTAACGATGCGTCTTAGTTGATTTCTTCAAAATGACAGCATGCCAGAAAGAATAATTTCACAGGGAGTTTAGTTCCCTTACTATCTTTCAACCAAGTATGTTTTTCAACAATAATTACGTCTGTTACTTTTTGGATAGCTGCAAATGATGGACTGTAGCTTTTATTTGTTGTTCCTCGTTTGCTGCATTTTACTCACCGACTGCAGACCCATGGGCACTTTGTCTTGCGGCGCCACCAGAATGCTGACTAGCGTTGGGAGGAGCCTGGCGTGTAACGAGTCTTGGCAGGCCCGCCTGCGACACAGCTCACTGAAGATTTCCTCCACTAGCGTTGTGACGGCAGGATCTGCCCGACGAAAAAAGGGCACATTCCTGAAGTTTGCAAAGTTAGGGTCCGTCTCAATTCAAATCTGGGATGAGTTCCGGACAAGTTGCAGGTAGAATCATTTATCTGTACAGAAGAAGCTCCCCATTTGTCTCGGACATGTTCCGGGCAAATTTCCAATCCTTCACTATCTCGCACTACTTTCCCAACACCCAAATACAAGAAATTCTGATGTTCTAATTCAGGGTTCCCAGCAAACAACATTCTGGGAATTTTCCCCGATATTTCACGGAGGAATTTTTTAAATTTCAATAAGAATCTTTTTTTTTCACTTTACTTGAGGTTGCTGGGAAGTTATGAGTTGGTGTAGCACAGCCAATTGTTATTGTCCGGAGAGGTGTGTAATATTCACACTACATACATGAACACTAAAAAGCCACCACAGCCAGTCAGTCAATGGACACAACTTGGGCACATGGCGCAAGATGCAAATATGCCAACCTAACCAAAACCTTTCACTTCTGGTTCACTGTGTCAAAGTCTGGTTTTCTCTGATTTTTGGTGATTTTCCCAAATTCACTGAGTTTTCCCCCCGACTGGAAAAATTGAAACCCATGTTCGACGTTTTCCCTGATTTTCAGAGTAGCTGGGAACCCTGTCATTACGAGGAACAACTTCACGTTTGCGTTTCTACCTTGACTGTATTTCAAGAAGAGAGCGATTGTAAGCGGTGCAACCTTGCTTTCACATTGGGCAGTAAAGGCGTCGTCTAGCTGTAATTGATGACAAGAGGTAATTGCATCTTTCAAACTTAGCCACGAGCCATTAACAAAACTTGGACCAGTGCAAAGTTTGATTCTGAAAAAAGATTAACCATTGTGAAATGTTCAAAACTTCCTCAAAAGCACAAAACTTCCTCAAAAGCACAAAACTTCCTCAAAGGGTCCTTGTTTCCTGCTGTCCATTCTTACTGGTAACCTGCAAATTGGACAACACTAGGTAGACTCATACCCAATATTCTACAAAACACATCGAACCACCATTGACTTTTTAAAATTGGCCATTTCGGGGGTGCGATTGGTTGAAAATGAACCATCCACAAAATAATATCAACAGAGGATTTGAAGGTTGCCGAGCAATGAAGGGTCCGTGGTATATGTCTGTTTTTTGCCTAAAGTTCCCCTTAAAACACCCATTTCTTGTTTTTTTTTCTTCAAAATCCTGAAATCGGGAAAAATCCCGACAAATCTTAGCCCTGCTATTTGAAATTGGTTTCCCTATGCAGCCCATACACTTGGTTGTACCTGCGCCCTAATCCTGTCATATTTCACAGCAAATATAGCATTTCTAAGGCATTATGAGGAGAAATGCAGAGAAAGTCAACAGGTTTTACGAAGATAAAATACTTTATGACATGTAAATTGGATCTCCAAAACACGGCTTTTGAAGGAATTCTTTAATCTGCTAGCGTAAGTACTGAAGCTTTCAGTAAAAAAAAATGCAATATTGAACACTCACTGTTAGTACAATGCAGATAGTTTCTAGTACTAGGGAGAGTACGTCGTTTGTGAACTGCGTGGCCAGCTGGATCAGCCCGTCCATGATCTCTGGCAGACATGGCACGATGATCTGAGTGCTTCCAGACGTCTTGAGGTGGTCCGAGAAACCGAAGATTGCCCTGACTGCTGATATCCTGATGGCTGGGGGCTGGGTCACCTCCAAGCCTTTGACTGTGAATACTAAAAACCTTGAACGACGTGGGGGAAAACAGACAAACTGTTAACATTATCGGAGGTAAGGTCTGGAGGAAATTAAAAAGTCTTTGAATATATTTGGGTGAGAATAGAGAAACACAAGGTCTATTAATCTATGATGCATTTATGGGTTAGATTGGGGGGTTGAGATGGGGGTTGAAATGGGGGGGGGAGTGACAAATCCACAAATTAATCGGCAGTGTTTGAGGGTCACTGAGGGCCCCAAAAGCAACGTACCGGTAGGGTCTATGCCTGAAGGCGCCCCTAACAATACCCATTTCTTTTGTTCTATATTATAAACTTTCACAGTTAAAAATACTTTGGGGTAAAACTTCAGGAATTCCAGATTTCAAAATGGGTTTCTTTAAATATCCTGTAATCAGGAAAAATCCTGACAAAATTTCTGAAATCAGGGAAATCCGGAAGAATCTCACCCCTATAAAGGTACTCCTAAAAAAGTACCTTTTGCAATTCTTTCAAATAAACTTTACAGACACCCCTCCCCCCAGGTGTAAGTAAATGGGGATGTTATTTCATCTAAGGGTTGTCTCTATAAGTAATCCTACCTTTGAATTAATTCGGGAGTCATAGCTAGTGAAAACCTACTGGCTGCCCACAGAGCCCTTCCGAGTAAAAATGGCGAAACTGTCGAGAAGACAGAAAAAAAAAACATGAAGAGAATACAAGAAAATAGAAGAAAATTTGATGAGAAGCGACATGCTTATTTCAGTGCCATTTTGGATCAAATTATTTTAAAGGTATAGTCCATCATTTGTAATTTGTGCATTTTGTTCGTTTGAAGCAACAAAAATTCTCAATATCTGAAGAAGGATGCTGAACAACCAATCTGATGAAGTTTCAGCTTAGCTTCAGCTGCATTTTTCGAGAAAAACAACATTCTAGGATCTCGATTTCAAATCAAAAGTTGCTGAATCATGTTTTGAATTGGGCATGAATCCAGCGTCCCAGACACGTACTCACTGAGCCGATTGCATCTACGCGATGTTGCGCACTGATCCGACGACTTATAGCAACTGCGAGCGCGTGCGCGTCAATGCCAATGCTTGCGCGCGCTTCGCCGAATAACAAAACAAACTACTAATTTGAATTTCCTACGGTGCTTCTTAAGAAGCACCGTTGGAAAGGCCTTCTTTCGTTGATTTCTTCAAAATGACAGCTTGCCAGAAAGAATAATTTCACAGGGAGTTTAGTCCCCTTACTATCTTTCAACCGAGTATGTTTCTAACAATTATTATGCCAGTTAATTTTTGGATAGCTGCAAATGATGGACTCTGGCTTTAAGTCCAATATTGTACTGGAAGGGCTGGTAAACTTAAACAGAAAAAATCAATTATTCTGAATATGTTAATGAAAAATGGCAAGCCGGGATGATGGTAAAAATGAAAAATCTTGCAACCGTTTCGTTCCATCCACCAATAAAAAGAGATGAATTTGTTGATTTTGAGAGATGTGTTGTGAAAAAAAAGATCAACAATTAGGAAAATTAAAAACTTAGGTTTCTTGAACAATTTCCAAAAAAAAATATTTGTACATTTATTTTTCTGAAGAACAAAGAAATTAATTTACTTTTGAAGACATAATTCTGATTTCAACAGAGAAAGGTTTTGGGCAGTTCCAACTTTTTTTGCTGTAGTCAAAATCGGCTGGAATCACCATGGTGTAGCATGTACTCAAATTGAATTTTTTGTATGTATTTATCCATGACTATTTCAGTTGATAGTGACAGCCGAACTGTTGAATTTTGTTAGATATAATCTATATTTCAATAAGATACAGCTAATAAGCTTCACAATGATATTAATGTTTCATTTATGGCATTTGGATATTTGTTTTTGAAGATTTGGTCTTGAAGTTTAGAATCCTGCGGCACTGCCCTTTTCTAAAACTAGTTTTACCTGGTTTGTTAAGGTCACTAAGCACGATGTTTGTCAGGAACCAGTTCATGTCAAAGGTCAACTTGCCGCTGGTTGTTTTGTCGATGATCAGCGACTGAATGGAACCCAACGCCAACATGCAAGATTCGTGAACCTTCCACCTACAGAAACAATTGCATAGAATTGGGTACATCTATCAGCTGTACTTTTTTTATCTAAAACAGAAATTGTTGAAATTTTGACATGCTTTCACGCAGGTGGAATATTGTACATAGCTGGTCGGCAGCTCACAGCAGACATTCGTTAAAGCACGTAGGATCATTTGCTTTTCATGTATTTTGTTCATTTCCAATAATTAAACCACTCACAATTAAAAGAAGAATGTTCAAAATCTAACCTGTTTAAGTTTCAGCTCAGTTGATATTACACTTTTCAAGAAAACAGTGGAAAACAATGAGCAAAAAACACCATATCGTCGTTTACAATGCAGTACAATATAGTACAGTTTGCTGAAAGTCGGATATCCCTTGACCACTATGTCCAATTTTGGAAACAAAATTGAGATGGTGATGGTCTATGGTTTCCACCTTACCAGTTAGCTCCGGCTGGTGTGTTCATGCTCTGCTCGGCATCTTGTAGGTGTTTGATGACGGCTTGAACGATGCCTACAGCACTCTCCTGCTGAAACTCAGCTGCCAAGGCCTGGGAAGATATTTAAAGAAACAAGAGCATCCGAGTATTTCAAGAGAAAGAGAAAATGTACGACCAGACAATAGCTGGTCTTGACAATCAACAGATGTATTTTCCTCAGTGCTAATTTGCGTCAAATGAAATGAAATTTCAATTTGTGTGAAATGATTTCAATTTGTGTGATTTTAAAAATTCTTCTATTTTGAGAGTCTTCAACCTTCTGAAATTTGGCTTTTGTTTGGTTTAGTTTGATCTGCCTGAATTATCTTGGAGCAGAAAATAACTCAAAATTTGTAAAGTATTACTGGGTCACGACGTGTCAAATCACCCAACGAGTTAAACCCACCCCCCTTCAAATTGGTTCATATTTAGTGCATGGGGTAATTTTGGCTACGAGCAAAATGAAAGAAATTGTCTTGTACTGAAGTAAGTACAAAATTTCAAAAAGTTAAGACAGCAAAAGCGTTTTTAGTTGTTTGGTATGCCCCAACTTTTGTGCGAACGAAACTTTCCATTGTCCTTTTGATTGCGAGAAAAATTTAGGTTAGGCCAACAAAAAAAAGTCTCCAGTTTCTGGTATGGAGCTTGCCCAAAAAGTGGTGCGGCGACACGGTTTTCTTTTTTTTTACCTGTTTTTTTTTGCTTCAAATGTCGGCTGATGACTGCAAATGGTGCCCGACTAAACTTAGTGCAAATATATGGGAGTCCAGAGAGGCTACATAAAGCTTATTCTCGATCATAACTCCATCTTAAAACACGTTAAAATTGTGCAGCAGCAGGATTCCAGTCAAACCAGTGAGTTTGGCGGTTTTGAAAAAAAACTTTTTCATTTTGCCGACGCGCATGGCTACAGTGACGCGTGCACATACCAGAAACCGGAGACTTTTTTTTGTGCCTTACCATGTCCCCACAGACTTGTGTGAGTTCATATGCTGCGTTTTGAATCTTGTTAAGCACATGAACAGTTGGAATATCGATTTGGCTTATTAGTACAAGCTTACCAGAAGAAGCTCTTGTGCTGATATGCGTACACTGAAGGAATATGAATCGTCATCTTCGTCCACTACAAACTGGTTAGGGTTGTCTGTCCATTGCTTCACCTACAAGGCAGCACAGTCAGACATAAAGCAAAATAATTTATACAACAAAACACAGATACAATAATGAATGGCTCAATTTCTCCAAACCCGTCTGCTCAGATTAATTTCAAATTCTCTCTAGCAGTCACTTCAAGCAGTATGTGACGACAGGTTTTAAAGATGAGTTCCCCGTGCTCTTCAACAAATTCAAATCTTTTCCATTAATAAATTCAATAAAATTGTTTAATTCCAACCTAAAAACTGCCCTTTTTCTTTTTTAGGATGTCTGCAACCATCTGAAGAAAAGAGGTTTTTGTTTTGGGCACAAACAGATCGGCTCTGCGAGCAGACTGGCTCCCGGTCCCTACATTATTGATACTGATTGTAGGACTGGAACCAGCCTACCCCGTGAGAATGGAATTATTGTCTGGCAGCCAATACTTCAAAATTGGAAAGTGACCTTTCAATAACTAAACACGGGCCTATTTTGTTCTGTAGACGTCTCATTGAAAAGTGAATAACTATTGTACTGCTAGAAAATGCCAATTTAGAAAAGGAATCTATTTTTTGGTGGAAAAACTCGAAAAAAGCACGGGGAACAAAACTTTGAAAATCAAACAAATCACTATTGCCCAAGGAGATTTTATTCCAAGTTTTAAAGGAATTTCTTATCTTTTTGCCTGTCTGCTCTGGTTAATTTAAATTCTCCCCACCTGTCTCCTCTGGTTAATTTGAAATTCTTCCAACTTGTCTAATGAGGTAAATAGGAAATTCTCCCCACCTGCTCTTCTGTGATTTCCATGTACATGACCAGGAAGTACATCAACTGACCGCAGTTCTTTTTCACCAAGCTGCGGAATTTAGACGTCTCTATCATCGCCGTGATGAACTCAAATATCTTGAAAACCAGGTTTTCAAAGCCCAAAACCTCTCCTGACAAATAAATAGAATGTGAATAAAAGTGATTTTTTTTTCTTACAGAACACAGTTGCATCGCTTTTATTCTCAATAGTTGTGATTCAGAATTAAGTTCGGATGCAAAAATGATTGCGCAAAATGTGAAAACCTACAACAGTAGTGAGAAATTCAATGAACTCAATGTGAAATTTGACAACAGTTCTATTTGAATGGACTGGTATCAGGTCAAAGGGGCAGATCAAAGGGGATCTCCCCCCCCCCCCTCCCCCTGACAGACCAATTTTAATATTTACATAAGGGAAAAATCCCAAATTTTCCAAGTGCCCTGAAAAAAGGTAATTAGTCAGTATCGCAAAATCTTTTACATGTATGTAACGCCTCATCCACAGTCCCCCCCCCCCCCCAAACAAGAAATTTGGACTTCAAAACCCCAGCCAAGACTCTGGATAATCCTGGATTGCTAATAAGACAGATCGACTTATGATTGAACCATTTTTTATGCTTAAACTTGCTCATGGTTGCCAGAAAATTAAAGTTACTTGCCATCTGAATCAACAGGATTATCTATTTCCTCGGAATCGTTGACACAGGTCGCTACATAGATGTTCGCGCACTCAGTCAGAGTGCTCCATATATTGGGTAGGATCTCGCCCATCCACTTGCTCATGTAACTCGGAAAGAACTTTATAAGCGTGGTCAGCGCCTGCACACAAAAAGGACACAAGGTGCTTGACAGTGTATGTTAAAACAAGTTGGAAATATAGACTCCATGCAGAAACTATGGATGGACTATAGATAGCGCTGTACCCCCTACTCATGAGCCACACTGTTTGTGCACAAGAATGGCATGGCCATTTTGTTTTCCAATTAAAGGTAGAGTAGATCATTTGCAACTATCCAAAAAGTAACTGACCAAATTATTGTTGAAAAGCAAACTTGGTTTAAAGATAGTAATGGCGCTAAACTCCCTGTGAAATCATTTTTTCTGGCACGGTCATTTTTTAAGAAAACAACAAAGGAAGGCCATTTCCAAAGATGCGTGAAGTGACGCATTTTCGGATTAGTAGTTGGTTTGTACTTTGGCGAATCCGTAAATGGTGCGTGCAAGCGTTGACATGACGCACATGCGTGCGCGGTTGCTATTTTCCGTCAGCTCAGTGGGTGACATCGCATATTTGCAATCAGCAGAATGAGAACGTGTCCCGGATACTGACTTCGGGCGCAATTCAAAACATGACTCGGCAACTTTTGAATTGAAATTGAGACCCTAGAATATTTTTTTCTCAGAATCTACAGCATTCACAGAGCTAAAACTTCATCAGGTTAGCTGTTAAGCACCCGTCTTTAGATTTTGAACACTTTTATTGCTTCAAACGAAAATGCACAAATGACAAATGACATACTCTACCTTTAACCCCAACCTTCCCAATTCCTCTAAAATCTTCTTTGCAAAATGGAGGATTTTAAAAAAGTGAGGGACTTTGAAAATCGAAGCACTGGAGGGTTTTGCAGGATTGAGGGCAGAGCAGGATTTTGCCTCTGGAGGATAATGGAGGATCAAGGTTAGCAGGCCCCAACTGAGGCTGGATGAAATTGGAGGATTGAGGTTCTGGCTGGGTTTTGCCAAAAATGATTTTGGAGGATGCAGGATGTTACTTGCTTTATGCATGTGTTCTTGGGCAAGCAATCCAGCGTATACCACTGTTTATGGCACAGCCTCTTTACTCCAACTATTTAGTGCCTTGGCATTGCCAATCCACAGTACAGGATGACAATGGAGGATTGCAATTAGTTACACAGGCTAATGAACTCTCTAACTTTCTAACATGGAGAAATAGAAATTTGAATTCTGTTCACAGTTGGTTTTAGGAAATACCTTGATAACTTCCATTTTCAGGCCACAGTCTGATGTCTCTCCGTACGGGACTGGGAGTGCTTGGGCAAAGGCCTCCGTAAACTTGGGCAGGATGGGGAATAACAAATTTTTGGCTGCATTCTGGAGATGAAAAGAAAAGAAAAATAGGAAGTTAGAATCCCTGTGTCAATACGATAAGGCATCATGATGCCGCCCAGTTGGGTGGTTTTTGTTTTTGTTTTACTTGTCTAAATGTTCATGTTTTAATCCCATAAAATTTCACAGGATTCTTGTCATGCATGATCTTATCTCAGTACAAGGTGGAAAGCATAAATGGAGAATAGGGTCATGTTCTGCCACCGACAACTCCCATACTCTTGTGGTGGGGTAGGGCAGGTTGGGGGGGGGGGGGCGGAGGTTGGGGGAGGCGCTCAAGTCCCCTTGAGTGACCAACTTTGTTATCTATAATAGTGTTGTTTTGTTTCTCTAGATGGTGTTTCAGGTTCAGAAGGATGCTTTAGCCAATTTTTGTTCAACAACAGTATTTGTTTGCCTTTTTCGGGGAATTCTACTTGAAATGTCTTCAAGCTCGGTGCAAGCAAAACAAACCAATTTTTGCTACTATGTGTTGCTGCGACAAAGCACCATCTCATGACAGAGGCCACTCACCTTTGTCGTGTCGCTCAAACTCATGATGTTGTAGATGAGGTTGGCGCACTCGTTGAATATCTCCACGGCCCGGCTGCGGGTGCGTATGCCGTACATGTCGGCTTGCGCAAAGATGCGGTACATCTCTGGTAGGATGATCGGAGCCACGTGGGGCATCTGCATGTCTGATACATCTCTTGTGAATTCTAGGTGGGGGAAAAAAGAATTTGAAATATCTAAAATGATGGCGCTTTTCGTCAGGAGCAGTGTTGTAGACGAGTCCATCACAAGTCCCTGCAAGTCCATCACAAGTCCATCACAAGTCCATCACAAGTCCATCACAAGTCCATCGCAAGTCTTTCAGTCTCAGGTCAAGTCACTAGCTATTCAAATGAACTGTTACAAAAGCATTCCTTTGTCATTGTTCATCCCGTTACTTGTGACTGGACTTATGAAAGGACTTGTGATTAGACTTATGAAAGGACTTGTGATTAGACTTATGAAAGGACTTGTGATTAGACTTATGAAAGGACTTGTGATGGACTGGACTACAACACTGGTCGGGAGATGTAACATTTTTAATATTGGGTTTTTGGCCTTCAAAAGACGTAATTTCGTGCACTGTGTATATTCAATGCTGTCTGAGAGCGAGCAAGTAAAAACTTCACAAGTTTGCTCGGGAGGGACTTGAACCCACAACTTCTTGCTTACCAGTACAGACATCTCAACCACTTGACCGTAAAAACTTCACAAGTTTGCTCGGGAGGGACTTGAACCCACAACTTCTTGCTTACCAGTACAGACATCTCAACCACTTGACCGTAAAAACTTCACAAGTTTGCTCGGGAGGGACTTGAACCCACAACTTCTTGCTTACCAGTACAGACATCTCAACCACTTGACCGTAAATCTTTATCTTATTGCTATCTTCACCACCAATCATAGCTTAAGCGCATCAAATTTACAAACATACTGCTTTCTGCCGATGAGCGGCTTTTAATGACATTAGGCCCCAATAATTTTACCTGTGAGAACTCTCATGGCGCCGTGCACAGCGTCACTATTCCCGCTGGTGATCAGGTGCATCATCTCGGGAAGCAGCTCTGGCCACGCCTCGGGCCAGTCCGAGGAAGCGATGGCCGAGATTGCGTAGGCCACGCTGGAACGCACTTTGCTGATAGACTCCCTCAGGCCCATGGGGAGCATTTTGCGGATTTCAGCCTTAGCCTGGGGTGGTAAATAATGAAAAACAGAGTATCTAAAGTATATCGACAAATAGAATGCAAGAAAGCTGAACCTCTCGTCAAACCTCATTTTGCAATGGACCTTATGTGAAGTAGCCATCTTAGAGGCCAATACCTTTGTTTTGCTTAGATATGCATGAGTGAACATTTTGTTCATTCGTTGTTACTGAATTGACATAACAAAAGATGCCCTCTAAGATGGCCGCTAAGCATAAGGTCTTTTCAGCAAAAAAAATGAAACAATCCTCATTTTTATGTGCGTCTCTCTGAAAATCAGAACTGTGTGCGTGTTACCTAGTCCAACCATCAAATCTTAACAAAACTTAATCCAAACTCCCAATACATTTTTGGCTGCAAAACTTCCTGAATCCTCTAAAATCCTCCACTGTGAAGACAACCAAAGGCACTATCTTTTCAGATTAATCACTTCAGAATCACGGCCATATCAAGCGAAAGTGGCCTGGTTCTACCTTCCTCAATCCTTTAAAATCCCCCAGGGAGGGGTATAGACTGGATTTTGTACTCAGGTTTTTTTTTTAATCGACCTTAGACTAACCTCATCTGTGGTAACAGGCGGACGAAACTTCTCCGAGTGCGTGTTCCAGTGTGCTTCTACGTACTGCTTCAAAATTAGCGAGGCAAGCTGAAGGAAACACCCACAGAAAAAAAAAAAGACACCAGAATATTTTCTTATTCACGATAAGTTATGTAACACAGGAAAGTTATTTCACACAACAAAGTCTGTGAACGCCTAATTTCAATCAACTTAAGTCTCAAAAAGCAGGGTTCCTTCAGAAATCTTCAAATGAAATTCAAGGACTTTTCCATGACTTTCACAGGGTATTTGGTACCAGTCCTATCTTCACAATGAGCAAGGATTTTCTCGTTAAATCATTATGTATGTTTCCGGCTACTTGCAAATGATTCTTGGTGTCTTTAAAGATAAATGTCATCACTATCCTTACAACTTCAGTGCCATTAGAACACACAACAAATGGCCACAAACGAGTGGAGAAGGCTAAAAAATGTACATGGTGATTTAAAAATAAAAATTTCAAATTACGTTTACCTACCTGTCTGATTGCTAAGGCGCCATGTGGATCAAGGGTTAGCTGAGCAAGGTGAACTCCAAACTCTGACAAAAGAATAAAAGTCAGTCACCAAGCGATTAACTTTCCACCAATAGCCCTTAAGCTGTCTAAATATTTTTGTAGGAACATTCCTAAATCTGCAAAATTCCAACACTGTAGTATTTCGGTGGCACATTGTTACTGAATTCATCATAATCAACCAGAACCAGGTTTAAATGTTGGTGAATTTGGAAGTGTTGTAGTTAGAACCTGTATGGCTGGTATTTTCCTCAGTGTTAGGTGTTTCAATAATTTGTGGTTTCAATAATATATATCCTTTGTTTGTTTATTCTTTTTTGCTGTTATGCGCCTGTGTACATTGAATGGGATGGGCGCAATATAAATCAATAAATTATTATTATTATTAATTATGTGGTGTTTATGGCGCTTTCCACAAAAAGGAGGTCTCAAAGCATTTCACAATGATCACCCCTATTCATTAGGCCTTGAGACTTTTCTGCAGCCGAGATCAACGCAATCTGGTCTCTACCCTCACAGGTACCCATTTATACTCCTGGGAGGAGAGAGGAAATTGTAGTAAATGTCTTGCCCAAGGACACAACCACCATGTTCCCGTCAGGGTTCGAACCCACTACCATGGCACATGGGTTAAACACCATAACCACTGGACCATGGCGCTCTTACATCCATTGGCATCAAGCATATGACACACTGATGAACAAAAGAAATCCTCCGTGAAAAGTCAAGGTCCAAATTAAATGTCACAGTGAGATCTATCAAGGACCACTAGTAAGGCCAAAAAAAAAAAATAAGTCGGTCTCAGGTCAGCGCGCGCGTCGATTTTAATCATGCGCGTCGATCTTTTTTTTTTCCAAAATGTTCCGCGGTAGCTCCAACAGCGCCCTCTATTTCCGCACCTCAATTTTTTTTTACCAAAGAGCACCAAGGAATGGGAAATTGCACCAAGGCAAATGATCGAAAGCACCAAGGCAAATTATGGAGGACACCAATGTACACGAGGACACCAAAAAAGCAAAATAGTACCCCACCTTGTCTGTACAATCGAAGCTTGAAGAAAAAATAAAAAAAGGAAAAAAAAAAAAAAAAAAAAGCCGCGTGGCCGCGTCAATTCCGGAACTTTGGTCTGACCAGAGACCAAATATTTGTTTTTTTGGCCCAACATTTGGTTGATTTGTGATGTGCTAAAAGTATGCAGGCTAATATGCAAACGATCCCTAGAAATTTTGTGGTTAAACATCACAAAACATCATGGTCCTGGCTACTGCTAACCAGCAATGTGACAGACCTAGTTAGCGCTGTCCAGTCCAACCATCAGAGATAAGTTTGGACTCAATGAAGGTTAGGCCAACTATGAGCACGTTTGAATGAGGACAACGTTAACCCTGACCCCCTGTCTTGTACTAGGTACTGGACCAAGTCTGCACAAAATCCATCAATCACACTGCTTCCAATGCACGCTTTGCTTTAGGCCTGCAGGACCAAGTTCCCCAAAATCCACCAAAATGGGGGGGGGGGGGATTTTGTTGGAGTTGGGGAGGTTAGGGTTGGTTATAGTTTGGCCGACTTCACTCGAACGCAGGATGGTCGGACAACTCTCGTCAACTATTTGGTACCGAAGCCTAGGGCATGGTTGCATCACTGGTTACTAGTGAATTAATGCACAGCAGGGAGCAAGGACCAAGGAGTTTTGTGTTGATGTTTTGACCAGCGTCTGAACGGAGGCGTTCGCATGCAGCTGGCAGTGGGCAGGCGTAGGTTACGTCACAAATCAACCACTAGTCGACTAATGGATGGTTCTCGCTTGAACTTTCCCTGTGGTTAACCCCCACTCTTGATCAAACATGCTCACTGAATAGTTGTCCCCCCCCCCCCCTGATCAGAGGTCATTCTGGATGACCCTTACCTTCTGTGACCTCCAGGAGCTTCAGCTGTTCCTCGCCCAGGTTCCGCTCATGTTGCTGTGGTGACAGAATCGCCGTTAGGCTGTCACAAAGAGCGTCACGCAACGAGCGACTGACATCGCCTCCGTCAAAACCTGCCATAACTTTGGCTCGGAGCAAGTTCTTAGATCAACCTGAACAATGCTGGAAGAGAAATTTCATCGGCAAGGGTCAGATTATGATAACAACAATCTTCAAGCTTTCTAGATGGCACACTGAGTGTGTTCCATCCTGTCTTTATCCCACCAGGCACAATGACAACATCCTTATTAATGTGGTTAAGATTTCCTTACATTCACATTTCAACAAACTAGGGAAAAGTGAAATTCAATCAATGTTTTCTTTTTTAAGTAGGCCTATTTAATTTGGCAGTGGATATTTGACCAGGCCTGGTTTTCTTTTTAGTAGGCCTAAACATTATTTTCACAGAGGATGTCGCTGATTGGTTCACATATCATTACGTCATATTGGCTGCACCTGCTTTCTTCAGTAAACGTTACTGGTTTGATGGAGGTCGTCTTTGATGTAAAACAACAGCTGGCACAGCAGATATGATGTAATGATATATTACCAGATTACATTAATAGAATATAAGAGAAAGCCTCCATGAAAATTTGTTTCTCATCACCGCCCGCTTCCTTTTTTTTCCCTGCTGCATTTTCTCCCCTTTTTCTTCTAAATCACACATTTGATTTGCAATTGCAATATCTTTTCGTCATTCTATGTGTTTATAAATTGTATGACCCAAAGTTCAAATTCGGAAAAAATTCCGTACTCGGACGTCACTTTTTTCAATTAATTTTCTAGTGCCAAAAGTTACATCTTTTATGGTTATTCCTCCACTTTCCCTCCTCTACTTTCCTTAATTTCTATTTATTAATCAGTCAGTAACTTCATCGGGATTCGAACCTCTGACGCTTGATACACGAGTCTCTTAACCGCTAGGCCGCGCACGATCGCTGTTGCAATCATCAATCTTTGGACCTATTTGAAGTATCCATTGAAATAAACTAAATATTCATGAGAAAATAAATATTCATAATGACGTATTGCACTATCATTGGCAGGCTCATGCGACGTCATGGTTGTTGATGTCACGTGTATAACGTACCGCTGTCTTTTCAGCCACTACAATCAGTTTTGCAATTTGACCGGCTGCTTCAAGTTAGTTCTGCACGACGTATGCATCCAAAATGTGCTCTAAAAACACATTTTGAGTAAATTTTTTTCACCCTTACACAGCTTCCTGGATTTCTCTTGGTTCAAATGACAAGGTGAGGTGACAATTAATATGTTTGGCAGCAGATAAATTGACATCCGAGTATGGAATTTTTTCCTCAAATTCTGGCAGAAAGGCTGACGGCTTCTTTTTCTTTAGACAAAAAAAGGACCAGCAAAAAGAGCCAAGAAAATGGAAGAATCTATCTTTGAAAATGTGTCAATCTTTGGAGAAAAAAAAAGACTGCCTCCTCCTTTTAAAAAAAAAAAGGGACGAGAGAGTACTGTGCAAGCTAAAAGAAAACTGGCACCGTCCAACTCCATCATCCACGGCCGGTCCAAATATCCACTGCAGAAAGATTTCCATATACTGTACGAAGTTCACTCAACACCCTGTGTACAAACCCTATGAGATTGGACTGAAAAATTGTAAGTGTTTTCTAAGAAAATGCTTGTATTTTCTCACTGCTCCAATTGACTTTGATGACATGAAATTGCTATCTGGGGGCTTGTTAGTCAATACAGAGGAAAATTAGTGAACTTCGTATATGGAAATCTTTCCATCCACTGCCTGCTACTGTCTGTGCTAGTGCTAAAGTAGAATCTTATTCGACTTTCAATTATAAGTTTATAATCTGTAGGTTGAGCTGAGACTGCATGGAGACTACAGTCGTTTGACCGGTTCCGCAATCGCAAATCGTCTGAAGCGTCTTGTGGCGAAAAAAAGCACTTTCACAGGAAGCTACCTATCTATAAAGTTGCGCAAATTACTCACCTACCTCATGATATGAATAGTTTTCTGTGATCGTTTGAAAGAGAAATTTGCCAGGACATTTTGTAGAGGTCGGTGCTTTGACCGGTTTCGCAAACGTTTTCCGGTTTCGCAAACGGCGCCCTCTGTGAGACTGGACTGAAAATATTCAATGTTTACTGGCCAAATCTAGATCGTTTTTGCCCCGTAACCAGTCAAGAAAAGTGTGGATTATATTTCCCTGTGCATGAGCCAAGGTCTGCACATTATAATGCGTCCAAATTTACAAAATGTAACTCCATGAAGATGTTATGGTTATATGGGAATCTTTGTTCACGCTATTATTATTTGACTTGCTTCAATCTGTAACTTCTTCTCATTGTCTTCTCTTCACAGGTTTCTTCAGGCTTGCGAGCTACAGTGCCTAGGGCGCTTTTGACGAATCCTTGGTTTCATTACCAGAAATTATAGAATAATAATAATAATCCAATTAAATGACTTTCTTGCTTTTTGTGCATTCTGTCAATCATCTTGCAATCACTAATATTTTTCTTTTTTGTTGTTGTCTAATTTTTAATTAGGCACACTCTGACTTTGGATAGAACCAGACGCAAACCTTGTACCGAATTGCTCCAGTTGGTTGTTTTTTTTCCTCACATAAGCACAGACCAGCTATTTATGAATTTGAATTAATATTTTCTCCAGGATCATTTTAATTCCTATGACACTTAAGGAAGTGACTGCATGGCTGGATGAATTGGAACTGAATCATTGTCTGCAGGGGAGCACTGTTTATTAATATTATTTGTTTATTTAATTTTTATTTTTTTTTTATTTTTTTTTTTTTCCTTCCCTTTTTTTTTTTTTTTTTTTTTTTTTTTTTTTGGGGGGGGGGGAGTGTTTCAATTTGTTCAGGGGAAAAACACTATATGCTTAATTTTGTGTGCACCAACATCCAGTAGGGGGAACCTGGGGGCCGGGAGGGGAGGGGGAACAGGCCTCAGCAGGCCAGATACATACAGGCCACATACATATTGTTTCACATTTAAATTAAATTTCACAAACAAATTAAAACAAATTGTTAAAAATGTCATAAATCCTATGGCTGTTTCATAGTAATGGCAATTTCTAATTATAATGTCGTTAGAAAGTTAAAGAGAGGGTTCAGTTACTCATACTTGTTGCACATATTAACTCTGTACGTGTATCATGCTTGGGCAACTGTATTAGCAAACCTCATCTACCGTTCGGTGATGCTCTTAAAATCACGTACATCCCGATAACCCTTTCAATATATTGACATGTGATACCTGCATGTGTAAAATGTAAATGTAATACAAAACTAAAGCACTCAAGAAGCTACCCCTTTTAAATCCAAAATGATACCTGTCGTATAAATAAATGGTGATGAATCACAGAAATAGACATGTTCTGTGGGTTTTTCATGCAAAGTAGCATAGTTTTCAAAACACCTCACTTCTCTTTCACATGTACTGGTTAATAAAAATGTATGTAACGCCTTTAAATTTATTGCCTTTATGACGCCTGCATGTCTGTTTAATTGTTATACACAAATAATTTAAGCACTCCAGAAGCTAGCACTATTCAAAAAAAGAACTTGTCACATAAATAAATTAATTCAAAGGAATGGTGATGAAGACACACAGCTACATGTACTTTCACTATAATATTCAACTTCTTCTTGACCTTCACAGGTAAAACTGAAAAAGATGTGCAGATGGCCTCTTATGGCCCATCAGGAGGCTGGCGTAATCTTCTTTGTCTTTGGCATTGTCTGTATGAAAAAGAAATTTTATATAAATCATTTAGTTTATGACCAAGTTGAGACAAAAATCGAGAAATGGTTTATAGTTTTTGACAAATTTTGTGCTCCAAGAAAATCAAAATTTGTGTCTCTGTACTGACGAGAGACTGGTCTTCATTATGAAATATTAGTGTACCTATTTTTCTTTTTGTTTAAAAGGGTAAAGAGTAAGGTTAGAACCCACCGAAAAGAGATAATTTTAAATTTACTAAATTACTGGAAATGTCCTTTGGGTTAGAAACACACCTGCGTTTTATTTTCCATATTATTATGCACTATTTTTAATTGTTCCCCACAAACCTCAACTCCTAGCTTGGGCTGACTCATGCACGTGCACCCTGGATGTGGAGAGTTGTAACTCTAAAATGAATCCAAACCCCTGAGGCACGTGGGGTGAATTTTTTTAGAGCAAAGGAAAAACTTTAGTGGGAATTTTGCTCACTAAGAAAGATTTTTGTATTTTAAATTTTGAAGTCCGAATTTTTTTTTTTATCCAAAACCTAGTGCTATCCGGAAGCTGGACAGAAACAAAATCATTTTGTTTCAATTTTGTTTTCAATTTTGCACTGAACACCCAGAAATGATCATCAAATTCGACATTTTTAATCAAGGATTAATAGAAATTCTCAAAAAAAAGAAAAAAAAAAAAATTCATGCCAAAATAAATAATGTGCGCCGCGCTAGGGGGGCCGTCATCAACAATACTTGTCAATAGCAGCACTGGTTAATACAGTCACACCATGGCCAGTGTTTGTATAGACAGTATGAATGCGTTTGCGGAACCGGCCAAACGACCAGCAGTTACTCTGGTGGGTATAGAAAAAAAAATTCAAAGACTTCAAATCTTATATTTGTATGGTGGAATAATGAATAATTTCCGAACAAGTTGCATCTATTGACATGATTTAATTCCCCTGAACAATCGTGTAGCAGGCCGACAAACATGAAATCACGCTTCCGTGCGCGTTCGATTTCGGCAGTTCGTTAACGGCAAGTGACGGTCGTAGGGGATTTATTTTTAAATGCAAGTAAGTATCCTAAAACTAAAACCATTTTTGAAAAGTAGATTGAATAACCTTTCCATCGGTACCAAAGTTTAAGTCCTTGGCGTTTTCGTCTTCCTGAAAACGAGAGCTAGTTTTCCGAAATTGCGGAACCGGTCAAATTGCGGAACCGGTCAATTGACTGTAATTAACAGTAATACACTCTTTGTAAATCAATTGTAATTTGTAAATGTATGATCAAAGAATGAAATGAACGCAGCCCACTAAAACAGCTAAACGAAGTCAGTGCTGCAGAGTGCAGTGCCAGTGCGCAGCCGGCCAGTGCAGTACCATGGGCATTGCCATTGGACACTGTTGGATGATTGATCACTGTCAGAGTGCACTGAGCGACACTGGATCACTCCCAAATATAATCATGCCGACTGACATTAAACTGCTTGTATATATTTTACTCCTTAGATTTACCGAGTTCACAAAATGAAGAAGTCTCAGAAATCAGCACTCAGACAGCAGTAGTGTTGGCAGTTAGTGCCTTGTCAAAAAAGTCTCGTCACTTCACGCATGCGACACACGGCGCGCCATTTGATTCCAGACTGGCGCGGGTTCATGAGGTCACGGCTGGAGTTCAATTAACTTAATTAACCCGGAAGTAAATCGACTGACACATGTCCGTCTGCTACGTGGCTGTCCCTGGGAGAAATGTAGAGTCGTCGAGGCCCCGTCTCTCTTCCCGTTGACAACATTAAGAGCGGAAGCCAGACTACCAACGTAAATCTAACGGCCCTTTGAAATTTGTACGCGATCGGGCCGGCGATCCGTGGAAGGTGTTGATTTTCCATCTTCTAAATCCTGCAGCATCTGTAGACTAATCAACCATGAAATCATTCACGATTCTCCCTCTGTTACTGCTGGGGATATCAGCCTGTGTTTTGGCTGCAAAACAGGAGAAAATCAACCCCGATTTGGTGAATTCTAACGTGGAAAGGACGATCGATCTCGTCTCGCAACTAGTGAAGATCAGTTCGATCGTTACGCTCAGAAATGACGGTTCGTCGGCACTGAAAAGCTTTGTGCTAGCCGTGCAAAGAGCTGAGCATCTATCATTTGTTGGTGCTTCGGTGGGTTCCCATGTTTTTGTGTCTGCAATTTGTTATTTTATTTAAATATTTACTTTATTAAATAAATTTGTTGGACATCCTAACCTCCTAACTAAGTTTACAAGAATTGTTGGCAATGTTGCCTTTGCCAAATTGAAATGCTTCGGGAACAGCCAAGCTTGCCTAGGCTTAACTAAACATGGGACATGTGAAACAGATGTAGGCCTACAGTTTCGTTGCCACAAGTGCCAGATACGTAGATCATTTGTGTAAATTCTAAACATTCATGACATTTCTAAAGAAATAAAAACACAGTGCTTCCCCATCCTACCCATTGATGCCCCGCCCCCTCTGTAAAGTTAAAGATCGTTCCCTGTGCTATTTTCAAGTTTCACCTCCAAAAATAGATTTGTTTTTTTAACTGCTATTTTCCTAGCAATAATATATCAAAGGTGGGCGTGGACATTCGATAATATTTTACATTGGCTTAAATCTAGCTCCCAGACCTATGTTCTTGAAACTCAATGGTTCTTGAGTCTGTTCTGGAGTGCTGAATGATAACACTGATGAAACTGGTGTGCATATGAAAGAAAAAATGTTGCATCCTGACGCCACTTTTTTCTTCATTATCATCTCAATGGAGGTCATTCATTGCAAAAATGATGATAAGACATGAATCTGGGATACTCCTAGAACTATGAGGCTCCGCGTGAGCGGAGCCTCATAGATCAAGAAGCCCGCAAAATTGCCTGCAGCACAAAACACTAATAAAGTACAAAAACGTCCATCAAAATGCAGCCATTTCACACAGAACCGCTGCACAGTTTGCCCCTATACTCCGTACTTTATCTCTTGACATACTCACGTATCTTGTGCGGAACTAACATAGATGGATTCTGTCGGTTTTTAGGCCAAAATGATGAAAAATATGCCCTTTCCGCACTGAGCCAACCTGACACTTGAAACGTGCACGCATTATGATCGAGCGATGATTTTCGGTTCGCTCGGAGCGCGCCGCGGGGGGTACGGTACATGCACTTGTACGCATGCACATCATTTCGCTTGTACCGTGCCATACGCCGCGCGCTCCGAGCGAACCGAAAATCATCGCTCGATCATATGCGTGCACGTTTCAAGTGTCAGGTTGGCTCAGTGCGGAAAGGGCATATTTTTCATCATTTTGGCCTAAAAACCGACAGAATCCACCTATGTTAGTTCCGCACAAGATACGTGAGTATGTCAAGAGATAAAGTACGGAGTATAGGGGCAAACTGTGCAGCGGTTCTGTGTGAAATGGCTGCATTTTGATGGACGTTTTTGTACTTTATTAGTGTTTTGTGCGGCAGGCAATTTTGCGGGCTTCTTGATCTATGAGGCTCCGCTCACGCGGAGCCTCATAGTTCTAGGAGTAAATCTGGGACTGATAAATACTTCCAATTTTGTAATGTTAGGAAATACTTTAAAACAAAATTCTCGACTCTCCATAGATTTTGTACACAACCGCTAAAGTGGCGTCAGGTTGCAACATTTTTTTCCCAAATGAATAGATGTTTTCATCGGTTGACGTCAGCCAGCTCTACCCCCGCCTATAAAAGTTATTAACTTTTGAATGAGACATCAAATGAAAAAAACCTACCGGTGTATAGTTTTGAATTATTTCTTCACAAAATTTGAATTATTGGCTGCCAAACAATAATTTGGGTTTTTTGAAGGATGAGTTAAAGGGAATATACAACATTTGCAAACATCGAAAAATAAAACTACCAAGTTTTAACGAAATACCTTACTATGATGTTGGTAAATGACAGTCTAAAGCATCCTGTAAAATTATGCCACCTGGTGTCAGGTCATTTTCAAGAAAACGGTATTTTTGCATACATTTCTAACGGTGGTCGGCTGACCACCGTTGGAAAAACCTTACTATTTTTCAACTACTGCTCCAAATTTACAATTTTTTTCAGTCCAAATTGTGTTTGCTATTGGTTACATGTTCATGAACGGGTGCAGGCCAGCTAGACTGGTTCCCTTTTCTTACAAATTTCCGACATCTATAAATTGATCCATTTTATCTTTAATGGAGTCAGGGAACCTGACTACTTAAACAGTTTTGTTTTTCTTGGTTTTTCAAGCATTTTTTAACACAAAACTTCAAACATGTGAGTGTAACAATATTTGATCTACTATACTAACCCCTCAAATAGTTCATTTCTGAAAATTACAGCAAAAGCCAATGATGTACATTCCCTTTAATTTGTTGGCACAATGAAAGCCCTTTTCAGAGACATTCATAATTGGAATAAATAAAACATTTTTTAAACAAAACATGCAAATTGAAAATTCGTTAGAAGAATGAAATCCATATTTTTTTTTTAAGATTGCAGGTTATGCAACTTTAATATGTGGAAAATATGTGGTAGTGGTAGCATGAATATGACAGGATTTTTTTGACAGTATTGAGAGTCCAAAATTTCAGGTTCTATCAAAGGTAATTATTTTGCTTTGCATTGCAGTTAAAATCTGATGATGAGAAGAAAGACCTGAAAGTGATTCAAACGGAAGTTGCCGGGCAAAGGTAAGAAGTATTGTAAAGATGTTACGCCCTAATTACGGCAATGCTCCCAACTATAGTTGGGACAGTCCAGACAAAAGTTTGGGAAAGTCCTAACAACAGTTGAGACAATCCCAAGTGCACTTGGGGTCGTCCAACTATAGTTTGGACATGGCCATAGTTGGGGCGCCACAAAGACGAGAACCAGCAATCTTTGCTCACACCCTAGTTGAAATATGCAGCAAATAAAGACCTAAAATAGATCGTCGGATAACATTTTGACCCATTTTTTTTTTTGCTGCCTAACAGATGTGCATCCAACTTTCCTGTCCCCTGAAAGGCGGATATTGTTTTGAAGGGACGACTTTTGTTGACGGGCATGCAACTTTTCCTTGGATCTGCTGATTTCCTTGTTTATGTTTACTTCTCATGAATGCCATTACAAATTGAAAAAAACACTGTGCAACATCTTGTGTGGTTTGGAATTTCCTCTTTTTTTTTTCCCCCTAAATTCCCAGTTGCATGCCTGTGTTGATGAATTTGAGAGTAGGCCTAATTACATTAGATGAAAGTTTGAAGAGAAAAAAATTGAGAAAACACTAGCAGTGCCCAGGGCTTATTTAATTGGCTCGATTGACAGTCTTTTTAGAGCCAATGCTAATTGAATCATCCCAGTGGCTTTTATTGACCAGAACCCCCCAAAAAGATAATAATATACAGTCAAATTCCTTTGGGGTTTTGTCAGCAATTGCCAAAATTACCTTCCAGAAATATTAATGTATACCCCAAAATGAATGGCACTTCCCATATTCACTGAAAAGACACTGATTAGTTTAAGTATTACAATGCAGACATCCGATAATTTATTAGCAGAAAGGTTTGTTCTAATTGTTTATTTATTTCATTTAGTCCCAGCGATGGCACTTTTTACAAGGTTGACCTGGGCAAGAGCCTGGCAGCCGGAGACACAGTCGACGTCACCGTCGAGACCATTTTCACCAAGGCCCTGCGCCCTTACCCTGCCGAGATTCCTCAGAGCGAGAAGCAGTACATCGAGTTCAAGGGCAACGCCTACTTCTACTCGCCGTACAATACCGAGTCCCAGACCACCGAGGTCAAGCTGTCCTCGTCCACTATCGAGTTCTACAGCAAGATTAACCCTGTGACCCTGAACGATGCCGTCATCTCCTACGGGCCCTACGATAATGTGGAGCCATTTGCCGAGGTGAGATTGCTGGTTATTTGTGTATGTTTCAAGTTTTAAACTTGATTGGGCTCGCCCCTTATCTACTGTATGGACATTACAATGGGGAGAGAGCAGGCACAAGCTCCAAGAAATGCCAAGCTAGTCCTCTGATAAGAGCTCCCTTCAAGTTGAGTATTTGCGCATAGTTGTGTGCATTTACGGGTGGTAAGGGAACCCGGTACCCTATTGAGGTAAAACACGGGTGCCCATATAAAAGAAACCCAACACCCAAATTCAAATCTCGGCAACTGTCTGTAGGGCGTTATAGCTTTACATTGTGAACTGCAACTTTCGCAAGCGTCCATTGTCGCGCGCTAACCCTAACCCTGCCAGACGCAACACAGTGCGTCAGGTGGAAAAGTCTGGTGATGACAGTCTTTGATGCATTCAGCTGCCAACACCAATGCATAAACGGCCGTTCTGAGACACTGAGAGCTAAGTCCCATTGAACAATGCCACAGTTGTATCCTGCTGCGTTTGGGAACCACAGACTCTGAGGCAGTTTGGCCTTGAGACTTTTGGCCTGATGGATCTTGCTACACTTTGCAGGCTTGTCACTGTGTTGCATGTTGCTGCGTTTGGGCAGGGTTTCTAGACAAAATACCCTGGAGGGTTGAGGTTAAAATGCACATAACCATGAAATCTGATTTGATTTTCCATGTAGCCTGGTTGTCATTTTGAAAGTTCCCCACAAGTGGCATTCAAAACCATTCTTTTTCATTGTCTAAAAAGTTACTGAGTAATCTGGAACCGGTTTCTGACATCAGCGGTCGGGTACCCGATTCCTATGGACAATTTGTGCATCAGGTTTTGCATCCAATAATAGCTTGGAGATATTGGCAAGTGCGGCTTGCTGGCAAACATTACATTTTGAGGTTTGCTGGAAAAAAAACCTTGTAATTTACTGACTCCAACCTATTACCTCCTCAGGAGAAGATCCGAGTCCACTTTGAGAACAACAACCCCTTCCTGGTGGTCACCAGCATGACCCGGATCATCGAGGTGTCCCACTGGGGCAACATTGCCGTGGAGGAGACCTACGACATCTATCATTCGGGAGCCAAGCTGAAGGGGTCGTTCTCTCGCTACGATTATCAACGGACACAAGATGGCTACTCCTCCATCAAGTCCTTCAAGGTAGAACATTGAGCATGTTAGTCTTTGAACCCTTACTCCCCCCCCCCCCCCAGCATTTTTTTTTTTCAAGCACTTTTACTGATTCCTGGAAATCAACCTCTTAAGGAACCCAACGGCAAATTCCTTCGTACAAAGAACTTTCCAGGTGACATCATAGGTCCTCTGTGGATTTTTAAGGATTCGGAAGGCTTGGGGTTAAGATATTGTGAAGAAATTCCTATTGCGACGAGTTATAGCTTTTCTATAACTTTGGAACTCTATCCCTAGTATATATATACCCAGTCAATCTTATCACAGACTTAAGAACCTGCTAAGCAGTATTGCAATTTTTTAAAAATTGAGACAATAGAGTCCATGTTCGAATAACAGAAAAAATGTTGCAACCTGACGCCACTTTTTTCTTCGTATATCATCTCAATGAAGGTCAGTCATTGCAGAAATGATGATACGACATGAATCTGGGACTGAGAAACATTTCCAATTTGGTTAGGAAATAATTAGAAAATGATCTTGACTCTCCATAGACTTTGTACACAACCGCTGAAGTGGCGTCAGGTTGCAACATTCTTTTCCAAATAACCCCTCAACGGTTACAAAGGGAGAGTTGGGGGAAACTGGGAGGGACATTCGAATTGCACTGCCGACGACACCTGGCAATCACGCGAAGATGCAATGAATTTGTGCATATTTGTACCACAATTAAGGCCGGTATATACTTCATGCGAATGCGAAAGCGAAATGAGTTTGATGTCATGAAACATTCGCCTGAGTTGAAATATGCTCAACTGCGAAAATTGTAGCGCAAACACTAGCCGTGACGTCACAAATTCACATTCGCTTTCCCGCTGAGTACGAACCGGCCTTTAGTAATACGTACTTCGTGCCATACTCCCACAATCAGAATGCCCATGAATCAGTATGTACATGCAGGTGTCCTTCCGACTCGGGCCTTCGGAAGTGGTCACAAAGCGCCCTCTATTGTTTGCGCACTGAGTCCACACTACCAACTCTCATTCTTTATTCCGCAGACCATTTTGCCTGCTTCTGCGAAGGACGTGTACTACCGCGACGAGATCGGCAACATCTCCACCAGCAACCTGCTGGAGCACGACGACCACGTGGAGTTGGAGCTGCGCCCCAGATTCCCGCTGTTTGGTGGCTGGAAGACCCACTACGTCGTGGGTTATAACCTGCCCAGCTATGAGAATCTCTACAATGCCGGTAGGTTGGACGTGCAATTTCATCATATCCATGATGTTCCCTTGTTGATCGTGGATGGGATAATCTCCGGGTCCCAAAAGTTTTGTCTGTTACTATCTCAATGCCTAACCTGTGTGTAAACGTCTTTGTGGTCTTCAGATTGGTAGTCGGTGATTTGACACGCATTCTCAGGATTGACTTAAAAATCTGGATTCTAGGATTTGAATATGAAAACCTGTTTCCACAAAACCTGTACAAACTGAAGTTTTTTCCATTGCAGGAGACAAATACATCTTAAATATGCGCCTTCTTGACCACATCTTTGATGACATGATTGTGGATGAGCTTAACGTGAAAGTCATCCTGCCCGAAGGCAGCAAGTAAGTACAATAGAACGCCACTAAAACAAACAACCCTTAATAATAATAATAATAATACTAATGTGGTGCTAATATGGTGCTTTATACCAAGGTTTTCATAGCGCTTCACAATTATTACCCCTGTTCATTAGGCCGTAAGACAATTTTTTTCTGCAGCAGCTCGAGATCAGCGCAATCTGGTCTCGTCCTTCACAGGTACCAATTTATACTCTTGGGTAGAGAGTGGCAATTATAGTAAAGTGTCTTGCCCAACAACACAAGCACCATGTTCCCCGTCAGGGTTCGAACTCACGTACTATGGCACACAACATCTCCTTTAGCTCAGTTGTTGTTGGTAATATTGCATTTTACAATAGTCGACAACTTCTGAAAGGTTAAGTCAGAACTGTGAAGAGGTAGTTATTCTCAACATTCAGATGTCCAACTTTTACTCGGATTAGGCCCCCCCCCCCCCCCCAAAAAAAGTCTCCGGTTTCTGGTATGCGCCCGCGTCGCCGTAGCCATGCGCATCGGCAAAATGAAAAAGTTTTTTTTTCAATGAAAGATGATGTCTCAAAACCGCCAAACTCACTGGTTTGACTGGAATCCTGCTGCTGCACAATTTTAACGTGTTTTTAGATTGGGTTATGGTCGAGAATTAGCTTTATGTGGCCTCTCTGGACTCCCATATATTTGCACTAAGTTTAGTCAGGCACCATTTGCAGTCATCAGCCGACATTTGAAGCAAAAAATCAGGTAAAAAAAAAAAAAGCCGCGTCGCCGCACCACTTTTTGGGCAAGCTCCATACCAGAAACCGGAGACTTTTTTTTTTTGGCCTGAGCTAAGTTTCTTATTTTTCACTTCACACTTATGGCATTAATAATTGAAGAAGAAAAAAAACACTGTTTAAAGTGTTGTAAAGCTTTGAATTTCCATCTTTTTTTTGTTAATTCCCAGTTGCATGCCTGCAACATTCCCCTTTGACAAGATTTTCCTTCAATTTTTTATATCAGATTAACCTCACATTCATTTTGGATGAATTTGTTTGCAGGGACATTGAGTTGAAGACGTCCTTTAGCATCGAGCGTAAGCCAGATGAGCTTCATTTCACTTACCTGGACACCATTGGCCGTCCCGTCATTGTAGCAAGGAAGACCAACCTGGTCGAGCAACACATTGCTGACTTTGAGGTTAGTAGTGAAAAATCAAATATGAAACGGAACTTTGTGCAAGCATTTACAATTGTTAGTAATTGAGTCTTGTATGAATTCATTAACATAGCCAAAACCCTAACTTGCTGGGATATTTTGGCTAGAAACCGTGCTGAACGCAGCAACATGCAACACTTGTCTAAATGACAAGCCTGCTCAGTGTGGGTCACCAACTGCAGCAGGATACAACTGTGGCATTGTTCAATGATACTAGCTCTCATTGTTCCACAATTGGCCGTTAATGCACTGGTGTTGATGGCCCAATGCAGCAAGGTCCTACAGACTTTTCCACCCTATGCACTGCGTTGCGTCTGGCATGGGTTAGGGCTATGCACCAAGGCTATGTTGACTCAGTGCTTTGGATAAGAAGGGATAAATGTTGTTGGACGTGCAGCCTGGCACTGGTAATCATGAAATGTACAAGTATTTGCAAAGGACTCGCACTTTAATGAAGTGCAAGTCCATTTGCAATATATCCTGACATTTTTTTCAGCACAGTTTTTTGTCAAAATACTCCATTCCTATTGTAACGAGCAAAAAAGCAAAGGCCAAAACCAAAGTGTCTAGTTTCTCCTACTTATAAAGTAAAGTCTGTCCCGAGCCAATGTGGCTCATCAGGCCGGCATTTATCTCCGGTTTCAGTAGCATGAAACGACTGAGAATATTTCTACTCCCCCTGGATGGGATGCTAGTCCATCGCAGGTTACTCCCCAGCTAATGCCGGTACCCATTTATACTCCTGGGTGGAGAGGGGCAAGTGGGGTGAAGTGCCTTGCCCAAGGACACAATATATGACCAGCGGCTGGATTCGAACCCCGGACCCTCTGATCATGAGTCACGAACCCCACACACTCCCCCTTCTCCTACTTATATTTCAGTCTATTTGCAAAACTCAAAGAACTCAAAGAAACTCAAAGAACTATTGTACTGATTCATGCACATTCAAGTTTGGAATTTTTTTTGGATATAATTAGATTAAATTAGATTTGATTCAATTTGAATTGATTTAGTTAGATTAATTTAGATTTGATTAAGTTTGATAAGTTTGAATTGATTAAATTTGGTTTGATTTGATTTGACAGCTGCACTACTCCTTCAACAAGGTCCTTCTCCTTCAGGAACCTCTTCTGGTGATCGGTGCGTTCTTCATCCTCTTCCTCACAGTCATCATCGTTGTCCGTCTGGACTTCTCCATCTCCAAGGTAACCTTAAAGAAACAACCACGATTTTGATTTATTTTGTACTTAGGGGCCCAAACACCGTATCTGTGTATGGGGCTTTGTGTCTCAGTATCGGCACCAAATACATGGAATGTGCCGATTGGTTATTCAGCATAGTGCTGGGTTATGGCACTAAGGTTGCTCCCCGACAAATAAGATGGGATTTAGTTGATAAAAACTTAAGCAGGGAATTATGTGCATTTTGTATTTTTATTATTTTCAAGTAATGAGAATTGTGGAATTCATTCTATGGGAGGGGTGACTGGGAATCTTGGGGCAGCTATAGGTTATTTGGGCACCCCAACATAAATGCAAATGTTAATAAAACCAAAACTTGCAAAACTTCAGAGAATTGAACAGCCTGGTTTTTATTCAGTTCAAGGAAAATTTGGACACAGGCAATTCCAGCATTGTGAATGGAAGTGTAATGTCCATGACAGAGCTAATTTACCACGATATATCTGATTAATGATTCAGAGAAATGATCCCAAACTCCTAGTCTGTAATCTCCTTGACCATTACTAAACGATGGATGTACAAGATTTGAAAAATACATTTTCAGATTAATTCATTGAGCTCTTAAATGCTCTGTCATGGAATTACATAACGTTGGAATGGCCCGCACCAAATTTTAAAAAGCTGTGTTGTGTATTTCAGGATGAGGCGAGCGAGTCCCGTATGCGCATTGCCAGCTTGGTGGAGTCTGTGGTGGAGGTGGTCGAGAAGAAACGAGCCTTGTACGGAAGCTACGACGACGCTATCACCAAGTTCAAGTCCAACAAAGACGCCACCGGTTAGTGATTAAAAAGAAACCTTGAAGTCCTCTCTAACCACCTCTGCTTCTTAAAATGGAGAACTTCTATTACTAAATGTTAAACTTGAGGGCCCGATATTTTGTTCATAGCAAGCAAGACCTTTCTCAAACAAGTTGATCCTTCTCAGAAAACAGAATACACCGTAGGTCTGTTATTTTGTTCACTTTACAGAGCATTTTCAGTGAAGCATTTTCAGTAGAAAAGTCTGGTTTGAGCCAATGTGGCTCATCAGGCCAGTATGTTATCTAGAAAAGGTTTGAAAAAAATATAAAACGTGACTAGAGGGTTGGGCTTAAAGATTTTGATTAGCCGTGCAATTGTACAGTTATGTGCATGTGCCAATTTAGTCTGGTTCATGAGTCTGTGTAATGCTCGAAGGGTTGGATGATCTTCACACATTAAATTATAATGTCCAAGTCTTTCCTCTTCCCCCCCCCCCCCTCCAAAAAAATCCTTATTACATGCAGGTTTTCAAGCCACGCTTAAGAAACTGGATGCCGAGGGTCGTGCCATGGACAAGTCCATTCAAGCCACGGTAGCTGGCCTGAAGCAGGAAGGATCCGACGCAGCTGAAAAGGTCAGTATGAGGTGTCACAGCCAAATTTTGTGGGTTTTTTTTCCTTTGTAAATTTTCGAGTCTCTGCGTTCGACTTATTCTTTTGAATCTCTGTGTTTGACTTGTTTTTTTTTTTTCCCTTGTAGCAAAAAGAGAAGGAAACCCGTTAAATGATGAATAATAATTTATAATGTTCTTCACAGTATGACCTGTAGTGAACAATGATTGTTTTCATTTATGAGGCCAAGTAATGCATTTGTGTGTGTTTTTTTTGTGATACCGCTAATATTTTGGTCAGTAGTTTCTTAGCCAAATGCCAGGAAAAATTTGCCTAAAAAAAGGAAGGGGCTAGCAAGGTTTTTTTTGGGGGGGAGGGGGGTTTCTAATATAGGAAGTGGGCCTCCAAGATGTAAATGGGTCCCATGACAAATAATTTCAACTATGGTTTGCAACAGTGTTTGCCCACAATTGCATACCAATTCCCTTAGTATTTGAAAATAGAAAAAAAAATTTCTTCGTGTAGTATTTGATATTACTGTTAACTATTAAATGTATGCAATGTTTCTTCAGGCCAAAAAAAAAAGTCTCCGGTTTCTGGTATGCGCGCACGTCGCCGTAGCCATGCGCGTCGGCAAAATGAAAAAAAAAAAATTTCAATGAAAGATGATGTCTCAAAACCGCCAAACTCACTGGTTTGACTGGAATCCTGCTGCTGCACAATTTTAACTTGTTTTTAGATTGGGTTATGGTCGAGAATAAGCTTTATGTGGCCTGTTTGGACTCCCATATATTTGCACTAAGTTTAGTCAGACACCATTTGCAGTCGTCAGCCGACATTTGAAGCAAAAAATATCAGGTAAAAAAACAAAAAGCCGCGTCGCCACACCACTTTTTGGGCAAGCTCCATACCAGAAACCGGAGACTTTTTGGGGGGGCCTAATCCAGTTTGAACCGTTCATTTATGCACTAATGGCCAACCATAGTTCACCAACCTCCAAAAGAAAAATAAAGTTTGACTGTTACATAGCAAAAGAAAGTCCTGTTAGAGCAGCCCCTCAACAAAGGTCGATAGAGATTTCTTACAAAAACATTTTGACTTTTTTTGGTAGATTGGGGAGCTGCAGAAGCTAGGGACCCTCCTGAAGGAGTTTGCCCAGACGGCAGTGTCCAACGCCGAGAAAGTAGTCGCCAACAAACAGTCCAAGCAGCAGTATCTGGACCTAGACAAAGCCCTGACGGCCAAGCGCAATGACGTCAAGAATAAGATGGATGCCATCTTGGCCTCTCTATATTAGATGACATCCGTATCCGAAAACTGGTATTTTTTTGTACTTAGGCTGTGGCTGTTCACTGTACTGTGTTATTGTCCTGAGCCGAAGCCGTAGATGCGAAATGCCATTCGGATATGGTCTGAGACAAAATGTCGCTGGGCTTTTTTTTTTTTAACAAAGTATTAAATATTTACTTTGCCAATTCAATTTTGTGTTTATGAAACTAGGGGAAAAAAATTAAGGTTTTGGGTTTAACCCTTTAGCACTTCTAATTACATTGTACTACACTGTATTTACTCCTTGGTGAATTCATAAAACCAAGGCATGCTGGCAGTGTAGTCAAGTCCCTGCAAGTCCCCACAAGTCCATCACAAGTCCTCCAGTCCCAATTCAGCTCACAAGCTATTCAAATGAACGGTGACAAAGGCATTCCTTTGTCATTGTTCATCCCCCGTTACTCGTGACTGGACTTGTGACTGGACTTGTGATGGACTCCGCTACAACACTGCGTGTTGAGGCGGTTTGGGGCGGTATAAGGAGTAACAGGCAGGCGCTTTGGGGAGGTACAGGATTTAGTAGGTTAAGGATGAGCTGATTTGTAGGCTCAAAGTGGCACCTTCAAGGTAATTATTTCCACAGTCAAAAGGGTACAAGAGAGTTAGCATTTTTATGCCAGGACAAAAACCTTGACTCTTAAAAATTATCTACAAGAAATTGATATTTTGATTGAATTATGAAACTGATTTTCTATTGTATAATGAAAAATTGATGCAATGCATAATTTTTTTTTCCTTTTGGTATGTGGGACTTCTGGTAAATTTTATTGCAACATCATAGTGAGGTAGCCGAGTAGCCAACAATTTTGTTTTCTCTGTGTTCTCACCTCATAGGCATTAGTATGCCTAGGGATTTTAGTTTGAGCAGTTCATAATGTATGAAGTGAATTCTATGGGCTCCGTGCGCCAACAAAAGAGGATGCCCTTTTACCTAGCAACGACGTTCCTTGTGTGTGACGCACATACACCAGGGGATTTGTACCATGTACAGTCGAGTCTTGTTAATACAAACTCGTTCGGACCTAGCCAAATTGTTGGATATATCAGAATTTGGTATTAAGAGGAACATCAGTCCCATTCATTGTGCACATAAATGCACAGTCGGGACTAAGGCTTTATGTTGGTTATAACCAGAATTTTGTATGAACAGTTTTTGTACTAACGAGATTTGACTGTACACGCAGTGGCTGTGCTTCGCGGCAAAATACTGCAGTCAGGCAAGATGGCGTCGTTCGGTCACCCCCAACTGTACTTTCTTTGCCGGTGAGGGGGTTCTTGTGAACAGAGCGGATAGGATATTGGTGATTGTCACAGAGAAGCTTGTTAACATCAATACATTTGCTTCACTTTCGCCATTGAAGAACAAACCATCCCTGATTGGTTCAGGTGATTGCTTGTAGTTTGAATATTCATACAGCCATTGGCTACTGAATGCTTTCTGGCTCATAAAAAGTAGTTTGGTATGGTGTTTAGAAGCTTTTATACAACGCCTGAATAAATCCCTGTTATCTGATTGGTGGGTCCTTGATCATGTGTCATTGGCAAAAATAGAAGTCCCATTCCACGGTAAATGGAAGTTCCATTGCACGGTCACACTTTTGTTGGCTCTGACCAATCAGATGGTGCGTTATTTAGGTGTATACAACAAATAATGAATGTTTCATATTCGTGCGATGGAAACAATAATTTCATTTGGAGACGGATGGAATGTTCCATTCCACCTGTCCCCGCATGAAATCATTCTTACCGTTGCACTTGGAAACATTCATTATTCCTTTACTATTTTACAACTAAGGATGGGAACCAAAGCAGTGGCATTTTTCTATAATTAGCTTTCTGGAATTATGTATTGTGGGATTTTCATTCTTGCATTAATAATCAAGACATTTTTCTTAAAATGGAAATTGGTTCAAAGAGAGCAACATGTAATATTTAGAATAGCTAAGAACTGGTTTGGAGATTGGAAAATCCACAATACATAAAAGTACTTGACATTATTGGAGGTAAATTTGAAATACACACTTTGGATTCTGTTATTAAAAAAAATGAAAACGATTCCAAAACTCAGTGGCTTCCGTATTGTACAGTTTTATTGTGTGATTTTTTCAAGAACAAAACACAGCGGCAATTCCTTTGAGTTCTTGCCTTTGGACAACATCTACCACAAGTGTTATATAGCAATTAGGGATCAAATTAATTGTCATAGAGATTTTTCTAGTTTTCTTTTACGTTCAAAACCAAGTGAGAAAAATAAATCCACCAAAGTCCTATTAAAGTACGCATGCAGAATGTCCCAAGTTAAAGGCCTCAATGTCAACAGCAGCAGCCTATGTCACAATAAAGCTCTTTTCTAACAATGATTAAAAAATTTGTAAGTTTTCTCGGTTTTTGGGAAGACTTCCACATACATGTAGTGGGAGAAACATTTGTTATAGTCTAGATGATATTTCAAAAATATTACATGAGGCATTTTCGAGTAGAAGTTGGTAACATGGCTATTTTACCTAATTTTGGGGTGCTGAAACCGAAATTTGCATAAATCTTTAATACCTGTCTTTTATATCCCATATTTGGGTAAATACATGTTTATTGTTATTTTTTTCCTGAAAAGTACATCTTGGTGATTCTACTTATACTTCCTTACTTCAATAACATTTTCTAAAGCATAATAGTGACTGAATAATTATGAGGACATAGTAACAATCCAAAATGGCTACTATTATACCCTAAAGTTGCACACATTTACCTTGTCTCCGGATATCATCAAGTAGTCTTGCCAAACCTCGGTATTGATGAACTTCAAATTCACCATGTTACTTACTGGTACAGTTACCCTATTAAAAACCTTGTGGAAAATCATGTGAACAAAGATAACACTGTGATATAAAACGGGGGACCAAGGTGTCCGTATATTGGGCTAAAAAGTAGTTGAAGGGTTGCCTAACGTGGGAGACTGGAAGTTGAACAAGTTCAAAGAAATTCCAAAAATATTTGGAAAGAAAATATTTTGACATTGACATAATTATTGTAAGTAACAATAATCTTTTAGTTTGGGGGATTTCCTTGAAGTTGTTCAAGTCCCCCACGTTAGGCAACCCTTCACCTAATTTTTAGCCCAATTTACGGACACCTCATTTTCCCCCCAATTTTCTTTTTTGTTTGCCCTAAACATCAAGATGTTATCAGTTTTCACATAATTTCCCATTTATTTTTGTTAGAGTAACTGTGTCAGTAACTTTGTGAATTTGAAGCTCATCAATACTAACATTTGGCGACTTGATGATATCTGATACTAACTACTTGATATCTGAGGAAAAATAAATGTGCGCAACTTCAGGGTATAATAGTAGCCATTTTGGATTGTTACTATGTCTTCATAATTATTCAGTCACTTATATGCTTTGAAAAATGTTATTGAAGTAAGAAAGTGTAAGTTTAATCACCAAAATATACTTTTTAACAAAATAATAACAAAACATACACCAAAGTATGGGAACAAATATATTACATGACAGGTATTAAAGATGTATGCAACTTGGGCATATTTCCACTAAAAATCCAGCTTGGTATCCATCATTTTCGGATTCAGCGCCCCCGAATTAGGTATAAACACAGCTATGTTTGTATGTACAAAATTGTACTGAAAAACGCCTCTTCTTACCCTATAAAAAATTTGCCCTTTTTTGAAATATCGCTTAGACTATTAAAGGAAGAGATTCCATCATATTTAAATCTCTGCCTCTCAAATACGGACAAACACTTTGCAAACTGCACGTTTTACACGAGATATATTTACATGGTCAAATCTTTCAATTAAAAATGTCTTCAAAAACAACCCTACAATATCAAACACCAGCATATCCCACTTTGCCAACATGAAATTATAAAAAAGGATTAAGCTTGTTTATTACTAAAAACAAAGGCGTATAGCTTTCTACCCGTTTCTGGAGATGATGGGGGTGGTTTGGGGACGAGTTGGTAACAGCCAGGGCTGCAAAACTAAGGTCAGTTTCTCATTTTACAAAATGGACACAAACAGTTTTTGGTGCAGAAATAAAACGTATGCAAAGTATTATACAGCAGTTGTAATTCACCGCAACAAGACTATAGTAAAAATTTAGCCTACACTTTTACCATGTTGGATGGAATAAGGATCCCTGTGGCAGCTTTCTGCCTATCTGCTTTCAACCCAAACTTATCAACTGGTTTACAGGAGAACACCCCTGTTAAGGCCCAAAAAAAAAAGTCTCCGGTTTCTGGTATGGAGCTTGCCCAAAAAAGGATGCGGCGACGCGGCGACGCAGCTTTTTTTTGCTTCAAATGTGTGCCGATGACTGCAAATGGTGCCCGACTAAACTTAGTGCAAATATATGGGAGTCCAGAGAGGCCACATAAAGCTTATTCTCGACCATAACACAATCTAAAAACACGTTAAAATTGTGCAGCAGCAGGATTCCAGTCAAACCAGTGAGTTTGGCGGTTTTGAGACATCATCTTTCATTGAAAAAAAAACTTTTTCATTTTGCCGACGCGCATGGCTACGGCGACGCGCGCGCATACCAGAAACCGGAGACTTTTTTTTTTTGGCCCAAGGGAACATTGCTCAACTGTGAACATGTTGCTGTATCTCAAAACCCCTTTGTACAATAGACCTCATTTGATCACTTGTGGGGCGTATGTTGTTCTTACTGTAGCATTTACTGTTTTATACACATAAACAGGCACATCCTCTATGATGTAAACGATTCAATCAAAGGAGACACAACGGCACACTAAATGGGCATGCCGGGATGTACTGCCAGTTGAAGACGGTACAAAAACAACCACCAGACTGAGGATAATCCAGAACGGTTCCCTGACATGTGGATGAATGATAAGTCCTGAGGAGGCTGTGGAACCACCGTCAGTGCACTACCGGATTGAGGGGCTCTGCTTTAACATTGGAAAGATCCAAGGCACTGTCCGTGTCCTCATCGATCTCGCCGATGATGGCTCTGGGGAAAAAAAGGATAAAAATGAAATGAAAAATTATCTAATTTCACTGATTTGTTAGTTTTAAATAACTTCTCATGGTATATTGCTAATTATCCGAATGGAAAACACAAAAACAAATCCAAAACTTCTACATATTCTTACTAGTCTATGTAATAGACCCTGGCCGTGGCGAAGCCTGCCATGATCGATGATATGTACGCAGATTCGGCGATTAATTATGCAACTAGACTGCGTATAACCTCGAGAAAGTGACCAATCAGCAGGCGCCTTCTATACGCGCGTAATGCCAGCTCCCCGCGTGCGTAAACATCACGCCCACGATGAGTAGCATTTTTGTGCAGGTTGTTATGTTATACAAAAACGTGGCATCAAAATGAACCAATCAAACTCTTAGTCCAGATTTCCGAATGAAATGACGTCACGCATGCTTAGATATTAGACGTTCTACCAGAGACGGGTCCTATGGAGAACGGGTGATACTCAGACTAGTTTCTGACATGTCCAGCTTGGTTTTCATTTTATCAAATTTACATATAATTGGGTAGGTTGTTGCTTTCTACAGGGTGGTTAAAAAAAAAAGGACACCCACTTTTGACAGCAATTTTCACCTACTTTATGAACTTATTTTAAATGTTTGTTCACATAGTAGTAAAGTATAGACCTTTAACCATGCATGGTGGAAAAAGCTTAGTAAAAGTCACAAAAATAGTTATATTATGCTAATTTGAATACAAGTCACCAAAATCAGTCTTGTCCATGGGTAATTCTATGTAAATTGGACGTTTTCGTAGTTCATAGAAATTAAAAAACCTTCCCACAAAAATATATTTTCCCTGGTAACTTTAATTGAAGCTGTCCAATTATTCATGTCAGTGTTCAGATCATCTACTCAATGAGCTGTCAGCTTAAGTTCATTGTTGCATAGCATTACATAACATAACAATCAAATGTCATACCCTTTCAAATATAGCTCCGATAGCTGAGCTCAGTCAAGCGGAGGGAATGTATACCTCCGTGGACAAACAGGTTTCGCACATGAAATGTTCAAATTATCATAGCTCAACGAAAAAATGTGCAAATGCAACAATTTTTTCGTCACACTTGCTTAAAGGCCAGTACTTTAATAGCTACTAATCGACAGTTAAAAATAATTCTTAAAAATTGGTGAAAATTGCCGTCAATGTGGGTGTCCTTTTTTTTTTAACCACCCTGTATACAACATTGTGAGAGATGATGAGGCCGTGTTCAGACTAGCACCAACGAGTACACTCGGCCCATGTCTAACACTTACATGTTGTCTCCCCGGATGATGTAGAGCCCTAACACCACCTGCTCCACCCCTGAGCTGCTGCTGTAGACTCTCTCGTGACTCTCATCTAGGATCAGGTTGATTGTCTGGTCAAATCCCTTCAGGGTTCCCTGCAAAGGACAGATGAAAAGACTTCAGAATTAAGGGGACAATATATAACAGTAATATAACTTTATATATGATAAAGTAGACAGCAGCAGATTCTTCCAAACAGCTGACAGAACCAGGACAAGAGGTCACTCTGTTAAACTCTTCAAGCCATCCCTGAAGAAAAACATTGGATGTAGGAAGAACTTCTTCACCCAAAGAGTGATAAACATCTGGAATTCCCTTCCACAAGCAGTAGTAGATGCCAAAACTGTAGCAACATTCAAGAAAAGACTGGATTCTCACTGGAAGGAAGAAAAGATAGGATATGGGGTCACAAAGGCTATGCCTAATTAACTTACCCATTAAACCGCAAGTGTAAGTTTAAAGTGAGGAGATACAAAATTAGGTTCTTGTTCTCAATGATTCTGTGAAAAGAATGAAAACCTATACTATAGTTTTGTTTAAACTAACACTCTTACCACAATTTGTCTGCCATCATTGGTGATCACAGATACTGTATCTGAATGTCAGATGGTCAAGGAAAACAATAGACATTTAAGCAAAAGCAGATTGAATTTTTTTGTTAAATGTCCACGACATCGACTACTAAACTATTGGAGACAAAACTGACAGCTGAAATATTTTTTATGGTCTGCCATGATTTGTACGTTTTTAAGACACCTCTGAAAAGATTTTAGGCCAAAAAAAATAATCAGCTTCTTGTCCGGGTTTTTGTTTTTTAAGGGAAAATACAACATTTGCGAACGTCGAAAAATACAACTACCAAGTTTTTACGAAATACCTTACTAGGATGTTGGTATTATGGCAGTCACAAGCATTCTGTAAAATTATGGCACCTGGTGTGAAGTCGTTTTCAAGAAAATGGTATTTTTGTATACATTTCCAACGGTGGTCGGCCGACCACCATTGGAAAAACCTAACTATCGTTCAACTACTGCTCCATATACTACTTGTTTCAGTTCAAATTGTGTTTGCTATTGGTTACATGTTCATGAACGGGTGCAGGCCAGCTAGACTGGTTCCCTTACCATACAATTTTCCGGCATCTATAAATTGATCCATTTCATATTTAGTGGAGTCAGGGAACCAGACTACTTGAACAGTTTTGTTTTTCTTGGTTTTTCGAGCATTTTCGGACACAAAACTTCAAACATGTCAGTGTAACATTACATTACTAACAATATTTGATCTATTATTATAACCCCTCAACTAGTTCATTTCTGAAAATTATAGCGAAAGCCAATGATGTACATTCCCTTTAATTGAGGCGACATTTTTTCTCCTCCCAAGATGGCGGAGTTTCCAAAATGTTGGATGGATTCTGAAATCAGGTTTTTTTTTAAAGCTTATTTCACACCCCTGAATATAATGAAGAATGACAAAAAGGAACTTGATACTATTATTTTATCCTATTTATTTGCTATTTATTTGCAATGACATTGAAATAGCAGACACTGAGACAGCGCCCTCATACGGTCATGGCGGTCAGTGTTTGGCGTCCGGAAATTGGACAACACTAATTAAAGCACAGTCGTGAATTACGAGACTCATTTTAAAGGATACGGTTGATATAACTTTCTAATCCTGATGCCATTTCGCAGTATATCAAGCTGCTTCAATTTTATGCTCTTAATACCTTCACCCGCGAGAATTATTCGGAACGTAAACGACTTTTTCACGTTTTGTTTTACTGGGTGCTGCCATGATAGTCTCGTTCGCAATTTCTTCTAAGAAAAAAAAGTACGACAAACTAGGAAAAACCTGTATTCATCCTGGAAATGTCCAGTATTTTTATTGATAGAATATATATTTTTATTGTACTTTTGTTTTTAGTAAATATTTTAATTTACTTCAAAACCGGCCTATTTTTTTTTTTAATTCAACACACGTTTGGAAATTGGTGGCGCTCTTCCCCAGCTCCCTGCATGTTTTGTGTGTGAATTTTTCGTCTAATCTAAAACGTGATGAAGTTCTGTCGAAGGTGACTTTATTTTCATCGGATTGTTCTGGGTATGTTCCTTTAATGATACATGCCAAGTTAGCTTTGGATGACACTGTAACAGTAACCGGAAAGGGGGCTGGGGGACGGTCCGAAAGAAAGGGATTAGGGACAATGAGGGAGGCGGGGCGATCTGGCGAGGGTGGGTGTCAGGGGGGGGGGGGTTGTGGTGGTAGGGTAGGGGGGTCCTACTAAAATGCGTCAGTAAGCATCAACAAGTGTCAACGGTCGTCAACAAGCATCAACAAATTTTATATAAGTTTTGGAACATCCAAAAACGTGGTTTTTTTAGGTAGTGTATATTTTGCCGGAGGTAACGCCAGCAAACTAACGTTTACTAAAGGTTTGCCGGCGGCAATCCATATCAACAGAGGGCGCTGTACTCTTTAAGATAGGGCTGAATTATAACATGTATTAAATTCCCACCAAAGTTGTGTAGCACAGTTGGTGCAGTGGTTAAGCAATAGCTCTAATGAGTGGGATGTCCCGAGTTCGAATCCTGACCCCCGCCACAATTTTAAGGTGTTTTTTTTCCATCCCCAAATAAATAAGAATATTCTTCTTTTATTATTTTAATATGTCTCAAACATTTTATTGCAGAGTATTACTTTTTCTTTTTCAGATTTGTGGCTCTGGAGGATTTTTTTTAAAGGGAAATAAAGTCCGAAATTATAAAATGGTCTGATTCCCATCTTGTTAATACAAAAATACAACGATAATATTGGCATGGAGCCAGACTAAAATTTGTCACCGGAAAATGTTTAAGTACAAAAAAACAGTAACTGCGCACGTTCAGTGCATATCCGGCAAACTAACGTTTACTGAAGGTTTGCCGTCTCCAGCAAAATATCCACTGCCTTTTTTTTAATGGTGGAAATAGTGACAAACATGACAAAGGACACATTCAGCATAAAGTTAAATTATTTAAAAACTTGTGTTTTTGAACACGAAATGTACGACGAGTTTGTCGAGTTTGGGGTAGCCGCCAATTTGTTTACGTGAAGCAAGCCGTACTACGCATGTGTGAAGTGTACAGTGCCATCTAGCCCGACTGCGTCTGGCCGTACAGTACTATCGCAAGCTCTGTAGTACGGCCAGACGCCCAATGCTTCCACAGAGACTGAATTTTTTTGGCCGCTGATGTAGCGATTTTGCTACAGATTTCGATCGAGATTATCTTTCCATCCAGGACAAAAATTTTCAAAGTTAAGGTTTATAGTCGTAGACATGGTAGAGCAACTCATACCTTTTCGAAAAAACGTTCTTTGGTTTCAATATTTTCATCCATCTGGCCAAAAGACGACTTTCAGTCATCATCTTCCACAAATATCGTCCCAAAAATGCTCCCCCATGCGATTTCAAAATGGCGGCCGCGCTGTAAGTGTAATGTATGCATTATGCATGTGAGCGCGCTTGGGCAACATAATGAATATGCATCATAGTTTATGACGTTTGTCGGACACTCAGCGCGGCTGGCCATACAAACACGATGTCATGAACTAAATAATGCATATTCATTATCTTGCCCAAGCGCGCTCGCATAATGCATACATTACAGCGCGGCCGCCATTTTGAAATCGCATGGGGGAGCATTTTCGGGACGATATTTGTGGAAGATGATGACTGAAAGTCGTCTTTTGGCCAGATGGATGAAAATATTGAAACCAAAGAACGTTTTTTCGAAAAGGTATGAGTTGCTCTACGACTAAGAACCTTAACTTTGGAAATTTTTGTCCTGGATGAAAAGTTAATCTCGATCGAAATTTGTAGCAAAATCGCTACATCAGCGGCCAAAAAAATTCAGTCTCTGTGGAAGCATTGGGCGCCTGGCCGTACTACAGAGCTTGCGATAGTACTGTACGGCCAGACGCAGTCGGGCTAAGTGCCATCCAAACAAGATGGCAGCCAACACTAATCGACAATCTCGTTGCATTTCGCGTTAAAAAAAACAAGTTTTTAAATAATTTTAATATTATTTTATATGCTGAATGTGTCCTTTGTCACTATTTCTACCATAAAAAAAGTCCTTGATGTTCCAAAACTTATACAAATTTTGTTGATGCTTGTTGACGACCGTTGACGATTGTTGACGCATTTTAGTTTTAGTAGGACCGGGGTACAGGTAGGGACTGGAAGTGATGATGGCAGTGTGTTTTGATGGGAGGGTTGGGAGATAATGTGTTAGAATGCAGTATCCAGTTTTTGCCTCACTGACATTAATACTGATGTCATGATGGCTAAGGGCAAGGCCACCTAAGCCCTAGGCAAAAGACTAAATTTGAACCTACATTTTGCCTATTTTGTACATTTTGATATGATCTCCCAATAACGTCCAAAATTGTTTCCCCATTTGTTACAGATTACAATACCAGTGGTTTATGTGACACAATGGCACTTGCCGCCATTTGCAGAAGTCTGCAATCTCTAGCACTAAAAAGCCAACAGGACTGTCAACAGCAAATTATCAGAACTATTCGTCATCAGGCAGTGAGATCTCAGTCACTGTCAAACCATCTGACGTCAGGATGGATGCAACCTAGCTCAGCGGCATCGTCTGTCTGTTTGCTAAGACAAAGAGAAGCACATAAATTAGTGCTCAGCCCGTCGAGGCCCGAGATTCACACGTCAGCTGTCGTCGGCAAGTTTATTCCCTGGAAGAACACCCCCAAGTACACCATCCGGGCAATGGGGTTGAAGCAGTCAGCCGGACGCAACAAAACAGGTTGTTAATCCGCATCACGTTTTATTACAGAATTAATTGTCATTTACCCTAACTGTAGCCCACTCAGAACATTTGTAATTCAACAGGAGGTTTTGGATCTTGCAGGATTTTGAAAGCCAAGTCACAAGCTAGTCAAATTAGCTGTGACAAAAAGGCATTTATCCGTCAAAGATGTGATCAGGTTCTTAAAACTTCTTATTTTTTACCTCTAGCAGAACCAAGAACTAGAACAATCCGCTATGGTCAGCGTGCCTTCGCCAAGGCCGCACCTGCCATTTTGAATAAACTCCCAGCCACACTCCGTCATACAACATCCCTGGACATCTTCAAAAGAAAACTGAAATCTCGTCTACTTCACTAGTTATTTCACTGTGACTGGAGCATGACTATTTTTGTGTGTGTAGGCGCCTTGATCGGGTTTCCGGATAAGTGCGCTATATAAATATAAATTATTATTATTATATTTCACTTTTTTTTCCAGGAAGGATAACTATAACTGGAAGGGGAGGTGGCCACAAGCGGCGTTATCGTATGATCGACTTCAAACGCATCGGGCCAGAGAAGGGTGAGCCCTACATGGAGAAGGTGCTCGGTGTCCGATACGACCCCTGCCGGACGGCTAACATCGCCCTGGTGGCCGGCGGCAATCACAAACGCTGGATCCTGGCCACGGTCAACATGGAGGCCGGCGATATCATCAAAACCTCTGGCACCATCGGCAGGATGACAGGTAAAGTGAGTCGGGGTTGGAATTGAACGAAGGATAAGTCAATCAAGAGTTTAAATCACAAGTCCATCACAAGCCAAGTGGTATGTCAGGTCACAAGTTGATCCGTAAGGGATGAACGTTAATAAAGGAATTCCGTTGTCACAGTTTGGGTGGTGAAATCGTGATGACTGTTCATTGCTGAAGCTGATCTCTGAATTATTGTGAAAATTTGAAATCTCATGACTCTTCCCTTTCCCAAGCTTACCCGCCTCATTCTTGAAAGTACTGTTGACAATTTGCAAAGGCAGACCTAGAGATTTTAACCAATCAGTGAGCGTCTACTATTAGTTCCTTCAGTTGGTGGATCACATGATCGATGAAAGTGTGCATTTCAAGTCAGGCTTGAGTGCAAAATAATTTTGGTCTTTTTCAACCCTATTTACACTTGCCTAATTAAACTTAACCATACATGCATATAGCACAACTTAGTATGCAGGCACAGATAGTTTCATGTTTTCCGATACCTTAGCCCTGACACAAGATACCTTCCCCGACCCGAACCTTTCATTGTTAAGTGCTTTTTGGAGGCCGGCTTCTATACAGTAGGATCAGCTGATAGATATTGACCAATCATTATCTTTGGTGTTACACATACAGTGCAAGTCAAAAAAAACTACACTTTTAAAATTGGCCATAGTTTTATTCTGTAGCAATATAGATAAGATATTTTCATATGTACTTTTGGAGTAACTCTTCCTGCTTCTTTTGGTGACATTTTCACTGGATTAGTTTTATGCATAACTGCACAGGAGACAATTAAAGGGGTCGGGTGAAATCTGACTTGCGCCAACTGGTCAGGGCTGGATAAGAATGAGACAATTTAAAAGAACACAACCATTGTCTTGGTTCTGGTCATGGAATGCATAATCAGTTCAGACTTGTGGATCTTGCTTGCAAGAGTTTCAGTAGGCAAATCTGGATGACCTCCAGGAAAGGATAACTCGTGAAATTGACATTCTCAGACAAGACAGGGAGGTGATTCGCCGTGCTGTTGCAGGAATGATGCGCCGAGCCCAGCTGTGCATTGAACGAGATGGTGGCCATGTTGAGGACTAAGACACCGTGGAATTTAATTGCCTTTTTAATTTAATTTAAATGTTTTAAATCAAACATGAAGTTTAAAAGCTAATGAAATCCTGTTTTGTCTCTTTGTTAGACAATGGTTGTGTTCTTTTAAATTGTCACTTTCTTATCCAGCCCTGACCAGTTGGCGCAAGTCAGATTTCACCCGACCCCTTTAATTGTCTCCTGTAGAGTCATGCATGAAAACTAATCCAGTGAAAATGTCACCAAAGGAAGCAGGGCGAGTTACTCTAAAAGTACGTATGAAAATATCTTGTTTAAATTGCTAATTTGCTACAGAATAAAACTATGGTCAATTTTAAAAGTGTGTAGTTTTTTTTACTCGCACTTGTATTACCATTCATACATATGAGGAACTGGTTCTGGAGAATGGATAAATTTAGAATCTTTGCTGCTATTTAAAAAAGGAAGATCGTCCAATTTTGTTTTTTTCCCCCTAAGTTGCTGCCAATGAGGGTGATGCCTACCCCTTAGGAGCACTCCCCATTGGCTGCCTGGTCCACAGTGTAGAGCTGTTTGAAGGCGAGGGAGGGCGCTTTGTGCGCGCTGCTGGGACGAGTGCCCAGGTCATCCGCAAGACAGGAGGTCAGGTCATTCTGCAGCTGCCGTCCAAACAGCAGATCAGTGTCAGCGAGAAGTGCATGGCTTCAGTGGGCCGAGTCTCCAACGAGGAACATAATAAGAGACCCATTGGTGAGTATTGAGGTTTTATGGGGGTGGGGGGGGGGTGTGTTATAACGAGATTGTTAACTTATTTTGTTGAGTGAGGCCTGAGGGTGTCTGCACCCAAATTGCCATAGATGTGGTTCGCTTTGTGCTTTTTCATACTGTCGGGAGCCGCGAGGTGCGATCCCGGGGATGGTGGTTAAGGTTGCTCGCCACCGGGGGGTGAAGAAAAGCTTCCTCTCGGGAACAGACTTCAAAGTTTTCCAAAAAACGATATTTTATTCCCAGATCAGACTTGCACAAACGAAATATAACAAAAGCAAAACCCCTAGAGAGAGAGAGTGAAGAATAACAAAGTTTGAGTAATCTTACTCCCTATGTCGTGAATTAAGATAAGTTAAAAACTTATTCCAAGTTATTTAAAATCAATATTATAATAGCTCTTTTAAAGTAAAGATACTTAAGTACACAAAGATGATGTGAAATTTGTTTGTTTTTCCTTTCTTTAAATATAGTGTGACTCACCCAATGCAGTTAGGAAATAAGGTCTGGTTCTATGATTTATGCCCTGACACTCCAGCCATAGGATGAGGCCTAGTAGAACATACTACAATGTACCGGGTGAAGCCCTGTTAAATTTACAAGCAAAGAAAAACTTCATAGGCTAATATTAAATCATGGAAATGCCTACATAAAAGTACATGTACAGTCACGTCGCACACTGCGTACTGAAGTACAAAAATCAATAAAATCAATACAACAGACTGCGCAGGGCAATGAAAACTATGTGACGCATCGGGTACTGACCATGGACGTCTAGCGTATAAAGTACAGCACATATGCACACATTGCATGATTTGATGAAACAAGCCTGACCCGACCTCTCACTAGAAAGTTTAGTATTTTCTCCATCCTAATGCACATATCAAACTAAAACATATATCAAAGGTCTCTTGAAAAGTCCCCCTTTTACATCATATGTGGTTGAGCGCGGGATGGCCGTGCGAAACCCACAAAAAGATAACAAACTTACGTCCAAAATTTGCGGCCGCCCGCCTGTTTGGTGTGATCATTCCAGAGAGAGAGCGAGCAAACTTTTTGTTACATTAAGTAAACAGAACAGCTTGTTTACATATTAATATGCGGTGGGAAAAATCCTCATAAAATAATATCTAAATGACCTACATTAATTACAGTTGTAAGTCAAAACATCCGAATGATACAATTATTAAAGTTTCGACCAGGGTTCAAAAACCTTATACGCGTACATTGACTTTTATAAAATAAAGTTGGCACTTATTATTCATCGAAGGTATACATGCAGTAATCCGTCCGTGCGCGGGAGACACGGAGGTCAAAGGTTCTTATGTTTCATATGACAATATGTAAATGACAGAACCTATGCAAATAACTACGTATAGCCCTATTTGCATATAAATGAATAATAATTTGTCCAACTGTCTGAGAATAAAACATAGAGGTCGCACTCTTCAATCCACGGTCTCCGACAATACAAATCAAAGCAATTTTAGTGGCTATTTCTTTCATGTGTATTCTCATTCCTGGATCCCTCTCAATTTCCGAGGAGCAAACACGGCCACTGAAATCAGGCTTTGCAGGCATGAAACTTTTCCTCGTATGAGCCGATTTCCTTGTTTTTCACTTCACAAATAGGCTATTGAAAGTTAAAAAAATCAATAAAACACCACTGTATAAAAGTCGTGTAAGGCTTGGAACTGCCACTATTTTTGGTTGCTTCCCAGTTGCATGCCTGGGCTTTGTTACTGTAGATTCCTGTAGGCCTATAGACCCTGGGAAGTGGGAAAATTTGCCCCTCTGATAATATTTAGCCATTTTTGGTTGTGTGTTTTAGGAGCTGAACGTGTACATGTATTAGCAATTCACATCCTTTGGCCCCCACTCCCCGACTCTCAAAGCCAGAATACGCCACTGGGTTCCACAGGCATGTATAGTACTTGAAGGGGAGAATCAAGTTAGTGCACAGTGGGATGCACATCCACTGCTCTGACTACTATGCCATGCAACTACAAATCCGCTTCCCATCGTTTTTTTCCCCCTGCACTCCTCCATACAATAGCTTTCCTCAATTTTGCTAAAATGAGTCTCATTTGATTTAGCACTGCCATCCCTGTTTATATGGTCTCTCTAATTGCAGGTAAAGCCGGTCGCAATCGATGGCTAGGAAGGAGGCCTTCCAGCGGCCTGTGGCAGAGGAAAGGCGGATGGGCCGGCAGGAAGATCAAGCCCATTCCTCCCATCAAGGTCTACCAAAGTGCCGGCAAGAAGGGCACGCATATCGATGTGTGATGCATATCAAGCTGCATGAGGCTCGAACTACATGTATCTGTTTTATTGGGTCTGTAGGCCCATTTAGGGCAAAAGCCATCAACGAATCTTCGCCATCTCACCAGGACCAGGTTCATCCAGTGATCTTCATTAGACCAATTCAGGCACAGAGTTACTTTAAATGCAGCATGGTCCCCAGTCACATCGGAAGCATTGTGGCAGCTGTTGATCAGAGTTATATAAAAAGTGATTTGATGTAGGCCATCAGCCTGGGGGTTTGGTTAGTATCAAATGAGGGGAATAATGGTCATTGTGATTTAGCAAGGTATGCACCCCTGTAGTTGGAAAATATGTGATAGCATTGCAGCGGTGGCAGCTTTTTGGGTGCTATCACTGTTTTTAAAAATAATGGCAGCCAAAACATGCTTGTTACCACATGTAATTAATCCGGTTCAAGCATATTGGCGGCCATTTTGAAAAACAATTTTTAAAAGTGATAACGCCCAAAAAACTGCCACCGCTCACACTACAAAGCTATCGCACATTTTCCAATTCTAGATGTGTATACCTTGCCAAAAATCGCTATGCACATTGCTCTTTTCGATCATTTGATACCGGTGGCCCAATTTTTGGACCGAAGCTGATAGCCTATTGTGGTACCCACTGCTATATCAGATTTGAACCAGCCGACTGCCCCCAGCAAGCTTGGTGGTCGAGCAATAGTAAGCAGGAGGTCGTGGGTTCGAGTCCCATGCGAGTAAGCTTGCGAAATTTTTCTCGCAAGACCTCTGACTTTACTGTGTATATAGTGTTTATGGAATTGCTTCAGTGGAGGGTAAAACCCATTTATTGAATTTCGTTATGGGGTAGTTTTTTTGGGGGGCACAATAGGTGGTACAGTGCTTCAGCCAGTAATGGACTGGTACTCACAATGAGTAAGGCAATTGCAGCAATCTGAAAGGAAGCTTGTCCGTGACAGAGCCAGTTAACCTATGATATCTAATTAATAATTCAGAGAAATGATCCCAAACTCCTAGTCTGTAATCTCCTTGACCATAACAAGATGATGGATGTACAAGATTTGAAAAATACATTTTCATGTTTATTCACCGAGGTCTTAAAAGCTCCGTCACCGGCATTACATAACGCTTGAATTACCCTACAGCAAATTTGAGCGTGGATTGGTCTTAAGGAATTTGCAATACAGCACACCACTTAGCATTTACTTCAATACCGCATTGGACTTCCTTTCAATTAAATCATATTTCCAATTGCTTGTCAATATTAGTTACAAAAAAAGTAGGTGCCAATGTAAAGAATCAATAAACTGGTAAAAACTTTGAGAAAACATTTGAGAGAACATTTTCATGAGTCGGTAGTAGTTTTGTGTCCAATTTAATCTCTTAGTGTTGAAGCTCTTAGTGTTGGTGCTAATTGAAATTTGTTTGTACATGTATGTCAAGTCTTTATTTTTTTCAATGGCCAAAAAGCCATCAATTTTGAAAGCTGTTTGCACTTACAGTGCATGGCTGGGATAAAAAAAGAAAGCACACGGATGTTTAACTTTGAATTGAGCTTTTGCAGAGAAAACAAAACGAGTCGAATTCTTTCAGTAATTTTATACAGTTCCCCATTGATAAAATGGGGAACCTCCAAACATAGTGCTGGATAGCTAGGTAGTGCACCGGAATGGCAATCCGGGGGTCACAGGTTCAAACCTTGCTCCAGTCAAATTTATAATTTATTTGACTAGAGTATTTATTACGAGAAATCCAAAATTTCATTTATTCTCTACCCTGTACTTAACTGTAATTGCCAAATTGTCACTATAGGTGCTAAAACTGACAAATGCAAAAGCCTCTGACAAACTGGTGTCAGATTTTTTTACACAAGTGTAAAGGATGTATTGCATCAGTTGCGTAAAGGTTTTATTTGTGCAACACTAGTAAGTTTAAACCTGAGAAATTACCATGAAACAAAACTACAAAAACCATGAAATTGAGTTTGTGCAAGTATTACTTACAAAAACGCTGTGTCTTTTCCCAAGAACCCTGACTTACCACATAAAAAAGTTGGTGACATCCCCTCCCCCAGCCCCTGTGAAGTGTTCTTGTAAAGGCACACTGACTTTTTTTTCTGAAATGGTTTTAAGTACGCAATGAAATTATAAAATCTTGGTGACCAAAAAATAGGCATAAAATTTTTAATAATCCCACCTGCACTTTGCTCTACAGATTGAAAAGTACAGCCCAATGTAATAACTTACATGAAAAGCCTGAGTTACTACATTAGATGACGTTTTAAACACCTCGATATACTCTCAGAAACTGTGTGTATTAATCCTAACCACCCCAACTCCATCAAAATTCACCCCCCATTTTGATGGATTTCTGGGACTTGGTCCGGAAGGCCTGGCGTGACTAAATATTGATGGAGTATGATGGACTTGGGCCTAATGGCCTGAAGCAGTGCTAGGGATATCCAATTGATTTGCCTAGCTTCCTGTACTGCTATTGTGATAAAAGCCATGTGTAGCAAGTCAATGAATGTCAACCAGTGCGTCAGTGGTGGATTCCATTATGTCATGTACAGTTTTGTATTGGACGCACCGTGATTGATGGATTTTTATGGACTTGGTCCAGTTTGCCAGTTACTTTTCGGATGGCTGCAAATGATGGACTCTAGCTTTAAGTACTGGACAAACTGACTGTTGAATGAAAAAATCATATCCATTAAAATACTTCTCTCCAGAAATAATGGCATTAAAACTAAATATCTTCTCCACAAAAAAATACATATTGAATAAATAAAATTTTCTTTGAACCCTTGTTATTGAGAGGTACAACAAGTCACAATAGTACACAAATAAATATTTCATTTTAAAGGCAAATTGCCCATTTCTCAAAAAGGCAAGTATACACACACATTGCTTTGACAAACGGATCCGTTCCAAATAAGATACACGCATCAGTTTTCATAAAGGCTTACATTTAGACCCTGGTCTAAACATTGCAAGAATACAGACAGACAGAACAACAAACAGACAGAACACCGAGCTGTATCCGAGCAGGTCCACAAGCCAGCCGGCCACGGACATGAAAGTCAGCTTGCCCATCACTTCTAAGGTCGCCAGGGCCGTGTAGTGGGTTGCCTGGATACACAGCGGTGCATGCTGGGAGCACTGCATCATCAATGTGAAGGTACAGGTGGTGATGGCGCCCCCTATCAGCTGTAAAAGGCACGTGGCCAGTGCGCAGAGGCCTGGGGAAGATGGAATTAATGTTGTGATTGCTTCCATGTTAAAACGGACACAGTTTTGATTGCCGAAGCCATTTTGGAAGGGTGGGGACACATGAAAGGCCATCCTTTTTGGAAGAGAGACAATTTTTGTGTGCAACTTCTGAAATTATGTTTTTTACGCTATCCCATTTAAAATACTAGGGTAAATGTTTTCATTAACCCACACTTGTATTAAATTGTATTTGCTCCTCCATGAATGAATATAGACCATAGAGTGCTGGGCGGTTTGAGGCGGTATGATAAGTAACAGGCAGGGTGGTTTGTTTGGGGCAGTTCAGGGTGGTTCAAGGGCTAAAAGGTTAAATTCGTAAAAAAAAATTAAAAATTCAATGATCAATTTCATCCTTCAATGAGTTTTGAGAACAATGCGGATGTCAGATTTGAACTCTGAATATCTAGCAACAAAACATTCCAAAACAAAAGTGTTAATTGTTAGTGTGTGTTTCAACAAAAAATACTTCATATGAAGTGTTTAGTTCCAAAATGCGATACATGAATACCATTTAAAAAAAAGGGAAACATTTGCAGGGTTATAAAACTGTTTTAAAAGAATGAAAACAGTATTACTGCTGTTTCTAAACTTTATTTCTCGCTTTACTGTATTCTTAGGTTGTGTCTTAGTACATAGCAGTCGAAATTGTGATGCGATCAAGCTAAATGAGTCGTTTGTCGACCCTGATAAAAAAAAAAAATTATTACAGATTTGAAAAGAGCAAAATCTCAGCATTACTGTTGTGAAATCGCATGCTGATACCATCTTTAGTTCAAAAATTATCCAAGTCGGAACACCAAGAGATGTGATGAAGTGATGTGATGAAGTGGCCCTATTTTGGCCTGTATCTCTAAATGAAAATTCCCGACAAACGACTCATGTAGCTTGATCGTATCACAATTGACTTTGAGAACCCAGGAGAGAGTGGGATCTAAAGGGAACAAATTGGCGTATGTTGCGTTACACACCTCTAGTTAATAATTGTAAGGCCACACAGTGCCATCTACAATTCCCACACAGCCTCTATAACTTAGCCTACTTTAAATGAACCAACATTTGACAGAATTTAGCAAAAAACCCACGTTGCGAGGACAGGAGTTGGATTATCATAAAATTAATTTCTCCTAGCTTTACACTCACCATAGAGAGGAACACTTGTGTCCGAGAAATTGCCAGATATCACTGCTGTCTGAAGCACTAAGGGAACAAGCCGCAGCTTCATCAGATATGGGAGGAGGTAGGCAGGCGTTAGTCTGCAAAGAAAAAGATGATGTTCACGTTATTTCACGTCCAAATTGCACTGAAAAAACGTGGAAACTGCGTCTATTACAAAGATCAAGACCCAAAAACTGGATTTCTCCTCAATTTTATTCTGTGATTTAAAAATCGCAATCCTTCCCCAAACGTTCTGTTTGGGGCACCGCCACAAAAGATTTCAAAATTTCATTTCAATTTCAACTGATTGATAGATGCTTCCCCACGACCCATCTTCAACCTGTTGTCCCCGCACCACGTCACAGAACGTAAGAAATATCACACTCTGACTGTTCTCTGACTATATCTGATGAATGAGATATTAAAGGGAATGTACAACATTTGCTTTTGCTGCAAATTAATTTTCAGAAACACATGGATTTGGAGGATTAGTACATTGTATGTTATGGCAAATATTGTTAAACTGACTTGTTTCTCTGTTTGGGCTTGTAGATGCTGGAAAAACCAAGAACACCAACCATGATATTGTAGTCCGGCTCCCTGACTCCAATTAAGATGAAACGGAGTAACCTACTCGATTTTCCAGGATGCTTTAAACTGTCATTCCCTAACAAGCAGAAAGGCATTTCGTTATAATTTGATCGTTTCATTCTTTGATGTTTGCAAATGTTGCATCTTCCCCTTTAAGGCAGTTTCAAACTATACCTTAGCTTTGAGTTGGAAAGCATCCAGCCGCCTCCCAATGACCCTGTAATGGATAACCCTTGACTTATGACCCCCGTCAGGAACCCCACCTCGCTGACTGGTATTCCATGGTCTACCAAGTAGAGGGGAAACATGCCCACGGCACCTTGCTCACCTGCGAGAATATGGATTTATGGCCAGGCTGTTAAAAAACACCAAACAATAATAAGGGAAGAAATGTGTCTTGGCTGGTTTAAAACAAGTACGTTTAAAACTAGCTAGGGGCCTGGATGCGGATAACTGTCCAAGCTGAAGGCCATTATTGGTAACCAGGCTCCTAGCCGGTTTTAAACGGTCAACAAGTCAAAACAAGTCAAAATTATACATTTTCAATGATTTTGTTCAACAATTTCACTTCATGTATTGTGAAACACCCGTCTAGCTATGTTTATGGTATGTGCATCACGCGAGTAATACTAAAAAATCTCCTTATATGGAGATTGGCGCGCGTGTGGCGTGTACTATGGGATGTGGCGCAGAATGCAGCAGTGCCAGTGTAGCAGTGTGAATTTCGGACTTTATAAAAAAGACGAACTCATTGGTAGTACTGCGCATGCCCAAGTGAAGATAATTAGAAGAGTGGTCAACCACTACAAGGGTAAAAGGAACCAGATTTCATAAGAGCCCGAATTTCATGCGACACCAGAAAAAGTGTTTAAAACCAGTTGGTGTTCTATCAACCTTTTAAAACCACCCACGCAACAGGCTCACGACCAATAGGGATGGGTAAACTGTCTTAGGTATTTTGGAATTAAAAATTAAACATTGCTGTAAACTATTTACTATTACTGGGAGCAGAAAAGAGTTTACGTTTCGGCAACTGAGAAACGGCTTTTGCCAAAGGCCTCCGTGCTTTGCAACTGGAACCTCAAGCAAGTTGGCACCACTGGATTGTAGTTGGCAATTATGCTTAAAGGGTGACATGAGTTGTACCCAAAACTACCTTGCCTTTGAGGAAGATTCTGCCTGGTAAAAAATATCAAGCTTCTGCTCGAAGAAGTTTGTTTGTTTGCTGTATAGTAACTGAGAACTGCACCTTTCCAGAACAGAACAAATTAACATTAAAATAACTTTGGATATTGGAAACAACAGGTAAAAACTTTAAGAACCATTTTGGGGGACTGTTTTTATCTGTTATGCTGTCTCCCCAGTCAATGAAATGCTGATTGGCCATTGAAAACAAACCCTATGTATATTCATGCATATTCACTTGTCAATGCCCAAATCTTACCAAGTTTATAGAAGAGTGCAAACATCATCATCCACTTTGTGTGAGGGGTATTAACGATATCCCTCACAAGCGAGGAGATCGACTGTAACTTCAAATCGCTTTGTTGCAAAGGTCCTATGCCATTGTCGCAATGGACACTGTTCCCGTTTGCAGCGCAGCATCCCTTATCAATTTTATTGCACTGTTTGAGTACCCCTAGCTGCATCACCGTGACGAGTGTCACGGCGTAGAGTGCAGCGAGGAGAACGAACAGTCCGCTCCACTCCGTGTAGGCGATGAGCCAGATCAGCACCCCTCCTCCTACAATGGACCCAACCTTGTAGCCGACCACCTGAACGGTGTTGCCTGCTCCTAATTCCGACTCCCCAAGGATCTGCATGGCTATAGCATCCACAGCAATATCTTGAGTCGACGCGGACAGGTTCAAAAAGAAAATGGCGGTGCAGAGTAACGCCGTCTGGTCTGGCGAGATGCAGGAAGTGAGGGCGCAGACAGTCGCCATGGCCACCAGGCTACCGATCAAGTTGGTCCGTTGAGAGGCATGGCGTTCCAGGAGCGGGGCCCAGATGACCTTCAGCATCCAGGGAAGGAGCAGGATCTTGAAGAGACCGAGGTTGGTGAGAGACGTGCCCCGCGACCGCAGGAAGAGTGGCAGAAAGCGAGCCTGTCGTGAGAACAATGTTATCTCTTGTGAATGCTGGCAGAAAGAGTAGCTTCTGTCTAAAATAAATAAAACTGTGACATTGAGGAAGAAGGATACTCTGCCAATTGAAAGTTGGGAACGATAACTTACCTGAAAGCCATACGGAATTCCTTGCACAAAGTACAGCAGAAGAAGACACAGTAGCTTGCTCCTGACAGTATCACTACCAGCCATCTTCAGTTTGTTTTTGTCACAGCTTCATGATGATCTAGACCTGTACAAGAAAAAACAAGGGTGTTAAAGCAGACCTTGAAGTGCTTGTACACTATCGGACAACAGGTGGCATTCTTTTTGTTGCGGTATATATTTGCCAACAGACAATATTTGCCAAAAAAACAAAGTAACAAGTCCATCTGCCGGTTTTGTTGCATGATGATGATTTTAGAGGATTGAGGATGAATGGCAAAAATTTATTGCTTTTTTTTGTGTGGAGGATGCCTTACGTCAAGCCAGTAGGCCATGTCCTGCATTGGTTATGTTCAGCCATGCATAAATCAGCCCTGTGTTTTTCTTGTATTTCATCCGCACTGCTTCTAAACGCCATTCACGTTGCCTCTGAGGACCATAGCAGTAATTGGCAGAGGATTTTGGAGGATTGAAGCAGTGGTCACCCTCCACAGAATTAACGGATGATTTTGGAGGATTGAGGCTGAATCCAATTTTTTTTCTTGGTGGCAATTGGAGGATTTTGCAGGATTGAGGTTGCATCCCAGCAAGAGCCCAGAGGGCCTAGAGGGTTAGGGTTTGGGGCATGTGACAGCCCCCATTGCCCTCCTCTAGCGATGCTTGTGGGGGGGAGCCATTGTTGTGTATGTTGATTTGGCGGTCCACTGAGGCTCTAAACACAAATTGAGAGAAATTATTGGGGGGTGGGGAGGGTGTTGTCTAGAGGAGAAAATACATGTACTCCATACTGCACAAAAGCTCCATGCATTGTGCAGGGGTCTATCAAGACTATTGAGTATAAACTATAATGTAATTCTTTGTACAAATTAGACGATATTTTTGAGTTGCCAGGCCAGGATTAAGTGGAAACCGTTCTGTAGGCCCAAGGCATACTGGTGTTCCGTAGTCCTATAGCTACTCCGCTCTAGGCACCGGCACCAATCATTTGGGAGACTTTTGAGACATTTCCAATAGTTTACAAGCCAAAGCGTGCATGCGGTGTGGAGCTGCCACCAACGTCTCAAAAGTCTCCAATTTCATGTGGACGCTAAGCTGTACTACCACTTGAGCAAGCCAGGCCAAACTGGTTGTTCTAAAACTTAGCCTGTTGGTACATAGCCCCATAAATGTGGCCAATTTACTGGACTACCTCCGTAAATAAAGGCCACACTTCCACCATGTACAAAAACATGTCAAACTTTGTCAAATTTTGATTTTCACATTTAGGCTTAGTTTGTAGGGTTGTTTTTGCTTTAGAAGCATACTCACCTCTTTATCACTAAATTATAGGCTAATTAGAAAGTGCTGCCTTTTTCAGATGTCTAATTTTCGTGAAATTTCATGTTGAAATTTTGATACGCAAACGTACGTGTGCAAACAAATCTGGAAATTTCACGAAAAGTAGACATCTGAAAAAGGCAGCACTTTCTGATTAGCCTATAAATGATAAAGAGGGTGAGTATGCTTCTAAAGCAAAAAAAACCTACAAACCAAGCCTACTAAATGTGAAAATCTAAATTTGACAAAGTTCCACATGTTTTTGTACATGGTGGAAGTGTGGCCTTTATTTACGGAGGTAGTCCAGTAAATTGGCCACATTTGGGGGTTAGTTGTTGGCACACTGTTGTATTTTCAAACGGTCCTGACCTCCATATGGAGAGCGGTCTTCCTTCAGTCATGTCACTACAAAAACAAGAATGTTGAGCTTTCTTTCATTAATTTTAACAAAATTCTCCAATCAAACAGGTTGGGGCGCCCTCTTCGCGACGGCGCCACGTGGCCGGCCTGTTGACTGAAGCATAGCCGAGGGACTGGAACCTAGTTTAGTCCAATCATCATGAATAATGCACACTCATTAACCAATCAGGGTCGACAAAGTAGTTCCGCCCACGCCGCGCCTACACAACTCGCGCGTTTTAATTATTTGGTTTACAACGAGTAGTTCGAGATATTAATTTACCTATAGAATATGATCTGTACGTACAAAATTAATTTGCACGTAGTGCAGATTTCGCGCCACGGCACGTCATCGTTGTCAATCGTATTATGATAGTACCGCGCATGTGATTAAAAAAGAAAACAGTCCGTCGTGCTTATTTGCATGAAGGAATTTGCTCGATTTCTGTGTAATTTGATGTGTTGGAGAAACTTTACTTTAAGGACGATTTACCGACAACGACTTTCCACTAAACTTGCATAGTTTATGTGTGAAAAAAATCAATGTCTGTAACAGCATGGAGCTATAAAGAGAGGCAGATGAGACAATCAGTTCGTAAATTTGATTTTGGTTTAGTGCCAATTATTAATGCAAGGTCAACTTGAACTACAGTGTTCGTCACGTACGTTGCGCACGTGCATCGGCTCAGTGGTAGTGCGGCCTAAAAAAACAACCGTAGTGGAATCCAGTTTCGCGCTCAAGTATTTTTGCCAGACTGAATTGGTGAATCCATTTCCACTGGTAGACCGATGCCATCGGAGATGAAGGTGAACATACGCGTCCGTGATGAATGGCTGCTCGTGCCGGTTAAGTCGGGCAAGCTGACGGTGGACTGGCTCAGGAAGCAAGCCTTGTCTCGCTACCGGACCCTCAAGGCTTACGATCAGGAGAAAGAAGATGGCGTGCTGGAGGTACGCAAGTCACCGGGAGGAAGCTTGCTGTTCCCTGATGACCACATCGAAGATGTCGTGGATGACAATGGATTTGTCTACACCGGTAAAATTGTGTTGCTACTGCTCGTATTAAAAAACAAAATTGGGGGGGAAAGAATTCCAAACCTTGACATCACTTGACACCGGTGTGCAATGATGTTCACAAACCCTAACTCAAACTGTAACTAATTTTGCCAAAACCAAATTTGGCTTTTTAGGCATGTTATCGCTTTCTGATGCAGTGGTGCACCAAGGATTTGGCTTTGGAGGGGGGGGGGGCTAAAAAATGTTTTGTTTTCAATTTTTTTTGGAAGTAGCCTATTTTTTGGGGGGTGGGTTTGGACCATTTTGATGCTGGGGCACCACTTACTCCTATTATTAAACTACTCAAAAATATGCCACATACATATCACCAAGGTCAAATCGTGGGACTAAAAAAAAAATCCCCCCCAAAAAATAAAACCTCTTGGGGGGGGGGAAGGGGTGCAAGGCTGCAAGCCCACGAGTGCCCCAGTGCCCCCACCCCTTGCCCCACCCAACCCCTTGGGTGTGCCACTGTTCTGATGGCTGATATTGGTCACTGCAGGAAAAAAATTAGTGATGTCCATAGGCCATGGAATTTACCCCAAAATGGGGAAGGAGGTATGGTCGAAATTGTGGCCAAGAATCAAGATAGTACTCCCTTTTTGTATGGGGAAGCCATGTTGACCACATAATCATGAGAATTGGGCAAAGCTAAACAAGTGAATTCTTCCAAACATATCCAGGCTCAATATGTAAACAAACATAGTAGGCTTACCTTAGGCTAACCTTAGGGTTCCAAGTTGAAAGGTCAGGGCCAAAAAGATAAAAGCACATTTAGGATCCAATTGTTGGACAAGATTCTATCCAGGCTCCAGTCGCAATATAGTTAAGAGCCGTCTTTGCTTTGATGGTAATTTCAAATGATTAATTAATTATACAGTGTGCAAAGTACTCATCTACTTGCTAGTCGAAGCTCCAAAGTAAACATGGTATTAAAGAGATGAATGGAAGGTTTGCGGTGCCATGTGAATAATAAGCTAATGGTTGGCCTGTAATACCGCTTTTGCGTTGTGTGGTCAACGGTTCTGAGAAAACCAGATGTTACTGGAGTAAGTGGGGTTTACCTCTTCAATGAGCTCTTTTGTTCATTCCCATCCTCCATGGTTCAATCAATCAATGAAGCAGAATCAGCTTTACAACTGTTAACATTAGAGAGCTTGAAATTACTTTCATACCGGCAGTGGTGTGGGGAAATGTGGGTGCATGTATACTGATGAGGGCAAAGGATTATATGTTTGGTCAATTCAAGATTTTAAAGAGTGTGGTCTTGTGGGGGGAGCACTCAGGGGCATGGACATCTGTTGGGGGGGGGGGGAGCACCACTGTAAATGGGCAATTCAGCTAGGACAGTGTGTATAGAGTCAATGTGTAAATATCATCCATGATATTGATAAGTGAGTCCATATTGTCCTGTAGTAACGTGTGTGCAGTGGGGATATGTGACCTTCATCCATTGCCATTAATCAGTGGAGGAGTTGAGAAGCATTTATACAAGGATTACCAGATGTTCCAAGTGAGCCTTTGTATCTCTTAGAAGAATGCTAAATAATGATCTGATGGTTTCCTGGGGGGGGGGGGTCAAGACCCAGATCACTATGGCTTAAACTCTCCGTGTTCGATAGGCGCTTGGTTCGTGCTTTAAAAATGTGTTTGTGAAGAGTTACCAAAAGGTAGTTTTGCTATTATTTCTTAACTCTAACAATTTAGGTATTTTAATATTGTGAGTGTTTAAAGCTAATTCACACATTGCCCTCATTACCCCCACCCCCCCAAAATAAAATGTTTTACATACATCTATAGGATGATGACATTGATGAAATAAAAACAGATTGCGACAAAATCATGGTGTTGTCCATCAGAGACAGGACAATTACATAGTTGCTAAAATTAATAGCCAGTACACTGCCTGAAGTGTCGGTGTATAGAGTGGTTTTCCGTAAATTTGGGTCCACTTTTGTCCCTGTCCCTGTTACATCTGACATCTATCGTTTTATAATTATGACGTACATGTGCTTCATAATTGTAGTCAAGAGTGATTATGAATAGCAAACCACCTACCCAACATATAAAAAAATAGTTTGAAGTCAGTTTTACTATCCTTGGATGGCAACTATACAAAGTACGATGCTAACAGGTACAGGCAAAATCAGTGACGCAGGGGGAGCCCACACTCCCCCCCCCCCAGGTTGTCCATTTTTTCCCTTGTTTTTTGGGGTTGTTTTTACACTCAGGATTTGACCTTGGCGATATGTATGTGAACTTTTTTTTAAATTCTGTATTCTTGATTTTGTTTTCCGTCAGTGCTGAAAAGTGAACAGAAGACAGGAGGTGCGAGCTGTTCGTCCACTCTGCAGAATGATCTGAATGTGTATCCTTGTTCTCCTTTTGTGTTGAATATTATTTAGGGATTCGTCAGAAGACCCTCTTAATAAAGGGAAAATACAACATTTGCAAACATCAAAAAATAAAACTACCAAATCATTTTGAAATACCTTGCTGGACTGTTAGTGAATGACAGTGTAAAGCATCCTGTAAAATCATGGCACCTGGTATACTGTCATTTTCAAGAAAAGTGGTATTTTTGTATCCATTTCCAACGCTGATCGGCCGATCAGCGTTGGAAAAAACTGGCTTTTTTTCAAATACTGGCCCCAGTTGACCATCGCACTTGTTTGCAATTGATTACACACCTATGAACAGGTACAAGCCAGCTAAACTGGTTCCCTGACCTTACAATTCCCCAATATATGTAAACTGCTCTGTTTCTTCTTAAATGGAGTCAGGGAACCAGACTACAGGAAAGTGATTGTGTTTCTTGGTTTTTATAGCATTTTTGAACCCAAAACCTCAAAAAAGTCAGTGTAACTATATTTGCTATATATTTCCAACCCCCCAATTCCATCCATTTCTGAAAATTACAGCAAAAGCAAATGATATATATTCCTTTTAACACTGTATTTAAACCAAAGGGTGCGTGCATGACCTTTGCATTTGCTCCAAGTTTGGTCTGTGAAAAAAAAAAATCATTTCTGCCTGATTTTTTTTGTTTTTCACAAAAAAAATATCTACGGTGTGTTTTATAGTATGAACCAGTTAGCTGAAAATGACCTAGATTTTGTGACCCACTTGCTATTTCTGGATTGGATTTAGCCATGAAATTATGTGCACCCTGGGATTTACAAGTAAATGGTGCATTACTGCATTTGTAAGCAGTTTGTTGAACCAAATCTATTACCACTGCATTATGTGACTAGACACGTGTACACATATATACCTCCTCCATGCTAGCCTGCCTTGTGGTCCACATATTGCAATTACCATCTGCCATCAATTTTTATGTTGAGCTGTTTATTGCAATGTCTACAAAATAAATTCCTTGTTGAAAATAACAATTCCTTGTTAAATATTAACATATCATCTGTATTCAGTCCTCAGGTATATGCAGTTATATCAGTTTTTGTTCAAAATTGTATTGTAAACCAAAATTAATACTGCAGTAACCTTGACCTGGTTCCACATATAGTTCATTGAATTTTTTTCACAGTCCGCAGTTTGGAAAATTATGGTGTATTTGTAAGGAACAAAAAATGCTGGGTTCATTGTTCATTGTTCATTGTTCATTTATTTTCCACAGTGCCACACATTTTTAATGATCGTAATTAATACAAAAAAGATACTATATAAACAGATAGTGAGACTGTAGAGGAACCCACTAAGAAGCTAAGCTTGTAATCGTAGGCCCCTTGTAAACAAATTTAAAGTTGCTTTTAATACATAAGACACATTCTTCACCTATTCAAAAGATTTCTTTGGGTTTCCAAAACTGAGCGGGAAAAATTCAGTGAATGGGCCGGCCCACTTCCGACTATTACAATCCAACCGTTCAAAGTAGTATTTCTTTTTTAAAGTCACTGCTCCACAAATCAACCACAACAATACATGCAGTTGCAAAGCCCTTCAGAAATCAGTAAAATATGGTCTTCTCTGTGAACCTTTACTCCAGGACATGCTTGCCTTGCAGAAAATAGTTGTTTTTTTTTGCATTCCATTAAGTCATTGATTGATGTTCCCGTGGGGAAAGGTTAAAGTGATATTTCCTTGACCTAAGTTATTTTCACAGACACCCAACCCATAAGTCTGCGTCAGAGGTAACATCATGATTTCAAATCGGATTGATTTTTATGTGTCCTTGCAAGAATAGATATGCATGCATGACTAGGTGGAGGGGGAGGGGGAGGATGGGGGATGGGGTTGTTCCATGTGAATCACATGTCCTTGTCGTTTCCAATACCAAGCTTATTTGAATGGCCTTTGCTCATTTGCATTTCTGAAGTGGAATTCTCACCCCCCCCCCCAAAAAAAAGAGTAAAAATTAAAAAAAATTAAAAAATGTTGTTACTGTCAAGAATGCACTCACATGATTTGGAACAACCCCTCCTGCCTCAAAGTTTATGTGTCGTCCTCTTTGTCAAAAGGCACATCATCCCCCAAAATCTCAGTCTGTCGTTGTTCACCTAATAGACCTTTCTACACTTGGTTGGCAAACTGCATTTTTGCTAACCACAGGTTGCAAAACTATGGAAGGTCGAACCCTGCAAAAATGAAGAAGAGTTATTACAGATAACCAAAATATTATTTGATTATTGGAAATACAACATTGTCAACAAAGCTACAACATAATTCCTAAACATGCCTTGTTACTTTGTATTGAGGGCGTTATGGGGACATTTCTTGGAAAAATGTGTTGCCAACCACGGCTTCAATATATGCGCTTATGGCAGCCCATATAAAATGGTGCCAATGTTTACAAACAAAAGAAAGGTCTATACTGTTATGAACTATTACAGGTATGACATGTTTTGCACCTCTACTATATGTCTAGCTTACCCCTGCATCATGATAGGTGGATTTCAGCACTTTTTAAGTTAGCATTTTAATAGATTTACATGTAGAGTTTAGAAGTGTACTTAATGGTGTTTTTTTATTATTTACCTAATAAGCCCAGCCCTGTGTCACCAAATGTTGATTGCAACCTAATTTTATTCACTTTTATCAGAAAGAAATTCTGTTGTTTCGTTTTGGAGAGTGGGGTTCTTTGAAACAAATCAAGAGAGAATTTTCCATTCTTACCCAGCCCTAGCATTCCCTAGGGATTCAGCTCACAACTTGAACATCCTCTTCCAAATCTGGAGATGACATCAGGGTAAATTTATCATGTTCTCCATTGCAGTACTTGAGCCTGGATGGATGCAGTCTCTCCACGGATGACTTGATGAAACTTGGCGAAGGCAGTTACAACATCAAGGTGGGGGGAAACAAGTGAATTCCGACAGGAAACCTCAGTTCTACCTTCGATTTCTTTGATCAGTTTTAAAAAGGTTTCCTAGAGTGGTAATCAAGTCAGTCGCAAGTCAGATTACGGGGATTGACAATGACAAAGAAATGCTTTTATTCTACTGTCACAGTTTTTAACTGGGTAGCCCATTCAGGATTCCACTGGTCTCCCTAGGGGCCCAGTAAAGACAAGACATTGTGAAGAAGCTCCTTTTTTCTTTTTTTTTGGGAGGAAAACCCCAGAAGAATATTCTGAGGAAAACCCACGGATCAGGTAGGGACTGAAAACCCAATCCACATATTGGCAAAGAAAGCACAGCTATGACAACCTGACCATTGTAACAATGAATATTGACTGCGAGTTGCACTGGTTATCTAACTGGACAGTCTTGTGCTCCATGTCCAAAGATCTGTCGCTTCACCAAGTATTGTTTAGAGATATTACTACTGTGCTACGATGCTCCAGCTGCCCTTTGTCCCTATTTTCCCCTGAAAAAGTCTACCCTGATCCCAACCAGAATTGTGAAGGAGCCATGTTAGATTCCTGCTAGTGTGAAAGTGGGTTCCTGAAATCTTGGAGATTTTAAACAATGCATACACTTTGTTAGAAACTTCCCCCACCCAACTACCAACAACATACTATCCTTCCTATTCTGGATATCCCATTATCATTTTGGTTTCTTTTTTTACTGACCTCGGCCTTGATAGAAATGGTGTGAATTTGAACTCTGTGTTTGAATTAGTTTATTTTGGGTGTGTGTGTTTACTTTTCAAACTTGGCAAGGACAGTCATCGACGTTTGATTTCCTCAAAATGCCGAACACAAACCAAATACTTTTCTATTCTTCATTTCCTTTAATGTAATCTGCAATGGCAATGAATGGCATCTGAAATGTGAAGATCTTTTCCAAAAAAAAATGAATTAAATTACCATTTAATATTTTTTTCTTGTAATCTTGAAGGATTTAAAGGTGTTTTGGTTAATTTGACAGCATTTTTAAGAATAGCCTACTTTTCTTTCTCAGCTGACTGACAAAGCTTGGGAGAAAGTCACAAAGGCGAGGGAGCTACTAGAAAAGATTGTGGAAGAAAATAAAGGTGAAATTATAACTTTGTAATTCTCACAAAGATTGTGTGTTCTTCCTTTTTTTCATCAGAAAAAGTTTACCAAAAAATGACAATTAACAGAAACACTGAATGGGCAGATCCAGGATGAAAAAGGGAATGTTATGCAAAATTGCACCACGTGAGAAGTTGTGCATTATAAGAACAGACTTTTACCTCATGTACATGTACATGACTTATAGGCTACAGCAGGTCTACAGTCGGGCCGCACTTTCCGAGATCATTTCCAGCTTGTTTTAAGGGAAATTTATAATCAGCATACCAAATATACGTGCACTGACATTTCAGTAATTCCCGTTCCCATTTTCAAAAAATAAAAAGGCACACACAGACTTTTTCAAGCAAGGAATAATTTATACAATTATTTTTTTTAACATTTGAATTCTATTTTTAGTTGTTTATGGTGTGACGACAGGCTTTGGGAAGTTTGCTCGCGTGGTCATCCCCCCTGAAAAGCTCAAGTAAGTAGGTTAATCAAAAGCTGGATTTTACATGAACCACAACAATAGTGTGTGTGTATTTTAGTGTGTGCATAAAAATGGGCCTTATTCACGGGTCGGCCATGTTGGATTGAGAGTCGAGGTAAAATCTTGATTTTTGGAACTTGTGTAGTAAGAGAAATGAAAGCAAGTTAATTACTAATTAATTCCAGTCTGCTTCAAATGAATAATTTCAAATTTGTTATTAAACGTTCCCTAATGTTTAGAGCCAGATTTAAAAAAAAATGACAGTAAAAGAAGGCAGCATTAGGCCTGCATAAATAGTCTGGCGCCATCCCATTCAACAGTTTACAATTAATGAAATACATTCAGGGAACTCGACAAAAATGGCCAACTCGTGAATATGGCCCTTTGCTTGACATATTTTTATGCATCACATACGATTTGAAAATGCACAAAACGCAGATGGAAACGCTGATGTAACTATATCATGAAGCAATTTACACAAAACCTGCTCTTATTTGTACAGGGTGACCCCAAAAATATGCAACCCTGAAACATTTGCCTTTTTTTCAAAAATGTGATCTGTGAATTTTTAATGTTTTGGATATTTGATTAAAGCTGAGAGTATTTTCTTTCAAAGACTGGAAAAATAATGAAAACAGCACATTGGGTTGCTGGGAAAATGCCAATTATGTAACACAACTCTTTTTTGGTCCATTCCAATGGCATTACCACATTTAAACATTTCTGTTATTTTAATATATGTTTTTCAGTTTGCAATTTCTTTAATATGTTGACATATTTATGACGCTGTATACATTTCATAAATAAATAGGTACAATGGACTGGGAGTTGTGTTACATAATTGGCATTTTCTCAGCAACCCAATGTGCTGTTTTCATGATATTTTTAGTATTTGACAGAAAAAACATCTCAGCTTTAATCTGATATCCAAAACATCAAAATTCACAGATCACGTTTTTGAAAAAAAGGCAAATGTTTCAGGGTTGCATTTTTTGGGGGTCGCCCTGTATACTTAGTCGTCACCATATCATGGTTACTGTGTAGTCTTTGTTATGTAGTTAATGGCATTTTGCCATCATAGTTTTCTGTGTTGTATGCATGTACATGTGATGGTTTTACCCATAGATATAGAATAAAAAGACTACATGCAGTCCTTCATTTATAAGGAGCGCGATCGCCCAGCTCCCCCTACTGCCGCGCTCCGACTAAGGAGCGCCAAAAAGCAAAACTCAGAAAATCCAAAAAGAGCAGGCAAACAGGAAGGGAAAAATAAAAAAGTGAAAAAAAAAAGCAAAAGGATTTTAAGTCTTTGTATCTATTTTTTTTATTGGGTATATGCCCCAACTCAATCATAATATGCCGCTGGACATCGCATGAATGAACGAACTAACAGATCACGAAGTACGTGTAAATGTAGTGTGATCGTGTGTGTACTATACTGCTGTGCACAAAGCTGCCACGGTAGAGCTGCGCAGAAAACGTGTGCAACTCGTCAGTGGTGCAGTGGAATGACTGGCCTGTGCGCCGCGCGCGCACTAAGTCCCAATGAAGGCATGATGAAAATGCGTAACCAGTCAATGTAAATAATCGCAGTAATGCACTGCGTGCCGCAGTTTGCAATGCGTTATGGCGGGAATAGATATCATTAAAAATGCCAAAAAAACACGGATTGAGAAGGATCTTTGCAAGCTTATTTACTCTCAGATCTCTCTTCTCTTGTCCGTGTGATTTATTTTGAGGAAGTTTTACTGGTATGTAGTGAAACGATGCAGAGCGTGTCACGAAAACCTATATACCGTAAGCGAGTCTCATTGCCGGCCCACCACCACACAGCACATTCACTAGTGCGGTTCAGACGATTCAGGCGTTATTGTAGTTTTTCAGTTTCTGACTGGCATTGTGTATATGGCATGCTTGACCATTTTTTTTTTTTTTATTATAATTTTAAGATTATCGGCGGCATTTATTTTAAACTTAAATTTAAGGCAAGTTTGTGTCATTTTTTTTTGTTTTTTAGAGCTAGCTTTCAATTGATATATTTCAATTCATTTAATCATATAATTTATTTAATTTTATGAATCTGAATCAGTGCTCCATATTAACTAGTTATTAACCAAGTATAACCAAGTGAAATGAAAGTAAAAAACTGACAACTAGAGCCTAAAAATACAAGCTAAATTTTATTTAAAACCATTTAGTTAGTTTTTTTTAGTTTTTTTACAAATTGCACAGTTACAAAAAAACAAAAGTAAAGCACATATGTTATTATGCAATAATAATAAAAATAAAAATAATAATAATAATAAAATAAAATAAAATAAAGCAATAAAAAACAAAAGTATAAAAACCTTTACCGCTTCGCTGTTTAAGATTTTTCCGAGGCGTTTTTGCTCTCTCAAATTTTGAGGATTTGATTTATAGCTCTCCTGGATTTTCTTTAAATGAAGGACTGTACATGTACGTGTAGATCAGCAGCGCGTCCACACGCACGGACTTGCATGGAGAGTCACGTGTTGGAGGAAAGATACAAATGCACGAAAATGTGACGAACGCAACGCCGTTTACGCGCACAGTGCACCATGCATCGCTAACGTGTGTGCGCATCGCGTAAATACTCGTTGCGCATTTCTAGCTTCGAGCGCGTTGAGCTAGGTCATGTGCTGGAGGAAAGATATATTTAGCTCCATTACTTTACGTTAATTTGTTGCGCGTCCGCGAGAGACAACCAAAATGGCGGAGATTTATCGCACAGTGAATGGGCGTGTGTGGACGCGCTGCCGATCTAGTCGTTTTATTCTATATCTATGGTTTTACCATACCAGTCCCATATAAATTAATATTTACAACCAAAATAATTTAAGTGCATTTAGCTATAACAAAATATGGGTGCAAACTAGTATGCCGATCGTATTTACTTTTTTCTCTGTATTATATGTACACGACAGTCATTTCCAGGTTTTTTTTATGATATTCGTTGGCCAGGTTGAGTAAACAGGAAAAAAGGGCCTTGTGTATTCGTGAAGTGGATTGATTTGTCCTTATTGGAGCATCATACTGTTTGTTTTACGTGTAGGCAGCACCAACATTACCTCGAACAGCTGTGGAGTTTGTACATGTTTGCTGAAAAAAAATTATAATTGAATATGAAACTTTTGGCTCAAAATTCCTGAAAGCCAAAAAAGCTTTCAACTTTAAAGAAAGAAAAAAAGGAATTGGACAAATATATGGTTCTCCAGTGGTTCTCCAGAAGTGATGTTTATGTGAAATGGGGGTTATTTTTTATCTTTGTTTATTTATTTATTTATTGAGTTTGTTTGTGGGGGGAAGGATATGGCCTTAAAACAAAGCTTACATTTTCACCATACTCTCTGGTAAGTTTGTCTGACTAATTAGGCCTTACCTTTGAAACATGATCAGTTTACATTCGCTCGTGACTAAGCAAAAAATTGACAAACTTGTCTCCCAAAAATGCACAACTTTATCTGTGCTCATAATAATTCAAGTAACAGGGAAACCATTGTTGTATATTTTGAGACATTCTTTCTCCTTAACACACAGTGAGTTACAGGAGAACCTGATTCGCTCCCATGCCGCCGGGGTGGGCCAGCCCCTCACCCCGGAGCGCACTCGTCGCTTGCTGGCGCTACGCATCAACGTGATCGCTAAGGGTCATAGTGGTCTGTCCCCAAAGAATCTGAGGAGCATGATTGATGCCTTTAATTGTAAGATTTTGCTCTAATAATAACACTTTTTCTGACCTTTTTTTTTTAATTAAAAAAAAAATGTGTACAGTATTCGGGTATGTACACACCGTCTTTCATAACATTTCTTAAGATGTCAATTTAGTCAACAGTTTCTTTTCATTGATCAGCTCTCCATCAAAAACTATCAAATATAAACAAATCAAACTCCCAAAGGAATGGCACATTACGTCACAATGCTGTTAATAATTTGCTTTGTGACAAAAGGTATATCCTCATTTGTAAACATTTATTTCATTCCCACAAAAGCTTTTACTGTTCAAAGATTTAAAAAATCAGGTTTTCAAATGAAAACAGCTAGGAGCCACAATAAGACAGACTTAAGGCTGGTTCAGCTGTTAATGAATGCGAATGTTTAGCAAATTAGTCATCAAAAACCATCTGGGACAAAACTCAACTCATGCGAATTTGGGCGATTTTGCAGTGCGCCACCAAGAGTTTGCCACGGAGAGTTCATTTATCCCAGCGCATTGTGGGAGATGGTCGACACATTCACAGCGCAGGACGTTTGAATTTGTTAGTTTTTCCGGCCAGTAGTTTCGTAAGCGTATAATTCAAGTATATGTTTGCCCTTTTCTTGTTATCACTATGGTGTTTTTGTAAGGCGGCAGAATGCGATGTCTCATTCCTTAACAAATTAGTTCAAGTTGTCTGCTGATACTTGTTCAAATGGGCCATGTTTTGTCGACCTAAACTTGAAAAATGGACTCTCCATGGCAAACTTTTGGTGGCGCACTGCATTGTGAATCGCCCAAATTGGTAGCATTAATACCTGCCTTGAGAACAAGCTCTTAAGATACTTAGCTCTTAAGATACTTGATTTTCACTGACTATGTTTTTTCTTGACCTTTCAGCATCCTGCTTGCCCTTGGTTCCAGAGAAAGGCACCGTGGGGGCCAGCGGTGACCTGGCCCCCTTGAGCCACCTAGCCCTGGGTATGATGGGGGAAGGGAAGATGTGGAGTCCGAGAACAGGATGGGCTGATGCTAAGACGGTACAGAAATCAAGTCCTTCTACATATATTTCAACTCTTAGAATTATGGAATTGATGGCCTTAATTAGATAAAATAAACATTCCAGATGATATACCTGCTCACCACATAAATGCCTATGTGTGCTTAAATTCTCCTGTATTACCAGTGCCAACAAAATATCCAAAGAACCATTCACGGAAGACGGAAGTTTTGTCTGATGTATGTAAACCTTTTTGTCCAAGATTTTTTTGCAGTGCTAATAATGTGTCAGGAAAATTTGATCCATTGTAAATCCAACTGTCCAATTAGCAATTTACTGGTTAAAAGTTAAGAATTAAAATAAGTCCTGATGTATTCATTTTTTATTTTTTTTTATTTTTCTGGGACAGATTATGAAGATGCATGGGGTGGAACCAGTCGTACTTGGCCCAAAAGAGGTAGGAACCTTTTCAAATATTTTTCTATTAATGACAAAGTCTTTGATAATATTTGCTGTTGATTTACCATATTTAACCAGAACATGTAAGCTTTGAACTGAAAACAGCAAAAGCCTATAACTACTGCAATCATTTGGCACTGAAACTAAAGCCATTAATTATAAGTTGGAAGGTAAACTCGTCCCTGATGTAATTACATTCAGTGTCGTAGTACTCGTACTTGGTACTCGTACTCGAGTACTACTTTAGTACTTGAATGTCAAAGTACTCTTACTCGCAATGACGGTACTCGTACTCGGGCAGTAAAGTACTCATACTCGACACGTCAAAATTGTGCTCGATCATCATTACATTTTGTGGGGATTATTATTGTGATCTCTCTCGACAGGGTCTGGCTTTGATCAATGGAACACAGCTGATTACAGCACTCGGAACCGAAGGTAAATTTAAATTTTCTGAAATGAAGTCATGTAAACATCACTTGATCATTTATCAAGTTTTACCGTCATTCATTTGGACATTTGGATTATGGTTACCAACTTCAGTGTCGTATGTGTTTTGAAGCTAATTTCAAAATTGTTGAGTAGTAAAGTAAACCAAAGTCTGTCACGAGCCTATGTGACCCATCAGGCCGGCGTTTGTCTCTGGTTTCAGTGGCATGAAACAACTAAGACTATTTCTACTCCCCCTGGATGGGATGCTAGTCCATCGCAGGTTACTCCCCAGCTAATGCTGGTACCCATTTATATCCTCCTGGGTGGAGAGAGGCAAGTGGGGGTGAAGTGGCTTGCCCAAGGACACAACATATGACCAGCAGCTGAACCCCTGACCCTCTGATCATGAGTCACGAACCCTAACCATTAGTAGAACTCAAGTAACTATCTGTAGTGCGTGACAGTCCAGGTTACACCCCCCTTTCCCTTAGCCCTGCCCAAGAAACCTCACTGAGTCTGTACACTGACCAGTCTCAGTAATACATTCTTTGATTTTACAGCTGCCAAATAAGGGGAGGTCTTTTTTTTGGGGGGGGGGGGAAGGATTACCCCAATTATTTTTTTTTTTTTTGGGGGGGGGGAGGTGTTACCCCAATTTGATCTGTTCTGTTGGTATTGTATATTTTTTACAACAGTCAATGTTTGTAAGAAAGTGACAGGAATTACAACCTTTGCTTTCAGCTGTTGAGCGTGCTGCAGCTATCGCACGTCAGGCCGACGTGGTTGCCGCTCTGACCCTGGATGTCTTGAAGGGAACTAACTCTGCGTTTGAAAGTCGTAAGTTTCTTTCCTTCAGCCCTAACTCCAGAGGCGATTTTTCATATGAACTTCCTAGAATTCTCCACTCCTTTGTACTCGAACTTACAAGGTGGCATAAAGTCCCGTGTTAAGTTAAAGTGGCTGGCCTTTAACTTCCAGAACTTCAGGCCAAACAACAATATTGCATGTATACATAGTAACCCAACTTACCTGGATTTTTGCAGCCAGATTGCCGACTTCAAACTTTTAATTGCCACACAAGTTTTTTTGAAAAAAAATCTTTTGTATGCAAGTTTTGTGTGTGCTTTAATGGGTTTATGTAACAATAAAACAGTTAAATTAAACAGGAAAATGAACAAGGTACGTATAAAAGACTAACAGACAAACATAAAAAAGATATGAAATGAAATTATTTTCCTGCAAACATACCTGGATAATTTTTAGGGCAGTACCGTAAACAAACATTTTTTTTGGGGGGGGGGGGGGTTGGGGGGCCGGGAGTCTCAGAATTCTCTGTAAATTCCTGTCGAATTGGAATGATCTCAGAGTAAACAGTTAACCACTCACAGCAACTCAAGTAAAGCCCCCAAAATACTTTGGTCAATTGATTTGTACAGCTTATTTACTTGGGGTCATGTAAATATAGTAAAATATAGCAAAGTTGTGAAAACTGAAGATTGGTAAGTGATTCCAAGCATTACATCCACGAATATTGCAAAATAAACTTTTTGGCTGCATCGATAGAGCTTTATTTTTGACTGCCACCACTTTCCATTCTGAATCAGCTGAGGGCGCTTCTAAATCAACAATTATGTCTTTTACACATACCCGGTACAGACATCCACGCAGCCAGACCCCATAAAGGTCAGATGAAAGTGGCCAGCAACCTGCGTTCTCTCCTGGCCTCAGACGTCCATCCCTCAGAAATTTCCGAGAGTCATCGATTCTGTGACCGCGTGCAAGACGCCTACACCTTGCGCTGCTGCCCGCAGGTAGAGAGAGTTTATTGACGTGCATATGTGGGTCATTCTGTGATTCACTAAATTTGGTGTCCGTTTTTTCCTGTCAAAAAGAAAAATGCATAAAACTGTATTGTGAATGCCACTTGCACGTCGACTTTATCTTTCTGTCAATGTCTGATGTCACTTGAATTTGAACTTTGGGTTGAACAAAAAAACTTCCCTTTTCCATCTCAGGTTCACGGTATCGTCAATGACACCATTGCATTTGTGAAAGGCATCTTGACGACCGAGCTGAACAGTGCAACAGACAACCCGGTATCCTTACAAATAAAGATTCAATTAAGCTATCAGCTTCGGTCCAAAAATTGGGCCACCGGTATCAAATGATCGAAAAGAGCAATGTTCATAGCAGTGTTGGAGCAAAGGCTTTGACCCTCAAGGCCAAGGCTTTGACCCTCAAGCCTCGAGGCCAAGGCCAAGGCTTAACCCTCAAGGCTAAGGCCAAGGCCAAGGCCCTGTTTTTTAAAATGACCACTAATATATAACTAATTATAGTCACATGACACATCATCACGAATCGCTCATTAAGAAGAACAACTTGTCTTTAATTGCAATCAACATGCTCGCATACACTGTTTTATGACTGCATTGTACCGGTATCTATATATTAAAGTATAAGTTCAGGTCTTCATGAATATGGTTTAACTAAAACAAAATAACGATATATTGACGCACAATTCTCCCGAGTGTAACAAAAGGGGGATCCAAGAAACTGATTTGGGATATTAGAAATATTAGCATTATCTAAAACAGATACATGCAAATCTTTAGCACTTATCAGGGAGACATATACAACCAATCAGATCTATTACATAATTGTATACAATTTAAGTGATCATCTCATTAGCCCCACAAGTGTACAGAATATTGTTGCAGCAAATCTACTACAATGGTAACAAAATGTGATGCTATAAAAGTGGAAGTGTGCCCAACACACAAATCTATAGGGTGTTTCCCTCCTCCATGGTAACACGATTAAAATGGTAACAGCAAAATTTCAAACAGATTTATCTGGAAAATGCAAAAATCTATGGGCCTTGAAGAGCCTTGACTCAAAATTGCAAGGCACTGATCCCTCAAGGCCAAGGCCTTAAAGTCCAGCCTTAAGGCAGCCTTAAGGCCAAGGCCCAGCATCAAGGCACTACATCACTGGTTCATAGCAATATTTGGCAAGGTATACACATCTAGAACTGGAAAATGTGTGATAGCTTTGTAGTGTGAACGGTGGCAGTTTTTTGGGTGTTATCACTTTTAAATTTTTGTTTTCACAATGGCCGCCAATATGCTTGAACTGGATTAATTATAATGGTAACAAACATGTTTTGGCTGCCATTTTTTTTTTTAAGTGATAGCACCCAAAAAGCTGCCACTGATGCTATGCTATCACTTAGTTTCCAACTACAGGGATGTATACCTTGCCAAAAATCACAATAACCATTATTCCCCTCCTTTGATACCGACCAAACCCCCAGGCTGATGGCCTGAATGTTTTGTTTCCAGACCCTATCAATTTTCTACGAATATATTTTCCATGAGACAAATGAAATTTGGCTGTTGTTCCTTGACTTGACCTGTTTACCAGATGGTATTTGCTGATCGTCAAGAGACAATTTCTGGTGGCAACTTTCACGGGGAGTACCCTGCCAAGGTTTGTCCCATTTTCTATTAAATCTGACCATATTTATTTCCTCATTTTAGGCACTGATAAAATACAAGCTCACAGAGTTTAGTGTTCTGATGCACTAGATGATACACTTGCAAATAGTCGGCAACATGTACTTTAGTACCAGCACAATTGCATGCACAACCTGTTGAACACATTATGTAAGTACGGAAAAGGTTTCATATATGAGTAAAAGATTTGGTGCTTTTTATAACACCTCAGTAACCAGCAACTAGAAGTAAATTGACTGTAATGGCCACAAATGGTCAGCACTTTCAACCAATTTTTAGTGACACAAAAGCAGGTTTTTTGGGGGGAAATCTGAACATACTGTTAAAATACAGAGCTTTCCAAAAGATACCAAATGTATTGTAACCAATTTAATTTCAGTTCAGGGTCACATTTGTAACGACAGTTTGGTCTCATCACCAGTGCAACAATCGTCGGGTCAATCCGGGGTAGCATGATCAGACCGATGACATCAAGCCCTGCAGTTCTAGGCCACAGTCTTGAAGAATCAATTATCACATAAATCTAGGTATCGAATCGTGCGCTAGACTTGAAGCTAAAAAGTCATGAAGCTCAGCGAGAAAAATGCGTTTGGCGAAAATATTGCTAAAACAATTAGCTAACAATTTTAGTTAAAGAAACTTGACTTTGAAACAATATGAATAGTGATATACTCAGTCATGATAACTTGTAACTCCAGTTTGTGTTTGTGGGATCGTTTTTTTGGGGGGGGGGTGGGGGTCCACCAATCTCACTTGTGCTTCCAAAGCTCATAAAATCGTTTCAAATTTATGAATGATTTTGATTGGTCTCTCATTCGAACAGGTGCTGGACTATCTTGCTATCGGTGTCCACGAGCTGGCATGCATCAGCGAACGCCGAACTGAAAGACTTGTTAATCCATGTATGTTGATTGTAGGTCAACCCTTTCCCACAAAGGTCACGTGCCAGCCGTAACTGAGAGGTCAGGGGTCACAAAAACTGAATGTCAAAGGTCAAGAGTCTGCTGGCCAGATTCACAAAACAAAAGCAAGTCCTGCTCTTCCAGCATAGAGTGCATCATGAGAAGAATCTAACATCCATTTGTAGACATTTCCAGACAGCGTTTGTTTCTCACTAGGTGACAAGGACGTTTCTGTGGATGTGCACAATTCTAAGTCAGATCTTTATTCTGGGACTAACGTTTGTTTTTGTCGATGATCGAGGTGCCCAATGTGTTGGTGTGTGTACCACACATACACTACAAAGGACATACGAACCAAGGCGGGACAATACTAGCATGCAAGAAGTTGACAGCGAGTGAAGTTGAAAAGTGGAGTCTTAGAGGCAAACGCTTCGAGGGGCACTGCGTTGTTATCCCAGATTAACACTTTACATCATATTTATCTGGTATTTTAAGATGAAAAAGTGCAGATTGTTTTATTAGAGGACAGACTCCCTGTTAAGAGATGCCCCACCAATATAGACAAAGCCAGGCACATAGACACTGTACACTCACGGTGGTCCCCGCGGTAATGGCGAAAGAATTTGTATTGAGTAGTCGTCCTGAAGCAGTTGATTTGTAAAGTGTCTCAAAAAAAATATAACGGAATGTCACGTAAAATGTGTAACACAGATAATATAGGTGTAGTTTGAAAGATATGCCTTTTTACTGTAAAATGAGACATCAAACGTTCAAATCTGATAATTTTTGACAGAGTTATGAGTAGTTTTCCGAGAGGGGTCAAATTGACCATGGGATCAAGTTTTCAATTTTAGGCATTGGGACAAAGGTAGCCTAATTGCCTCTGTGTGGATAATTGCCTGGCCTACAAAAATGTGTTTAGCTATTAGTTTGTAAACATGTTTACATGTTGAACATTTTTAGCATGAGGTGATAGCAAGAAAGCGTTTAGAATTGTGTTTACTCGCTAAACACATTTTTGTAGGCCAGGCAAATATCCACACACAGGCAATTAGGCTACCTTCACCCCAATGCCTAAAATTGAAAACTTGGTCTCATGGTTAATTGGACCTTTCTTGGAAAATGACTCATAACTCTGTCAAAAATCATTAGATTTGGACGTTTGATGTCTCATTTTTAAGTAGAAAGGCGTATCTTTCAAACCATACCTGTACTATCTATGTTGGTTACACATTCTACGTCTGGCATTCTGTTATATTTTGTTTAAATTTTTTTTAGACACACTGTGCAATGGCTGGCACAATGCTTCCACCATTACTGGGGAACACAAAGACCGTGAACTCAGTGCCTGGATATTTGTCTGTAATTTACAGCCTGCAATTCAGGATAAAAAAAGTTCTAAGGAAATATTGTCTGTCAGTTTGAAACAAATAATCCCTGCAAGGAGTGGCCGTATTTAACTGCCGGTTTTTGTTTGTTTTATGTAGCCCTGAGTGAATTACCAGCGTTTCTGGTAAATGACGGAGGAAACAATTCTGGTTTCATGATAGCTCACTGCACAGCCGCTGCACTAGGTAAAACACACACACAAAACAGCATAGGATCACTATTCATCGGTCCTGCATAAAATAAGGAGGTTGAGGGTTCCAGTTCCACTTAAGGAAGCCTATAAAAAAAAATTTAAACACAATCTCTCTAGCAGCACTGAATATACAGTGCTTTGAAATTATGTCAGTAAAAGGCAAACCAAATGTTAACCCCTAACCACGCCAGGATTATTTTTGGCCAAAAAAACCCCACACTTTAAAAAAAAAACCAAGATGTGTCGACCAAATTTTAAAATGAAGTCAAACACCACAAATACTGACTCTTGAGAGTCAGTTGTACAATATTTGTAGGATACTTTCCACTGTAACTATTTTGCAACACTCTGAGGCCCTGCAACAACAGTACAGCGGCCAAGTTCAAGTTCAAAACACGATGTGTACAAAACCAATGGGAACCACTGACGTGTATACACGTCCACCACCGGAGACTCAGGAAAAGCTTGACGATTTAACCCGCCACCAGCCCCTATATGCATTACCAGATTGTGTTCACATGTCTTCTGGTGTTAACATATTAAAAAAAAACTGAAATATTTTCAAATTCCTATTTTCCATTTTCTGTGTAGTTTCTGAGAACAAGGTGCTGACTCACCCGGCGTCCGTGGACTCGCTGCCCACGAGCGCCAACCAAGAGGATCACGTCAGCATGGGAGGATTCTCAGCCAGAAAATGTCTGACCGTGGTGGAGCATGTCGAGCAAGGTGGATGGTTTTTTTTTTTTACTTTTCTCTTAACATCAAAACACTTCTGTCTAGTGTCATGCTAAGACTAATTTAAGACTTGAAGATTTTCCAACATATGTGATGCGATCAAGCTACATGAGTCGTTTGTCGACCCTGGTCGAAATTTTTTTTATTACAGATTTGAAAAGAGCACCATCTCAGCATTACTGCTGTGAAACCACATGATCATACCATCTTTAGTTCAAAAATTATGGAAGTTGGAACACCAAGAGATGTGATAAAGTGATGTGATGAAGTGGCCCTATTTTGGCCTGTATCTTCCAATGAAAATTCCAGACAAACGACTCATTTAGCTTGATTGCATCACATATATCCCACATAATTTTTTTGTTACTTTTAGAAAGAGAGTTGGTTTTTAATTATCAAACAGCAACCCAATATAAATATTTCAACTTTATTTAAAGGGAATATACAACATTTGCAAACATTGGGAAAACAAAACTACCAAATTTTTACGAAATAGCTTACTAGGATGTTGGTAAATGAAAGTCTGAAGCATCCTGTAAAATTATGGCACCTGGTGTGAAGTCATTTCCAAGAAAAGTGGTATTTTGTATAAATTTCCAACGGTGGTCGGCCGACCACCGTTGGAAAAACCTAACTATTTTTCAACTACTGCTCCAAGTTTACCCTTTTTTCAGTCCAAATTTTGTTTGCTATTGGTTCCATGTTCATGAACGGGTGCAGACCAGCTAGATTGCTTTTCTTACCTTACAATTTTCCGGCATCTATAAATTGATGCATTTTATCTTAAGTGGAGTCAGGGAACCAGACTACTTGAACATTTTTGTTTTTCCTGGTTTTTCCAGCATTTTCGAACACAAAACTTCAAACTTGTCAGTGTAACAATATTTGATATATTATACTTACCCCTTAAATAGTTCATTTCTGTAAATTACAGCAAAAGCCAATGATGTACATTCCCCTTAACCATTCCTTCTTTATTCAGTACTGGCCATTGAGTTGTTGGCAGCGTGCCAAGGCATCGAGTTTCTTCGTCCGCTGAAGACTACGGCTCCACTGGAGGAAGTCTACAAACTTGTCCGCTCAGTTGTGGCGTGAGTCTTTCATTTCTCATTTTGTAGTCCCAATATTTGTGCAGTCTTTTACATAGGGGGAGTGCGGCCTAGTGGTTAGGGTTTGTGACTCATGATCAGGGGGTCAGGGGTTCGAATCCAGCTGCTGGACATTATGTTGTGTCCTTGGGCAAGCCACTTCACCCCCACTTGCCTCTCTCCACCCAGGAGTATAAATGGGTGCCGGCATTAGCTGGGGAGTGTGGCCTAGCGGTTAGGGTTTGTGACTCATGATCAGGGGGTCAGGGGTTCGAATCCAGCTGCTGGGCATTAAGTTGTGTCCTTGGGCAAGCCACTTCACCTCCTTTGCCTCTCTCTACCCAGGAGTATAAATGGGTGCCGGCATTAGCTGGGGAGTAACCTGCGATGGACTGGCATCCCATCCAGGGGGAATAGAAATATTCTCAGTCGTTTCAATGCTACTGAAACCGGAGATAAACGCCGGTCTGATGGGCCACATATTGGCTCGTGAGTGACATACTTTTACATAGGAAACGGTGATACTTTATGTCAAATTAAGCATTCAATCTTTGGTTGGCCCACTCACATGAGCTATGGCAGGACATTTTGCATGCAGGCAATAAGTTGGTCATTCATTGACGCAGACTGCATAGAAAAAATTGTGTGCACAACAAATATGGGCGTACTTATGCATGAGGCATGTAGGCCATATCAGTTTCAGTTTAAAAATATTATGGTTTTCGTTTTTCACCATTTAATGCACAGACCGTGGGATAAGGATCGCTACATGGCCCCCGACATTGAGGCAGCTACTAAGCTACTACAAGAAGAGAAGGTAATGTTCCATTTGCCCAAAAGAATTATTTACTGCTCTTATTACAAAGAGCAGTACACATTTGTAAAACAAATCATGAATGTTTACACTCATGCAATGGAAAGAATAATTTGCCATAAAAGACGCAATGTTCCATTCCACTCGGCTTCGCCTTGTGGAATGGAACATTCCGTCTGTCACCTCATGAAATTATTCTTACCATTCCACTCACAAACAGTCATTATTTGTACACTAGTAAGCTAATAGAGAAGAGAATTGTGTTAATCTTAAACTGCTACACATGCCGCACATGCAGTCAGAATAAAGGCAATGAATGACGCATTCTCTACATTCTCTGCTTTTGTCGGAATTTCATGTTGCAGGTGTGGAAAGTGGTCAAGCCATACATGGACAACTATCACACAGAGCATCTGAAGGGAGCTAGGCCCATCTCCCCAACCGGCAGCTCCTTGGGGAGCAGCCCTGTAAAGCGCAAGCGCATGAAGTAAAAAGAACACCGACGGTTACAAAAATGGTGGCCAAGAGCACTCTAGTACTACAACAAAAACAAGTTGATCAAATTAGGTTTTGCTCTTCACCGACGTTTAAACACTGTATACTCAGTGTGTTAACTCCCGAGTGAAAGTTGGAAAAAATCACTCGGGTGGGACTCAAACCCACGACCTCCTGCTTTCTAGTGCAGATGTCTTACCACTCGACCACTGAGCTCACGGGATCGGTTGGGTGGTTCGAATCTGATGTACGTGTACATAGCAGCGGGTACCGCATAAACTATTATAATATGAAACAAGTTGGTGATATTATTCTCCCCATACTTAAACTTTGTAGCAGTGGAGCATTGTTTAAGCACACGTTATTCCCTACGTAAGTGTGCAGTGTGTGAGCATGCGCACTGAAATTGAAGTGCGAACAACTCTAGTCGAACTATTGGCATGTCAACGACCGTTAGAAAATGGCGGTCGCTCAATTATTCAACACTTGTTGTTTCTCTTTATTAACACAAATAATAGTGATTGTGTATAGTTTAGGACATCTTACATAATCACCAATATTATTGTACAATGGTGACAAAAGTGACATAATCATATTAAAACTAACATGGAAAATTGTGAAATGAAAATGAAAGCGCTCACAGACACAGTTTCATTTTCCTCCATTTTAGTTGATAGTTGGTCTCCTCTGCACTATGCTATAGAAATTGCTATTGATAACCAGCTATAAATTGTTGCGTGACCAGCCGCGGTAGGCTGGTTCCAAATAGTCGACTAGCGTAGTCAAGCATCGCCGACTAGACCGAGTTCGGGCTAACTTTAGTCGAACCATTGGTCAACAGTAGTTCTTGCCCGAACTTGCCCAACGTTAAACAAGTTGGAGCATCTTGCCCTGAGGGTGTGAATCTTACAAGATTGGACAGGTTACACATTGCAGTGAGTGACAGAATAGAAAATTAGAGATTAGTTTAGAACCAGGTGTGAAGATTTGAAATCCCTTTGCGGGTTAAACTGAAGGTCGACCGGAGATTTGCTTGCGCTGCTACGGAACTAACCTTGGTCAATGCATTCAGCGATAGTCTCCATGATGATATCTGGCCGCTTAAACACTAGCTGCTTAAACACTAGTCCAAAGTATTACACTGTACCAGGCTATAAATCGTTGAGTGACCAGCCGCGGTAGGCTGGTTCCAAACAGTCAACTAGCATAGTCAACCATCATTGACTAGAAAGAGTTCGAGCTTACCGTAGTCGAACTATGGTTAAGCATTGGTCAACAATAGTTCTTGCGCTGTACCAGGCGCAAACAGCGACTTCACGTAGCTACAATAGGCAAATCAGTTGCCGAAGAACACACATTTGTTGTTCTTCAGTGCATATTGCGCGGCTTGTGTTTATGTCTTTAGGGTCTAGATGTTATCAATCACGGACCCAAACACCGAACGCCCTGACCATCATCCATGGCTGTTGGGGGCAAGCATATCGTAGGTCGACCTGAGGTTAGCCTGAATGAACTTTTCATTTACAACATCTGTTGCTGGTTTGCTGTATTACTTGATCAATTTTGATGTAAATTTCAAATTCTTTCAATTGTGTAGAACAGTTGATCTGTGTGTAGTGTAATAAGAAGGTCTGCACATTTTGATGTAGTTAGTTCTCCCTAGGGAAATGAAGATGGGTACTAAATCATTTGATGAGGTTTATTTTAATAAAATTTAGGTCAGAAATAGTCGGGGGGGGGAAGAGGTGTGATGAACATTAGGGTAAAAAAAATGAACAAACAATTTTTCCATCAGAATGCATTTGCCTCTAGCTCATCTGCAAAAGCTTCTACTGAAATAACTTGCCTATTTTTTTGCCTCAAATACTTTACTTTTTCATAACATGCACAAGTCTTCTGTCATATATTACACATCTATTTTCATTGTATTCCACACGTCTGAAATTATACTTACCGAATATGTTGTTTTCAAGTTACAAAACGTTTAACATTTCTAAAGGTGTTTTGCTAGATTTAAGTTTGTTGAAAGTACACTAAGATGTTCCCTAGCCATGGATAGCAGAAGTACTGATAATAATATGTGACATGGTGTATCAAAATCAGCCACTTTTGAGCAGGAGGTCAATTTTGAGTTATTGCAATACTAGTAAAATATAGACCTTGCTCTTTCAAACGCCGCATTGGTTTTTGAAATTGAAAATTCCAAAGCAAAGTTATTCAAAAATTTGAAATCGGACTGCAGCAGGGTAGGAGAACAGCAAGTATTGGATTGCTTCCGTTTGTCGGACATTTGTGTACAACATCTATTCTGGTGATTAGATATCTTGTGGAAATTTTCTTTCTTCTAGTTTGCGCAAAATGTCTGCTGTGTCGCGGACATATGTGGGTTGTGCGGTTACTATAGGAAGAAGGAAATAATCTATGTATTCCAAAGTTTTTGCCGTAGGGCTTGTACATCTGCATAATGAACAACTCAGACTATCTACAAGTGCGTGACCGCCATCTTGAGTCCCATCAGTACACCGTCCAAGGTTCTCCCAGTGGTGGGGTTTTGTGTATTTTGGGGAGAAAATACATGGTTGGACATTGACAGTTTTGTGGAAGTGGGTCGAGGTATTTCAGAGTATCGTTGTCGATGTGTTTGTTGTTGCTCATTGGTATCAGAGTGCTGTGAACCATAGTGATGGTTTGTGGGGTAATGTCTTGGTCCAGTTGGGTGTAAAGATGGGACTCAAGATGGCGGTCACCCACTTGTAGATAGTCTGAGTGGTTCATAATGCAGGCCCCTGCCTTTGTCATATGGTTTGACTACGATGTCGGGGTTGTTTTTAAGATCAGATAGTTCTTAATTGTGTGGTTATGTGTTTATGGCCGATTTCTTAGCCTGATGTGAGCTAGGTCGAATTTAGTGGCTTCAAGTTATTCTTCTAGTGTTGCCCTTTATAGTTTACTTTATTTTTATACCATGTTTAAAGTACCATTTATCCATATATTTCATTTTTGATATTTTTCTGGGAATTAATAGTTTTATCCTTATTCTGTTTATTTTTGGTGGTGCTCTGAAATACGTACATGTAGTATCATCTTTATGTTCATTTAAAAAAATGTTTGTCTTTGTCTACCTCAAGATACAATTCTTGACAAAAATAGGGTATTTTAAAGTTCTGCCCGTGTGCTTTCTTTAAAGTCCTACGTCTTGATGTCAATCGAATGAAAAATTCATTCTAAGAGTCCTTTCGTCTGGTGTCGATCAATTAAATGAGTGTTTCTCATGGTTCTAAGAGGGTAATTAATATTTCCTTGGTTTGGATTGTTGGATGTGGGTGTGTTCATAATTCAGTATACAAACAATGTATAAAAAAAAAAGTAGAACCTAAATTTTTGGAGTGATCTATATTTCTAGTTTAACTATTAACTTTTTGGGTGGCCACCCTGTATGGTAATGGATATTTTGTGTGGTGATTGGTTTTAATGGCGATGTCTGTAATATACTATGAACTGTTGTGCAGAAACACTGTGTGGAAATATTTTTGTTTCTTTGAATGGGAAGTAGTGTTGACGGCAGTGTTGTAGCCGAGTCCATCTTGAGTCCATCACAAAGGTCCTCCAGTTTCAATTCAGCTATTCAAATGAATTGTAACAAGGGCACTATTTTGTTGTTCTCCCGGGCCCTGTTACTTGTGACTGGACTTGTGATGGACTTGTGGTGGACTCGAATACAACACAGGGTGACATGGGCGGCTAGTGCGTCAAGCGCTTGCCTCTCACCACTGTGGCACGGGTTCGATTCCCCGCTGCAGATCATATGTGACTAGAGTTGTGCCTTGGTTCTCTCCTGTGCCACAAGGGTTTTTCTCTGGGCTATCCTGTTTGCCTCCCTCCCTAAAAATCAAACACTTCTGGCTGTGCTCCTTAGTCATACATGGGTCGTATGGCAGCTGCCAAAGGCACCTTTACATGCCTTTAGCTCGACCACGTAGTAGCCGCGTCTTTCGCAATTTAGCTTCTCGGCTGCGAGTAAGGATGATTAGCCTCCCAAATTATTATTCTAATTATTGTAACACTGGATGAAGGGAACTGCAAAAGAAAATACTGGTTTTTGTGCTTTAGGATATTCATTACTACACTCATCTAAGTAAGGGAAAGAATTTTGAAGTTATGGGACTTTTGCATCATTCCCTTGACAGCTTTGAGAATCTTTTACACATTGCACCATGCACCAACGGATTGTTACGATGCCAAAATAGGGTTTTATTTTGGGAAACGCTAAACAAACAACAATTCAGTGATGTTTTTAACATTCAGAAATAGAATCTTACGAGGCTTCGCCTCTCCCGCTATGCGCGGGGTGCTTGCCCGTTTCACGGGTGATCAATCGTGAATGATCAACTTGTGAACACACACACACACACACACACGTCACCGCTATACTATAAAGTGCAATAGGTGTGCTTGTACACAGAGTGTAATTACGATTTCTTTTAAATGATTAGTCATCTGTATTTCCTTTCAAAGTGGAAACAACCAAAACTATTTCAGACGGAAGACAGTCAAAACAAGACGGAAAGGAAGAAGAAAAATAAGCATTTCAGGAAAACAATTTAAAATACTACAAAAGTTGGCTCTAATCAACTACAGAAAACCCTGAAAACCGTTAAAACTAAACTTAAACTTAGGTAAAATGTGGTTGTAGGAAAAGCCTGCGGGGTTAGGTTCCGTCAAATACATGTAGTTGGGTTGCTTTGCATTCCTCCTACTTTCCACGAAAGCAAAACTGAAGCAAATTTCATTCATGTCAGACAGTGGCGTCCACTGTTACCCAAATAAATTTGTTTAAACTCTAAACTACGAAAGAAGCCTCGGCACTTTATCTCATATCTCACTACAGTGCCACTAAATTGCCCGACATATAATTGGGCTTAACCTGACAACAAAATATATGTTTGTGTGTTGTTTTTTTTGACAAAAGACTTTATCCATGCATGTGATGACCTGATTGTTCACCAAGCCCCTTAGTACTGGTAGAAGTATAAGCCAGCTATTGTTCAGAATAAATTGTTGGAGAACAGTTGTTCTGTACAGTTTAGAACATGTAGGATTGGGGACCATTTTTCCACTAGTGGTTGATTCGTGACATTACTTAACCTACACACTATTAGCAACGTTTGTATGTTTGAACATGTCTAGTCACAACAGGTGAAAATGTCATCGAGAATACACATTGGTTCTGGCTCCCTGCTATACATAATGATGTGCCCGGCTTTTGTAATCGGCGATGCCACTGACTTGATAGGCTGGTATCACGAACAGTCTAGTCCATGCTATAGGTTATCAGCTTCGGTCCAAAAATTGGGCCACCAGTTTCAAATGATCAAAAAGAGCAGTGCTCATAGCGACTTTTGGCAAGGTATGCACATCTAGAATTGGAAAATGTGGGATAGCTTTGTAGTGTGAGCGGTGGCAGTTTTTTTTGTGTTATCACTTTTAATTTTTTTTCAAAATGGCCGCCAATATGCTTGAACCAGATTAATTATATGTGGTAACGAGCATGTTTTGGCTGCCATTTTTTTAAAACAGTGATAGCATCCAAAAAGCTGCCACCACTGCAATGCTATCACATATTTCCAACTACAGATGTGCATACCTTGCCAAAAATCACGACCATTATTCCCCTCATTTGATACCGACCAAACCCCCAGGCTGATGGCCTACTAGTCCAAATATTGGCAAGGTAGTTGAACAATTGGTAATTATGGTTCTCGTTTAAACTTGCTTAGGCTGAGAAAAAAAAAATAATAAGTAGTTTTTCATTATGTCTTTGTTTTTTTTTAATTAAGGAAGCAGGTGCTTTTTTCCCCCCTATGGCAGATTTTTCAAAGTGGCGGGTGGATCCTCCATTTTTCTCAACTATTTTGCCAATACAAAATTGTACCCAAAGAATCTATAACCCTTTTCTACATAGCTACTTTTTTGTTGGAAACAAATAAAAAGACAATGTATTGACAATGTGCAAAATATATCTCAAATGTATGAATAAAAAAAAAAAATTAAGAAGGCGGCCGGGAAAAAAGGAACCGGGCAGGAATGAGAAACAAGTTGTTTTTTTTTACTTGGTCTACAAAGTGGGCCATATGTCTGAGAATTTCACTCAACACATACGAAAGACAAAGATTTTCAACACGATTTCTTAATAACAAGAAATGAATACAATGCATTCTGATGGCATGAATAGGCTTCCTGCCGTGTTCAAATAATCTGAAAAAACCCCTAGCCTAGTTAGTTTTGGCAAGACCCTAGCCTGCTTAGTATCTGAGAGACCCTTTCCTAGTTAGATTCCGAGAGACCCTCCAGCCTGGTTATTTTCTGAAGGCTCGATCCAGGACGTCGGATTGGACGTTGTGGGGCAAGGTCACCTTGAGCTTACTGTTGGCCTGCATGGCGTGGCAGATGGTCTCCTGGGCTTTGGTGTTACCTGACCAACTCCGCCGAGCCACCTGTGAGAAATATGAACCACCACAACAAAAATCAGATTCCTCACCGACCTATGAGTTCTTTCTGATAATGCTGTTTACAGACTTATTCGATGACAGCCATTTTCTGACGTGGCACCGGGCTCGTGCGAGTCATGCTCAGGTAGTGCACACCAACTCCAGGCTCCTTCGACCAATAGGTTTACCAGAATGTGTTCTCGCCTTGTCTTTAAGAACACGTGCGGCATGCGCACGGATGTTGCGCTACCTGAAAAATGGCTTGTAATTTTGTTTCGCCGTATTGGCCGATATTCTGTCTTATAATGCAATTCTTTCACTACAGAGTTAATTAAGTGTCTTTATTTGAATTCAAAGAATCTGGAATTAATGAGAAGCTATATATATACAGCAGCTAATTATTTCCAGTAACCACTGATTTGTGTTGATGTATTGCCTCACCATACATCAATAGTACCTACCTAAAAAAGAAATTCATGTGCTTGTAAGCCGTTTCACAGATACTGCCATCTTTGTGATCACATGGTAATTTGGGAGGGGGGGGGCATTTCAATGTCAACACGTCCCATTATGCTCAGGTCACAGTTGCATGATGGGATGTATTTTCATTGAAATGCCCCTCAAATTACCGTGTGATCGCAAAGATGGCGGTATTCGCGAAATGGCTTATGACCTCATGAATACTAGAGCAAAATACAGATGTATAACATTAATCAACCACCAAGCTTACCAGCATCAGCTGGCTAGTTAGAATTTTGTGAATTTTGTTTCAACAAACTCGTAAACAGTGCTTATCAAATAAAGTCTGGTAAGAGCAAAACCTTTTGTCATAATTTGCATCTTTCTAATGAAAAATTCAAAATCATATAAAGAATCCACAATTATCTACTCAGTAGTTCCATTGCAATTGGGCCCCTACCCGAGCCGAGATAAATTCAAAATTCCAAAAGTTGTATAAAATGACCATGGTGGCCACACCTACCCCGTTACTGACGTCCCAGGCTAGCATGGATTTAGCCCTCTGCTCCGCCCTCTCTCCACCGTCCAGCATGAGACCAAACCCCCCATTGATGACCTCGCCCCAGCCTACACCGCCCCCGTTGTGTAAGGCCACCCAGGTCGCACCGCGGAAGGAATCGCCAATCACGTTCTGCACGGCCATATCTGTCACATCATGAAAAAAAAACACACTGAAAGTCACTCTTGACATGCTGAGTTCTCTGTGAGGGCATTGTTTATTATTGTTTATTACAATGATGTATCCTCATACGAATCGCAGAGGAACACAGATCTGCTCTCTGATATGACGTCAAATCTCAAGAGGTGGGCATTTCCATTATGTAATGTCCGTGACAGAACTTTTAAGAGCTCTGTGATGTGTATCCCCAGTCTGGTTGGTGCTCCACTGCCGTGACCCAGGTTCGATTCCCGCCTGGGCCAATATGCGGATTGGGTTTCAGTCCCTGCCTGATTCCGTGGGTTTTCCCCAGAATATTCTTCTGGGGTTTTCCTCCCACCTCTAAAACTATCATTTCTTCTCATTGTCTTCTCTCTACAGGTTTCTTCAGGCTTGCGAGAGCTACAGTACCTGGGGCGCTTTTGCGGAATCCTTGGTTTCATAATCAGAAATTTAGTAATAATAATAAAAAAGCCATCCAAAAATACAATGATGCTCAAACCCTAAAAGATAATTGTTAATAAAAGCATTTGTGTCATATACCTGCACAGAAAGCCGAGCCGTCATAAATGTTGGATGTCTCGCGGAAGGGACTGTCAGTACCGCTGACATCGTGGTGATCCCTGCTGATGATGACCGGTCCGCGAAGCCTGCCCTCGCTGACGGCTTGGTTGAAGGCCGACGCGATGGCTATGCGACCCCGCTGATCTGAGTAGAGGATCCTAGCTTGGGAACCGACAACCTACAGATACCAGGGAGACAAATGTCATGTGATTATAATGTACATGCTGGTCGTTGGCGGCTGACACTTCTAGGCAAAGCAAATGGCTTGTGATGTATACCGATTAGCATATTATGCCTAGGCATAAACATTTTTACATTTTCAGTAATTTGTCTTAAGCCAAACCTGAACTTAGGCTGTGGTAGTATTCCAAAGAAGTAACAAAATTAAGTGACTGCAGAATTTACGAATATCTTAGTCCAGGTTAACTGGGTGTTACAGGTCAAAATAATGAATTTGGTCCACATTTTTTTCCCCAGAATTTAATTATTGTTTTCAAACTTTAATCAGTGTTTCACAAAGCACAATACTTATTTACGTGAAAAAAACTGAACCAAACCATTCTCTAAATTCCACTCTGCCAGTGAAAAAAAATTAGCAAAACAAAGACTATGATAAGTATGAGCTTACTAGTTTGTGCTTGGAAGCCTCCTTGATCCAACGGATGTTATCTTCATATTGCTGTTTGGTTGTATCTGGAACTATGGAATAAAACATTCCAAGAATGCTTAGGATTACTACTTAAATTTCCATCAATGCTCATCCTTAAGACTAAATTAAAAGACACAATTTACTTGATATATACAATTTACGAACAAACCACAAAGGGAGACTACCTAGGTAATAATAATAATAACAATTATAAAGCGCCTACATTGGAATAGTTTCAAGGTACATTGGAATAGTTTTAAAGTCAAACAAAGAAATTGACTGGAGCGGGGTTTGAACCTGTGACCTCCGGATTGCCGTTCCGGTGCTCTACCAACTGAGCTATCCAGCCCTATGTTGACGGTTCCTCATTTTGTCAATGTCTTTATTCAAGGGCACTAGTCAGCAACCATTAACCCTAACCCCCTATGCCCTTGTTGCTTACAACCATCCTCAATCCTCCAAAATTTTGCAACTCCGCCTAAATTTTTCAAAATTGTCAGACAGTCCTGCCTCAAAATGCATTCATCCTCAATCCTCCAAAATCCTCCTCATCCCAAAATTTTGCACTCGTGTTTAAATGAAGGATAACCAACGCCAAATCCTTCAAAATCATCAGACAGTCCTGCCTCAAAATGCATTCATCCTCAATCCTCCAAAATCCTCTTGTGCTTCAATCACCATCCATCCTCAATCCTCCAAAATCCTCATGTGCTTCAATCACCATTCATCCTCAATCCTCCAGAATCCTCATTTGATTCAATCACCATTCATCCTCAATCCTCTAAGAATCCTCCAAAACCGCCAGGAGGATTTTGGAGGAGTGAGGTGGGTTAGGGTTAACCCCTATTTGCCAGGAGGTCATGCACCCAAAGTCACAATGCTAGCAACATTAGCAATGTCACGGGTTCAAACCCCGCTCTAGTCAATGTCTTTGTTCAATTTTTACAATTATTACTTGACATCGCTCCATAATTAGCGACAGTTTAAACAGAAATAAGAATGAAAGAGTTCCAAATTGAAGCCATTCTTTGCCAAAATTAGCACAGAACAAATTATTATAAGATGGAATTTTGCGTCGGGGTGATATAAATCAAATTAGGTTTTGCCCTTCACCGACGTTTATACACTGTTTACTCAGTGTGTTACCTCCCGAGTGAAAGTTGGGAAAAAATCACTCGGGTGGCACTTGAACCCACGACCTCCTGCTTTCTAGTGCAGATGTCTTACCACTCGACCACTGAGCTAACGGGATCGGTTGGCTGGTTCGAATCTGATGTACATAGCAGCGGGTACCGCATAAACTATTATAAGATGTTTTCCAACTTTCACTCGGGAGGTAACATACTGAGTAAACAGTGTTTAAACGTCGGTGAAGGGCAAAACCTAATTTGACAGAACAAATTGTTTGGGTTTTTTTTTCATCAAAAAGATATCCGCAAGCTTTTGATTGATTTAAAACTCTCCCTCTCTGACTGGCTAATTCAACAAAGCCATCCCAGTGGTCACAGTCAATCAAGTGACTGTTTGTAACAGTTGAGTGCTCCTCGACTGCATAAAGCAGGATTGACTGGCTGTGACTGTTTATGTAACTTGATACAGCTATACTATGACTGTAGGTGATTGACAAGCCAGCTGCACGTACCAGTTACCGTAATTTTCGGAATATAAGCCGCGCGGCGTATAAACCGCAGCACGCAAAAATCTGCAAATTAAGATTTGAAGTCGGCGTATAAGCCGCACCGGCATATAAGCCGCACCAACCGCAGCGGTTCAATTTTGTAAGGCCTCCAAATTCTAGTAAAAATGCTCTGAACCAGTTCCATTTACACTACAAAAGCTATAAAAGGGCCACATAAGTTATGTCAAATCATTTACAGTCGATTACTCTTACAAACAAATATGAAAATTGATGATGAGAAATAAAAAACGGGAATTGCTGCCGGCTGGCTCGTCAGTGAGCCTGTGCCGGCGACTGACATTATTTTCCCCCAGCACTTGAGAGAGTATGCAACCCACCATGTGTTGTCTGACTGGAGCGCTACAAATCCTGCTTTGTGGCAACGAAAATTACGGTACTTGTTTTTGTCTGTTGAAGGAATCTGACTAGTCACAGTGCCTACAGGAAATATGATGTGACTGTTGGTGGCTAGCCTGTGTACAAGTTATGGTAGGGGGTGTAGATTGAATTTCTGACTGTCTGTGACTGATCAAACACTAGGAGGGTTCTCAGGTGAGGTGAAGAGCGGGTGGTCAGCTTGTCACAAAGCAACAGATTACAAACACCTGTCGTTTTGGTATCAAATTGTCTCTGACTTTAATTCAAGCATTTATACTAACCTCCTTGTTTGATGAAATCTTCCAGCACGGTGGTCGCTATGTCGTCCGTGGTGGCGAGGTCGTTGGGGTCACCTGACGTGCAGACCCATCGGAAGGGGCCAAACCCAAGGGAAAATATATCACTACAAAAACAAGACCAACATATGAAAAAAACACTATCAAACTATATCCAGAGGTTCGTGTTAAAATGCAAAGTTTTGCAACCAATTTTCTGTTCAGATTCGTTGGCCTAACACAAAGACCTTTTACTACACGAATTGTACATTTTGTATGGGAGTACTGTCACAAACTTACATTAAAAAAAACAAAACAACAAAAACCCATCAAAACAGGAAATCAAGGTCTGTTTTGCATCATTCAGGGAGATTTCAGACTAATTCTGAAATAACAGAATTCCATCTAGCCCTCCACGAACTTATTTTCCTTTTTGTCTTTTTTTCTCTATTGTTTTCAGCCAGCAATATCTCCTTTAAACTTAAGAAATTCACAAGAAGTAATGAAAATTGGCTGCTCAAAAGCAAGTTAACCGTCAAAAAACAAACAAAAAACAAGCTCAGCCAGATTTTTGAAAGATAAAAATGTCTCACCCCATGATGTCTTGCACGTACGAGGGATACCTGAACCTGTTGCCCGTCTGATCACCTTCTTTCTTTACATCAGCACCTGTTTGTTGAATGACCAAAAAAAAACAATCAATTTAACAACTTATAATTAGTTGCATTTTGGTTACGAGAGCTAAAAATTCAACCAATGAACAAAATCAGGAAAAGACAATCGAGGGGTGAAACGGTTACAAGGGCGAGTTTCGAATTTCCAGCAAAACTGCATCAGAATGCAACACACTCAAGATATTTTCATAAAGTTGTGGAAAAAGTGTATTTATAAGCAAATTGTTGCATTTTACCATTTATCCTTTGTATGAAGGGCTCCGTGCACAAGTACCCCCTCAACGGCAAGAAAGGGAGAGTTGGGGGAGACCACTGGGAGAGACATTCGAACGCATTGATGACAACGCCTGACGTTCGTGCGAAAGATGCATGCTGTTGCTTTGTGCAGATTCAGAATAAAATCAGTTGTAAACTTGGTCCCAACTACTGGGCTTTTGAAAAGTGGTCAAAAAGCGCCCTCTCGTGTTTGCGCATGGAGCCTATTATCCCACTGATCAGGGGTATCATAGGGTGCATTCGTTTAGCTCACTCAGGTCGACACAGGTAAAAGCAGACGGGTCAGCCACGACAGCCGGGCTAATCGAACGCTCAACCGCGGGCCATCACGATCCTCACTTAACGCCCTTAGCCGTGGCCGTAGCCACTGACAAAACGCCCGTTTCGGATTGGGTCTTAGTTTGAGATTTACTGCTTTTTAGTCAATTGCAAAACTCAAAAACGTTGGGCTGAAATTATAGCCTCAAAAGTCGCAAAGACCTCAATAAATGATTACATTTAGACTTCAAATAAAGTCAACTTTTAAGTCACTTGAGATTTCTGCTGTCTGGTCGCCATATTTGTCCGTTTCTAGGGAATGAACAACGCATGCGTGACGTACTTCCACCAGTGACTCTGCTCCCGTGTCGACCCGGGTGAGCTAAATGAACAGTGACCTTCGAAAACACTGCTCCAATGGGAAAGAAACATCAAAACTATTGTAGATATTTTTTTGTAGAACCAACCTGCTCTGCTAGCCTCCAGTAAGAAAGCGTTGCCGTAGTCAAAGAAGTACAAGCCTCGATCGGCGAGCTTGTTGATGGCAGTGATCTGACGACGCAAGCTGCAAATGAAAAAGATAACGTGAGCCATTATTCTTCAGACAAAAGAAACTTGCATGAATAGTTGAAAGCACTCCTTACCACTCATGAGAGCTCAGTAGTTGCTCACTCTTGGTAGTGCACAAAAGTACACCTGACCAATTCTGATCAGATTCTGAACAAACACGTAGGGTGTTCACATTAGGCCAGGCGTACGGCAACAATGCGTTCAAGTCTCACTTTGCTCTTTCTTCGTCACCACTAAAAAGTCGTTGTGAACAAGACCTGAACAACAAAACTTCTTGCAGGCTGTGTTTTGTGGGTGTGGCACCCTAAAAAATAAATTTAATCCTTCTTTTGTGTTTGTCCTCCCAACCCTGCATGCTCGTGTGTCCCCTACATGTTTGTTTCTTGTACCACTGCCATTTTGCTGCTGAAGACGATCTTGTTAAGATCAAGATCACAACATCTGGCCGTCTTAATTTTTTTTATTTTAAAAATATATTATTAGATTGAATTGCTAATTCCAAAGTATTATGAGCTTTTCAGTCAGACAATGCACGATTAAGTAGAGTCTTAATTGTAATAATAATAGTGTTAGAGAGTATCCATCTTTTGCCTTTTACATAATGAAAACCACATTTTCATTATTTATACTTTTATCTGGTTTTCAATGAATATGTTAAGTGTCGGTTTTTTAAATGCTCTCGTTTCTGTTAAATCTAGAATCCGAATGTATTTTAATCCTCATATATGTAATATGTTTTAAAGATTGCCCATTGAAAATCATCCTTAAGGTGACATGGCTACCATCAATAAATAAATAGTAACAATAACAACAATGTGTATTTATACAGCGTACATATCCACCAATACTGATGCTTAAAGAGTTTAAAATAGGTTTTTCTTTCTTTTGTTTTTGTTCAAAAATACAGTCTACACCCATAAGTCACTCACAGGGAGATACACAGTAGAAGATATACTGGCTTTAAAGCTGTGCTCAAACAATATACAGTTGGGTGTTTTTATGCTGTTGACACAAAATTGCAACAACAAAAAAAGTCAACCAAACCACCCACCTCTCCTCAACCAGGTTGCGGAACCGGACTGGGTCCTGCGCCATCATGACGTTGGCCTCGTCAAAGCTCAGCTGCACGGGGTAGTAGCCGCCATTGAAGGGGTTATGACACGAGGTCTGGTCTGAGCCCAGGTCGACCAACAGCTCACCGGTGCTGTCATATTCCGCTGCTACTCTCTCCCTGTGGAGGGAAATGGTGTGGTCCTGGTTAGTATGATGCACATAGTACTGGGACACTTCATTAAGTTTAAAGGAAATATTTGCCAAATTAGTTGGAAATTGTGAAACTACCACTACTCTCTCCCTGTGGAGGGAAATGGTATGGTCCAGGTTGTTAAAGGGATGCATATAGTACTGGGATAGTTCATTAAGTCAATGGGAGGTTTTGCCAAAGTGAGTTGGCAAGGGGCATGTGAAACTGCCGCTACTATCTCCCTGTGGTGGGAAATGGTATGGTCCAGGTTGGTACAGGGTTGCATATAGTATTGGGACAGTTCATTAAGTCAATGGGAGGTTTTGCCAAGTTAGTTGGAAAGGGGAATGTGAAACTGCCGCTACTATCTCCCTGAGGAGGGAATGGTATGGTCCATCTTGGTACAGGGATGCATATAGTATTGGAACAGTTCATTAAGTCTAAAGGAGTTTTGACATTTCTTATATTTGTCCTCTAATTAGAAAACATCCTGTGGAAATGTATTCAATATTGGTGAAAACTTGTCAGTATATCTTATTTGAACCAAACGCAGTACATGTTTTGTACAAAATAACATTTTCAAGGTGCATTTTTGATATTTCAGTTATCACAAGGCCCTGAACGAATTGCAAGAATTGTTTTAGAATGAAGTTGGGAGAAAATGCATCCTACACATGAATACATACCAAATGTCCACAATGTTGCCATGGTATCCGATACTGAGAGCCTTCTTCTCTTTCCTTGCTTGCCTAAAAAAAAACAATACAATCAGATTTAATATTCAAAGTTATTTAAAGTAATTAAAAAGCAAATCAACATATTAAAGAATCACTAAATAAAAAATACAAATTTAATAATTATTTACACGTTAAAACTAATTATCAGCATCCTGACTGCAACCGGTCTTAAACGGAGTGTTTAATACCAACCAAGCACATATTTATTCCCGTTCAAAAATACCCTTTCAGTCCAAAAAACAAATCTTTTCGGTCCAAAAACCAAAACAAGTCAAAACTAGATGTTGCCAACCATTTTGTTCAACAATTTTCTGCATGTTTTATGAAACACCCCTCTGACTCTAATATGGGACGTCACTCTACAACTCCTTACCTTATAAGGAGATTGGCGCACGCGTCACTCGTACTGAGCGATGTCGCGCAGGACGCACCTGGGGCGTTGCGTTGTGAATTTAGGATTATAAAATACTGACTCACTGGTAGTATTGTGCATGTCTATGTGAGGATTGTGAACGTTCGACCAACAAAACAGTAAGAGGCACTGGATTTTTAGGAGTCCAAATTTCATGTGACACTGGAAAAGTGTTTAAGACCAGCGAGCCATGTCTTTATCATACGTTTAAGACCGGCCATGTGACAGGCTCTCGACCAATAGGAGTGGGTAAACTGTCTTAGGTATTTATGAATAACAGATATAATAGAGTTAGAAAAAGAATGTCGGTTGACCTACTTGATTCTTTCGATGCAGTCATCCAAGTTATCAATCATTTCCATCACCCAACTGCAAGAGAACAAGAAATTTGACGCTTCAAAACGTCAGAGCGTTGTATCCATTGCACATTAAGGTCTTTCTGCGTATACATGTATTCTCATTTTACTCAAAAGTGAAAGCAGTGTTGGTGCTCAAGGCGCTACATCATTATTACCCTGCTCATTGGGCTAATGAAACCGTCCAAAGACAATCTTAGCTCCCTGGGGAGTATACAGCTCAATGCAGCCATTGCGGCACAAAACAGCTAGAATCAATCACAATAACCATCTCTACCCTCACAGGTACCCATTTACTCCTGGGTGGAGAGTAGCAATGAGTGACAAAGTGCCTTGCCCAAGGGCACATGCACCATAACCCCATGCTGGACTCGAACCCACAACTTGCAAAATTACCCCCAGACTACGAAGTCAACGCTCCAGACCACGAGGCCACGGTACTCCGCATACGAGGCCACGGTACTCCGCATACAAGACCATGGCACTCCACAAAGTAACACTTGGTTAAATTTCATATTTGATTATTTCATTTGAAAAAAGCACGGGTGTAATCTTGCCAGAAAAAAAAAGAAGACATTGCATCATGCAGAGGAAACATGGCTCGACCTTTGGGCTACAATGAATAGAAAGTGAAAAGAAAGAATTGCCGACAAAAATGTATTCAAGTCAGATCGAAATTCCAAATCCCGTACCCTTGCTTGTGTCGCTTGACCAGTGCCTCTTTGCTGACCTCTGCGATGACCCCAACACAGCCGCAGATGACCGCTGCCTTGGCCTGAGCACCGCTCATCCCTCCCAGGCCCGACGACACAAAGACCCGGCCTCTCAAATCACTGGTGCCCAGCTGCTGGCGACTGGCATTCAGGACGGTGATCTGTATGTGGTGGAAGGGAAGTCAACAGTATGAGAGTTTTCACTGGCCAAGCAGTAGAAAGATATACATGGTGTCAGAATTGGTTGTTTAGTCTGTCGCTATACAGTGTGTCCCCTAAAAATGTGTCCGTCTGACTATTTTTGAAATAACTACAAAACCATGAGGTCAATTTTGTAATTTGTTGGTTGTGCAGATACTCCTGAGCCCTGGCCTCAACCCGTATGAGTTTCATTTAATTTCAGCTACGCACTACACAATTGTCAATTGAGCACAACAACATTTTTGGACACTGTGACCAAGTTCCTTGCCTTGATCAATTCAGTCCTGCGTTAAGTAAAGCTGTGTTAAATCCTTCATGTTGTGAAAAGGGCTGCAGTTGGGATTGGAATCATTTGCCTGGCTATCAGTCATCATGGCCAGACCTCAGTTTAATGCTCAAGAGCAAATGATTCCAATCCCAAACCACATCAGCCTTTTTTTTCTCAGCAAGCAGGATTTTACACAGCTTACATAACACAGCACTGAAATTGATTAAGGCAAGGAACTTGGTCACAGCATGGAGGCCATGGTCACAGTGTCAAAAAATGTTGTGATCAATTGACAATTGAGCAGTGATGCGCGACTGAAATTCGTAGGGGTTGAGGCCAAGGCTTAGGAATACCTGCACAACCAACAATTTTCAAAATTGACCTCATGGTTTTGTAGTTACTTTAAAAACAGTCAGAGGGACACTTTTGGGGGACATACTGTAGAACAATAAGGTACAACGCTATCACTGTACACTCACGAGGCTCCCTTCAACGGGGAAAGCATCGTGTACGCTACTGAACAAAGCAACTGCTCTGTGACGAATTATCTGAATGAAAGCTAGCACAATGCTTCCGTCGTTGAAGGGGGCTTTAGTGTGTGTGCAGTGATTGGTCTAGGATAACCATAACAAAAACCAAAGTCAAGCATGGAAGTTTGTTTCCAGTTCCATTATTGAATCAAATAAATGTAAAGGTACTTTTTGGGACCTGAGTTAAAGAGCTCTAAGCAGTGTTAAGATCATCGCCAGGGAGGACTACCTTTGGAAATGCAAAACCCGCGAGGCAGTATAAAACCACAGGCGCTGCCCTGATATGAACTGAGATGGAGAGTACAAGCTGGCCCACGTGCAGGAATGTCTCCTGCCATGTGACCAAGCATGGTCACGTGACAGGTCACGTGAGGGCCTCAGTAACGCCTGTTGATAAAGACTTCGAGACGGCGTCGCGAGCTCCTGCTACGAGCTCAAGTCCCAAAAAAATATCTTTCCATCTATTTAAAAACCTAACTCTCCACGAAAAATGCTCAGAGTTAGAACTTAAACAATTTTTTTTTTAATTACTAAGTTTTGGTTGAGCTTATGAGCCCCTGGCTAACAACGGGGGAAATTTTACAACACAGTGACATTATGGGAAGGAATATTAAGATACAAAATATTTCTTACTGTGGTTCCATGCACAATGCCTTGAGGACCGATGTAGCAGAAACTACCAGCAGTCATCTGGCCATACCTAGATATTCATCGGGAAAACAAATGAGCCATGCGTAATATGTTAAAGCCGTAGAGTTCTACTAAAACGGAAATAAAGCTAACCGGTTTTATTGTAGAATTACCATTTATAAACTTTTTTATTGTTTCCATTGTAGAGTAAATCACATGAACATTCAAGGATATAGACATATTTATGGCCCCCAAAAAAATGTCCGGTTTCTGGTATGGAGCTTGCCCAAAAAGTGGTGCGGCGACGCGGCTTTTTTTTTTTACCTGTTTTTTTGCTTCAAATGTCGGCTGATGACTGCAAATGGTGCCCGACTAAACTTAGTGCAAATATCAAAAAGACCAGAGAGGCCACATAAAGCTTATTCTCGATCATAACCCCATCTAAAAACACGTTAAAATTGTGCAGCAGCAGGATTCCACTCAAACCAGTGAGTTTGGCGGTTTTGAGACAACATCTTTCATTGAAAAAAAACCTTTTTCATTTTGCCGACGCGCATGGCTACGGCAACGCGCGCGCATACCAGAAACTGGAGACTTTTTTGGGGGGGCCTATAGGATGGAATTTACTTCGGGGAGATGTAATTTTGTATTTTTTTAATTATTTTTTATTGTTATAGATATGAGACAGCTGATTAAATATTTAAAGTTATAGATATGTATGTACCAAGTAGCAATTTGAGATTTTTTTGGGCAATTTGCATTTTCTTGTAAAATAAAAAAAATAATCACTCACATAGTGACACCCAAACCAAAGAGTCGATTATAATTGTCCCTTGAAGAGTAGTTAGGTACCATCTGAAACAAAACAAATTTTAAAAAGATTAAATATAACAGGGGCAAATTTAACAGGTTTGCTAAGCACAGAATATATCTGTTGAGCAAAAACCGGTAAAGCAGCACAAATACGTCTGGTCTAATTTCATGGCGCTGCTTAACAGTTAGCAGAAAAGTTGTGTTTACTGTAGCAGAAAATTGTGCTAACCTTAAGCACTATTTCACGACGTTGCTTAACAGTTGGCAGAAATATTGTGCTTACTATATCAGAAAGGGTGTGCAAACCTTAAGCACTATTGCACGGCGTGGACGTGTTAACGGTTGCGTGCGCATGGAGATTCCTATAATTCGTCATCGGCACCACGAACTGACACTCACGCGCAAGTGGGTGTCAGTTCTTGAAAACCACGTCATCAACAATTTCGGTTTCACGAACTGACCCCGGTAGTGCACGCGCACATCGACACTGACGCAAAATGGGAAGATTTTCGTTTACGCAAACTGACACCCAAGCATGATGTGGCAATACAGAACGAAGAAAAATGGATTGAAAGGTTTGACACGAATTTAATCCATCTGTATACTTGTGTGCTTACACAAAAATTTAATTAAAAAGCGTTTTAATTAAGGTCAGTGTCAGTTTGTGAAACTGAAAATGTAAGGGGTGCGCTCTAAAAGTGCCGCACCGTGGAAGATGTCAGTTCGTGAAACCCAAAATAACCCGGTTCTGTAGATACGTGCACGTGCAGCACACTCACACCTAACTGATGTCAGTTCGTGGTGCCAATGACGAATTGCTTCATAATTTGCTATAATTTGCTATAATAGGTTGCTATAATTCGTCGGATCAGTGCGCGACGTCGCGTATAGCTGCAATTCAAAACAATTCAAAACATGATTCAGTAACTTTTGATTGGAAATTGAAATCCTAGAATGCTGTTTTTCTTTGAATATACAGCTGAAGCTTAGCTGAAACTTCATCAGGTTTAGTTGTTCAGTATCCCTCATTAGATTTTGAACACTTTTGTTGCTTCAAACGAACAAAATGCACAAATTACAAATGATGGACTGTATCTTTAAGCACTTTTTCCCTCGAGGCAGTCAATATTTGTAAATCCTTTTTCCTTTGGATGCATGGCAGCTTTGGCTTTGCATCAGGCATCATGTTTCCCTTGTGAGTTAACAACCCCTTGTTACAAATCACTACAGCTGATTGTTAACAGATAGCCTGTATTTGGGTGCCGTGGTATCATGGAATCACATACCATGCCATTGGTGATGACAACCCTAGGAGCATCCATGTGACTTGGGAATAATCCCATTGGATGGCCCGAGTACAGGGCCAGGGTCTGATCTTCGGACATCTCTGACAAGTAGTGCATCACCAGACGAAACTGGTATGAAAAAGCAACGAAACCACACAAAAAAACATTTGAAACAATTAGAAATAAGTATTTGGGCAATTCCAGACGTGTAATGTCCATGACAGAGCCAATTAATCATGATATCTCATTAAGGATTCAGAGAAAAATGATCCACAAATCCAGGTCTGTAATCTCACTGACCATTACTTGATGATGGATGTAAAAGATTTGAGGTTTTGTTTTTGACATTTTCAGGTTTATTCACTCAGCTCTTAAAAGATCTGTCATAGACATTACTACGCAGCGCTGAAATTGCCCATGCGTAAAGTTGTCAAGATAACTGGTGGGACTCAGTAAGGGGGTGTTATCAAATGAAAATAAAAAACAAGTAAGTTCTGAAATTCTAGAGAAAAAAACACTGGATCCAAGCGTTCTTATTTAAGACAATGTCCACTTAACTATATCAACTTTGTCAATGACATGAGCCTTTTTGAGTTCACTTTTACTTTGAAAGTTTACTTACCTGTGCCCAGTTGGAAAAGACTTGCCCATTGCCTCCGTAAGTGACTAGCTCGTGGGGAAACTGTTGCGACACAACATAAGAAAAACAAAATGACCATCAAAAACAATACCCAATTGATTTTTGTTCTTTCACATCTCGGTGATTGGATTTACACAGATCACAGGTACACAGAAAATAATGAAACAATTATTAACTCTCGTAAGAACTGCTTATAAAAACAAAAATCTTGACAGCATTAGTAAGCCTTTTAGTCTGGCTGTCTGAACTAAACAGACCTACTGCGAATTGTAGCCCTAGCAGTGCGATTTTTTTTTAAATCCTACTGAATTTTCAATATTTACGTTTCCCTTTTCCTTCATCTAGAGAATATTCCTCTCTTACAAAGATAAGTGAATGGGACTGTCGTTTTTTTGGTTTGTTTTCCATCGAAAATTGGTTGCACGCAATGGAGGTCATTCCCAAGCAAGCCTGTTTTGGGGCTTTGTGCCAGCCCTGGCTTTTGTCATCTGAGAAACATGTCACGTCCACCCTTTGCTTGTGAAGGAAGCCCAGGCATTGCAAAGCATCATGGGTAAAGCAGTTTCCATTGTCAATGTACGTGTATTCTATGTGCACGTGTCAAAAGCACTCGGAAATGTTGACCCAGATCACTAGGTAAACAAAACGTGTCCAATGAAAGCACAAGAAATTAGAGGTCACCAGAACTGGTACTCCAAATGAGCTATCTGGCGCCCTCAACAGTTATCGTACAGACCCAATGACATGTAATTACTTGTTTTACCTGAGCGACTCTTGGATCCAGATTGTTCATCATCATATGCATGATGCCAGCCGCTTGTCTGGTGTTACACGGATAGTCATCAATGGGATATGCCCTGCACATAAGACAAACCAACAAACCAACCAAAAACAGTCAATTTCATTATTCCGATTTGCTGTCATTTGCATAACATTTGCATAAGTCGGATGGATTAGTACATTAACCCTAACCGAACTCGACCCATCAAAGTTCAACAGCAGGTTTTGTTTTAAATCTGTTGGGATAGGTACAGTACCCCTAAACTGATGGTCTTTTACACTGGGGTTGGCATACCTCCAGAAACTAAGTCCAACAGTGTGTGTGTACAATTTCCCATGTGGGTGTTGGAATTTGCCAGAATGGGTACGGTTCCTTGTAAATTAGGCTGGGGAGTTAGGGTTAATTAACTTTATTCAAGCACTCTGACAAATTATGCGGGTTCAGCTTGGTACTACATTAGGAAAACTGATTTTGAAAAAGAAAACATGCAGTTTGACATGAAGTAGTCTTCAACAAAAGTTGAACATCCATACCACAAAATGTAAATGATAAACAAAAATAGTACTTGAGTCATGTTAGTAATGACAATACCTCATTTCGATATCTGGGCGAAAGCGGTACATGTAGATGTGGCCGTACTCTCGCAGTTCCTCTGCAAACTCTGGCGCCAGGACATCATGAAGTTCGGGTGGAAAATAGCGCAGTGCATTTTGCAAAGCAAGCTGCCCAATGAAAATGAGAACAAGAACAAAAGATAAAAACGATGCAATGGAAATGAACCTGAATAAAGAATTAATTAATTGGTTGTAATTCTACATCTGGTTTATAATTGGCTAGCCCTTGCCCCATAAATTGTGTCTCAAAATACTGGACTTCCTCCATAGTTAGAGCCACATAGCGATGCACGCTGAATTTCCTGAAAAGATGTGTTCCCACAATCTGAAATCTACTTTTTTTTCCACTTGATAATCGATACAGAAGCTACTTACCCAGCAAATAACCAGGGAAATCAAAAGGTCAAAGGTGCATGACCCATGACCTAAAATAAATCATACAGTCAGTTTGGGCTAACTCTCACCAGATTTTCTCTGAAAATTACAGGATTACTAGAAGTCTAAAGGGCTGAGGCGTATAGTACTGAGAACCCCGTTGTTTTTTTTCTCTCTCTGCCATATTGCTGGGTACAGCTTATCTAGCTCCCAGACCTATGTTCTTGAAACTCAATGGTTCTTGAATCTGGAGTGCTGAATGGTATTAAACACATAGCAACCAATGACACCTGGTACAGATGTTTTACTGGGATGACGTCAGCTCGCTCCCACCTATTGAAACAAATTGGGATTGATGACTAAGCTGCAACTTTCAGCACACAATTTAAGAAACAAATTTCACCATGCAGAAGGAAACGCAGGGGAGTTGTAATTTTGTTGCAGAAAAAAAAGTGAACGCTCGGATTTAAAGTGAACCCGCATGCAAAATATCAGGCTGAATGATTCCAAAAACAAAAAACACACCAGAATTCACCCAATATAGGCCTAACTAGTAGCTTTATTTGTGGCAGCCAAGCAAGATTTCCAAACCGTGCAGTTATGGCGTTGTAGAAAAAAATCCTGCCTTACTCTACGCAGGGGAGGCTTCATGAAAAATCTGTGCTGTCCGGGCCATGTAACTCAATATAATATTTTTTAAAATGATTTAGACTCCTTGGTTTTAGGAAAATATATTTCCTTGAGCTTTTCAAACATTTTCTTTCTTTTTCCCTTCTTATTTTCAATGCCAACACACTTTTCATAATTTCAAGATTAATTTCAATATAATGGTTGAATTGTCAATAGATAATTGTTAATTTATACAAAAGCCTATATTTACGCATATACATAAATACATTTTATACATATTTACCAGTGCCTATTTATTGTAGATCCCACTTTTATACTGTTATTTTGATCATCCCAATCAACAGAGGCAACTGTCATGATGTCAGATTTTAATAGTTCTGACACAAAAAAAATCCAACATAATATAAGAAATGTGTCTTTTTGGTTGCATCGTAAGTTTTACACCTCTGTAGTAGAAACTACAAAGTATTATCTATGACATATTAACTATAGTACTGACGACAGTGGGAGACCAAGAAAGGTCACCATATTTTTTTTATTTTCATTTTGTTTTGCCTTCTTCTGGTAAACCTTCACTTTCCAATTTTTTTGGGCTGCATGATCCGAGTGAAAGTATATCATTTTTAGGATGCACACATTGCAAAATATAAAGTCAGACGAGTGCATAGAAATACAACTAGGTCGACTAGCATGACTAGGAGTAGGAGCGCGTACCTTTAGGTTACTCCTAGAACTATGAGGCTCACGCGGAGCCTCATAGTTCTAGGAGTACCTTTAGGTCTGACGATAAAAGAAAGAGTAGGCCCACTCAATTGGAAGAAGAAGTGTTCGACTGGTTGACCCACATGTCCTTAAAAAAGAGCAAGGAACAGTCACAATGAGCCAACACCCCCACCACACCCCCTTCACTGACCAATCATATCCATTCATTGGACCGTCAGTGAGGATTAGATTAGCAGAATAGCATGAATAGGCCCATCCACGATCCGGTAATCTGCCGCGCTGAGGCAAACCCAGCCACTCACCCTTTCCTCTTCGGGCGTCAAATTGGGCACCCTAACCGGTGCATGTGCAATGTTGCTATCTCTTGGCCTCGCTGGCGGCAGTGGGTCGAGAGGAAGACCATCACAAATCTCCTTCAAAGAGGCCATTTTGACTAGTGGACACGTCGCCAAGAGGTGATGGTTGATGTAACAAGAGATCTAATCGGTTATGAGTTGATGGTTGATTCAGTTAACGTAATAGCGCCCCCACACATTAGATAAACATGCCTCTGTAAATAATACTAGCGCCCTCTACAAAATCAGCGCCCCAAAATCTCTAAAATTAGTGCGGAACTTCTTGAATTCCCTCTGTCTAAACGGACTCTCCCAACTTAGTTTCTTCAGGATATTGATGTTTAATTAGTTTAAACATCACTTGGTAAAATCCAAGCGGGGAAGGGTGGGGTTGGGCTGGGTTTCAGGGAACTTAAAACTAATTCCTGGGGGGGGGGGGGGGGTTGACGCGTAATGGCAATTCCCACTACCCAATCGATGTTTTGTTTGAACTGTGATTTGCTCTTTTTGTAGCAATTAAAGAGGGTTTTAATGTTTGTTTGTTGATTGAGAAACGAAATGAAACAAAAATATCCGGCCTGAAAATATGCATTTTTTTTGGGCCAAATCTTCAGCGTTATCACGAAGGGACGAATTTGGCTAAAATCATTTTTGTTTTTCCCGGAAAAACAAATTCTGGCCAAAATGAACGAAGTGGATAGCAGCGGACATCCTGAAGAGGTAATTTTGTCAAAATCAGTTGAAATTATCGAGATCAAGAAAACCAATCAAAAGAAAATTGCAACCAAATCGTTTGGGTTTTTTTCACGATCGCGAAGAGGCGAATCAGTTTTCCAGCGCACGCGATAGGTAAAACAACGCGCGTGTGGGATTTTGAGCTATCCGCACGAACAGACAAATCTCTAAGATTAATTATTCCGCAGTTAATTGATCTATTATTCAATATTTCCATTATTTATCGAAAAGTAGTCAACATTGTGCTCTTAAAATAGGCCAAATCTTTATTTCAAAAACTGACCAACTTAAAACCCTATTTTCTCAAAACCACCGTTCAACACCGCATGGCCAAATTCGTCCCTTCGTGAAAACGCTGACGAAATATTCGAATGGTAGTTTATTCCATTAAAATAAATCCTCTAAATTGAAAATTATTTTGTTGGCAATACAAATTTGTTGAATGGTGAGCTTTCCCCCCCCCCCCTTTTCCTTCTTTGTTTTAATTCTGTATCATGAATCAGAAGCGTCCTCTCAATCAAACGATTTTTACTCCGTCCAGTACCCAGCCTGGTGGGTTGTCTCGCCAGTGTAGTCCTTTCTTTACATAATATCTCTGTGAATTACCATCTCTGTGCTGATGTGACTGACTGACAGTGTGCTGACTGACTCCCCATCGTGACTCAGACTGATTGGAGATCGGTGAGTGGAGAGTGGGCAGTGCCATCGTATAGGACTACCCTGTGACGTCAACGAATGGGCTAAGTTCTGCCCAATGTGTAGACCAGATGCATGAAAAGACCTCCCGGCAAAAAAATCAGTCGAATATGATTTTAATTTCTGAGGAGGGGGATGCATGCCTACCGCCCCCCCTCCCCCTCCCCGCCCCACTTTTATGTCATACTGTCATACTTTGTATGGGAGGGAATCAATAATCGTTTATTTCCCTTGACGAAAACGTCATTTCTTGCGAAAACGTCATTTATTGGCAAAGAAAAATTGGCAGCACTGTGATATTAAATACGTTCATATTGAGGATGTAAATGACAACTTTTTGATGCATCCTCGGAAGTTATCACCAATGTAGTAGACTTGTTAAAGTCATTGGACGTCCACAAAATCGAGTAGATGTTCGAGAGGCGGTTCTCTGTATTTTGCGTTCCTCATCGCGTGTTTCCAACAAAGTACCAGTGACAACCACTGTCATGCATGGTACCCGAAATTCCGTCGCAACGGTATTGGGAAAACACCAGGCGTGAGCTGTGAACCAGCGAATAGCCATCAATCACCGAATAAAAATGTCGCCAAACGGACATTTTTGAAAGAGGAACACCCCATTCTGACGCGAATGACTCACTGAAAACAACTGAAATGAATTTATTCAAACGTGACAGGTAAGTGCGAAGGAGTAGTAACGTAACGGCCCAGTCATGCAGCAGTTATGGGGGTCGGGTTCTTGGGACAATGGTGTAATTTCTGCGTGGGCAATCTGGACGCATAAGAGGTGTACGGGCTAGCATCGATTGCTGCCTAGCCTGTGTGGAGAACGTGACAGTGTGTGCAGTAGTTTTCAATCTCACAGTGCCCTGGCTGTACTGCATGTGTTTCAGTGAGTCCAGCATGTTCAACTTCAATGTTTGCGTGTGTATGTCTTTGGGACTAATTAAGGAAAACTCAAATAATATAGAGTAAGTAACGCTCCTTGTTGTTCATTAATTTTTCACAGGGTGCCTCGCTTGGGCGCCTCAGTCAGACTTTATTTCGCTTTAATTTTAAATTTAAACATGATAAAAAAAGAAATCCTTCACTGTTCAAACTAAGACACGGATCACTAAGACTAACAAGTAACATTCATAAAGAAAAATGAAGTGTACTTCAATAAAAAGTAGGATTGTATTAAAAGTAAAGAAAAGTGAAGAAAAATATTAAAAGTTCAAAAAAGAAACAAATTCTCACACTGTCACAGCGCTGATTCGATCCCAGGACCTTTGGCTTCGTAGTCCAACGTTTTAACTAATTGAGATACCAGAGTACTCTGGTTAGAAGGGCAGATATATTGTATTAAATGTGATATAGATTTGCAATGGTATTTTTGCGATGTCGTAAGTCGTAACAATAGTTGAATATACGGCTGCTGTAACGATAGCCACTATGTTCCAAAAATGGGGGATTTTTTTTGGACAAACTTTGAGCTGAGTTGCAAATTTAATACAAACACTTTAACCTAAAAAAAAAGCAATTATTTTGTGTATCCAAATACTTCACATGATCTTTTAAACTTTTTTTTACTTAATTTCAAAATATTATTACAGTTGTTCACATGATTTTCATTGTAGAGTTTATAAATTAAATAACACCAGTAATTACCTGAATAATACATTTGGAGCTCAACAACAATCATGTTTGGTCATGAAGAAAGTCTGGAAAGGTCAAAGTGAACATCCCAGATTTGTGGTCTTGTGCAAAGTTTTAAGTTAACCTTATAACCTTCCCAAATCCTCCCAAATCCTCTTTGAAAAATGGAGGATTTTGCAGGAAATGTATAGCTGATTTAGGAGGATGCACTGTGTCAAGGTCTTGGGCCGGACCTTGTGTTGTTTATGCTCAGCCGTGCATAAATTTAGGCCTATAGTATACTTGAAATCCTCTGCATTGCTCCAGGATGTCACTGGCTCTGCCTCAACATATTGACAGCGATTGCTGGAGGATTTTGCAGGATTGAGGCAGTGGTCACCCCTCCAGGGACCACCTGACCACATTCAAGAAATAACTGAAGAATTTTGCAGGATTTAGGCTGTATGCAATTTTTACATAGATGCAGTTGGAGGAATTTGCAGGATTGAGGTTGCTTCCTAGCAAATATGCCTAGGGAGTTAGCATTAACCATTGGGCCCATTGCCTGGATAAGATGTTATCTTGACGCCCTCACCATAGAAGATTGGATAGAAACCCTTGTGTTTTTTTTCCAGAAAGGTTGACTTGAATTGTACAACCACTATTGACACACACACACACCAACTGAAACATAGATTTTTTTACACAAATTCAAACTTTTTCATACTGTTGGTGCCAGGGGTTATTTAAATCCATCCTCATCTTCAAATAAAATTGAAGAAAATAATATTGAAACAGCAAGCAGATTTAAGTCTGTGTTCATTTTAAAGTATAAATTGCCGTTATTATTATTATTATTAATCCATATGGTTTGTGAAAATAATATGTACACTGTATACAACTGGTCAAACTATGTACATGTACACACAATGCACCTGCTGTACAGGTAGATTTGAGAAAACTAATTTACATTGGGTGGAGTGATAAATTACTTGTACAATGTATGTAAAGTGAAGTTGCCCATGTGTTATTAGTAATAATATAAGGATTTAAAATGTACAGGCTAAAAATACGTAGATTTGTTATGCTTTTTTTTTTGCAGTGAACAATATGATGTGTGCCACTGTTGTTAAATTTTAAAAGGTTTGGGTGCATTTATAGAGTAACTTTTCATCTCCAAGTAGGAATCTGTATGAAACTAAGAAAATGCTGCAATCTCTCTGCTATACACATTTTCAAACAATTTTACAGGGCATTGTACTGAGTGTGCACTTTTTTGCAGTGTATATCTATCATAATCATCTTTATGCCATTAGGAATTTGAGACTATTTATGGAGCTTTCGGTGAGAGTGAATGTGTAATTGATTGATGAATATGGGATCTATTTACCAGAAAGCTATCAGGCGAGCGGGGATCTATTATTAAAAATACCAGATGGCTGCAGCGTACCATCCTAGTTTGCAGCTAATATTTCCCATCTTTGCTTTGTTTCTGACTATGCAGGCAGTGGACCGTTGCACAGTAAATCAAAGCTTTGAAATATATATGAACAGATGAGAAAACCTACACGGGAAGTACATGTTCTCCTCAGTGCTACCTATTATCGTTTATGGTAGATGGAAGATACATTTGGAGTCAATACTTTAGACTGAGTGTTCCGCAACGCTGCCCACCACCATGACCAAAGACAACAAAAAGGGGACCAAGCCTCCCAAACACTGGAGCCAAAATGTCCACGAGATTGTGATCTCGCCGACGGAGGACGGCAGCCCCAACTTCACCGTCAGGGGCGGGGCCGAGAACGGGCTGTTCCCCTTCGTCGCGGACGTGCGCAGCGACAGGATCCTGTTGCGCTCCGGCAAGCTGCACACGGATGATATAGTGATCGAGGTGAACGGCCACAGGTTGCCCGGATTTACGCTGTGGGACATTGAGGCCCTTATGGCGCACGTTGGTCGCGCTCCGCTGCACCTCAAGACAGTCAAACAAGGTAGGTTTAAAAATAGGTATTTCCTTCATGATGCATCAGTGGTGTGTTTCAGGAAGGTGGAGCTGTCAGTGATATGCACCAGCCTTTTTTGGTTTGTTTAAAATGAACTGCTGGTAGTGAACATTACTTTGTACAGTAATTGCTAAATTGTAATCACTCATGGTTTTGAAATGACCACGTAGATATGTTTGTCTTTCAGACAATTAGTTTTGCTTCTATTTTCCCATTGAGGAAATTGCTGTTTGGTTACTACGTTGTGAACGTGCAGAAAATTACACAAACTCAAAAATTATGGATTATATCCTGATGAAAATTTCATAACTGATCAGCATCACAAAGGTTGATGTTAAAAATTTCCATTCTAGACCTGAAGGGTGTATATAAAAACAGGAATGCGTAGAAATGGACTACATTGTAATTGTAAACCTCTTTAAAGGGAATGTACAACATTTGCTTTTGCTGCAATTTTCAGAAATAAATGGATTTGGAGGATAAGTATGTTTATAGAAAATATTGTTAAACTGACTTAATTCACGTTTTGGGCTTGTAGATGCTGGAAAAACCAAGAAAACCTATCATATTCTTGTAGTCTGGTTCCCTGACCCCACTTAAGATGAAACGGAGCAATTAATACAATTTGGGGAAGGTCAGAGAATAAGTCTAGCAAGCTTGAACCCCTTCACAGGTGTGTAATCAATTGCAAAGAAAAGTCAGAATAACTAAGTAGGCACAGTTTTTGGAAAAAAAAACAGTTTTCTCCAACGCTGGTCGGCCGACCAGCGTTGGAAAAATACAGTTTTTCTTGAAAATGACAGCACACCAGGAGCCACGGTTTTAAAGGATGCTTTAGACTGTCATTCCCTAACAATTCAGTAAGGTATTACGTGATAATTTGATCATTTTGTTTTGATGTTTACAAATGTTGTATCTTCCCTTTAAGAAGTTCAATTAGCTGGCCAAAAACCTGAATTTTGAAACCAAAGTGACAGGTAATTTATCACCTTATTGCCGGACTGGAGCGTTCAGTCAACACTCCTCCACTTGAATGAGTAGGGAGGCTGGGCCATTATTGTCTTGGAGTCCTTCCAGTAATTACTTGTCATTGATAAAAGATGACATGTGCACAGTAAATGCATCAACGGGAAAACTCACCTCTTTGTGCGTAAATGCAATTTCACATAGATTAGAATACTGAAAATACGTTTGTTGTTCATGTAAGCATTCTGCTAATACACTGATATCCAACATGGATCTTAATAATGTACCATACATGATGGGCCTTGTTGAATCCAGAATCTGACTATTTGTTGTACTACTACCCGATACTAAGATGAAATTTGTTTAAATTGAAAAAAAAATACTTCAAAACCTTGCTTCTAAAAGTTTTATGGCAAGTTATTGATGAAGTAATCATTGATATGTCAATGTAGAACTTTAGTTTTTTAAAAGTTGCATCCAAAACAACTCTGTGCGGAATGCTAGTAAATAATTGAAGTCAAGCTCAAAAGGGCTCCTTTGGCTTTTTCTTATTTAAGTTTCTTTTTAATATAAGTGTTCTTTCTTTGATAGACATAGTGGGGAAGAGCATAATCTGAAAGTGTACATAAATGTACATGGTATACATTTTTAAAACACATGCAGATGTAGATACATGTAGGACTATCACTGCCCGGTTGTTACATATTTGTAGACAACTTACTTTACAATTACATTAGCATATTAAATGGTTCCTGATTCCTGTGTGCGTGTGCGTCATTGGAAACAAAGAAGTGCAATTTTTAACCGCCATTACCGTACCTTCTCTGAAATACAAAATAATTCAAAGCTATTTGCTGAAAGGAATTGCAGATTAAGTTGCGCAGTCTATTCCCTGCTGGTTTTGGAATGAAGAATGTGCCTTGTGCACAAGATATCTTAAAGGGAGTGTGAAGGTGTTGTTTCAAGTTTATTTGTATGACTATGAGGAATTATTTTTGTTCCGTTATGGAGGCCCACAACTGCTGTTTCTCTTGCAATTTTGTTTTTATTAAAACTCTGACCTCAGCTTTAACCGATGCAAAAAGAAGTCTTTACTTAATAAGTAGGTCTTATCAAATGAATCTTGGAATGTTTTGAGGCCGGTTTGAGCTAAGATTTCACAAGACTTGATTGAAGCAGTGTGCTTTTGTTCAAGAATAGAAGTTTGGAACGGCAGGGTTTTTTTACCAAGAAAGACTGCTACTGAGTGAAGAGCTCGGCAGGTACCGGTAGCCTAACCTGGCTTGAACCCCTGCACCTGCTGCGATTTACCAGTCGTTGGTACTAGAGATGATGACTTGTTATGAAGTCAAAGTGTCACACCAACAATGGGTGTGAATTGCATGTTGCAGCTGGGAAAGGCTAATGACTAGAAAGTACAGTTCAGTATAAAGGGCGTTTGGGCGTTTGTTTGTTTGTTTTAGTAATAATGATTAGTGTTTATTGAATCTACATCATTTACTGAAGGTCACTTTAGGTGACATGTCTTGAGTGGTGCACTCTTGCATTTTAGGAATGTATGATTTTAAATGTTACAGAAGATGGAATGTTCAGGAAATTTTGATGTAATGTTAAAAACAAATGTGTGTGCCTGATTTTGTAGCTCACTGTATTAGGCCCCCCCCCCCCAAAAGTCTCCGGTTTCTGGTATGGAGCTTGTCCAAAAAGTGGTGCGGTGACGCGGCTTTTTTTTTTTTACCTGATTTTTTTGCTTCAAATGTCGGCTGATGACTGCAAATGGTGCCCGACTAAACTTAGTGTAAATATATGGGAGTCCAGAGAGGCCACATAAAGCTTATTCTCGAACATAACCCAATCTAAAAACACGTTAAAATTGTGCAGCAGCAGGATTCCAGTCAAACCAGTGAGTTTGGCGGTTTTGAGACATCATCTTTCATTGAAAAAAAAACTTTTTCATTTTGCCGACACGCATGGCTACGGCGACGCGCGCGCATACATTGTACCAGAAACTGGAGACTTTTTTTTTTGGCCTTATGTACATTGTGATAAGCTTGGGGGGGGGGGGGACGAAGAAAACAAATACATAAAAACATATCAAAACATTTTTCGGTATTTGAAGTCGAAATCCACAAATCAAATAGCTGTAAAGCTTGAATTCTATATCATAGACAGAAATATAGGTGATTTCCAACGAATAATCAATTGACCAATTTTTGGAATAAAGAGTGTTAATTGATGAAATTGTGTTTCTGGATAAAATGTCGTGCATGGTTTTAAACTATTAAAATATCCACTTTATAGTTGAAGCTTCAACAGTTTAGGTTTTGAACATTCTTGTTTGGATTTTGAGTGACGTTATTATTGGAAACGAGCAAAATGCATGAAAAGCTCCTGATTTTAGGATTTTTGAAAGATCCCTGTGAAATACGGAATTTGTGAGATCATACCGGTCTCTGAGCTTGTAACCCCATGAAAGTTAGTTAAATGTTAAATTGATGGTTTATCGCACGGTGGAGGATTTTGGAAGATTCAGAAGGTTCTAAGGTATAACAACACCTATGGAGTTTAGTCACATGAGAAATTAAACATCTCAGTATATTTAAGTTTCTTTACCGGTACATAACAATGACATTGACAAGCAGGCCCCGATGACAAAAAACTTTTTACTCTCACCGATCATTTTCCCCCCGACACTCTGTTCGTGTACATTTACATGTATGCATGCAGAGTCTTCCTAAAGTAACTGATGGGTCCTGTAATATATTTCAACTTAAGAGCATAGAGGAAGGCAAGCCTTCAGCAATATGCTTCCTGAATGACTTAGGAAGTACTTTTACGTGTACATTATGTAAATGTACATTATGAAGGAAGCAACCTTTTAGACATGAGCCCATCTAACAACTTCCATCACGTAGTAATGGCAGCGCCGAGTTGTCACCGACGCCCAGTCCCAAGGCATTTTCTCAGGCAAGAGTAATGAGTCTACGGAATGACAAATTGGATTATTAGGAAGGAGTGGTCGATGAGCGATCCTGTCAGTATAAAATGTCAAATTATAGGTGCTGTGGAGCTCATAAACAAAGGGATAACATTTAAAAAAAAAAAATGTAATATTAAACGTGATGGAGTGATGCTTAGGAAGGTTGCATTGTGCAAAATGCACATGTCCTAATGTTGGATTGTTGGTTTTGAAGCTCATACATGTACGTGTAACTTGAGAAACCATCCTTTTGTTTTGATCATGCACAGAATTCAAAAATTCATCACATAAAATTAGCTACATGTAGTCACCCAAAGTCAGATCATATTTCTGAGGCACTGTGACTAGTACAATGTCATGAATGTAGTCGTATTCCACCAACAGACAAAAGCAAGTAACTGGTACAGGCACAACTGGCTTATCAATCTCCTACAGCCAAAGCATAGCCGTATCAAGTTACATTATAAACAGTTTTTTACAGCCAGTGGATCCTGCATGATGTGAGAAAGGAGCACTCAAATGTTTAAAACAGTCACTTGATTTATTTATTTTGACTGCTGGGTTGGCTCTGTTGACTTTGCCAGCCAGAAAAGGAGGGTTATAAAATTAAACATTTGACGAACTCTAAAGATTTTCATGAAATTTTTTTAGATGAAGTTTTGAAGTTGAAATTTAACCGGTGTAGTTTCTGTAGGCGATATTTTGTGTCGATTGCCTCTCAAGTTCAATCCACATTGTGATTGAAACTGTACACGTACATTGATTGTTTGCGCGTACACACTTTATTTTTGTGTGTGCATGTGTGCGCAAGTGATGTATTTTAAATGCAATGCATACATGTGTTCAATTGTATGTATACACATGTATACAATATAAATACATGTATACTATACATGTACATAAAATGTATCAAGTTTTTGCTCTCATCTTCCACCCTACCACACCCTTTCCATCACTACATGTACATGTACAGTATGCCACACAACAGAAATGTAAAAAACTCACTTCCAACTTGAAAATCTCTCCCACCCCCTTTCCCAATTCCGCGTCAGCCTAATTATCACTAATGGGGGAAGTATTAAGGTCGGGCCAGCTGCCTTTTATGCCCTGCAACAAACATTTGTCAATCCGCGGCGCAGTATGGCAGCAGTGTGGACTCTCACCCCATCAAAATGAGACTAATCACTGCTTGACATGGTAAAGGGCCCCAAGGAAGTAAACACCAAGCCTGATAGTGATACGCTGTGACCATGGAGAAATAAAACTCTGACCGAACTGTGCATTTTGAAGTTTGGATCTGTGAGCCACAAAAATCTGTGAAATTATAATGTTTATTTGCAGGTTGAAAAGGTTACATGTGGGAAATTCTGTAAAATCCAACGTACGGGTTACATCCCGACCACATGATGTACGTACAAGGTCGTTAAGGTGGTGGTACCTTATTAGTGGTACATGTGCATTGTGCCTCACACTAATTAGTGATGTATCACATTCACTTTTCCAACAGGAGCTCGCTAGTGTCTGACATGTACATGTACATGTACACGTATGTCCGAATTTACGGAATTGCCCATGTGCGAAACAGACAGCATAAAAAAGTGTTCTCAAAATCAAGCTTGAAACCTGGACTGTGCAAATATGTATTGTGTGAATGTTATAGCAATAGGTAAAATTGTCGGACGGACATTGTAAAAAAAATTTTATCCCTTATATTTGTGTACAGTTAAACAGAACCTTGGTAAGTCCAAGAAAAGGTCCCCTTTTTGTCCCATATGTAACACCTTGTTTTCTTTAATTACATAATCATCATGAAGACTAATTAAATTCTTGTGCAGTCATCTACAGTATATAATGCAGACTAAATATTGTTGTTGACATGTTCCTTCTCATCAAAGTTGCACCCATCTTGGTGAAACCCTTTTGCTACATCAGTACATGTACCGTACATCAGGTACATGTACATGTACCAATGTTCCCTGTAGTTGGGACACAATGGTAATGGATCCATGAGTACGGTATCTTCAAGGAGCACTGAATTTGGGCGATTTCAGGATGAATGTGTGTATTACTAGTATGATTCATGTTTTGAGGAACCATCAAAGGATGAGACACCATATCTCCTTCCTTCTAAGGGAGTAGTCAACAAACAGGTAGTCATCACCCCCTCCCCCCTTAAAAAAAAAATGACAAACTAAACCATCAGATTTTCCCTGTACAATGTACATATGTATGTACATGTACATAATGTATGTGTGCAGATTTGGGAAACCACGGCGAAACATATTGGCAGTGCATGATGCTGATGTGTGTACGCTCTACTACTGGTTCCAGTTTTATTACCCTACTGCAGATATTTTATAATGTAAATATTTAGCAAATCTACACTGAAAAATAGTAAGAGTAAACATGTACATTTCAGCTCCTTGCATTTCTGCTGTTGAACATTGTTTGCCAGAAGATGAAATATTTCCTAGGCTAGCAATTTTTTAAAGTTCAGCATTCATGGCCCCCCATAAGCAAGGGGAGCAAGTGGCCCTGAAACTTGCTGTTGTTTACGTTTGTTTTTAATTCCACTTGGGGATCAATAGCTGAACAATCGATTGACCTGTTGGGTCTTTCTGTTGTGGGAAAACAACAGGCATTGTGCGAATGAACAGAAATGGAGCTTACGACATGAATAGGTGGCCTTGAAATCAACATAGTTATAGTATACATGCATGTGCCCGTTAAATGTTGTAATGCTTTTACTGTAGGGCAGGCTGCTACATTATGAATACATTATGCAATGTACATGTTCCGAGAAACTCTATGAAATATTTCCCTGTAATGTACGTACAAGAACGTTTAGTTTTCTGATGACATTACCACTGATGTACCGGTACATATTATGTACACATGGTTTACATGCTCATTTCCATCCATGCATATTTTTGTTCTTAATGTAATATTGAGCATGGAGGCTTCACCCCGCCTGCTTCGCAGATGATGTAGGGAAGACTTTTTAATTTTTAAAATATAGGCCCACCCTACTTTAAATTTTTTTGCTAAACGTGGCAATAAAAAGTTTCAGATTGTTAATTTGACGCATAAAATCCAGGTACTGGTAGGTCAGGTTAGTGTAATTTAAACACAATTTTTTTTATGGTCTAACACATTTATGATCTACATTACATGTACATTCATACATGTAGTGATGTACAATACATGTACATGCATATTTATTGATTTCCCAGTACTTACACAAAGTTAAAGAGACACTAGGTCCTGAAATCCCCGAAAATTTTATGTTTTGGATTGTTTACTTAGCCCATTTCAAACATCTGGTTGAAAGTGAACCAACCTAATGTCTTACCGTTCCCGAAAAAAAGACGAAAAAACCCCGCTTGTTTACATCGGACATAATGGAGTACGAATACGTTTTTCGTACGATATACACGTTGTGCGTCTCGGGAACAGCGGTGACAAATAACCAATGCAAAAAAATGTGGTTTCTTCAACGTCCGCAAAAGGCGAATGCTTTACGAATGAAATACAACTACATGTAGCATCAAAACAGCTCGAATTTTGGGGGTCGCAAAAGTGGACCCCGAAATTCGTTCACGCACTGCATAATACAGGAATAACACAAAAACGCCTCGTTTTGAAAGGATAGTTGTGTGGATGTTTATATCCTACTTTTAAATGTTATTTCCGATTTACATCATCTCGTTCAAAGCGCGTTTTGAAGCCGACTTGGGCTGTTCCAGGACATAGTGTCTCTTTGAATCGTTGGCCCTGCTGCATGTGTTATGAATGGTTGGTAAAAAAATGTTCTCAGGTACCGGTATGTTTCTGGGAAAATACGCAGTTACTGCGTCTTTTGTTGTGGGTGTGATAAAAGCTTCCGAATTACGTATACCTACACTGTTATAAATGTGGAAATTTGTGCACAATCCTCTCAAATCGCAAAATTGTAAAATATTATGGTACAGACATTAGTACATGTACCAGGGACTCTTCGTATCACAAGCGATCTACCGTTGCCATGCGACGTAATCAAAAACATCATTACAATGATTGTATTCCCACACATTCAGGAAATCAGATTATTTTGAGCTAGATTAATCAGAAAATGCAATGTTTTCCCCTCAGGTTAATTTCCGTGGCACTTTTTTTCCCCAACACAGTCATGGGTTCCGAACAGAAAGTAGTGAGTAATAGTTGGGTTTCATTGTTGGCTGGTTTGTTGCCAATCTCTGTGCTGGTTCTACCTGTACATGTTTGGTCTTCTGTGAAAAACCGAACTTTGGTGGGTCATTCCATTCAGTGTATTGTTTGCTGTAGTAACAATGCCAGTGATCCAGTGTCTGAGTTCACATGTACAAGAACTCACTCCTTGTTTTGTTGTGCTTTGCTGTTATCAAACACCAGCAGTGCAAAGTACACATGTACAAACAGTGGAAGATTAGGTCATGTGTAAACTGCAAAAGTTGCACTCGGTTGATTTAATCACTGACAGAGTAACATGCCAAATTAGAAGAATATGTAGATTAAATGTGCACCAATACTTTGCACATGAAATGTACTGCACAGAACATTCAATCACATGTACACATCTACAATTTTTTTCTACATGTAATTCACAATGTATGTGTACATGTACCTATACATGTACCAGTATGTAGCATGGGCAGTCTACATACATGTACATGTATTTGCAAACATGTACACCTGTTCAGTTGTAAACAACGAAACATTGACTTACCGACTGGTACTTAATTGTAATGATCAATAAATGTAATGAGAATGAATTTTGTTTTAAAATAAACAATACTCCTAGTCATATAATTATAAATATTAAGCTGTTGATATTTTCCAGGTACTGTTGGTACATCATACCTATAAGTTACCTTTAACGGTATAAAACGCTTGCATAACTTGCAGATTTTTTTATCATCAACATACAATGTATGTGTACTTACACATTAAATTTTTGGCAAAATGTTATGTGGCAATAAAAATGTTGACTATAAAGTCAGAAATTTGACCTTAAAAAAATCCGGGTATGGTAGGTTGGGTTACCTTAAAACACACAATTTGTTGTAGGCCTTGCCAACTTAAACCAATTCCATTGTGCTGAGCCATCTTTTAGTTCTGAAGACCGAGTTCTGAAGACCGTAAGAAATATTTGTTATACATGTACACAAACTTTACATGGAAAATTGCAACGTGGGTTAAATGGACATCTACTGGTAGGGAGTGAAATGTCGAAATACGAACCAGTAACGTTTTCAACTTAATACCGGTAATTTCCCTAAGAAACTCCCTAACATGAGACAAATGAGTGCTGAAATGACCCATTAATTTTGGGCTGGTGTTACATTGGGGACATCCACAAATAAACTGTCGCATACTTGCCATACTGTGCATTATTTGGGAAAGTATTAATGCAAAGGGTTCAAGTGACTTGCTCTGACAAATAATAAATGATATGCAGCCTAAGAACACAAACAGAGGCCTTAGTTGATTTTACGAGTACTTTTACTATTTGTGTACCGAGAATACCGTTTTCAGTACAAGTAGGACGCCAATAGAGTGAACACCATTTGTGATATATGGGACTGGTAGGACTAACAAACTTTAGAATATATACATTTACATTTTTGTACATGTCATGCAGTAAAATAAATGTTACATGTGAAATCTTCCAAAACCTGGTGGATTTACATGTAGAGCGATCTGGATGTAAGAGTTTAATACATGTGTTGACATGCATACTTGTTTTAAAAATCTTCAACTTTTCATGATTGAAAATTATGGCTTGTAGAGGTCCTTCTTGGTGTTTCAGTTCGCCCACTTCTGGCCCCTATGGTCACTGAAGGTTTTACAAACCCCTGTCAAAGATTGAACAACTCCGAAGGTGAAAGCTGAAGTGTCATCAACCAGAACCCCCCCCCCCCCCCCAGCAAATTGTGTTTCCCAACAATTGCTGTATCACAGTGAGCGCATTTAGGGTGGAGTTACTGATTGTATTCTGGATGACTCAGCCTGAACACACAGTGCGTGTGTTTGGGGTAGTAGGGGATAGGGATCAGGATCAAGATGTGATAACGCACAGGGAAATCCCTCCATTGATAGATGTTCCTCTGCCTGCTGTCATCCTCCCCCTCACAGGTTACACACAGTGAGGATTTACATGTGAATGCAAATATTCACTTACAGTTAACTTGTGTGTAGGAACAAATGTACAGGGCCCAATTTCACGGCCCTGCTTAGCACAAAAATTTGCTAAGCACCAAAAAAGTCTGGCTTATAAAAGCAGGTTATCAGCCAAAACTCCCATGTGATTTTCATGCTAAGCAAACAACAGCTGAATACCAATCACAAGCAATATACATCACATGGAGTTTTGGCTGGTAACCTGCTTTTATAAGCCAGACTTTTTTTGTGCTGAGCAAATTTTTGTGCTTAGCAGCGCCGTGAAATTGGCCTCTGGTCTACCGATTTAACAAGAAAATCCTTGCTCAAAGTGAAGATAGGACTGGTACCAAACACTCTCCGCCTGAAATGGTATCATTCAATGAAGGTGGTTGAAGGAAATGTGCCCGCAGGCAAAGAGATTTATTTAAAAAAATGTGCGTTAGCAGGGGAATCCAGGAACAAGACCTGAAAAATTGTTCATACCTTCTAAGAATAGAATGAAAGTTAGTGCTAGACACAAATTACGTAAAAATAGAAAAATCCTGTCTCTTAAATATAAACTTCAAAAAGTTGAACAGCGGCGAGAAATGTTATCCTCAAGTATGTAAAAAGCAAAAAGAAAAATGAATAATACACATATTTACATGTAACACAACATATGAACTGAAACAATACCTTGTCAACATTATATATTCAAAGTTGTTAGCAATTAAAGATGCATGCCATCTGCAACCCCCTGAAAAGGGGCTTTCATTTTGTGCACATACATTGTATGAACCCGCCCTACGAGAGCCGAATGATTGTGTGCCAGCTAATATATGTAATTGGAAGTTGGGGAAGAATAATTCAATAAGTAAAGATCAGTGGATTTTTTTTTCGTTTGGTGTCTCATTCAAAAGTGAACAACTTTCATACTGCCAGGGAAATAGCAATAAAAAAAAATCTACTTTTCTCGAGGTGAAAGTCAAAACTAGCAGGGGGGAACGCATCTTTCATGTGTTGTTGTGGCGCACAATCACAAATTAGCAAATATATGGACGACCTTGTGCAAACGAATGTTTACGTTTTCCTCCTGATAAACATATCATTTTACTGAATGCTTTTGTTATGCCGTTCTGGGCATGCAGCTGTACTTGACAGTTGTATTGATTTTATCGTAGGTGTGCATTATATGCCGGTAGTATACATCCGCAGATTAATGTAGCGAACTGGCCAGTGTAACAGTGTACATGTACGTAATGAGGAGTGCACACTGTCATTATTATTGAATTTTTATAGCACATTTTATATTATATGTACAGGCATGGTATGGTGTGACACACATTACCAATGTGTGTCTCACTGGGACTCGTTTTGGGTGTGTCGGTCAGTTTTTGTTTCTATTTGTGCAGACTTACTGGTACACGGTGACGTGAGTGAAGTGGGGATACTCGTTACAGTTAATGACTGTATTTTCTCCAGCCTTTTTAATTTAAAGCAATATTTGATTGTACAGTAGGCCAATAGGAGATGGCCTGCGGGTACAAGTCCGAAGAGTGATTTGAACATTTAGTGCTAGAACACCTGCCGAATATGATTTATCCTTGTAATTTGTGTTTCCAGCAAACAAGGTAAACTATTTGTGAAAATTTTCATTTTATTAAGTTTAAAAAATCTTTTAGTTTTTGATAGTGTAATGTTGGATGTATATTGTTTGTCTTTATTTTGATGGCTTACAATGTACACAAAATACATACATACATGTTCACATGTACTCTACATGTGTACTCTACACATGTACACTACACATGTACACAACATGTACACAACATGTTCACATGTTCAGATGAAGAAGGTGAAATGACAATTTGGTCAGTATCAATCCAAACATTAATATTTGTCAAACAGATTAAGAAGCTTTTGTCAGTGTTGTTCACATGTTGTAAGGACTTTACATGTACATGTATACTATTGATTTTACATTTGTGCATGTACATGTGCCATCTGCTAAATTTGCTTGACCCAGTCCACTGGTCTAGTTGCCTACCCAAAGTTAAAAACTTGACAGAATTTCTGCCTAACGTTTCCTTGTAAGTTGTATTATTTATTCATTTTTTTATTTGTCATTTGTCTCTGCATTCAAAAGGTCAAACGCTGAATAAAGACCTGCGTCGTTATCTCAACATGCGTTTCCAGAAGGGCTCAGTGGACCATGACTTGCAGCAAACCATCCGTGAAAATCTCTACGTTCGCACCGTGCCTTGTAAGTACGCTGTTCATGTACATGTACCTGTTGAAGTTGAACTCGCATGTATACATGTGTAAGTCTGCATCTGATACAATGTAACTCTACATCTGATACATATTTACATGATGTTTAATTACATGTGTGTCACGTACATGTATATGTGTGGTCAATGTTTGATCCCCTCTTCTTTTCAAAATAATGTCGGGTCCCCCCCCCCCCAAGAAAAAAAAATTTGGTGGTCCCATTCTTCTGTTTCTATGTATTGTTCCCCTTCACAAACGTTCTGTCGTAAGTGTCATTGCTGATTTGCATTAAAGTTTTGCTTTCAAGACCTGAACAAAAATTTGATTTTGCGTTTGATTTTTTGGGGCATACCACTTTGTATTCTTCTACTGGTCAATGCTGTGGTCCAATGGTTACATTGTTTGACTCGTGTGCCGTGGTACATGGGTTCGAATCGAATTCTGACGGGGAACATGGTGCTTTCGCCACAGCTCCTTGTAAACCCTTATAAAGGTGCTACATAGTGGGTTTCATTTTTCTCATAAACTTCATTTACCTGTCTTTATAAAAAAGAAACATAATTACCAGCGCCTTTAGTACCTAATTGTTGGTAGATATGTGCGCTATATAAAACTCCAGTATTGTTATTACTGGCATGTCCAGTTGGTAAAAGTGTGTAAATGTACTGTTTGTAAAGTTTACTGACTGAGTGTCTCTTTACAATTAGGTGTACATTTGTTGAAATGAATCATTTATGAGTGTATGAATCAAACTTGTTTTATTTTCTCATCAGATATTCACCAGGCCAAGTCAAAACAATGTGAATATTGCACAATATTTGTACTGTATAATTATAAACACACCTGCAACATAGCCAGTGTGGTTACTGCGGTATACTTTGTGTTGTGGTGTCAGCTTGCAGTATAAGTGATAACGTCTATTGACAATTCAGGGAACCATAAATTTATAAAAGCGTAAACGAAAAGGGCCATTCAGCAGGTTCCACTCATGCACAAACTTGGCATTCAATTTCCTGTATATTGACACAATGATCTTTATACGTAGGCTCGATGTAACGCGTACCCTCTCCAACAGTCAAAGTTCTAACTGTGGTTGGAAGGCTTGCTAATAATACTTGATACCTTTAAGCATTCAGGAACATTGAATGATGAATAACATGTTTCTTTGATTAATGGGACCAGTTATTACCAACAATGAGTAGCGAAAATCGGTGGTACTGGTAGTTAATAATATGTACACTGTTCCATGTACCGGTACATGTACTAAAGTTATTTGCATACAATTACAAATGTGGTGAAGTACACAAAATTCTATTTGGCATTCAGGAATGGACCTTTCTTTGTATTGAGTCAAAATTTATCTTTGAGGGAAATAATAGGGAAGGGTCTATTTTTCATAGCCACTGTAGTTTATGGAGTACCGGGTATAAAGTGTCCCTTTTTTCCATCACCCATTACATAGACCCCTCTATCTCGGGGTTGACAAAGGGTTGACGCAGGGTTGAAAACATGCAGCGTTTCACACTTGAAAAATGTCAACCCTGCGACAACCCTGCGACAACCCTGCGACAACCCTGCGTCAACCCCGAGATTGATTGATAACAAACTCAACCCGGAGTGGCACTGGGTTTGCCCGGGTTTGAGTTCAACCCGGGTTGAGAGGCTCTAGTGTGAAAAGGGCTTCTCGTAGACAGTCATCTTCGTAGGAAAATTACAACTGTGTATGCAACGCCATCAAGTACGGGTGTGTACAGTTGGCAAAGTGTTCAAAACACACGTGCATCATTGCTCAAAAGTTCTTGGAAATACGGCACAGCCATGCACGTCACAAAAATTTGACTCTCAAAATGCATACATACATGTATGTGGCAATCTGTAAGCAATGACATCATTTGAGAGATACAACAGTCCAGAAGCTCACTTAAATTAAAAGAAAACACTTAAATTAAAAGAAGAGAATCTTCAGTTACATATCATATTAAGCTTGTTATAGTTTTTGGGTAAACAACAATTTAACACCAATTCAGACGTGGTCCAGACTTGGTCCGTTTCTAAAGAGCCTCAATTACAAACTCATGTGGAATATACAATGTACCTTAGAAAATACTTCCCCTTGTGCATCAAACTGTCATAAATCAGGAAAGTTTTCCAAAAACGTTGGCAAGCCAACATTATTGGACAGGTGACCAGTCTATGATTTACTTGGATATTTTTGTTTTGTTTTTTTCTTTAAAAAATGGGTTCCTTGTTACAATCAGTCCTTTGTTGTACAACTACAAAGCATACATTTGTACTTTTGACTAAAAATCTGCCGTAAAAACTCGCCATTGCTTAGCTTACCAGTAGCTGCAGTGCTGAAATGTGGACGAATTTCAACTTTAAAAATGCACAAATTTAAAAGAGTTTATTTGGATTGGAATTCTTGGAAAGTGGATGTTACTGAGGGTATGCATGTGTACTGGTGTACCACAGGTAAAACTTCTTTCAAATTGTTAGATTCTATCAAGTACACGTACATGTATATTATAAAACAAGAAAAAGTTGTTGTTTTTTGTAAATATTTCAAAATTTATCATACAGCCTCACAGGTTTATTTGACTTGAATATTACTGAAGAGCTGACTACAATTTTTTTTTCAAAGATGCTTGAATTTGAAAAGGTTGCTAACACACAGCATTGAATGTGCAGAATTGAGAAATTACAATGTAAGGCAAAGGCAAATTTTTCAGTGGGAACTGAAAAGTTTTAGTTTTTACATTTTCAGAAACGAGTTCTGCAAGTTTTGTAGACATATGTACATGGAGCTGTCCAGTATGAATATTGTAAAAAAGTAATTTGTAAAGTTGCACACCGCATATTATTATTAACACTACTGTGCAGATGTATTAGGTGTGTATTAAACAATTTACAATGTACTTAAGTGCAAACATACATGTACATGTACGAGGTGTACATGCATATTTCTGAAGTGTCAAAGAACATACATGTGCCTTTGCTCCTACATGTAAAACAACAGCAATTGAGTAAAGACACACATGTGTTTGAGCCATAAATCTGTCCTGCCCAAATTGAGTCTGTGGGGACCAATGACAGACAAAATTCCTACCAGTTGATTCACAATGAGCAACACAAGGCTGGTGTTTGTCTCCTCGCCTCAAGGGGGACCGGGAGGGAGGGAGGACCACCACATCACCAGACTGTTTATTAGTCTACCTGCTCTAATCAAGACATTGCCATGGTAACCACAAGTGACCTGTAAATGAGTGGGGCAGGTCAAGTCAGTTGACCTCCGACCCGACCTGTATTGTGCGGTGCACATGTATTCAGCGTGACATGTTTCAGACACTGTTCAATGCCAGATGTGGACAGAAGACTTGGCCATGATTTGTTACGATTTGGAACAATTTGCACTCCCCCACATTAGTCTGAATTTATTGCCCCGATGTTTCGATGTTATCAACAGGGAGGTTTGATTGGGTTGCCTTGGCAATGCAGAACAACCCCCTGGATGCCAGAATGCATGCCAGACAAGTAGACTTCTATTCTACATGTAAACAAAGATTACATGGAAGTGAGAAATGTCTGAAATCTGATGTGGAAATTGAGTCACAGTAAAGTTTGTCTGCAATGTGTATGATAACAATGGCAGCAATTACATGTACTGGGTACATGTTCATGTACATGTACATGTACAACACGAATTAATGTAACTACATGTACAATGTACATGCATTTACTGTGGAAAGATACACCTCAATCCTTTTTGGGATGATTTTTTGGTACCCTCTCCAATCCTACATCCAACAGATTCCCACGACAGCAAAGTGTGAGCCTGCTAAATTCCAACAAAATCCAACAACAAAAATGACAGGTCTTTTAGTTCCTACTCCGATCAATAAGTTCCAGCAGAAAATGCCTTTGGATATTGTTGGATTAAGCATAGTTAAGGTTAAAAGAGGAATTCTCAGTATGAAGGTAATGTTGAAATCATCAAACCTGTTTGAAAAGTCAACCTTTGCATGAACCCGAAGAGTATTTATATTTTTCATCCAATTACACGAAAAGTCACTTGACCTGATCTAATTTGACCTGTTCAACTTTATGGGCCATTCATCCCATTTGTTGGACAGACTTCAAACTTGGCCTGGTGAATTTCTCATTGTTATAAAAAAAAAAAAAAAAAGAATTTTTTTCCCAAACCCAATCCTCTTTGCATGGGAGAATTGGCATTAGGGTCCATGAATCAACGTCCAGTAATTTCCAATTTTTAGGCATTTTTCATCCGGTTTCTTCCCACGCACTGCCTCACTGCTTATTCCAGTTAATTTTAAATTACATCCAAATTCAAATGAACCATCAACTCTTGTCTTTCTTCTTGAAGTAATTTTTCTTTTTCATAGATTTCCTTTTCTATTTCTTCTTTGTGTCGCTCTCACTTCGAGTGGCTTTGAAATAGGGTTGTGTGATGGGCGACTCTCATTTACCAAATTTGATGATATTCACATACAGTACTCGGTATATGTACACTGGGGGAAGTGTTAGTCTCAGTTTGTTTGGCATGGCGGTGAACAAAAGTAATACACAAAATAAATTTTGCAAAACTTCAACTAATTTGTGACATTGTGAAAGACACTCCTCACTGCCTCACCTCACCAAGACATTGAAGGGGTACCTGTTACCGGTAGGATCAAGACAGTTCGTTGGCTATTTTGTTCTGAATGAGCCATTTGCACCTGAATTGACAGCATACATACTGCATACACTCCTCCTTACAGAGCTGAGATGGTCTAAGCATGGAGCTATATATAGCTCCATGGTCTGAGCATATTGTTTTAGGCTATGGAATGCTTTATGGGTTAATTTAGTAGGTGTCATAGAATGTAAAGCACTTTGATATTCAGCACTTTCTAATGACCATTTTTGTTAATAATACAAGACAAAAGAGGGCTCTATTGTTCCTTTTGTTTGGACTTACATGTAAACTTTTTCTCATTATGTCTCACAAGGTTTGTACGCAACAATCTTTCAAGGATTTGAGCTCATGCAGGTCCTCATGGTTATTTTTACCGCAGGTGACCCATTGTCCCAAGTCCTAATATACAAGATCAACTGTTGGACCCATCCCCATGTACATGTATGTTTACACATGTGGTAGAGAGACATGAACATAGAACCATGATAACACATGACCACATGTACATATGTATGTATGTCCACAGTTTATGGTTGATGTAATAATATACGGCACATGTGTACACGTACATGTATGCACATGTTCACAATATGATTGATGTACATGTACATGTAATATGTAGCACTGGTTATTGTTTTGCTGGAAAACAAAATTTCTAAATAAAAAACAGATTGTGTTGAAGGAATGAAATGTATAGATTTCGCTGCCCTTCCACCTGGTTCAGTCTTTGACACAGTTTATCACTACCTTTGAATGTCCCCCTTGAGACACAACTGGCAATGTGGGTGTGTCATTACTACATTCAACCACTCCCCGGTGACTACTCAGCCTCATATTATAAATGAAGGGGATTCTGCCTTTTCTCTAAATTCAGTTGGAATTCTCTACATGCTGTACATGTAGGTGAAGAACTCACACATGTACAATACTGCTACTGCTAGCATGGTACATACATGTAATGGGAGCATTCAATTTTAAATTGGGCCCAGATTGTGGATATCCATCCTCTTCTGTCCACACATTTTGCTTGAATGGTTTGAAAATGTTGTAAGAGATGGAACTTTCTTCCGAAAGATGTACATTTTCTATTGGGGTTACAATATCAGTCACTGGTGAATTATGATTTTAAATACAAATTCAGTTACAGTGTACATTGTAATTACATGTACATTGTATATTTGAATATATTGGGCGTTGGATGTACATTTACATATGTATGTACATCACTGGTAAAAGTTATTCACAAATGCCATTGATGAAAGTAAAACATTGTTTGGTCTCAATTTGTGCTTTTGTGTATTCGTGTTTTTATCCGTACAAAAACGTTTTTCTGCATTTTAATTTGCAAGCATATTTCAAGCAGTTTAAAACCCCACTATGCTGCTATGCCTTATTCCGTTCTGGAAACTATCAACCCTTTAGAAATTTTTTTTTTCTACATTGGACTTTGTCAAAAACCATTTGAGTGTTTCTACTTCCTGTTCAGGTACCACAAGAGCTCCCCGCGAAGGCGAAATCGACGGGGTGGACTATAAATTCCTGTCGGTGGATGAGTTTATGGCGCTAGAGAAGAGCGGGCATCTTCTCGAAAGCGGCGTGTTTGATGGTAAGGAAATAACAAAAATAGGTTGAATAAAAAAAAAGGGAACGAAACTTTTCAATCCCATTAATTGAACATGATTCTTCCCAAGGGTATTGTAATTATTCACCGTTTATTATGTACTTAATTTCTCTGCCATTAAAGGGAATATACATCATTTGCTTTTGCTGTAATTTTCAGAAATGGATGGAATTGGGGGGTTGGAAATGTATAGCAAATATAGTTACACTGACTTTTTTGAGGTTTTGGGTTCGAAGATGCTATAAAAACCAAGAAAAATAATCGTTTTCCTGTAGTCTGGTTCCCTGACTCCATATAAGAAGAAACATATAAGAAGAAACAGAGCAGTTTACATACATTGGGGAATTGTAAGGTCAGGGAACCAGTCTAGCTGGCTCGTACCCGTTCATAGGTTTGTAATCGATTGCAAACAAGTGCGATGGTCAATTGGGGCCAGTATTTGAAAAAAAAGCCAGTTTTTTCCAACGCTGGTCGGCCGACCAGCGTTGGAAATTGATACAAAAATACCACTTTTCTTGAAAATGACAGTAGGGCCTATACCAGGTGCCATGATTTTACAGGATGCTTTACACTGTCATTCACCAACAGTCCAGCAAGGTATTTCAAAATGATTTGGTAGTTTTATTTTTTGATGTTTGCAAATGTTGTATTTTCCCTTTAAGCTTTGCATTGAATTTGCCCATTCCGGTTCTCCTTTCAAACTTTGGAGGTCTCTCATCCAACGTTAATTAATGAAAATAATTTGGCCATTTCAATGGAGTTTCACAATGCATTCGGCTTGAATACCGTAATGTTCAATGTCTGCAATTCAATATATCATTTATCAAAGCTGTGTGATATATTTTTTTTTGGTGGGGTGATCTGGGGTGGGTATCCCAGAATAATGTTTGAATTCAATTGTAATATGGCAGTGTTCAACGTCTGTGATTCAATATGTAATTTACAAGTTATTAAGCTATGTGATACAAAGAGTCAAAGGTCAAAATAGGTCAAATTTCAGAACAAGCTCAAATGACAACAGTAGCACTGTTAACATGTTGGCCTTGGTGAAACATTTAAAAATGTCCATGGTGACCTCTTCATCTGACCTTCAGCTATAGGGTCAAAGGTCAAAATAAGGTGAACACGCATTTGGTGGCTCGCAGCTTCGGAGATCCGATCGAACTTGTTTTTTTGTTAACTTCCAACTGGCTCATAATTATGTCATGCTTGTCCTTAAAGGGAACAAGAAACAAAGTGTTCTTCGGAACAATATTTGTGCAACTTTCTACTAAATATTTGACATCCCTTTTTAGTCTATTTTATTGAAAAGTTCACCTCTTTAAACATGAAAAAAAATTCTATGCTGTTTTGGACAACTGAGGGCGCTGTTGCTGTGGTGTCATTTCAGTAAGAGTAGGAAGACATTATCCAGTTTAGGAGTTCCTGTTCAAATTGCGAACCCAAACATTTGCTCATTGAAAGTGAAAACATCTGTGAGAAAAGTTTGCTCAGTGGCTTACTGTTATGCATTGACACAACAAATCACCTCAGAAAAGAATATTTACGACAGCAAAAATCCACAATTCTGGCAACTTTTGGTGTTGAAATAACTGTAACATTGAGGTTTCTGCCCGAAATGACATCACACTTTTTCTCACGAATGTATAGAAATTGGCTTTAGCATAAAAACAAAAAGGGCACCAAATTACTCTTGAAAATTGCAAATAGGGTTAAATGGGACGCGAAGGTGCGATTTTTAAGGATTGCATCAAAAATTACATTACATGTACATGGGCTCTTTAATTGCAATGTTGAGTCTGAGAAGAACGTCCTATGCAAAGAAACCCTGTTTAAGAACCAGTAGCATGTATGGCCTTGTAGACAGCATGGTGGCTGGGGTACTTGTAAGGAAGGTTTGATCTTGAGGCTTGGAGCCCTCCCGTGGTGCTCCCTGTGTACTCTGGCGGAGGGCAGCAATACTTTGGTTCCAAGGAGTTGCTTTGTTTGAATTTTCATCCATATTCCCACATGGTTGTTTCCAGCAACGACATGCTTGCAAGAAAGATCAATTTGTCTTTTCAAATTTTGAAGTCGTGTCAGCATATTTTGTATTGAAAATCTGAACGTTTGGGTTGTTTGTGGATTGGAGCTGTTTATTCTTTGCCTGGATTATGTTCGGTTGTTTTCATGTTTTGTAAACACAACATGTGTTGCTGTCAATGAAACTTAATATCTGATATACTTTGGCTTGGTTTTGACCGTGGTCGTTATGATTACCTGTGATTTCCATGTTTCAACTATAAAAGGTAATATTCATTTTTTTTCTCAGTGCAAACTTTGTATACTCTTTGTTTTTTCTCTTTTTTTCCAGTTAAAAAGAAAAATATGAATCTTTAGTGATTTTCCTTTTTTTTCTGAGTTCGTTTCAGTCCTTACTTTTTCTCCTTCAAAATTACATGTATGTTTGCTTTGTTTGTTTACTTATTTAAGCGTGTTTGCTTAATCAGGGATTTGCTGGTACATGTATTAGCATTATGTTTTATGTTGAGTATGTGGTGTGAGAATAATAAAACTTGTAAAACAATACTGGATTTAATTACCAAATGAAAGGCAATGCGAGGAAGATGAAGCAGGTACCAGTATAATATTAATGTAACTCTATACTCAAGCCTCTCCTTATTTGAGAATTTACTGTCTGGTTTATATCTACAGTGGTCATTGTTCAGTTGCCGGTGTTATAGTTGCATTCCGTGTTGATGAAAACCGATGCCTTGTGGAGACCCAGGTATACATGTAATGTTGGAACAAAAGATTGTACAGGTCTCCACAAGGCAATTTCTAAAGGTGAATAGGTCTCCACAAGGCAGGCATGCAACTTTTCCTCGCATCAGCTGATTCCCTCTTATTTCACTTCCAATGAGTGCCATTGAAAATAGAAAAAAACACTGTACAAAGTCTTGGAAAGATTTGAATTTCCTCTTTTTTGTGACTTCTCAGTTGCATGCCTGACAAGGATTTCACGACGTAGATTTGGATTTTACTCAGAAACTAGGAATTTCCAAGGTATACTTAGGAGTCGCAAATTTAAGTATTTTGTGTACGTAACTGTAAGGGATATTTGGTTGGAAGTTCAACCCAGGAAAGTACATGTAATTCTGGTTAAAATAGGAGCATTTTTGAAATAGCTTTCGACCCTCTCACGATTTTGTACACGAGAACATGCCATGTCTCCACACGGATACAAATTTGAGAATGCTTTTCAACAAATTAAAACAAAATTCTCTTAATAAATTTTCAACTTTTATGTGGTTCCCCCCCCCCCAAAAATCTCTTTTTTTCCTACCTTTTTCGGACGTCTAAGAAAGGGTTTTATTTTGGACACAAACAGATCCACTTTGCCAGCAGACTGGCTACTGGTCCATACATTATTGATACTGATGGTGAGGCGGGAACCAGTGTACCCCGCAGGAACGGAATTATTATCGGGCCGCAAGTGATTCAAAATGTGTAATTATTCAGCCTTGGGCTGATTTTTTTTAAATTTTGTTACTTTTTGGTCGATGTCTCAATTAACACAAAATAGCCATATTGTATTGCTTAGAACAAGAAAACAGAAAAAAAAACTTAGAAAAAGAATTGATTTTTCAGCATGACACTTTAATAAACAAAAGCCCATGGAATACAACTGTAAGGGAGAAGAACCCATGGATAACGCTATTTTCAACAGCCCGGGACAAGGTCAGAATATTACCCTTTTAAAAGCCAGTGGTTTTTCAAAAGGTTTTCGCTGACCACCAAGTTAATTTTTAATTTAGATGACCCAAAGCGGTTAAGGACAATTTTTTTTTTACAAATGATGGCAGACTCTGACAGCTTACTTGAACTAATATCAGTTGACATTGTTTGTAAAGCCTGATTGCATTTTCCCTGCTGGCCAGGTCGTCCACTTCAGCGTCACTTAACTTGACCACAGGGCCAGTGGATTAATGGTTAATTTTTCAAAGAATTTAGATTGGCAGAACTGATACCTCACAGCACTAAGAGTTACAAGTACACATGTATATCAGTGCCCTGAGTCCAGTATAAAATAATAAAGTGCTACGTGTACGACATTGTTTAATCACATTTTCAAAAAGGGCTATGAATATTTACATTTTCGAAGTCCCTCCCCCCCCCTAAAAAAAAAAAAAAAAAATCACTGAAATCGACTCTTCCAAATATGTTTCTGTCAAAAAATGTGATGCACGAGTCGTTTGTCAACCTTGGTCAAAAAAAAAATTATTACAGATTTCAAAAGAGCACAATCTCAGCATTACTGCTGTAAAAACCGCACGCTGGTACCATCTTTAGTTAAAAAATTGTGGAAGTCAGAACACCAAGAGATGTGATGAAGTGGCCCTATTTTGGCCTATATCTCCACTTTCAACTTCCCCACAAACGACTCATTTAGCTTGATCACATCACATATGTTATTCCACCCAGCTCAAAACATAAGGCCATGTATGAGACGAAAATCGAACGTCTAATTGTCCATACATTAAGTATCGGTCTGTGTCTTGAGGTTACATTAAATAGACATTGATTATTGGGAAGGCCACCTCACAATTTCCCTGTCCTTCTTGAGGGGACGGCAGCAAATCAGGGATCTAATTGAGGGGTTTTCTGCTGCTAAGCGGGGAAATGGCCTCGCTCCGATATTGTATTACCAGACCTCACGGCCAGGGAGGGATTTGCCAGCTTTCAAGCATAATAGCCAAATGAATATATGGCAATTATTCTGGAGGCTGTTGCAAGAAAAGAGAACACTAGCAAATGTGGCTGTTGATGAGATACCGGTACATGTACATGTGGGCGTGTTCATCTATTCAAATCATCCAAGATTCCCAGCATACTTCCACGATTGGGGTCGTGTACAAAACATATGGGAGTCTTCCTAAAAAGTTAGAGTACAAACAAAAGAGGGACAAAAGGAGGTCCACGATCGACGGTGTGAACACGACTGCATGGTCATATGTGGCATTATGTTGTTTTTTAACTTTTTAAGTCTGCAGTGTTATAAGAATAGCTCAAATAATTCACGTCACAGCAACGTCACAGCAATTTTCGCTGTTTCAAATGACATTGCTTGAAGTATTTGACGGCTTTTGCATTCGCGATAACGCCGTGTTTTACCTGAGGTTTATACATTTGAATCATCTTTCCCTCTCTTACTGTAACAAAAAGGAACATACCAGTACCTTGTATGAGTAAACTGTGTGACTTTTGAAGTCAGTACTCAAAACTTCTATTTTGGCATCCAGTTTTCTGATATAAAATTCAAAACCCTGAACTTCTTTAATTAAATCATATATCCTTTTCTAATGTTAGGCAATATAATTTACTTGTTAATTATTGAAGATTCTGATTTCGAACTTGAAACTTGAATAAAATGTTTTTCTTGGTATAAGTACCATTGAGGCACCAAATTTTTAATTAATTATTTTTTCTCAATTGATTTGTTATTTTGAAGTAAAATATCTTTTTTATTCTTGATCTTCCTAGGTAACCACTATGGCACCCCCAAGCCGCCCGCCAAGCCACCCCTTGCCCAATCCCCTACCTCATCATCCTCCCCACCTCCCCCCTCCCAACAACCCCAGCAGAATAACTCCTCCAGCACCAACACCAGCCCCAAGAAGTCGGCCGCTCACCACCGGCCGGGGGCCAAGCCCTCGGCCCCGGGCAAGCGCCAGCGCAACAAGTCCACCATCGAGGCCACCACGCTCAACTCTGACCCCCTGGACGAGGAAGAGCAGAGGCGGAGGGAAGAAATCCAGAGGGCGGAGGAGGAACTCGGAGAATTACCGCACGACTGGGAAATTGCATTCACCGACCAGGGAGACATGTATTTCATTTAGTAAGTGTGTGGATGTTGGACTTGGTCATGAGCCAGTAAGAAAATTTACTACGCACTACGTCTTGTCAGTGTGCTAGACCCCAACCTTGTTTCCATGGGTAAAATCTTGCTGTGCCATGTTGGTTCCCATTATACCTTACGCGATCTTAACCCCTGGAATTGTGTAATTTAAATGTGCCAAATAGTGGCACATTTAAATTAGTTCTGCAGTCGATGTATTTAATGCCCGACGCAGTGCTTACAATTTTGGAAGTTTTTTTTGTAGAATCAATCCTTTCAAACTTGACATTTCAACATCGCGTTATCTAGCAAGAATTGATGATAAATGTACATACCTCTGTCGTCCCTTTACAACACAAAATACATGGGGTTTTTTTGGCGAAAACTGGAGCTTCCAGATTCCATATCGAAAAAGCATTTCGCAGTCTTGAAAAGATGTTCCTACGTGACGTGCAGGAGATAGCACTGGAGCGTATATAGTGCGCGCAGTCTTCCAAATACGCGCACAGTACGCTCTGAATAGCCGGTCAGCGTTGTTAACGCATTCCTCTCGGCCAGGGGTTAGTGAAGGAACGCCGACGCGCCCATGAAGTCGAGGCACTGGATACGTTTCATTGAACTTCATAAGAGTCCAAATTTCATGTGACTAGTGTTTAACACCAGCCAGCCATGTCTTTATTAACTGTTGAAGACCGGCCACGTGACATACTCTCGACCAAGAGGAATGGGGTCAAACTGTCTTAGGTATTTTAAAGAATATAAATTACATCTTGCACCTTCAAAGGAAGCACTTGGTAAAAGAGAATTATAGGTCTTGAATTACCAGTTGTACTTTCTTCAGTGGTGCTCAGTACTGTAGTCGTCTCTTCAACTGTAGTTGACTCTGGAGTAGTTGTGTACACAACAGTGGTTGTCACCTCCTCAGTAGTTGATGGTGCCTTAGTAGTGGATGGTACAGTAGAAGTAACAGTAGTACTCGCAACAGTGGTTCTAGCCTCTGTCGTGGAGGCTTCTGTTGTTGGGAAAATGATCAAGTGTTTTTCGCTTGTTATCGTCAAAAGTATAAAAGACAAGTTTCTTGCATATATTAAGCTATTAATTTTACCAATTTCTTTTCCGTATGTTTTTTTCCCTGGACGATTGTAATGCAGATCATTCCAGGGAGTTCTCCGAATATTTTAGGCATTTTCATTTCTTTATTAGATGTTTTATCTTCAGCATTGTATATAAACATGCCGTAATATTATATGTCTGGGACAGCATGTACATGTATAACCCACTTAGCCAACGAATGTCAAGTCATTCAATCCTCAAACTTCCCCAAACAGCCCTAGCACTCAACAGTTTTATTGATTTATGGAGTAAATACAATGTAATACAATTTCATACAAGTGGTAAAGGGTTCAATCCCCTACTCGTAAGGAAATGCTCACAGCCAAACAGCTATGTGTTGACATGCTCAGTAGGTGGAGGAACCTAGATTGTCAGCTGCTTGCCAAAGAGGGCATGTCAGGCTCCAAGACTCAAGCGGAATTCAAACTCACAAACCAGAAAACACGGAAAGAACAAAAACAGTCTGTCTAACCATTCCAACATCAGACCCAAATGCCACATGATGTCATATCTAACCTGTTGTAGACTGCACTGTGGTGACTTCCTTTGTGGTAGATTCAGGGGTAGTGGTCGTTGAAGGTGGGGCAGTTGTTGAAGGTGGGGCAGTTGTTGAGGGAGCCTCAGTAGTTGTCACACGAGTAGTTGACTTCTCCGTTGTACTTGGAGGACCTATAAGATACAGTCCACAAAGTTTCAATTTGAGTTGGGTGAAAACAAAATAATCTTTTGCTCTTTTTTGCTCATTACTGGTCTTTATTTTCTAAAAAATCTCCTGATATATTCCATATATAAGGGTCATAATATAAATTAAATCTTGAACCTTCATGGAAGCACTTGGTAAAAGAGAATTATTTGTTTTGAATTACCAGTTGTACTTTCTTCAGTGGTGCTCAGTACTGTAGTCGTCTCTTCAATTGTAGTTGACGCTGGAGTAGTTGTGTACGCATGGATGCACTATATTCTCCTGTGTACAGCGAACGATACTTTTAAAGCTAAATGAACTGATGTGCGAGTCTAGGGTCATTACGCGTGCGCTGCTCCATCGCAATCGCCATGCTAGTGCTTACACGAATGTATGCATCCTACGTTCAAAGTAGGTCAACACGTGTGCAGTATTGTGATGTGAGTATATATGGTGTATTGAAATCATGTCATATTTTTTTCAGGCCCTGGAACAAAAACCCACCGGCATCCCTCTATAAACAGTGTGTCTAACAGAAAAGACTGACCGCAATTCTGTTTTGTTCTGTTCACAACCACACAGTCATGTGACGGAGACCACCCAATGGCTGGACCCCAGGCTGGAGCACAAGCCAGCCAAGGACCTGCTGGACTGTGAAGACGACGGTGAGCACATTCCTCATGCTAACTCTCTGTCTGACAACCAGGGTTTGTATTTTTGATCAGGATTTTATTTTTTGGCCTGTTGCATGCTGTCACTTGTCACCCATGTGTGCCTGCAACCACCCATTCAACCGTAACCACCTAGGCCCTTTTTTGGCTAGGATCCATCCTCAAGCCTTCAAAATCCTCCAGCTGCCACCATGTTAAAGCTAGCTACAGCCTCAATCCTCCAGAATCATCCATTATAGCAGGAGGTAGGCGTATAGCAGGAAGTACGCACAACCAATTTTACTCTAAATGTGCACAAAGCCGTAGCGTCTTCGCTCGAGCGTCGGGCGTCGTCAGTCTGTTAGAATGTCTCTCCTGGTAGTCTCTCCCAACTTTCCCTTTCTTACCGTTGAGGGGGTACTTCACGGAGCCCATAAACCAGATCCTAGCTCAATAGCCTAGAATCCACTAGCTAGAGTGCAAATCTGACAACCGCACTAAGAAGCCATGGCTGAGGTGTCGCAGTGCTTGCTTGTCATGGGTCAAGACGTCGTTGTAGATGCACCATAACCGGGCCACCGCCGCGAGAAGGCGTTATCAAGACGAACTGCTATCACCAACGAACCGCCAGCAACAACGTCTTGGGAATATTCTTGCGGTTGTACAATGTGTGCGCACTTGTTTTGCCTGATATAGCAGCGGAGATTCTAAACCTTTCATATTACTCCAAAGCCAAACTCTTAAATTTCTTCCAGTAGCGTACAAGATGCAGCAAGACTTTTGTGCAACTCCATGGCAGCTCTGTTGTACGTAGTATGCGTGGGACTGAAAATAGACCGTTATTGACTACAGAAGTAGCGCATGTGCACTAGTTTCCCCGTTTTTCAGGGGGGGGGGGGGAGATTTTACAAGATGCCCAAGACGTTGTTGCTGGTGGGTTGTGGGTGATAGCAGTTCGTCGTGATAACGCGCTCTCGTGGCGGCGAGTTATCGTGGTGGCGAGTTATCGCGGCGGTGGGTTGTTGAGTATCTACAGCAACAACAGCGTCTTACCCAAGACTACCGGTAAGTGCTTGCATGCATGTTGCACATTTTGTAAACTTGAGCATGCACGATTTGGTATTCCCATTTGTTGAAATGGGCATAGAATGCACACACGCCATTAAGCTTGGTACTGTCTTAGTAATGTCTTCTATTTGAGAACACTGGATGAGTCCACATGCATGGTGCATGAGATGATGGTGACAATGATTTGCTCTCTGCCGCCTTAATGTCTCCAAATGTAGATGGAAATGCACATTGGACCACATTTATTCAATTCATATCACCGCATTAGAAAGAGGATGAAATTAAATTGTGCTGTTCATCCTTTGACAGATTTCATTCTTAAATAGGTTTTTGTAGTCAGCAGTTAACACCCACCAAATAATTTGCCACTGTCTATTTTTGTTATTTAGTTATTTGCATACATGCACTTGTAGCTTACATTACTTTTTTCTGTAGGGTCTGCTTGTAGGCCTGTGGTTTTAGAAATTTCTTGAAGTAAGGATGTCTGGGAATCTTAACTCACCTGAGGGGAAAAAAACCCCAACACACTAAATTATTGATATTAATGGCCTTGTCATGTCTGGGATAAAGTGCATAGTCCATGGGCAAAACATCAAAACGTGCGCGGCTTTTAGTGGTTTGAATAGGAGTCATTGGATACATTGTGTTAGCTACATGTCCATGTAGCTTCATTGTGACATTAATGTATTGACTTCCTCCATCAACTCATTGTTTCTTCATTCATCTCCATGTTGCATGATTCATAAATGGTAGTTGATTCTCATTCGGACAGCACCAATGCTCATCATATACATGTTTTCCAACTCACCGCTGTTAAAGTTATTGTCAATCTTAAAGACATATGGGATCATTTGCTTTTCATGCATTTTGTTTGTTTCCAATAATAACACCACTGGAAATTCAAAGAAGAAGGTTCAAAACCTGAACTGTTGAAGTTTCAGCTCGGTGGATATTACACTTTCTGAGAAAACAGTGAAAAAGACATGCACAACCTTTTGATCACGAAACAAGATTTCATCAGTAGCACTGTTTATTCCAAAAATCAGTCAATTGACTGATCGTTGGAAATCAACTACATTTTTTGATTTCTTCTAAATGACAGCAAGCCAAGCCATAATTTCAAAGGGTGTTTAGTAGCAGTACGATCTTTAATCCAAGTATGCTTTTGGATACAAATTTGGTACGTTACTTTTGGGGTGTATGCAAATGATCCTATATTACATGCCTTTAAAACTATCACAGTAGAAATCAAATGTGCATTCATGTATTTACAGCATGAAACAGTGCATGAAACCTGTGCCAAGAAGTTCCAAGAAGTAAAAAGCAAAGCTGTTTGTCATTAGGAATGAAACGTTTTATTCACAACATTGTTTGCTACATGTAAATCAAAAACATGGGAAAGAATGTTGCATCCTGACGCCACTTTTTTCATCATATAATGATCTCAGTGAAAGTCATTCATTGCAAAAAATGTTGAAAACACATAAATCTGGGACTGAGAAACATTTTTCAAATACTTTGAAAATGCACTTGAGTCTCCATAGACTTTATACACAACCAAATAAGTGTTGTCTGGATACTAAATTCCTTTCCAAAACACAATGTGCCTGCTCAGTCGTTTCCCAAGCAAGATTGATCGATGAAAATCACACTTCAAAGTAAATGTGCGTAGTGAGATTTGTTTTAGGAGTGGTCCAAGTGGCTCCACTATGTGCTGATGTACAATGTATGCGAATTCTGTGAAATGTTCATCAGATTTTCCTGCGAAGGAAATTTGTGCGTGTCTTGAGTTTCACCATGGAAATACTAGCTGTAAATTCACAACCGCGGGGTATAAAGTTAATGAATTGAGACAGAATATGCTGTGGCAATCTTTCTTAATATCCAATTTGCACAAACCGTTATAGCTCGGCAGATAAATGATGGGATTGTGCCTTTGATGGTATTTGCATGTTATTTGGCACACAGTCAGAGTGTGTCATGTGAAAGTTATTTGGCTATGGCCCCAAAAAAAAGTCTCCGGTTTATGGTATGCGTGCGCGTCGCCGTAGCCATGCGCGTCGGCAAAATGAAAAAGGTTTTTTTTCAATGAAAGATGATATCTCAAACCGCCAAACTCACTGGTTTGACTGGAATCCTGCTGCAGCACAATTTTAACGTGTTTTTAGATTGGGTTATGGTCGAGAATAAGCTTGATGTGGCCTCTCTGGACTCCCATATTACACGTATTTGCACTAAGTTTAGTCGGGCACCATTTGCAGTCATCAGCCGACATTTGAAGCAAAAAAATCAGGTAAAAAAAAAAAAAAAAAGCCACGTCGCCGCACCACTTTTTGGGCAAGCTCCATACCAGAAACCGGAGACTTTTTGTTTTTGGCCTATAGGGCCATGGCAGATTTGTCCTTTGATAAAAAAAAAACTAGGTAGAATAGCAAGCATGGCAGCCATTAAAAAAAAAAATATGAAAATTGCTTGTTATTCTACCTGTATAAGAAAAGTATTTATGAACGGGGGTTGAAGTTACAATAAGTCCATTGCATCACATTGGTCTGATACTGATACACACAAAAGGTCCTATAGTGTTGGAATCTGTGAAGGTTCAATACCCTCTCAAACAAGAAGACAACAGATTTATTACATGCTTTCAACTGGTGAGCTCAAGAAGGAAGTAACACACCACTCACATTCAGACATATAATAGGATCATCATCCATTACAGATGCCTAATCCCTTGCCACTGCACTTCTTCCTTGTTTATTCACCGCAGTAATATCACAGAAACCACCAGCAAGATGCGCAGGACGGCTGTGACGCAGAGTTGATGAGAAACAAAAACAAAAACATGCTCTAACAGCGCTGTGAAAGTTGCCAGTGTTTTTTTCGTTACCGTATTGTTTCTGAATCATGGCGTTATTTTTGTATGTTACAGAACTTCCTCACGGATGGGAAAAGATTGACGATCCCCAGTTTGGGACCTACTTCATTGAGTAAGTTTCATTCTTATTTACGTGGTTGTTTTGAAGTTTCAGTGGTAGTTGTGTCAGCCTTTTGAAGGTTTTTGTCGCACATAATTGGTCTTTCCACACTAAAGGGGTACAAGAGTGTGACATGAGGATTTGGAAATGACAAGAGGATTGGGAAATGAAGCAGGATAATAATATTAAGTGGTTTGTCCCCTTTTCCCTTGTGCATTTCCACCCCATTGTTGAAGTTATAGTCCATCATTTGTAAATTGTGCATTTTGTTTGTTTGAAGCAACAAACCTGCTCAAAATCTAAGGAAGGGTGCTGAACAACTAACACGATGAACTTTCAGCTCAGCTTCAGCACTCAATTGTGGAAATGCCCACGTCAATTAAATAAAGGGAATTTCTATTTGCAGACAATTGAATTTTTTGGTCAGACAGAGAAAACTTTACTGAAGTGGATTTCATCTATTAACAGGCGTGACATATTATGACGTCATGCTTTGTTTATATGCACTTTCTAATGTTCGCATGGTGGCTTTTATCCCCACCCAGCTCCCATAGAAAAGCGCCACAAATCAAAGTGTGATGTCTTGTGTCCATGGGCGTCGCCAGGATTTTTTCGGGGGGGGGGGCAAAGCAATTTTTTCTCCAAAATTCCTTAATTTTGCATTATATTTTTGCATATTTTATCCATTTGGAGAATCCATGAAGAGCTAATCTCATCAAGTTTCACTTTTTTATTTTTATACATTTTAAGAAAACTAATTCTCTGTGTATCATAGCTTTAAAACCTGTCTGTTTCAATATGAGTCATTTTCAAGGTTCAATAATATGTGATACGCACATTGACTTGTGTAACCACTTGTTTTGTAAATCTGAAACCAGGCATAAAGTTTATAAACTTGTTGATAGCAAATTTTGAAAGAAAGTCTTAAAAAGTCCAAAGTTAAATGTGTTTCTTTTCCCTTCCAACTCGTCAAATATCTGTGATATGCTTAGGTAATGAACAACAATGCTTTTGCTGTGATTTTTTTTTTTTTTTGAAATTGACGGATTTGGAGGTTAGAATGTTATAGCAAAATATTGTTACACTGACCTGTTAAAAGTTTTGTGGTCGTAGATGCTGGAGAATTAAGAAGAAATAAAATGTTGTTCTTGTAGTCTGGTTCCCTGACCATACATGTACTTCAGACGAAAGGGAGCAATTTATATACCTCAGAGAATAGTCAGGTCAGGGAACCAGACTAGCTGACTTGCACCCATTCACAGGTGCGTAATCCATTGCAACAAAATGTGGACTAACTCAATTTGATACTTGGGGGGCAGTATATGAAGAAAAAAAAAAATTTTCCAACAATGGTCGGCCGACCATAGTTGGAAATTGATATAAAAATTCCACTTTTCTTGAAAATGACAGCACACCAGGTGCCATGATTTCACAGGATGCTTGAGACTATTATTCACTCACAGTCAAGTAAGGTATTTCATAATAATTTGGTACTTTATTTTTTGTATGTTTGAAAATGTTATATATCACCTTTAACAGCTTTCAAAATGAAAATTAAACAAAGTGAAATAGAAACCAATAAACCATCAACAATCACGTAAATTTCAGAGTATGGTTTACTTATGATGTGGGGTAATTCCTAGCAATGTTGACACAAGCAAAGCAGTCCCTTTTGCCTTCTGCAATCCTGAACATGGTGTGGTCAAGCAAAGTGTTGATCCTGATTTACACTACTCAAACAACACAACCAGGTGTAAAAGAGTAACTCCGCAGCATTCACTTTCGGACGGGAGCACATATTTTTTTTTTCGTATGCAAGTGTGTTTTACCTGCCGAACCATTTGGATCATCATCCCGGACAGCATGACAGCAAATAATGCTCTCAGTTTGAGACTGATCTTTCTACTGCACTGTTCATTTTGAGAGGAAAGTGATTTTTGGGTCACAAGATTGGGATTTCAAAAACCGGTAACTTGCGGCGGCAACTCTGTCAACTTGGAATTTCTCCAAACGACGTTTTGCCCATGCGGACTTTGGATCAGTTAGGAAGTGCATCATCTGGTTTTTAATCGGATACTGTTATGAAAATCTCAGTTCAAGGTAGATGTGTATCAGTTGTAAAGAGACTGTCGGTGAGTTCTTCGAGTATTTGTAAGCTGCACTGAGATTTTGGTATTATGACCTTGAATTAAAGTGAGCGTTGCATCATCGCATCACCCAATCATCTAAGTATCCACACCTGTCACCGACCAATCGGAACTCTCGGTAGGAAAGCCTGCAGCGCATGAACCAATCACCAGCTGTGTTGCATGTACCATCTGTCCACTCCAAGATTTCTTGTCTGACGGCAGTAGCAATGGCGTCTGAGTTGAAGTTGCCCATGGACGCCCATAGCCAATTGGATCGCTTTGGTGCCACCGTGTCCGCCCGCCTGTCCGTCATGGGCAACAATCTCCGGGAATGTATCACCCAGGCCCAGTCGCGTACCGACGAGAGGATCCTCGCCCTGGAAAGATCCATTCAGGAGACCGATAAGATGGTCCGAGAGTTCCGCGCAGAGATGGGGGAGTTGAGGACGAAAGTCGAGGATCTGTTCTGCGATTTGGAGTGCAGTGGTTACAATAGCCCAAAAGAGTATTTAGCCTTTTTCGAGCAAAACTCATTTTGGTAAATGATTTCATGTTCTGAATTGAAGGGATCTAATACCATGGGTAGGACCAGGGAAAGAAGTGTTGAGTGTCTTTTCGTGAGCCCAATTTAGGGACACTTCAAAGCCGTTTCCCTGTTAGTGGTTTGATGTGCTCAATTCTGTTCATGACGCTTATCAGTTTTCCAGAAACAAATGTGTTTTTTTTTATACACATGCAAAGGTAGTATCGAGAAGTACATGCATAACAAAATACATATTTATCGCAGGTGCTGTTATGTACAATGTAGGTATTCTCAGGATATCGAAGGAAGAAAATCAACTTGATTCAGATTGATTTCCAAGATTCAGATCAAATTTCACAATCTAATACCATACAAGGATATTGACATATTTGGGAATCGCCAACTTAGGGCTCAATAGGTAGAACACCGGAACGTCTATCCAGAGTTCACAGGTTCAAGCCCTGCCTCCAGTCACTTAGTTCGTTCATCTTTGATAAAAATTTAACCTAATACCATCTAAACTAACCTTCTTCTTTTTCTCTGCTTGGTGCCTCCTCCCGTTCTAGTCACATCAACCGCAAGACCCAGTACGCCAATCCGGTCCTGCACGCTAAGGAGGAAGCCCAGAGGAACGACGCCAACAGGCCAGACGGCCGATACTCGACCACCCTCCCTCGCTCAGCCAGGAGTAGCCAGAGCTCCCTGCAGGCTGGTCCCCAGCCGTCCCGGGCGCTCAGTGAATCCAACATCCAGGAGAACGGCCACTTGGCACTACCGCAGCTGTCTACCTCCCCGGTCAAGACAACATCAGGTACTTGATATCAGGCTTGGGCGACTCCCAACAATCTCTTGGAATCGATTCTCGACTCCGACCAGGAGTTCAGATTTAGTTCAGAATTGACTTAAACTTTCCCTGGTTTCCCTAATTTTAAATTTTTTTCCCCTGTTCTGGATCCCCCCAACCTGTTCCCCAATTCCATTTCCCTACATGATTGGATCAAGCCAATACGTTAATCCCACAAGGTATACAGTGATTCTTAGGGCTGTCCAGTTCCGAATAATTTAGTATTCGAACACACGAAACTGCATTTGACCAAATATTCGGATATTTGAAACTGCCAGCTGCAACTGCGTGCCGTGCCGATCAAAAGTAAAAATTTACTTGCCAGTAAAAATTTGCGCGCGGCAATCAATATGGGTCGCTGTAGTGTTTTGCAGTAAGGCTTTAACCCTCTACAAGGATAGGAACAATGAAACAGTTACCGTCGACAAGAAAATGCAACCTGACAATAAAGTGCTGCACCTTTACAATAAAATAACGTCACAGATGTGTGTACATGCTTTGTATTTTTGTTTTTGAATATTCAAACCGGCAAAAAAGCTATTCAAATATTCGGTTGAGGATCCAATATTCAAATATACAGTATATTCGGGACAGCCCTACTGATTCTAATGAAAAGCACTTAGTTTGTGGATGCACCACGTGAGAAGAATTTCTTTTGAGAGTTTGTGTAATTCTTAGAGTAACCCTTGGAAAACTCAATGTTTCAGACCAAATATTCTGCTCATTGTAAAGAGAGTTAGATTCCACAGATTGTGATTCCGTTTCAACACGCACACAGATGCAGAATGGCGTGCCATGTTCACCAGCGAGCCCGACAAGCTGGAGGGTCAGCTGATCCGGACGGTACTGACCAAGAGCAAGAGAGGGTTTGGCTTCACCATCGTGGGCGGGGACGACAGCGAGGAATTCCTGCAGATTAAGAGCGTGGTGCCCACCGGCCCGGCCGCATCCAACGGGGTGCTGAAAACAGGTCAGTAGAGTAAGACAATGGAGAGGTTTTACAAGCGAACGGATACGGTTAGCGTGCCGGGTAGGTCATCAGCTTGTGGGGTTCTTGTGACGTCATATGCAAGTCGCTATCTGCGGCACAAATATATTGCTCACTAGGAAAAATGAGGGAGTGTTGTGAGTGTCCTTGCCTCTGTTCTCGGAGATTTGCTAAAAGTTTCTGTATGGCTTTTTAAATTTCCTTCTATAGGTGATGTTCTAGTGTTCGTCAAAAGTGACGCCACTCCCCAGCCTGTCAAGGTCTTGGGATACACACACCAGCAGGTGGTCACACTGTTCCAGGCTATCATGCCAGGGGAGCAGGTCCACCTACAGGTCTGCCGCGGCTACCCCTTGCCCTTTGACCCCGATGACCCCAACACGCACATCGTCACCTCCTATGCAATCTCGCCCACTTCCAACCAGCCCGGGGTGAAGATCCCCAGCACCCCGTCGTCCTCGTCGGCTTTCCGCAAGCACAACAGCCTGCCCCCGGACAAGATCCACAACAGCATTGGCCCGCCCAGTTACAAGGACGTCAACATGACCCACGTCTTCAAGCATGACAGTCAAGACACGCCCCCTCCCCCGCCCAGGATCTCCTCTGGTCATCCTCCCAACCACCACCACCACCAAGGGAACCATCGGAACGGGGACTCGGGTTCAAATCTCTCCCGGGACACGCACGTCAAGTCCCTGCCGGACCTGACGGCGCCCAAGCCTCGGGAGATGGAAGTCACCGGTTCCCCACGGGCCAAGACGCCGACGTTGTCCCTAAATCTCAAGCCGGACTCTCTGACGTTGCCTAACGATATCAACAGCAGGGGGAGCATGTCCAGTGAGCATCAGAGCGAGTCTCCGTCGAGCACGCAGCCGGAGATTCACGCAATTCAGTTTGTGAAGGGGAACCAAGGCTTCGGGTTCACTGTGGCCGACAGTCCATATGGGCAGAAGGTAAATTAAACAAATAAAGGTACAGTCCATTATTTGTAAATTGTGCATTTTGTTGGTTTGAAGCAACAAACGTGCTCAAAATCTGAAGAAGGTTGCTGAACAACTAACCTGATGAAGTTTCAGCTCAGCTTCAGCTGTATATTTCGAGAAAAACAACATTCTAGGATCACAATTTCAAATCAAATGTTGCTGAATCATGTTTTGAATTGGGCCGGAAATCAGCGTCCGAGACACGTTCTCACTGAGCTGATTGCAGCTACACAATGTCACGCACTGATCCCACGAATTATAGCAACCGCGCACGCGTGTGCGTCGTGTCAACGCTTGCACGCACTTCGCCGAATAAAAAAAAACGAACTACTAATGGAAATTTCAAATGATCGTTGGAAAGGCCTTCTTTCATTGATTTCTTCAACATGACAGCATGACAGAAAAAATAATTTCACAGGGAGTTTAGTCCCCTTACTATCTTTCAACTAAGTATGTTTTCAAACAATAATTACGTCAGTTACTTTTTGGATCGCTGTAAATGATGGACTGTAGCTTTAAATACATTGTAATATGCTTATATCGCGCTTTCCATCGTATCCACAATCTCAAAGCGCTTTTAAAATTATTCCCTGTTCATCAGGCCACAAGACCACGCGGCAACTGATATCAGCGCACACTCGATCCTCTACCCTCACTGGTACCGGTACCCTTTCATACTCCTGGGTGGAGAGAGGCAATTGTAGATAAGTGTCTTGCCCAAGGGCACAAACACCCATATTCCTGGCAGGGTTCGAACCCACACACCATCGTACATGAGTCAAACACTGTATCCACTGGACCATTTCTCAAAATTAGGAAAGCATGGTTGTTTATTGCAAACATGAATCACAGGGCGTAAATTTTCAATGTTAAAGGGAATATACATCATTTGCATTTGCTGTAATTTTCAGAAATGGATGGAATTGGGGGGTTGGAAATATATAGCAAATATAGTTACACTGACTTTTTTGAGGTTTTGGGTTCAAAAATGCTATAAAAACCAAGAAAAACAATCATTTTCCTGTAGTCTGGTTCCCTGACTTCATTTAAGAAGAAACAGAGTAGTTTACATACATTGGGGAATTGTAAGGTCAGGGAACCAGTCTAGCTGGCTTGTACCCGTTCATAGGTGTGTAATCGATCACAAACAAGTGCGATGGTCAATTGGGGCCAGTATTTGAAAAAAAGCCAGTTTTTTTCCAACGCTGGTCGGCCGATCAGCGTTGGAAATTGATACAAAAATACCACTTTTCTTGAAAATGACAGTATGCCAGGTGCCATGATTTTACAGGATGCTTTACACTGTCATTCACTAACAGTCCAGCAAGGTATTTCAAAATAATTTGGTAGTTTTATTTTTTGATGTTTGCAAATGTTGTATTTTCCCTTTAAAACCTTGATGAATAACACTTGACCAAAGTTTTGAATCTGCAGTACAAATACAGGTAATTATCTCCAAAACCATATCACATGAAGTGCAAAACAAACTGTAATGAGCCGCATTACTTTGCTGTCCCATACTGTCAATTTTCAAAATGTAGCAAATCATTGAAACAGTGTTGGCAAATGTCTGCCTATTTTGTCTAGCGCTGCTATGAGGTATGTGGCTTTTTGTAAAGTTGTGAAACCTTCTTTGAAAATGCTGTATAGGTTTTTATGGTTATAAGGCCCCAAAAAATAATAGTTCTGCTTCCGGTTTCCCTACCTACCCTATTCTGACAGCCCCTACCCTAATTTTTTTATGGGAAAAATGAGGGAAAAAAACACCCAAAACCATCAATTTCTACCTTTTACCCTTGACAACACGCAGACGCCTCCATATGATCGTACACAAAAAAAATTGGCAAAAAAAATTATTTCCCTACCTACCTACCCTATTTTCGAATGCCATGTAATCGGAAGCAGAACTTCTTTTTTTTTTGGCCTTATAGGAGAAGTATACGTGTACTGCTACACATCACATGCATACCAATCAAAATCACATAAAATAAATATATGAGAACAGATACTGAAATTTTGCCACAAGGAGAAGCTTTGTGGGTTGTTGAAATCATAAACAGTTTACATGAACATAACCACCCGAAACAGACATTTTTAAATAAAGTTATTCTTAAACACACTTTGTTTTTGTCATTGATATTGAAATGTGTCAAATAAAGTTATTATTTATCAGCATGAAATGTGCAACTCGTTTCAAAACACGTCACTTTAGTCACAGGTTTCTTAATAGATAAAAACATGATTTCACTCATTTTGTGTTTAAGTACAAGTACATGAACCAACAGACTTTTGGAAACAGTAAATGTTGTAATTCTTAGGTAGCTTAGATGTTAAAGACTTGATGTAAAAGTCTTTCGAGGCATATCCATCGCAAGATGACAGTCTTTTCCTTTTGTTTACTACTTTACTTCGAGTCAGCTTTTGTTTACTTTCTGGTCTAGTCCTGTTCATGATTTCGAACATTATTCGTTTCTGAATAATTGAAGATTCTCAAATAAACGTAAACAGAAGAACCGCTGAAGAACAAATAGATTTAACATATGTCTAGCTTAGGGATGTGCAGAATACAACCAATATTCAAATATTCCACTAATAATATGAGCGGTCTCGCGGAGATGATGAAAAACAGGTTGCGTGGTTTTATTGTTGGTCAAACGTTTGTCGACAGTTTCTTTTGTGCATGATTTGATAACTTCCATAAAGGATATTAGCTCAAATTTGGGAAAGATTTCCATATAAGAAGTTCACTAATTTTCCTCTGTATTGACTAACAAGCCCCCAGATTGCAATTTCATGTCATCAAAGCCAATTTGAGCAGTGAGAAAATACAAGCATTTTACTTAGAAAACACTTAGAATTTTTCAGTCCAATCTCATAGGGTTTGTACACAGGGTGTTGAGTGAACTTCGTATATGGAAATCTTTCCCAAATTTGTTCTTTAAAATTGGTTGAATATCAGCCTTCCGCTACTTTTGTATTATGTTTTAAAAGCTCTTTGTTTTCGACATGCGCAGGCTCACGCAAACTCTGATAGGCGGCCAGCTTAGGCTAATGCATGTTAAACCTGGTCATCGTATTTCAAATATTAGGGTTTGCCCTTCACTGACATATAAACACTGTACACTCAGTGTGTTACCGGTACCTCCCGAGTGAAAGTTGGAAAAACACTCGGGTGGGACTCCAACTCACGACCTCCTGCTTTCTAGTGTACACGTCTTACCACTCGACCACCGAGCTTGCGGGATAGGTGGCTGGTTCGAATCTGATGTACATGTGGCTTGAAGGGAAAAACCCTAATATTGATTTACATCACCCCGATGCACATTCCATCTTGTGAATAGTTTATTTGCGGTACCCACTGCTACATGTACACGTACATCAGATTCCAACCAGCCAACTGATCCCCAAAGCTCGGTGGTTGAGTGGTAAGACGTCTGCACTAGAAAGCAGAAGGTTGTTGGTTCGAGTCCCACCTGAGTGATTGTTTTCCAACTTTCACTCGGGAGGTAACACACTGAGTGTACAGTGTTTATACGTCGGTGAAGGGCAAAACCTAATATTGAGTTACATCACCCAGACGCAAATTCCATCTTATGAATAGTATTTTGGATCAAGCCCAAGTTAAAATAATCAAATATTAATTATTTGAAAATGCAAAGCCCTAGTCTAGCACCACTTTTAAATCTTCATTCCCTTTCACCTCAGTCCAGCGCAATTTTTTTGTTTTCCCCGTAATTAACCAGTCATCTTTCTTTCCCCAGGTGAAGCAGATCCTGGCCTCGCAGCGCTGCAAGACGCTGAAAGAGGGCGACATTCTGGTGGAGATCAACGAGGAGTACATCCGGGATCTGCCTCACAACCAGGTGGTCAACAAACTGAAGGAGTGCCCCCTGGGTGTGGAGACGACCATCGTGGTGCAGCGCGGAGGTGAGTACACAACAGTTTTGTCGTCAAGGTACTTGTACTTGTGATCGATCCCAAGTACATCACAATCCCGGTCACAAGTTTTTTGCAAATCCTTTCACAAGTCCAGTCATATGTGACAAGGGGATGAATTAAAACAAAAGGGATGTTTAGCTTTAGGTTCTGATATCCATGTATATTTTTCTTTCTATTTTGTGGGTTTTTTTTAAATATTATTTTTACTTTATATAGTATACAGATATGCACCTCATAAATGATCTCTACTTCCTGGTCATACTTTCCCCTTCCGACATCATAGAAAACCCAAGGTTCCCAGCCACTCTGGAAATCAGGGAGAACCTTGAAAATGAGTTTCCATTGATCTAGTCGGGGAAAACTCTGGGACTTTGGGGAAAAACACCAAACATCATGGACAACTTATGTAATTTGACAGTGGCCCAGAAGGGAAAGTTTTTTTCACCAGTTTGGCGTATGTGCGTGGTCTCCAAGTTGTGTTCATTGACTGACTGGCTGTGGTGGCTTTTTAGTGTTCGTGCAGTGTGAATATTACACGCCTCTCCAGACAATAACGATTGGCTGTGCTACCCCACTTCTAGACTTCCCAGCAACCTCGTTTATAAAGTGAAAATATTTCTCATGGAATTTTTAGAAATTTCTCAGGGAAATATCAGGGAATTTTGTTTTTCATAAAGTGTTGGAGAACCTTAAACCCGACATCTGTGATTGTAAGTCCTTTATTGAGACTGTCCCCTGCGGTTACTGAGGTCATCACGAATGCCGTCTACGTCATTTCTCAAATTTGCCCTGCCTATGATTGGGAACATGGGGGATTTTCAAAACCATGGCTCAGCTTCAGCTTTGGCATCAGGTGTTTCCCATGCAGCATGCCTCTTACTTGGGAGACTGTCAAGTCAATTCAAGACAAGCCCTTGTCGTGTTTCAGAAACATTATGTCTAGTAGTAAAAGGCTAAAGTTAAGTTTTTTTGATGCTGTCTACATCATTTCTCAAATTTGCCCTGCCTATGATTGGGAACATGGGGGATTTTCAAAACCACGTCTCAATTTCAGCTCTTTATCAGGTGTTTTCCCTTGCAGCATGCCTCTTACTTGGGAGACTGTCAAGTAGGCCTACTGTCAAGTCAATTCAAGACAAGCCCTTGTCCCGTTTCAGAAACATTAGTAAAAGGCTAAGGTTAAGTGTATTGTTGATTGATTTTGACAAATCCACCCTCTCTGGTTGGTAAATTTAACAAATCCATCCCAGCAGACAAAATCAATCAAGTGACAGTTTTTAACAGCTGAGTGCTCCTTGCGTTATCACCATTGTTGTAGTCGAGTCCATCACAAGTCCACCACAAGTCCTTTCATTGGTAAATCACAAGCACTTTCACAAGTCCACTCACAAGTAACAGGGGGTGAACAGTAACAAGGGAACGCCTCTGTTACAACTCATTGGAATAGATTGAGACTTGAATTAAGACTGGAGGACTAGTGATGGACTAGTGATGCATTTATTTGATGGACTTGTGATGGACGCTACTAACAACATTGTTGATAATATACATGTAAAGCAGGATTAACTAGCTTTGACTGTTAAAGGGAATATACAACATTTGCAAACATCGAAATACAAAACTACCAATTTTTTACGAAATACCTTACTAGGATGTTGGTAAATGACATAAAGCATCCTGTAAAATTATGGGTCCAGGTGTGCAGTCATTTTCTAGAAAGGTGGTATTTTGTATGAATCGGCCGACCACCGTTAGAAAAACCTAACTACCGTATTTTTCAACTGCTGCTCCAAATTTACCATTTTTTTTCAGTCCAAATTTTGTTTGCTATTGGTTACATGTTCATGAACGGGTGCAGGCCAGTTAGACTGGTTCCATTACATGTACCTTACAATTTTCCGGCATCTATAAATTGATCCATTTCATTTTTAGTGGAGTCAGGGAACCAGACTACTTGAACATTTTTGTTTTTCTTGGTTTTTCCAGTATTTTCGAACACAAAACTTCAAGCATGTCAGTGTAACAGTATTTGATCTGTTATACTAATCCCTGAAAATAGTTCATTTCTGAAAATTACAGCAAAAGCTAATGATGTTCATTCCCTTTATGTAACTTGATATACTCGTAGCTTTGCCTTAATTGTATGCGACTGATAAGCCAGCTGTACCTACCAGTCACTTGCTTTTGTCTGTTGATGGAATTTGACTAGTCACAGTGCCTACACGAAATGTGACCTGACTGTTGGTGACTAGCCTGTGTATAAAGTAAAGGGAGGGGAAGCAACCTCATCCCCAGTGCTTACTTTAATTTAACCTCGTTTCCAATAGTAAGCCCTGGATAGGAAACTTTCTTCCTATCCTGATTCGATAACGCAATTGGCTGGTAATATATTTATATCGTGTACTTGGTATTGTTATTTACAACGTGCATTAGGCCAAAAAAAAGAATAGTTCTGCTTCCGGTTACCCGACCGACCCTATTTTTAGGCTGCGACCCTAAAAAATTTATCGGCAATTCCACACAAAAAAAAAAAAAAAATTTAATAAATAAAAATAAAATCTGTCTTTTCTGTCTTCACAAAATACCTCTCAACAACCCTTTTGCATCCAAAAATGCTTGTATTTATTTGTTTTCTTACTTATATTCGCTTTTTTTTCAAAGAAACCACCGTTATTACAAATTCGCTTCGCGATATAACTACTTCGCAATTCGATGTCACGCACGGTGACTATAATCACGTGGCGACGACTGGTTCCCGCCGCGCCGCGCAGGGGCCAATTTAGAAGACATAATGAAAATGCGGTAACCAGTCCATAGCTAGCTATGTGACCGATAGCGCGCTATCAGTACAGTGCAGGCCACTGTCAACTGGTCGGATTCGACATCGTAAAAATGCCAAGAAAACACCGATGGAGAAAGAACATTTTTGCAAGTCAATTTACAGAATGGATCTAGCTTGTCTGTGTATGTATTTTCTGTGTTCAGGAGTTCATTTTGAGATCGCACTACTCGTATTTGGAGTGATACATGCCGCGTGTTTCCCGAAATTGTTGACGGTAAAAACAGCTCTGACGGCCCATGGTGGGCCGCTCGCCACACACGCACGCATTACACACCTCGGAGTTTTGGCCAGCTCCCCGCGTCTTGACTAGCGTTGTGCATATGGTGCAAACGGCCTGAATTTTCCATTATTTTTTGAAATTATCGAACTTAAATATATTGACAATAATTAAAGGTAGGTTTTACTCACTTTTTGTTGCCATTTCGTGTATAGCTTTCGTAGTGCAATAGAAATAGTTCAGGCTAAAACTTCGCATATAATTGAATACCCCATTCAATCTGCATAAAAAAAATTAGCAAAAAAAAAAAAAATTCCGACCGACCGACCCTATTTTTGAAAGGCATGTAATCGGAAGCAGAACTATTTTTTTTTTTGGCCTTACGTGTTTTCACGAACGAACGTAATTATAACGTCCACGCCTTCTCAAAAATACCCGTTTCCTTTCCAATTTGTTCATTTTAATATGAAGAGTGATACTGCATATTGGCGGGATAAGATTGTAACATTTTATCTCAGAAAATAATCATGTTTCGTCAACTCACGGCGCGCAAATTGATGCTGTTTTTACCCCAGACACCACATAAAAAAACAAACGCTAACGAAAGGCACAGGCAGGCACCAGACCATTGGTCATTCGCATACGTGTTCAAAAATCTTGCACATGCAAATGATCCAATACCAGGGTGAGAGAGCAGCTAGTGGTGGGCACGTACTGCTTGACACCCTGGGGACGAGGTTGGAAGGGAAGTGGAATGGAAAGGTTTGGAATTCATACAAGTACATGTAAATCAAGCCGAAGATGTCGAAAAAGGTTTGGGGAAAAAACGAACCATGGATTGAGTCCACATCAGGGAAATGTGATTGACACCCACGCAAGCAGTGACAAAAGGGGAATAGAGTGGCTGAGGTCAGGGGTCGGAGGTGATGAAGGGTCGAGGCATTTCTTTTTATTTTCCCCCTGTCGTCGTGCCCTTGGTATGTACAGATAAACTAGATTGGTTTCGGGTTGGCATGCATTTGTTAGATATCCAAAATCTGGTTGGTTGAAATTATGGAGAAGTGCAAGATGCTGTGAATTTTATCAGGTGGAATTTTATCACGATTCTGAAAAAAAATCTTGTTTCTGTGCACGATTTTATGTGCATGTTCATGTATACTGTGTACAGAATTGTCTATTCTATACACAAAATATGCAGTAAGTTAGTAACAATCATATTTTATTTTAAAAAGATTATTTTTTTCACAGTAATAAAAATCCTACAGATGAAAAACTGCCCAAAACCTTTGAAAACAATATTGGTCTGTATTTAAAATTGATTAAGAAACTCTATTTTTTTTTCTCGAATTGTCAAAACCGTAAAAATGTTGTTTGCCCCATCGATGTGCCTTATTTGCTCATCCCATATGGGTCGTTCTACAAATTTGGGATCCACTTTTTTTCCTGTTCCTATTTTACATCTGACATGATTTTGTAATTCTGATGTACTCCTGTCGCTTAACTCGGACAGGAAAAATGTCACACTTGGACCCTAAATTTATAGGAGGACCCATATCACAGCATTATATTACCATCAAATGTACCCACAAATTTAGGCTGGCCTAAAGATTTGAATAATGAACAGGTCTGATTATGTGTAGAGTGTTGTGACCATGGTTGTTTTCTTAACCTTACCTTTCCAAATCCTCCAAAATCCTCTTTGCAAAATCATAAATGGAGTACTTCGCAAAATGGAGGATTTTGCTATAGATTGAGGCTTTATTGCAAAAGTGGGTGGCTGATTTCGGAGGATGCACTGTGTCAAGGTCTTAGGCCGAACCTTGTGTTGTTTATGCTCAGCCATGTATAAATTTAAGCCTACCGGTATATTATACTTGAAATCATCCGCATTGCTCCAGGTTGTTGCTGGCTCTGCCTCATCTGCCTCAACAAATTGACAGTGATTGTTGGAGGATTTTGCAGGATTGAGGCGTTGGTCACCCCTCTAAGCACCACATTCAAAAAATAAGGGAGGATTTTGGAGGATTGAGGCTGTATGCTATTTTCACATGAAGGCAGTTGGAGGACTTTGCAGGATTGAGGTTACATCCTAGCAAAAATGCCTAGGGAGTTAGGGTTAAGATTTCATGCCCTGCTGTTGTGCAGCGACACATCCTTGAGCCAAGTTTGTTCTAGTCTGGCGCCCTGTTTGGCTTCATTTCTTTGCTAAACTTGATCTCATGCGTCATGACCTCTTGTGACCATTGGAGCACATACCATCTTGGAGAGCTATTAAAAAATACCTGGTTGAGGAATGTAGTCAATCTAATGACCTGACAAGCCATTGATTTAGTACCAACTCGCCCTTGATTTACAGCCTTGTAGTCCAAATTAAATTACTCAAAATCTTGTTGCCTTGTTCAACTGTAACAAAACCAGTCAGGATAGGGTTTCGGTACCAAACTGTTAAATGCTGCAACATAGAGTTACATATGTAATACTTGTAATTTGTTTAAAGTACCAGTAATGACAAACTACATGTCACTCAATCACTCATACTATGCACAGGGGTGAGATTTGTCAGTTTTTTTTTTTCAAGATTTCAGAAAAAAAAAATTATTCAGCATTTCTTATTTCTGGATTTAAAAAAAAAAAACTTTCGAAATCTGGAATTCCGGGGTATTTATTTTTAGAATGAATGAATTCATTAAAAAAATTCTAAAATATTTTTGTTTTTAAATTGAGCTGTCATTTCTATCCCATACTGCACTCCTCATTTTTATGCTCAAACTTTAATGTGACCCAAGTGCTCAGAGTTGGTTGAGTAAACGTATGTTCAGTTGATTGCTGGTTGTTGCCTATTTTTTTATTTGATGGTACGTAACTTTTTAAGGTACCGGTAATGTTTCCCAAAAGTCTGATCAGAAATAGTTTTTTTTTTATTAAATCTATAAGAAAGTTTACAACACAGTGAAACTAATGATAAACTGCAAGGTTAAGATCATGAGAAAAGTCAAACTACTTATTTACACGAACAACTAACTCTTGAAAATCTAAGTCGCTGATAATTGTTCAAGTTCAGAATGAGTGCAACACCTGCTTGTAAAGAGTAACAAGAATTTCTTTTAGGAGTGCCCAATGTGGAGGCCAATAAGAACACAACCTACATATTTTCCACAAGGTCTCCACTGGCAGCATTGTTTTTTATCAAGAGACCATTAAAATGCTTGACACCAGGGATGATTCCACCAGTGTGGGGCAGTGGAGCCCCTATAGAGAAGCCAACCAGACAAGAACGCTGCTGGAAGACTGGGGTACTCTCTCTCGGACCTGTGCACAAAGACAACAACTAGAAGTTAGAACAACTTCTCTCACCCATGGGGTGCGCTACACCCCACGCTTGCTGATTCCCTCTACGTTTGCCTAGGGGTGATGCCTTGACCCTCTTTGCCATACGATACCCAAGCTTATTACGGCCCAGTAAATCTTGTTTCTATCCGTAGGAGGACCGTAATAATAACATTTATAAAGACTATGGCTAATATTAAACTGGATCCCAAATTCTTGGCAGGTATGCTGAAGCCCGTGCGCAGTCTGAGCAAGATCAAGCCAGTCAAGACGGTGAGTCCAACATTTCTGTTCACTTTTCCTTCTTCAAGCGGTCGGTAATGTTTGTACTGACCAGAAATTCTGGATTTTTGTTATAGTTTTGTGCAAATTTGGTGTTGTAAAAAGGTTAAAGATTGATAAAGCAGACTTGCTTTTGTCTCGGTGCTTGTCCATGACTCTACACTTGTTTTTTAAAGAACAGATCATGCCGTCTTGTGATCTCAATTGCGATGGACATGTTTATTGTTTATTTCAACTTGATGCTACTATTCGTTTCTTTTTCAACCTAAGGCTAACATTAGTCGCTGCTGCACATGTATGTGAGCTTTTTATTGAAAGTGAAAGAAATCAAGTTATCAGTAACTGAAATGTTGCGGTGTGCAATTTGCCATTTTCCCCAAACTGAGTGACAGATGACAGACAAAATACTGACAAATTTAATGAATTATTTTCAGAAATTTTCTGGACTTACTAACCAAAATAACTACATGTACATGTGTGTATTGTGATAACTGTGCAGTATGCATTCAGTATAGATGACTGTCCTGCATGGCAAAATTGGGGCAATGAGATTTGATACACCCAAATATCGGAAAACGATGCAGTCCCACCCCAACTCTCCTCCAATAAGTCTGTGCAAACCAACAATGCACAGAAGCCAAACTTTTTGACATGGCACGTCCATGAGCATTGAAGTTTCCCGAAACGCAAGTATCTTGCCAGTAGTTAGATTAATGAAGCAGTAAACCAAATGAATTGATGAAAACTGGAACAACAAATTTGATCCTGCAGTAACAGGGCTTAAAACCTTGCTTGATTTATTGAGACACAGCAATAATCCACGACGGAAATAATACGCATCAAATGGCAGCATAGATACTGAACGCAAGTTTTCCCGGCAATTTTGCTTTGGGCGTCACTGAACATGAAGTAGGGCAATTGCAATTGTCTTTGATTGAAATCAAATTAAGCTAGATGAGTTGATTATTGAAACAAAACACGAAAAGACTTTGATATAGGCAATGAAATTTCAAGGAACCACTGTTGTGTCTCGGCAAAGCTTGAATTGGGACAAACATTTAGAAACATTACCTGTTAACTTTGAGGCTATTGAGACAAAGTGGTAAATCGTAAAAGCTTGTGTCTGATGGCTGTTGTTTTTTAGTCCTAAAACATTCACGGAAATGTTAAATTTTTTTTTATTGTTTATCGATTGTCTTGAACATGTACCCAGCACAGGTTTTATGTACCTGTAGGAAGAGACAAGAAAAGTTACGGTCTATTTTATTTCACATAAAACTTATAGCGTGCTGTAAAATACAACTAAACCATTTAGATGCATTTTCCAAATCAGTCATATAAAACATTTTTTACAGTTCTTCATAATCTGTTTTGGTTTACATTTGAGTTACAAAATTGTTTAATACAAATCTAGCATTGTTTGCAGTTAAAAAACTCTGCAAGTTATTACTTTGAGGTAGTCAATACAGTGAGTCCATTCCACCTTTGTATTTGTGAAATATTCAAGTGACAGAACTTTATGTTAATTACAAAGATTTTAAAATGAATGTGTCCTTGACACAAGATGAAGCTGGCATTATTCCTGTGAACAACTCCTTTCACAATGGATCAAGTGTGAGATAATTTTTGTGTAAAAAAAAAAATGAGAATGAAAGCCGAACTGTTTATAGCCCCATAAACATAGCAGCTGGCTATATGGAGATGGCGGGCCTGTAAATTATCACAGCACGGTGCCGCAGATGCCAACCAGTTAAAAACATACCAGGCTCCATCAGTACAAGCCTACAATGTATATAAAACCACATTGGACTGGAAAAAAAAGAGGAAAAAACAACTGGAATTTTGAGATTTCTACTAGTTTCATATGAGTTTTTAAAGTCATACATCATACATTTTAGGGCAAATATGTGACCTTGTCACCACGAAATGAGCTTACAAAAAGTTGGAAATTGCCATTGTGGAGTACAGTGGGACAAAGCCAAAATTTGAAGGGGTGGTCGATTTTTTGTTTTTCAGGTGAACTGTTAGTCCCGTTGTACCTTTCTCCAGTTGTTTTGTTCTGTCAAACATCTTTAAAAGCTATTTTATCCTGTGTATTATGCATGTGAGTTGACAGGTTCATTCACTGTAACACAACTGCAGGATTTGTAAATGCCATTTTCTCAAGAGTCAGTTTTACAACTTCAAGTAAGTTGGTGGTCTTTATTTCAGTTACTGAACTCAGTATCCCTTAATGTATCTTTGGAAAGCTCTTGTTCTGTAGAAGCTAGATAAACAAATCTCTCAATTCTTAAATAAGTCTGACTTGAAGCTCATGTTGTGATGACAGGTCACATATATTTAAAGGAGTTGTTCTGTTAATGCTTGTGCTTCTTTTATAAAGGAAAAGTCCTGTGTTAGGTGTTAAATCTTTTGAAAACAACTTTAAACAGTTGAAGAGAAATATGCTATTTACACAATCAAACTTACTGGGTTTTTCTCTCTTGACATTACGATAGTGGTGGGAGAAATCAGAGATTTCAAAATCCGGTTATCCTAATTTTTTTTCAAACCGAATGAACGGTTATCCGATTCACTGGAAGTTCCCCTTCAGTTCACAGTCATGCCAACAAAAAGTGACTGAGTGAGGTGCCACAAGGAATGCTGTCCACAGTGATTTGCAGGCATGCAACTTTTCCTCGGATCAGCTGATTTCCTCTTTTTTTACTTCCCATATGTGCCATTGAAAATAGAAAAACACTATACAAAGTCTTGGAAAGATTTGAATTTCCTCTTTTTTTTGTGACTTCCCAGTTGCATGCCTGGATTTGGTATAGTTTGCAGGACTGAATTATCTCTGGGCTTTTACAAAAACACTTTGAGAGCTGTAATGTTGAAAAAATGGGTGGGAACTCTCTGATAAGTCGAATGGACAGGCTATTCATGAACCAAGAAGACCACTAGCAAGTGAATGCAGTTACAATCAGAGACCATGGAGCACATTGGGGGATACTCCAGTTGGTTTCTTTAGCCTGTGTCACACACACAAAATGGAATGTTTTTAAGGTTGGTTTCGAATATGCGGTTTCCAAAATCAAAACCGAAAAGTGGAATTCAAACCCAATTTCTAAAAAAAATGATTTTAATCCGACCACTTTATTTCACGCAACATCGTTGCCCTTCATCAGAAGTTATTACTGTCTGGACGTCAGGTGGCACGAGCCAGACACATTTTTGAAACATGATTGCCGGGGCATTACGAGTCTGTCGCAAATATGAATTGAGTTGAACATTTTTACAATGATTTATGAGCTCAAGTTGGGACGGAAATGTTACCAAAGTAAGTGACGCATTCAACAGGTGCTTAATTTGATGTCATGTTTGGCGCCATGAATTTACAATAATCCTCTGAAGCATTCACCTCCACACAAATCGGGCCCACTTTCCTAGTGGAGTTGGAAATCGGTGCTATGTTAAAAGTATTTTCAAGAGAATCTGAAGTTAATCTGCCGACAAAATTATAGGGTTTTAGATTTTTTTGACACAACATTACAGTTTTCTGAAAGTTGATTAATACCAGGCATTGCTTCAAAAGCTTGAATTATAAGGCCTTTTTTGTAAATTGGTGTATCTGTGCCGTTCAGTGAAGCATATAACAGCCCAGCAAATGCAGAACAAACAGTTGATTCACATGCTTACTTGTGCAATGCATGCCCCCCCCCCCCCAAAAAAAACACCCCAAAATAACTGACCAGCGTCCCACTCTATTTTTTCTGGCTATAGACAGTTAGAGCCCCCTCCCCCAAAAAAAAGATTTATCCACCCACCCTTATTTTATTTTAATGGGAAACAAAACTTTTAATTTGGCCTAAAAAAAAAAACTCAGACTGAGTCTGTTTTTTTAGAGGTTAGGACTAGTCTTGTGAAAACCTTGAAAGTTGAACCATAAAGATAATTCATTTTAATAGCTCCATGGTTGCACATTCCTTCTTGTAAATGTAACTTGTTTTAGTCGTCCTGTATTCCCTGAACTTCCTCATAAAATGTTAACAAATAGTTGCCTGCTTGTTGTCAGGCCGTTCTTTGAGTTCAGAGGTCAGCACAAGCTTCCAATATCTTGAATGTTTGATCTTAGTACAATACTCTCCCTTGACTGGAAACCAAATCCTCTCAGCTAATAAATCTAAACCCTGTTTATCTGAAAGGTCCCCAACTCCATTATATCTTTCCTTCTCTCGCTTGTCAGCTGCACAAAAGAAGTTGATGATAGTATAGAGTGACGGATATCACTCACTCGTTATCAAAAGAAAGCACATTTGCCCAAGACTGAGGTTTTATATTTTGGTGCGTGTGTGTTTTTTTTCACCTCCAGTTTATTTAAATCCTCTTTTGTGCTGATGATGTATCACCACAGATAATGCACGCTTGTGGCTTAAGCGTGGGTTCAATTTCATAGCTGTCCCAGCCACATTTTGATAACAATTCTATGCTGACAGTGCCAGCATAGAAATTCTTCGCTAATCCTGTCAGCCCAGAGTCCCTAGTTATGGGATGTACCGTACACGTGCACACAAGGCAGCATTCCTTTGCTAACCTGTGACACTTGCTAACCAATTTATTGTTAATGGTTAGCGAAGAAACTTTGCTTACTTCAAGCAGAGGCGTGGGCCCAATTTCATGGTTCTGCTTACCGTTAGTGAAAAATCCCCGCTTACTGTAGCAGAAATTCTCGGCTTATTTTGGTAAGCGTATTTCACGGGTTAGTGAAGCATTAAAGCTTATGCACATGCGTACATCTCCTGCTTACAGGGTTAGCACAGAATTTTGTGCTAGCGCTGTTAGCACAAAATGGTGATCGTAAGCGCGGAATTCTGCGGTTAGCAGAGCCACGAAATTGGGCCCAGATCATGGACACTGATCACAGCTTGTCTGATTTTGAATCCATATTTTTTCTTTCGTGATCAGCCCAAGACTCCAGAACCGAGGGACAAGGAGGATCTGGACCACAAGGTTTTCCGAAACTCTGAAGATCGTGATTATCGCCCTCACAGTAACGGACCCCACAAAGGTGAGAAATGTTTTCATTACAAGGCTAGGGGGTATCAAGAGGCAGGATTTATTTTATGCATTTTTGCCCTGAAAGAGGCTAAAAGCCACTCAAGATATAGGCTACAAGAGAAATCAAAAGAAGAGTAGGCATTCAGGAAAACTGAAGGTAGGAACTGACATTCCTCTTGAAACAGGACAGATCAGAGGTTGGAGGGAAACAAGCACCAGGCAAGGAATTCCAAAGGGTATGAACAAGTTTTGCAGGGTTGGCGGTTGGAAGCAAAAGATAGATAGCAGCCTTTGAGAAATTAAGGACTGCTGAACAGCTACCAAAACTGAGATAGTTGTAGTCACTTTTGGATGCTTGTTTAAGATAAAGAATATTGAGTGTCTTTTCTTACTTAAAATGGACAAAATTACTGAATGAGGTTTGAAGTTATGGAGCTGGCATTTGAATGAATGATACTTACCGGTACAGGGTACTTGTTTAGGTTCATCTGCACTTAAGCCAAAAAAGTCTCCGGTTTTCTGGTATGCGCGCGCGTCGCCGTAGCCATGCGCGTCGGCAAAATGAAAAAGTTTTTTCAATGAAAGATGATGTCTCAAAACCGCCAAACTCACTGGTTTAACTGGACTCCTGCTGCTGCACAATTTTAACGTTTTTTTGGATGGGGTTATGATCGAGAATAAGCTTTATGTGGCCTCTCTGGACTCCCATATATTTGCACTAAGTTTAGTTGGGCACCATTTGCAGTCATCAGCCGACATTTGAGGCAAAAAAAATCAGGTAAAAAAAAAAAAAAGCCGCGTCGCCGCACCACTTTTTGGGCAAGCTCCATACCAGAAACCGGAGACTTTTTTTGTGGCCTTATAGTGCCATGTACATTTGCTTCTTAGTCTTACTCCAATGGTAGAAATGTATACAGTGTATTAACATTTGCTTTTCTGTGTGATCTGTTGTTCCATATCGGGGGCTACATTTTATTCTCTGCATACATGTGTTTGCCTGCCACATTGCCAGCCTTCAGAAAACACTAAGTGCCTTAATTCTGGTGTTTTTGGGAGATGACCTACTCGATGCTGCATGTGCATGTAAACATGAAACAGCAGTTGGCAGCGCAGATGACTTGTTTTTTTGAAATGCCAGATATTGGCCCCTGCCGCTGTTTATTTTCTTTTCTCACCCTCTGAGGATGAGTTTACAGTTTGTTCAATGTTGGCATTGGATCCTCGGTGCCAAAGACACTGTATTAACATACATGTAGAACCCCCTTGTAGTGTGTATCGTAGTGTTCTTATGCAGAAGGGGGTAAAACTGCCTCGCTAAAATGCTGATGAATACTGTTGAGAAAGTAGTGATATTGCTGGCTAAAAAAACATGGAATTCGTTATTCTTGTTAAGAATATTTTAGAGAGAAAGCAATTTCTTTTTAGAATGCCCCATCAGTTCATATTCCTTCCCCAAAAAATTATCAACTCCGTTTGAACAGGTCACTGATTATTATCTTTTGGCCTACAGTACATTATTATTCACAACAAGAAGGGTATGCACATGTATGTGTACATGTAAACCATGTACCTGTACTCGATGTTGGTAAAGCTTTTGATGAAACGAGCAGTTGAAAATGACCGCGCGGGTTGATTACTAATTGGGATTTTGAAAAGTTGGCAGCTATGCTGATATTTTTAAATAAACATGTTTTGTGTTTTAAAAAACACAAAAACATGTTTTGATCCACTTTTCTAGCAAACAGATTATGATTGAGAATAATACTATTGAGAATGAGATCAAACTACCATCTCGCTCCGTACAAACATATTTCGATTAGATACATTGGTACAATTAAAGCCACGTAGGATGATTTGCAGGTACCCAGAGATGTACATGCTCCTAGCGATTGAATGACAGAAACTTGAGCTCAAATTAAAGATAGGACTGGTATCAAATACCCTGTGAAATTATTCAAGCTGAAAGTGAAACAGTATCATTTGTGAGAAAACAAACAATGAAGATGGTTTCAAAATAATGTACCAGGGTTAAAACCAGGGTGGCTGTGGCCACACTTTGTTTACGTGCATAAGAAGCAGAATCCAATTACGAGACCAAAAAAATGTGCTTACGTTTTCTCTGTTGTCTTGAAATTTATTCACTCAGCTGAAACTTCAACAGGTTAGTTGTTATGTATTCTACTTTTTAATAGATTTTTACTGTTAATAGCAATTTTGTTGCTTCCAACAACTAAAGATGCACAAAAAGCAAACGATTCTAATATTGTGCCAAATTCAACTGTTTTATTAATAATTTAATTAATTTCAGTCTAGAACTTAGTGGATAAAAAACAAACAGGAGTTTTTTTTTAGCATTGATAAAGAAACTGCTTGGCACTTTTCACTACATGGCTCATTGTAGTGCTGTGCAACGGAGCCGGGTACCCGAGTACCGGCCGCTGATGTCAGGAACTGGTTCCAGATTATAGGATCGGGGTATCCATAACCAACTTTACAAATTACCTAGTAACTTCTCAGACAATGAAAAAATAAAGGTTTCGAATATCTTGTGTGTGGAATTTCAAAATGTACATGTACATGTAAAAACAAAACCGATTTTACGTTTTTAATGCTCGAGAAAGCTTCAGTTCATGCATTGAATTGCATTGAAGCACCGATGTACATGTAGTAGAATTATCGTACCGAGCTTAATGAACAATCTGAACAGCAATTTAAGAGATTTGTATTTTTGGGGCTGGGTTTCTCGAACGGGTACCCAGGTTTTTCCGTACTACCCGTAAATACATGTACATCCCTAGCTCAATGTGAACGACCTCATTGTGACCTCGTAGTGACCTGTGATAATTCTGCGTTCGCTTGGGGTCAGAGATCGGCTTGTTGTGGCCAAAGTGGCTTGTTCCTGAGTGACATACATGTGTTTCTGTGTGTAGATAAACAAACTTGTGCCCTAGGTTTATTACTGGGGCACCACAAGAATTGTCCTTTCAAGCGCCCATGTAATGTGTGTTTTTTTTGTGCAATCCTTGAAGCTGCAATTTTCAAGGGTATTTGGTGGCCTTTGGTCAGGAGCTTGGTTGAAGAGTCCAACCACGGTAGAAAATCCTAAATCTAAAGCCGACATGTGTAGAACCTGGCTAAGTGTGAATGGTATGCCTTGCCTACCCATGTTCGGTAGGATGCCGTTCTGCTTACAGTGAACTTATGTTATTATATAGTGTATGTGTACTGTTATTCATGCAGAGTGGCTTTATGTTCACGTGAGTGCCCTAAGGTTGTGGACTAGGGCACAGCTGTTCAGGGGTTAGGCTGGGGGGTTAATCACGGAATGGATTTGGGACTCTCTTGGGTATACAGCTACCGGTAACAGCTACATCAAAAGAACATTCCGTGCCTGCCACTTGGGTAATGTAGGAACCATATTGCACCCTAACTGTTGGCATGTCGACGACGAATATTACAGTGTGTAAAATGTTGCTGCAGCATGAACCAGTTCAGCAGTCAGCTGCACTTTTGTTGAAACTTAACTTTGCAGCAAACTTGGAGCCTTCAAATGTGGAGCCTACAAAGCAGTGAATTGTTTATCCTCAAATTTTGCTGTGCGCATGCACAATTGGAAAACCTGTCGCACGTGTTTTTTTCTCGAGTGTCAAGATCAAATGTGTGATGAGTTG